>OX402534.1:4279325-4897726 GCA_948098885.1 Drepanosiphum platanoidis | reverse complement strand
CAGTCACCACTTGCCAGTCACCAGTGTTCCGTCGACCGCGTCGCGCGCGTTCCTCCGTTATCCGACGACTGGTCGGTCGCGTATTTCGTTTGCATCTCTCCTCCGCTCCTTCCGTCACATGGCGGTAATCGCGGTTTTTTGAAACGCGGCCGCGAGACTTCCGACGCGCGACGATGACGAGCGCGTCATCTACGGCGCCCGCACAGCCGTCGTCGCCACTGTTGCTGCTGGCCATGATGGTCTTGTCGCCGTTGTCGCTGGTCACCGCGTTCGTCCGCGGCGGCTCGGCCGCGTACTGCGACGACAACTTGTTCGCCGCGGCGCGCAACGACGAGCGCGCCGGGCAGCTCCCCGGCGTTCAATTCACCAAGGAGCTCAGCGCCACCGAGTACGGGTCCCTCAGCTCGTTCAAGAAGCTCCACTGCTGCGGCGAGAACTATCTCAGTCTCGAATGGTATGTGATTGTTATTATTTCTTTTTTCCGAGTTTGTTGATTAATATTATGTTCTTCGACATATCGAAAGATGTATTTTCTCGTGGGGTTTTTAAATTTCGATTGCATTTTTTTTTTTTTTATTAGAATTAAACGCTTTGTCACACGTATGACGAGTATATTATGTGATGTAGATACGATATCTGTGTCGATTTCGAGTTGAATTAAACATTTTTTTTTTTTTCCATCGTATCATATTTAAAGACGCGTTATTAGGCGTGCGAAACGAAAAAAATATTTAAATATAAATTACGAAAATTAAATATCTTTTACATTTTCAAGCCCATTGATATTGCACATTTTACGAATTTTTAACTAGGAATAATTTGTGATTTTCTCTCTCTCTCTCTCGACATTTCCTAACGCTTGTGATAATAAATCGATACTTACGGATTTATACGAGTAAAAACAATGTATAAGAAACTTTGCATTACATTGTCAATTTTTAATAATTTCCCAAACGATTTTTATCGACATTTTACGAAAACAAATTTAAAATGTCTATAAATATTACAAAAACAAAAACCATAACCGTTTACGTCATCTCTAGAGAATAGCTATAACTATATACGTATATGTGTTAGTATTCGGTGAAAATGTCAAGTCCCTGCGATCAATACTTTTTGAGTTACGAAGAAAATAAATATTCGATTTCGGCGAAAATCTGTGTGACGTAAATGTTGCCGTTTTTCTTCAGTATTTCACGTGCAACTTTTAAAAACCGTACGGAAATTCAAAAACAACCTCTCTAAAGTTTCAACTGGATATAATTTTCTACCAAAAACCAATACTGGAGTGGAAAATCGGTCCATTTTTCCGGGTAGGTACTTATCGTATACACAAACAATAGGAAAAAAACCCCACATCATGGTAAAATCAATAGATTCCTCGTTTTACCGAGAATCTAAAGCTCAAAGTTGCCGCTGTCGGCGCACGTGTAAACATTTCAATTCCAAACGCTCATTTCATATTGTACCTCACATTTTCCAGTAAACGACTAGAGGTAAAAAAAAAGTTATATTTTAATACCACTATTATAGACATTCATTTAAGTTTTAAATAAAATATAAATGCATGCAGGGCAAGTGGTTGAACCCTCAACTCCCGTGTTTACGGACCAGTACCTTTATCCCTATGCGAATTATTCTTTCCGCCCGTCCTCGTTAAAATTTAACAAATAACAATAATAATAATACGATGCTGATGATGATGAAATTGTTGAATGGTATACCTACTTGTATTTACGAGGAGTACACTCGTAACTAAATGCTTAGGTTTAGCGATCATGTTTTCATCGGGAATACATAATAATAAAGTAGGTGTACGATGAATATCAAGTAACGAAGATATTATTATAAAATTCTGTGATGTGGTCCATATCGTAAATGGTGTTATAAGATTAATGAACAGTCGATTAAAGTTTATTTGATACTCTGCCGTATAACTCTATAATTCGTATTGTGTCAAAGACGTGTATTACTAAAAAAAAAAACCGTCGGACGTATATCCTTTCATCCCCTCTGAGATTTAAAGTTAAAATAAACAATAGAAATGCATTTTTACTCGCAAATAACCCGCCGTTACTTGTTAAAACGTAGATATTATACTTTCAATCGTTACGGTGCAAATAGTATGCAAATGCCACAGACAACTTTTAAAAATAAAACTCAAACGGTTGTCGCATAGATTATTCTCGATCACGCGTCGTGCCTATCTATTTTCCTATTTTTCAAACTACTAGATCGCAGGGATCCGTGGGATTTTCCAACAACTGTTTCATACCAGTAACTGTTCAATAAAATAAAAATCTATTTCTTATTTATAAAACCGTATGCCAAACGTAACGAAGAATAATTATTTTTATCAACTAAGACAACGCTGCGATGTGTCGTTGCGTTATAACATTATGACATGTCGTACGAATTGCGTATTGGTTGCAAAATCATATTTATTATTTGTAGTATATTATGTCTTTGTAGCGAATGGAAATTGTATTTCGTTCGGTCGAAGCAGGGGGGTGAGTGTAGGTTGCAGGCTTGGGCTTTTACTGTTTTCACCCGTTGTTGCCTCATTAATTACGTAATACATGCCTACTGTTGCTCAGTCCTATTAAATATGTACTTGAATCCACGCTAAGGGTTTCAAACACTTTTTTTTTTAAATAGGCACTACTTTCAGCGTTTACTATTGAAAATTCATACACGTGTGATGTGTCTATAAATTATATCATTTTTATACATGTATTTCGTCCTCTTCTCTCGCCACTACTTTGTTTATAAACAGTCTAGGCCCTAGACTCTAGGGGCATCGACTGTTTTTTTCTCACGGTTCCTATACAATTCATAACGCGTACAGTGCGATGCGTATATTTATATATTATTTTAAATATTCTCACGAGTTCATAATTCATAGGTAATTATTGATAGTTTGTAAATTTTTAATTTTTGTTTACCCAATTAACTATTTCATAATTAATATTTAGTTATATAATCTCCCGGATAATTAAATCGAATGTTTCGCGTATTGACACATCATTAAAAAAATAAATAATTTAAACATTAAAAATACTAACCAAGTATTATCGAATAATATATAAAATCATTTATTAAAACTTTTAAATATATAAATAATATATAAATTAAATAAATAGGTCTTGCCAGGAGTATTGGTATGATAAAGAGTTTCGAATAAAATTCATAATCGCGTGTTGTAATAAGTATTGAAAATACTTTTGAATGGTATGCCTTACAGTTTTCGCATTTGTAGGCCCAAAAAATGTCTACCCTTAGATTGCCTATTCGAATAAGTAGTTATCCTATATTATAATTATGAGTTTTTTCAAGTATTGGTTGGAAAAAGAACTTGTATTCACTTGTTTTATATTTACTATAAAACGTAGTGAAGACAAAGTGAAGACATAGACCGTCAACGATCGGCGCTGATCGCACTAGTTTTTGTCTTAATCGTTAATTTAGATAAACGTTCTTAGATATTTTTCATATTATGGATATGATTTTATGAAAGTTTTTCAATATGATCCGTCTCTCAAAGTCTACCGGCGCGGCGTGAGCCTATAAAAAGCGCCTGCGCGTAAATTAAAAATGCAACATTATATTTTAAATCTAGATTTTGACGACGTTGATATAACGTCATCATTTGTTACGGTCTCGATAGATATATATTATTATGTGCGGTATATGATAAATGCTCGTGTTTACACCTATTATACCGATAAAAATAAAAAACCGAAAGTTCTCCGGTTTCATTTTTATCTTTGAAGAAGAGAAATATTCGTTCGTTACTCGTTAGTCAAAAACGTGACTATTTCCAGTGCGTGTGTGTGTGTGTGTGCAAGACGGAAAAAGAGGAAACGACACTATTGATTTATTTTGCGTCACTAGATATTTGTTTGGCACTAGACGTTTGATTACTCGGAATTTGCCGCATGAAAACACGCCAAAATGATCCCCAGTAAATATATAACTGGAAGCTGCGAGTGTTCGGAACGAAACGACTCGTCGTGTCGACTTTGTATTGAAATAACCCGTGTGCTTCTCTTAATTTATATTTTATACCGCAAGTATATAACTCGACGACGCGGCATTGTCATTAATTAAATAACTATCATTTAGGAGGTATTAACAATGGTACAATGTCTACTGCTATTAGTGCGATTATGATTAGGTACAGATACTTTATTGAAACAGTTAATCGTACAATAGATGCGCGTTTTGGATAAAACGATTTCATTTATAAATTATAATATATACGTTTTACATGATTTAATTGCATACTCATATAACGGCGGCGTGGTAAATTTATTAATGTTATATTTATCGGTGTTAACACACAATACGTTTTTTTTTTTTTTTTTTTTTCAATTATTTTGCCTAAACAAATAACAATATTATTACCTATCGTTTTAACGTGACATTTTTAGTGTTATTTTTTTTCTTCTTGAAATTAATAAAAATCAATTAGTTTCAATTAAAGCGGCGTAGGTATGGTAAACGACCAATTATTTATATTTCAAACGTTAGTCTTATCAACAAATTTTCATCGATTTCATAACCGTATTATAGTTACCCGATTAAAAAATAATAATGATTTAAAAACAAAATGTCGAGTATAGTTTTAAATCGGCGGAATTAAAATTCGTCGTTTGGTGTTTTTCGAAAAGTACACTCGAACTCATAAACTTCTGTAATGCGACTACAACGATGTAATTCAATGTAATCCGTCCAAGACCTCTAATTTTTGTGTCGACGCCAATCAAAACACGCATCTAACAAATAACGACACATCATTTCTATGTCACACGAGAGCACGTCATAATGTCAACAGAGTTGTGTAATTGTTTGTTTATTGCTATAACTGCCAGAATAAAATAAATAATAGATGTTTGAAATACTAATAAATAATACTCGATAAAGTATTATAATATGTCGTTGTCGTAAATAATATAACTATAATCACTCAATGACACTAAAATAAATCCGAAATATCATCGAGATTTTTTTCCCAACGAACGTGAAAAATATTATCATTTCGATAAAACATTTCGTTTTTTTTTTTCCAGAGTACACTTTTTAGTTTTGTAAACATGTTTCATTTAAAACGTACTGCTGGCAAATTAGATCTTATTTGTTTCGTCGGCGTCATAAAGAATATATATATATTTTATTCCGTAAAGAAAATTTTAAAATGAAGATTGTGTTTGATATATTAAAAATAAAAATAAAAAAAATAAAATAAAAATAATGTCGACCGTGGCAAAATAGCAAGAACGTTATGATATTTCTGACTATTTTCCCAGAACGCGCACACTGACTCGACGTGTATGTTATTTCGGATGAAATCGAGTGGAGGATGATAAAATAATAACAGTGCTTATTTTACATATTATTAACACATCAGACATGCGAATAATGTATAAAATTATAGTTTGAAATGACGCGAAATAATAACATTATGATTATAGAACAATGCGCGTATAAATTTGTTGTGAATATAAAAAAGAAAAAAGTTCCGTTTTTACATAACAGGTGGTGTATACTACCTAGATTGCCCCGTCATATTTCCGTTGTACCATATCGCCCGTTTGTCGTCGAATTGAAAAATATATTTTCCTTTCTCCGATAGTTGTTTTACACCGATGGTGCACGATAGGAGGAGGTATATTGTATTCTTCGTAATATTATATTTATATATTACTGCGATACCGGCATGGAAGTAAATAACTATGTTTAAACTAATTTAACCAAGTTAAAATTAATTTAATCGCAAATATTTGCCACTGGCCCCTTTGGGAAATTATTGTTTCTCAGTAAAACAAGAATTTAAATTGATCAGACGAATAGTTGAGGAGTATAGACTGACGAACAAAAAGGACGCCTCGATCCGACTCGCATTTGTCCTGGCAGGGAGAAGGTCTTGTTTTCGTCGAATTCGGTTATTTTTAAAGCAGAAGGGTCTCCGCTGGCATTTCTCGATAAACCACTATATAGTTAAATCCGTGACTGTCAGTGCCGATATACGTATACAGTACAAAGCTGTTATTTGCTCTGTTGAGTGAACTTTACTTCTTAAAACGTTATTATATAATTCGGAAAAAAACAATCACGATCGTAATTTGAAATGAGAATTATTATAACACTCGTCTCGTGATTAATATTATAACATATACCACGGTAGTGTAATGATTGATCAGTTGCGCCAATAGGTATATCATTCGCGTTTTTCGCGTTTAAAGAAAAATAACAAATGTACGGATGTTTCGGGGAAAAAAAAAAAAAACACTATTCTCAGGCGCGTATGACATCAAATAAATTTGCACCGAAATGTTGGACAGTATTCACACTAAATTATGATTTTATGTTCACACATGTATTGTTTTTCAGACACATAATGTTTTACGACTCGTCGTGTTATGGTCACACGACTTAATAGGGTCAAAACAATTTAACTTAAATAGTAATTTAGAAAAAAATTTAAACAGTGATAAAATAAGTACTAACTTATAATAATAACAATAAATGTACGTTTACAATGTTCTTGACGTTTGCGATCCCGTTAGTATTCGAAACGAACATTTATCTAAGCGATTTAAGGTCGACAAAAAAGAAACGCGTCGTTTCGACTTTTAATGCCTTTGGTGTTAAAAGTATTTTTGTTTTATATTGAAATAAGTGTTGGGTAAAATTTTTTACCCATAGTAAATATTAATTAAAATTACTTCGATCGATTTTATTATAATAATATAATTAGGAACATTTTAATTGAATAAAATACACAAGCCTTGCCGCCTATTTAACACGTTTATATTATAAATATAATATATACCAACGCAATTTCGTTTCGCATTTCAATTTAAATTCAATTTAAACTCGATAAAAAACGCTTAAAAAATCGAATCTCCCGGCTGGTTTTTTTTTTTTTGTCTTGTTTTTATTTTTAAGTAATTAAAGTCATTATTAGTAATATATACTTGTGTAAATCATTAACATAATCATAAAAACCATATATTTTATAATACGATTATCATGTCTCAGTCGCGAAGCGTCTTAAAATATTTACTCGCCTAATTTTGTTTGACTGGAAAGTGTTTCATATTCCGATTGAAGTGAGAAATATATTGCTTTTGCGATTGTGTACGTATTATTCTTTCTATTATATACATCAGGGGAGTAAAAAGTGCGTCAAAAGTTGTATCAAAAGTATATCAATAGATCGAAAATTGAACAAGAAGGAAACTTTTATCAGATAGTGTTTTCGTCTTGGCCCCCGGTAGTTTTTCGAAAAATATTTCAAGTGAGTTTTAAATCGCTTTTGATGAATACGCGATTTGCATTTTAAGCCTGCATTGAATTATTTTCGTATATTTGAATTATTTATTCTGAAAATATTTTTAATATTTTTTAGATCGAGACGTATAACGAAATCAAAGTTTTAGGGAAACATCTGAAACGAGGGGTATATTAATATTGCTTTCGTGAAATGATCCAAAGTAGTAAATCACGTGTTTATTACATTACCTACAGTGTTTACCGTTAGTGAGTTTCAAGTGCAAAATCATCGGCAACGATTTCGAGGTATTTGAAATGTAAGTACAATAATATGAATTAATCAATTTCGTATTAAAGTAAACAAGTGTACGCGAGTAAAATTCTGGTACAATTAAATGCATTTTGTGACTATAAAAATAAATAATTCCCAACGACGTTGTAAACATTTACTTTAAAATATCATTTTAATTAAAATCGTTATTCGATTCTTTTGAGATATTTTTCATGCTCTTGCCTAGTTACTAATTAACTAATGAAATAAAACACGATGGTTTCCAAATTACATTCTAATTATTATCATAAAATCGTTTTCAATTATTTACAACGATTTTTTTTTTTTTTCAATTAAAATATTATATTTTCATCGCACCTACTACTCCGAGGTATTTAAAAGCGGTATAGAGAATTGAGAATAATCAATACTGTTGCTCATACTTATATTTCTAGAAAAACGTATATCAACTATGAAATAATGTATTCGAGTGATTTTTATAAGGAATCAATTTGATCGATAACGTAATTATAAATAACGAGCAGGTGAAAATATAAAAACTTCCTTTTTAATTTTTAACGAACCGTCTTCTCCGATTTTATTGACAATAATCATCTATTAATAACACTAATACGATGTCATTAATAATTGTTGTCGAATATTTTTTATGCGGAAAAATATTTGCAATTGAAATAATTTCTTAATTTTGTGTTTTTACACTTGCCGTTTATTATGCGATACGTAATATTAATTTATGACTTACAATAATTATTATTTGTGATGAGATGTTGGACTCGGTAATAATATAAATTATAAAATTTTTAGATATTATATATATTGTATAAAACTACTAAAACATGTAACATCAAGTAAATATAATAGTAATGAAAAATTATTATTATTCAAAATATATGAAATCTCCAAGTTAAAAGATCATTTTTTAATGGGGTTTTTTTTTGTTATTTTTACAACAGAAATATTTTGCTGCGGGGTCTAGTTTTTTCTCCGCTCGTCTTTTCCCTCGAGAATTCAGAACATTTTTTTTTTTCGGCTTAACAAGAATACTAAATTTATGAAATATGTATAATTGCAGTTGCTTTATGTAATAAGTTATTTTCTTATTTTCTAATTTAAACGCGCAGAGCAATGTTTGCACGATAAATATTATGACTGTCGCACTGTCAACTAACGTTGTCCGGTCACGTTTAAAATAAACAATAAAAAATTCATTTCGGAATCTCCCGATAATATTTCAAAATTATCGCCTCTATGGATAATTTTGATCGTCGTTTTGTAACCTTCTCGAACATAAAACTTCTACTGTTGTTTCAAACGCTTTTCCTCGTGCTCCAGCTGTTTGGGTCATTGTTTTTAATTAAATTTTAAAACGTATTTACTATTAACAGTATAACAATGTGACGAAAAACACGATGAAAATAATCATAAAATAAACTAAAAATAACAATTAAATTGTCAACGTGTATCGGCCGATATGCGTTTAGCTTAAAAAATGGCAAAATGTATAAAAATGAAAAAAAAAACCGTTACACTTAAGTCTGTTGTTATTTCTCAAAATTAATTTCTACCCATCTTGTTTAGTAGTATTGCGCTACTATTTTCAAAGAACATGCAAATGGCGAGTGGATTCCCTAGCGGCCGAATTAAGTAATATGTAATATCATAGTATAATTTAATATCGTACTGACTTTCACCGACAGTCATTATCTTGAATCGTATGACTCATCGGCAGCAGCAACGGTCCTTAACAATTTTTACACAAAATGTTATGACTAATAGTTCCGTTTTATAACACTATGAATAATATCATAAGGTCCAGAGATCATATTTTCTATGTTATGATTTGTACTGTTAATTTTAAACGTGTACAGTACAACATACGCGACGAAAGACAATATCGCACAGAACGATAGGCACAGGAACGAACAAGTGTTTTCAGGGTGGTCGGGTAATTGAAACACGCTCGACGTGTTCTTTTGATAAATAAATAAATAATACACATACTCGTACTCTATGCAATAATATTTGCTCGGTTTAACAGGATTTATATATTTTATACAATCAAGTAAATACTCAAGAGTCACGAAAAAATATTCGAATTAAAAGCTCGCGGCAGATCTTTAACGTCAATGTTTCAAACTTATTTACAACTGTACTCGACCTTTACAACCAACGACAACGTGTGCTGGGTAAATATCAATAATATGACCGCTCGAATTTATTTACTATTCAACGGATCCATTTTGACTTGTTTATTTACGTTCTTGATATTTTTCATTAGTAATTTTTTCATAAAACGTTTATCGGTTTACCTATATCTGTTCGGCTACCCCGCGTATCGTATAATTTTTAAAATCAATAATAGTCTCCTCGAGATTACGCGGAGACAGTGACGAGTGAGATGTTTCGGCAAACTCGTTACGCGTCATCGGCGCGGTGACTGTGTCGTTCCAAAGCGAATTTACCTTCCTTTTTTTTTTTTCACATGCGTCATAATGTTTTTTCCCGCCGGCCTATAGGTCACCGCCGCGCCGCCGCCGCAGGCACCGGGATGAAATATCGCTAGAGATCGAACGAAATCGGATGCCACCCAAGGCGCGGCCTTAAATAAAAAAAATCAAAAAAATCTACCGATTAATTCTGCGTACGCATTTTTCTCTTCCGTTCGAAATTCACTCGGTACCGTCCTGCGCGACGCGACGCACTGTAGTGTACGCTCATCTCATTGCCCCAGCGCTAATTCTCACGTGTTTATTGATTGTGTTTCATTAAGACTGTCGGAACGTCGGTAAAACGGAGAAAAAATTTCATCCGACATCAAACGTCTAAGCCATTCCGACGAATCTAATATGGGTATGGCAGAAGAAGAAGAAAAAAAAAACAATCGGAAAACAAGTCGACCGCTTGTCGTGTTTAGCGTCTCCTTCAGTCGAACAGACGGTTTTTTTTTTTCTCTCTCGTGGATTTATGGTCCACGTATTCTTCCGCGCGATTTAAACGTTCTACTTTTTCAAATGCCCATCAAACTGCTGCTGCTGCTGCTGCTGCAGATCGTCGCCGTACAACGTACGAGTAGAAAAAAAATAAATATAAAAACAACCTCTCGTTTATCCCCATAGCGTTTCGTATAGGTGTAGCAGCGTGCGTATTACTACAACGATCGTGACAAATGTCTGTCACGTTGTTAATAATATGTAGGTATACCTACGCGTTAAATATCGATGTTGTTCTACAAATAGAATGCAATATCTACCGCCCCGGGAGAGTGACGATTCCACAGACACGACGACAATTTTAACGTTTTTTTAATCAAAAACCTCTGCCCCGGGAATACGTGCGCGGGGTCGTTTTGTTTCGTTTAAATCCAATTAGCGCGATGATTCGCGTCGTCGACAACTACCTCTGTACGATCATCACCGATTGTTTTAAACACCCGCGTCATTTATTCAACTCTGTACGCGCGCGTTCTTCTACGAACTCGTCAAAAAATAGAATTTTTTTTTAAAAATTCAAACGAACCGTACGATGGTAATCGTCGATTTCATTGCGAATTATTTTTTCGTATTTGTATATCCGCGGGATTAGGCACATTTTTCGCCTTTTGTTCTCTTCTTCTAAATCGCTTATTTGATATTACACACACACGCGCGTGCGCTTTTGGCGAGCACTACTACGAGTCTGCTACATTATAACTTGGTTTATTTTATATATACGTATATATATATATGATATTAAAAATGCGATGTCCAGTTTCTTTTGCCAGCTGCTGTCATTTATACGTACCCCTCTGCCCGTCTATTGTGCACTCCGCGACATGTGCAACTATGACAATAATTAGCCAACAAACTCTCTCGTATTAATAAATACACACGGTGCGTACACTTGACGCAGTTCCTGGTATTACACCAGACTCTTATTGCACTTACCGGTCAACATTATCAGTACACAATACCGCTGCGGGTAATTAACCTGGTCTATTGTTTTGTACCACCGGCCTCCACTGACCGCGGGGTCTTCTGTTTTTCTTCCGAGTTTTATTAAAACCCCGCGACAGTTTTCATCTACTTACACACACTCGCCGCGCGCGTGCACTACATACATAGAATGTATATTATTTAATAATAATCGAATAATAAATAATATGTAATAATTATATTGTAGACGTAATCGATTATCGTAAATTTACACACAACGAGTGTATAATATTATTGAGTCGTCGAAAACATTGGATTTTCACGACCTCCCGCGCGCGCGCGCGGCGAAAAATCTCTATTTTTAAAGTTCATTCGTAATTTTAATACACTATCGAATGCTAATGAGCTTTGAAATTGAAATTCTCAAAATTATAATATAAAACGAAGTGTGTAGTTACCGCGCGCGACGCGATGAATATTTATGGAGTGCTTTATTCTCCGCGACGTATTCATTATCTCATAAAACTTGATAAACCGACCCGATCTGAATATTTATATGCGATATAATTTATTTCGTTTTGCGATTCCGTTTTATTCGAACCGCCGCGCCGCCGCGTTAAATATGTGTGTACGTTTTTTTTTTTTCCCCCGCGTATATTGTAAAATACACCTCGTGTTTATTTAGGATATACATAATCCGTAAATAAAGTTTTCGGTTTACGCGTGATGATATTACCGAACGGAAAACAAGATACTCGCGCGCACGGAAAGATCAAAGGACCGCCCGGCGATACAATGACGCGCGCTCGTATTTTTCACTCGGGGGGTAAAAACATCATTCTGCATATCATTAAAACATATTAACGAATGGCCTCGAGAAACTTTTCGGGGCAGATTACAATCCCACGCGCCTTTGCCCGTAAAATACTTAACCCTCGCCTCAAACTTTCCCCGCGGCACTTTATCGGCTCGTTAATTGTGCGCGCGTTGACAAATAATCGCGCACATTTCCAGTAATAATATACCACGATAACGGGTAACAGATGGATCAAGAGACATTTAGCCGCCGATCGAGCGGGCGAGATGATATTTTATTTCGGATATGTTGCGTTTTTTTGCCATTTTTTTTTTATTGTAAGCGCGTCTTCGTATATCGCCCGGGCAACTCGCCAACTAACGTTTGTGTTGACCGAAAGCAAATTCAATTTCGATTTAAAATCTTTTATAGTCTGAGGATAGCATAAGTCTCGAACGTAATGCGAAATGAATCGTTTCGCCGTGTCCTTGCCGCGGGCAGTATTAGCGTCGTCGTCGTTATGGCATGCGATCTCGTACGTGTGTGTGTGAACGTAGTTTATCATTTTTCAATTTTTTTTTTCACCCCCACTCGCGTGAAGTGACTAACGTCAAAGGTGCCTGCGAAACCGATCTGAAAAAAGATTATATTATGCGTGTAAGTTGTACACACTCGCGCGCGCGCGCATTTCCTGGCCATTATATTATTATCAAAGTATAAAAAATAATATATGTATACGTCGAAATATAGCAAATGACTGGCATTGATTGATGAGCCCGGGCGCGCGATGGCACCTGTTGAATAGAATATTATAACATCGTAAAAGACTATCCGAAAGTATCGGGTTGAACGATCTTCGTGCTCGCGACTAGTACGGCGTAAAACCACGCAGGCGGCCCCCCCCCCCCACGCGTCCTGTTGATTTTCGTCCTCTCGCCGCCGTAATTAACTGAGCGGAGTATCGACATCGCGGACGCTGTTCATTGTGCAGCGCTGCACACAACATACGTACACAATATAACGTGCGTTACTACGAATCACGTAGGCATACTCCGAAATTGAATTTACCACTGTGCGACGGATTATCGACGATATTTTCGATCCCGGTGTCGGGGATCGGTCGGCGGGCATATCGTGGATAATATTATTCTCTTTCCATCGTACCCGTCGATTCCGAAAACGTTTTTGCTATATTTTTACTGCGGTTAAAAACAAATACGCAATCGTACGTAATAACGTCGTAGAAACGTCGTCGTCGTGGAAAAGAAAAAACCTGTCAGTTTTCGTCGAACCGTGGTTACGACGAAAAAGCCGCTCTCGAAAACGTCTTTTATTTCGTTATGATTCCAATCGAGTTGGACTTATAATTTTCATTGTTTCCTTGTTGTTTTTATTACGCGTATAATTTTTTTCCATTTTATTTTCCAAACGCGCTCTAATGGTATTTTCATTCGAATGTTTTAGATTAGGCCGTATTGATTTATACTACTACTACCTGTTCTAATATATATATACGTATATTGTTTTTCAACAATATTATAAATTCTTAATTTTATTTGCGTTTTCGTAATCGATCGAGTAACTTACGTACATGATGTCGTCACGAATTCGTTACCTAATAAATTAAAAAGTTGGGAATAAAATCGTTTAATATTCCTACGGTTTCCTCTTATATACGGATCTCGTTGACTCGAAACTGGAAACGATCGTGAGGGAATAACGATAAAAAATATGTCAGTTTTTCGACGACGAAATAACTACTTGCACATTTTTAATTTTTCTTCTTCTTCTTCTTCTTTAGACCGTAATCGTTGTTATTATGTTTTCATATACACGCGTATGTGTTATTCTTTTTTTCCCCATCTTTTCTCACAATTGCAACTCCGGCATCTCGCGTACACACACAATCCATCAAATCCAATAACCTAATACACGCGTGTGCGATAAGTATTAGGTTTGTGCGTGTGCGTGCGCGTGCGTGAGCGTGTTCGTCGGCGGCGGCGATTTCTGCGAATCTCTCGGGGCGAACTGGTTCGATCTGGTTGTGGACCGCGGCAGCGCGGTGATCGCTCTATAACAACACGAGACGATGTGCCGTACGTCTCAATCGCCGCCGCTGCACCGTGTAACTCTTTTACAATGTGTGTGTATATATATATTATTATTACATGTGCGTCATCGCGTATGTATGCAATGTAACATGACGACCGGTTTCACAGTTTTGGTATTTTCCGTCGTTTACGAGACGATATAGCGATGTGTAGAGGTATATATTATATAGTATACTACGATATTATGTATTGTATATTATGCGGTTACCCCGCCGTAACGAATTTGTCATCGTTTAAAATTCGATTGAAATTAAATAGCCTTCGTCCAGACGAGAATCGGCAATAACAATTATTAAGAAAACAAATAGCATTGCGACTGCTGCGTACCCACCACCCCCAACGTCCTTCGAAACCGACTCCCTTCTTTTTCATACCCATTCCCTGCGAATTATATCCCTTGTCAACTGTTTTATATTCGTACCAGTTGTGCTCGTGAAAGTATGACGTTATGTTAAATAAATAACACATGAAATAACCAAGCGACGTGTGTCGGTTTTGTTAGAGTATCTGTTTCTCGAGTAAAAAAAATGACCATTAACGCTTTTTATGGTGAAAATCGATTTAAATAATATTTCTCTCGTTATTTCTCACGCTCGACGATCCCGATGGAAAAGGTGAAAAATCGATTCGCTCGTTTTCCTACCTAGGACGACGAAACTTTCGGTACAGATTTACTACCTCAAAATGAATTTTATATAAACGAGTATACCTACCGCCGGTAGTAGGTATTATATATTTCTATGTTTATGCGTTGTTTTGCAAATAAAAATATTGATTATTTCGGCATTCGTTTAATTTCAAACTCCGCAATAACAAGAACGGGAACAATCCATTGTAAAATTTCTCGCTGTCGATCTATCAAAAGGCAGTCCACGTCTACGGGGCCACGTTTCCACACAGAAATTCGTCGGAATTAGCAATTTGCAAACTTTTTAAAGGTTTCTTATATAATTGATGCTATTATTATTATTATTATTATTATTATTATTATTATTATATTATATTATTTTAAGTATTGTTTAAACTTTGCTGTCGATTCTTAGGATTTCCGTTGGTAAAATGTTCAATTGAAAATAGCGTTCTCGGTACAGTGTGTTGAACAGGTGTAATTCGTGAGCACGACTGAAGAAATCAATAAACTTAAATGGAAAAAAAAAAAAATCGTTATATCAATCACTGCCAGACTTTCTATTGTAACCCCTACAGAGCGCGCTGACATTTCACTTTATAA
The DNA here is from genome assembly GCA_948098885.1 of Drepanosiphum platanoidis. NCBI lineage: Eukaryota > Metazoa > Arthropoda > Insecta > Hemiptera > Aphididae > Drepanosiphum > Drepanosiphum platanoidis. Next base: position 4,882,107 of record OX402534.1, on the reverse strand, counting down.
GAATTATTTCAATATTGTTTTTAAAAAAAAAAAATTTTTTTCTTTCCAGGTTTAAAGACAATCGTTCCTATCCGTGGCCAAGTGACGTCTCCAGTTTTATTTTGAATCCCGAAAGTGCTAATCAAACCATATACACGCGGAGTTTAACATCGGCTGATCATGGCGTGTACACATGTCAATTGGCCAACCAGACGAGCATCGTAAATCATTCGATAAAACTCGTTACCATTGGTTAGTATTTTATTTTTTTTTTAAATTGTAACGCAATTACGTTGAGAAAAATTAGCGATAGATTACTATAAATAAAATTATTGTTTATTAATTCATTGGGTATACAAATAATTTCGAAGGAATTAAAAACTCAAAGTTGGTTTTCAAACGTTCGTAAATATAAAATAAATAAATAAACATTTCCAATGTTAACAATATTTAAATGAAATAATAAATATTTGATTATTCGTCTTGTTACAAAATACATTTGAAAAATAAAAGCGTTTTTAGAGTCGAACCTTTGTATTACACGCGGTTTTTTATTTTCGTTTTACGAGTGATAAACGCCCGGAGGGCAAAGCGTACAAAGTAATTATAAAGACACACAGGAATACGATTAGCAAGTAGAATAAGAATAAAGAATACAATTTAAATATTTACAATTATCAATAGCGATTAAAAAAATGTATACGAAACAATGATAAAACAACAAAATAATAAAAACGCTGGTCGTTAAGTTTAATAAAAACTTATTTAAACAATATTTTAAACCCCGAGGAGAATGATAAAAAAAAAAACAACGAAACTATCAAGCTTTTTCCCCAGAGGCATCGTTCGGTTTGCCCGTGCCGGTGCGAATAGACAATAATAATTTGACTTAAAAGTAGTGACATAAAACTTAGAGAGAGGAGGGCGTTAACCTAAAATTTGGGACGTTTAAGGATAAATTTCCGGACAGTATATTTTAGAGTCGAGTAGATTACGTGGCCAAAGCGTATTGCCGTCTGAATTCTAAGGATTCGACATCTATGGCTAATGATTTAGCACTCAACTTGATCGAAGTTTCAAACATTCTTAAAAATCTATTCCGAATTCGTTTTGATTAACGTACTAGGCAGTATTTGGGCTCCAAATTATCGAACCGCATTCGAGAATCGTCCTAACGAGGGAATAGTATAAAACGGGTCACGAAACCCCCAGCAGCTACGGGTTTTTTTCATAATTAATATCCCGCGAATATTTTATTTTTATAATTAACAACACGCAGTGGCGGACACACACAAAACACAACGCAACTAATTATATTGCTTTATATAATTTGTGTCGGATTTTATTGTTGTTGTATGTGTTTATTGACATTTTATATTAAATATTTAGGTTGCTTTTTGTTGGATTTTCAAGGGTTTGAATTCGGTACGGAAACAGCTATACTGGGGTTTAAAATCTCTCTTTTTTTTTTTTTTGTTACATAACTGTTCCATTATTAATAGTAATTTCGTTATTGATTCGTTCGAAATAGAATGAGAAATAATTGCGCGTTCGAAATAGAACGAGAAATAATTGCCCGTCCGAAATAACGTATTTGATTGCGTGCGTATTTTTCGAATAGCGCTGCTATTAAATAGTAACATTTCTTTCCGTCGTCGCTCCGAGTGCAAACATTTTCAAATAACATCTCGCTTTTAAAAGATGTTTATTGAAAATCGGAAAAATTGTGATAAACGAAAAACATTTGACCGGGTACGATGTAATGTTTCGTAATTTCCAATTTAAAACGTAATTGATCAAATGTCCTTCAATCCGTCTCGGTGAAAATACAGCTCCCGATAAGCCATGTTTTTACGTACTTACTTTATGTGTTGTTTTCCTTTTTGTTTTCAAACAATTTTTTTATTTTAGTCAAGATAATGGCCAACGAATTTCATTTTAGTAACGCAAAAAATCATATTAAATAATAATAATTATAAAATTCTAAATAATTAAAAACTATTGTTTTTATATTTCTTTTATAATTTACTAAAGCACTCGAAATAAGTTCTACACTCGGTGTTTCAATCATAATTTCGTACGAATAGAAGCATATTATATTTTGCCTATAATCGGGTACGTACCGAATACGCGTTCTGAAAGTAGCACAAAATACCTCAGTGACCTCAAAATTTTGATTAGGCTCTGTTGTTACTGAAAACGCCGCCGGCCTTCTCTTCGTTATTGTTTTAAGTTTTCTCCGCGTCGATTCACTCCGCCGTTTTAATATTTCAAATTAAATAAAAATTAATTCAGTCGTAGAAAAAATACACTTCCGCGTAATCGTTATGATAATATCTGGATGATAATAATTGTCTCGCGGCGTATATTTCATACGTTTATTATATTTTCACGTGCGAAATATTTTTTTAATTCTTTTCATTATATTTCGAATGAGAGAAAAAAAAAAAAGAAAAAAAGAATGCATTTCATAATGAATTCGTGCACGTTTAGTAGTAGAATGAAAAAAAAAAAAAAACACGCGGAAAAATATTCACGTTCGTTCCATTGTCGTCAACGAGAGTTGAACACCTACAACGCGCGACGGACATCACGACAAAAATAATGTATGCCAACAGTCGTATAATAATAATAATAATAATTCGACGGAACGAAAGTGTGGACGGAAGAATGGCGTAGGTTTGTGTGTGCGCGTGTGTGATGATGTGTCAGCGAAATAATACCGCTGGCCGAGTGGAAAACTACGTTTCTAAATAAACCCGGTCGGGATTGATTTAATACGTTAGAGACGCGGATTCCCGGTAACTCGATTAGTCCGTGTTTGTTTTGTCAATGGGCGTTCGTTTTGTGTTTATTCAGATTCTACGATTACGGGTTCGCGTCGTTGTCTATTGAGGCTGTGTTAAAGATTCCGCCGGCTGCAGCGAAATTTAAACGCGCACGTTTCACATGCACGCGAGCGGCGCGGCGCGCGCGTTTTCTAGAATTATTATTATTATTGATTTGTATTGACCGGCGGCGGCGTACCTTTGCCGCCCGTTCCGTGTATTACGTGTATTCCATTCCGATAATAATTATACCTCTTGCGTGGTACAAGTCTTTTTCGAATTTCCGCGTAAGTTTAAATATTCATTCCGAGCGAATGGATTTCCAATAACGCTGCATGACGCGAGTCGCATGAACCATATTATAAAGTAGTAATAATAATTTCATTGCAATTGCTCGACGTTTGAAACGCGCAGTTGCGATCGTCTAAATTTAATAATACACGAACGGCGGAGGCGCGATATCTCGACAAACTACGAATTCGCGCGAAATCGTGTACGATCGTAAATTATAAAATATTATGGTAAAACGTCGGGGGCTCGTAGATTAGAGAGGGGCGAATTGGGCGTTTGGTTTTAAAAGTTTTCCGCGAGAAAAAAATGATAGTAAACAATTTCACCAAACGAATAACGTTTGTCCACGTATTTTTATTTTAAAATGATTAGTTTCGACGATAATAATAAAGCTTGGCGAATACAGAAAGTCGCGAAAACCTCCCGTCTCGTTGTGAAAACACAATTATTTAAATTTGAAAAATAACCATCTCGATGCATCAACGAGATACAATTTGCTACGGGAAACCTAGAATTGATGTTTGAACCGTGTCATCTAGTTAAAATTGCGTCGACAGACAGAAAAAACACACACACACACACACACACATCGCGGTATAATATAACCAAAAGTTTCCTCGTTTCGCTCGGAATTTAAAATTGAATAAAGAAATAAATTACGTATTTCTACCTCTGCCATTAGAGAGTGCTTCTCTTCTTTTTCTTTTTTTTTTATGCGGCCGACGTTTTTTGTCGATCATATTTATCAAATGATTTATTCAGTATATTCATTTGGATTGAATATATTTTCTCCACAACTTCCTTAAAAGATTACTTCATGTTTGGCCCTCGGGACGCGGATTACCATTTTCACAATAATTTATATCGCAAAAATAATATTTATCTTTGTTGTTAAACATTCTTAATATTGTGATTTCGTAATGTTATTATAATCAATAATATTGTTAAACTCGTTTTCAATTTCGTCGTCGTATCAAAATGTTTGCAAATTTTCAATCGAAAACATAATTCCTCGCGGATAAAATTGCTATTAAAACTCATATTTCCCACGGCTAATAACACAGTACGATAAATACGTCACAAACTTTGGGATTCAAAATAATTTTACATAAAACTAAATTATAAATATCACAATAATAACCGTATTTATTTATTACTTGTATTAATAATAACGTAGTAGTTGCACACTTTAATATTTCATCGCGCCCGCGTGACGTTGCGCAAATCAATACACTATAGCAATAGTTGCTCGGGTAATATAATATAACGACTATTTTTATTATTTTTTTTTTTTTTTTTTTTTTATCACATATACTTTTCGACGTTTCATCACAATCTCTTGTGAAAACGCACCGATCGTACTAGGATATGAAAGTGAATAGGTTTTGATTTGATAACAGTTTAAAATAATAATAAACAGTTTGAAATGTATTCAAATGAGCAAATATGCGAGTCGAGTATTATGATAAAATCTCCGGATATTTTTTTTGATTTTTTTTTCCTCCCCCCGTCAGATTTAATTAAATTTAAAACACCAACTATAGTCATGTGAATTGTCAACCCGGGAAATTTTTCCGGGTAACTGCATTTAAAACTTGTTTAAATATATATAATATATATTATATATCGTGCCTCAATTGTTAATGACATTGCCTATAGAGTAGTAATTCGTTTTAAACAGAAAATTCTCACACGATGTCAATAACTCGCTGACGTGAATATATCAAAGTAAAAATTTCGCGTCGTAAAATATTAAAATAATACGTTTTCGTCGGAACCGAGCGAAAAATTAATGTAAAAGTTTTACGGCGCGTTCGCTGAAAATTGGGTGACGTATATTTCAGCGTAGGTATTTGTATGCAGAAAAATAATGGTCGAGAGTTTTTTTTTCATACAAACTGGCGGATTCTCAGTAATTAAACGGCCAAAAGAAAAATCATACAAAAGAAAAACAACTGTTTTTTTTCTTCTTTTTTTTTTTTTTTCGATAAATATAACCAAATAAGCCGCTTAATCATCGGCACTACTAAAATGTATTTCAATTATTATTATTCGACGTTACCGACAAATTATTCACGATTCGTGAATAAATATATATGCGACGCAAAACATTGAAATTTTTCATCTTGTCAAACGCGAATATTTTATACGTTTCGTCGAAATCAAATTAGGTAAGCTGTATCGTGGAAAAAACTAATAATTATAAAAACTTATAGAATGTATAGTATGTTTTAATGGTATATATATATTATAATATTATATCCCATTGTTTAATGATCGACTAACAATGTGATCATTAAAATAATTGAAATAAATGTAGATCAATAAACCACTTTCGCACTCCCGAGTTAGCGAAAGTTCTATTTCTACCTATTCCGTATTGATTATTTCACAAAATACACAATAAAAGTTCTTTCGAGACTATACTAATAGTTATAACTTATAATACAGATATAATATTCGAATATTTTACGAGTATAAATGAGAATAAAATAGTAGTTGACAAAGGGTTAATTTGTTTCAAACTTTAGTATTAGGAATTAATTACATATTAATTAATAACTAATATGTACCTTAGTTAAATCTACTTTACAGGTACCTGCATAACATAATATTTACAAATAGTATATATCGAATAAATACTGAATAAAATTGATTGTCGCATCGAGTTCAACGATTAATGTTTTCAACAAAATTATTGTATGGTCGTGAAACTTTAACTTTCGACATTCAATGAGTATTTTGTACAAAATATTATTCCGAAAAAATGTTTTTGTGGCCGACGACACCTTATTATTATTATACGTTAGATGCTGTGGACGTAAACGTATGTAATAAAATCGTAAACACGAGTTTTCATTAAAATATTCAACTGTTATATGAGTATCGTTTCTAACTCGGTGTGTATTATTTCGAAATTTGAGACTTAAATCCAAGTTACGCAATTGTTTCCGATCGCACCTCTGATTAATCGTAAAAAGTAATTTCTTTAAAAAAAAAAAGGTATCTCTCAATTTATTTTCGATAAACGGATAAACGCACACGAATGTAAAATATTGCGCGAGCTAATTATTACTTTATTGGACTTTTTTTTTCAACAAATCGATCTAAACCGTACGTATGTCTGAAACAAATATGCGTGCGAAGTCGTTTGGCTCTTACTTAGAATTGTTGGGAACACTGTTCAAACAGTTAATTTGATAAAATTTCGCTCACAAATCCAAAGGCCCTATTATAGCGTTTTGTTTGAGAAATTACAAGTTCTTAGAACAGAAGACAACTATCAGCACAATTTCTAAAGTTTTCTGTTTTCCATTACTTCTTGAAGTAAGCTCGGAAGATTTTAATTAAAATTATTATGATTCTTGAAAGAGCTGAATTCAAAGCGCGTAAGTTATAATAAGCGTACGTAATACTTAATGATTAATGTAGTATTGTAGTCGTCTACGCTAAAAACGTAAACGTATATTATGTATTATTAAAAGTGTGCGCGGAAAAAAATTCAAATATTTTTTGTTGCCTTCGCAAACATGTTAGTCGGACGGTCCAATAACGATTGAAGTGTTCTACTCTGGTAAAAAGTAATAATCACTATTATCACACTCGATTGGTTATTCTAAACGCAGTTATAAATTAGTGTTTTCGTTTCATAACAATATATTGTATTTTATTCGTTTGACTTGACCTAGCAGCAGCAACTATTACTTTTATGCCTCGGGTCGAAAGGTTGCTAAAAAATTTAACAACAAAAAAAAAATCATTATTATAGCGTTTACGTCATATAAAACCTGTTTCGATATAAGCTTTATTGGTATGAACTGCGACTTTCCGAAGTAAACGTAAGGGATTTATCTTGTATGGATCGATAATAATACATAAAAGATAATGAATTCGGTTTTTGTACCCGATCGATATTATTTATGTCACCGGGCCGCTTAAAGACTTGATAATATCTAGTCGCAAATTGAAATTGATATTTATTTCAAAATACTACACACGTGTGTACGTACAGTCGTTAATGGTTAGAAACTGAGTATTTTTCCTTTATCGGTAACGAAAATATATGTCATAATTATTAATCGACAGCGGTGGTTAACAATAAAATACATTGGGATCGTTATATTTTTTTTCATTTTCGAAAAAATGTATTTTTTCCCGTAAAACAGCAACAATATTAATAATAATAATTCTCGTTACGAAAACATTGATCGCGAAATCCACGCCCAAAAAGTGTTTAGAGCAAGCTGTTTTCAGTATAACGATCCTTTTGGATTATTAGTTTAGTGACTACTACGTACATTATTGTATCACGTTACTGCGAGATAATTACAATCCGTGCTTTTGTAAATGTAATTCGACCACATGGACATTTTTTTTTTTTTTTCATCCAGCACAATACGCGAAAACGTATTTTTAACAGCGACGTTGTTCAAAACGAGTATTAATTATCACGATTATACACTTTACAGACGTCACGTCTTATTCGGGAGAACCTCTGCCCACGTATAAGATACCTAATGACCACTATGCACAGCCGGGAGATTCGGTCAGACTATACTGCGAGGGTTTCGTAGGTAAATATCGATTGTCGTCCGCCGTGCACGGCTTAATGATTATTCCGTAGTCGGTACGAAAATAAATTTATTAATGTGCGTTTGACGCAGGCAAAGTCAACCTTCCGGACGCCGTCAATACGATCAAATGGAAGAAAATCGACGGGAACGAGACGTTTTCGTCCGAAAAAAAATATAAAATCGAAGAAGTCCGAAGGTACGTGAGAGCGCGCGCGCGCGGATCCGTAGACAAAACCGCGGCACGATTATCGCGCGTTTTTCTATTATGTTTTTACGATTGATTTTTTCTTCTCACAGGGAAAATAACCAAGTGCTGGGAGCGTTCTTGTTCATAAACAAAATCCAAGAAACCGATTACGGACAGTATATGTGCTCGATCAGTAATGCCGACGACCAAATTGTAGAACAGTTCACCAACATCACTTTACCCGGTATGTTTTTTTGTTTTTTTTTCTTTATACTCTCCGGGTATGCTTTTCGGACGTCGATATTTTCACGTGCGTCGTTCGACCGTCTGTGACTAGACGTCGAATAGTTCGCTGATTAGTTTGTTTGAAATTCAAACAAGTTTCGACCCGATCTGATTAGAGATTAACAAGTATATAAACTATGTATGTACGCGGTACAATTAATTATTTTAAAATTTACAATTACATAATATAATTAAAAATACAGCGATCATTTAATTATAATCTTTTAAAAGTGAACTATTATATTACTGTTGTCAAAATATACGATTTAATTTCGTTTCAAATTTATAGTCGTTTGATACAACATACATTTAATCCTACGAGGTTAGGTTTGAGTCAGTTAGGGTCGGTTAGGTTTCATCAAATTCGTATTTTAACTATATCAAAAACATTTTGACCGACGATTATTACATGACGTATATATTTTTAAGTTAAAAAGTTCACATTAAAATCGTTGTTTTTTTTATATAATATATATGTAATTTTCACTCGTATAGTTTTACATATAATTGATATTCAAAATGTCATATTATAAAATCATTATCACGAGTACAATCTATTTGTCAGTACTCGTCGGGGTTTTTCAACAGCTACCGCGGTTTTGAATTCGAAATGACCATCCATTATTATAAATCTTTGACCAATTCCAATCAATATACGCCTCACACACCATTAATATTTCAAAAACACAATAAAACAAAGTACACACTCGTATATGATATTTAAAACACACACGTATACACACGTACATGAATAACATATTATACGGTAAAAACACGATGACGCCAGTGACGGGGACTAAACCGCGGAAAAGTAGATGATATTCCCGATGAGTCACTACGGTTTTTTTTTTCCCCCCGTACGTTTTGCTCTAGATATTCTGTTGGAATTCAAAATGTTCGAAATTCAAATTACGATTCATACGATTACATAACTGAATAAAAATAATCATCGTTTTGTGTGAAAAATCACACTATCTCTAATAACACAATGGCGGCGGCCTAATTTTTGCACGCATATAATACATCGTATTCGTTAAAATGCTATGTTATAAATCGAAATTCCTAATACTATCGCGTTATAGAGACGCGACAGATGTTTGATATAGTAGTCATTGGCAGTTGATTCTCGGTATATAACATGTTGTCTGTCAACTAAAAATATCCTTCGTGAACTACGAATCCGCGTAATAGATAGATGGATGAATTATGTATTTTCGCACAAGTCGATAGCTGTCTGTGGGGCTTTTCCATTATGTATGAACTAACTCGTTGAGATTTCGAAATCATGCGGATATGATCAAATTTAACGACAAATTTTAATTGAAATATCCTACCGCGTTATCGTGAAAAAAACCGGTATTCATGTCAGATCAAAAAGTGACAGTACTTTATGTGTATAAAAAAAAATTAATTAAAATTGGTGACGATGAATAATAATAATTATTGTAGGTTCTGTTTACAGCTATTATATTCACGTACGCCGCCGAAGAATGTCACGAAAAATGTATAAAATCCTTGAAATTTCTAAACGTTTTTCAATTTAACCGGAATGATAAAAATATGACTAGAGAAATGTTTTTGTGCAGATAACTTTTCTTCGGAAAATTTAACATCAGATTTATATGAAATGATTTTATTGGCTGGTGAAATTAATAACCGTTCGAAAAATTGAAAGACTAAACGTCCCGATTTAACTTGTGATTGTAGTTTTTCAATCTATGTCGTCAATACTACCCCGGATATAATACGGGGTATACGTAGTAGACCGACGTTTGACTTTTCCGATTAAAAAAAAAAAAAAACCCCATTTCTAGAAATACAAATATAATTATTATATCCAACTTGTACCCCGCAGCACCTATAATACTGATTTCGACAGATTGTATTATGTTCATGACAAAACTGTGGTTTTGATGTCCCGTTGACGGATAACAGTTTTATGATTTAAATTAACTTTGCCGAGTTAGAAATACTGTTTTAGACAACTTGTGCCCCGCTACGTATTTTGACTTAATTTTGACTTAAATTATGTTAATCCGGAAGATTACTGATCCGAATATTTAGATTAAAACTGCACTCGCGTCCGAGTGTATTTATCTTTCGGAAACACAAAGCGATTGGAACCTACTTGAAAGTACTTGGATATCGTGTTGTAACCAGTTGGTCGGCGATGATGAATTATTTTACGAAACATTTACCTATTTATCGTCGTCGTGCTTTTAACTCTATGTGTCGTTTAATATCGTCGTAATAAAATACGAGTAATATCTATACGATTATCATTCTCGGCGTATTATCTTCCGTCTCCAGTTATGAGATTTTTGTAATACTTTTGAGTTATCTCCGACAATTTAATACCAAAATTAAACGTAAATACCAATATTTATTTCAATAATATTATTGCCGAATAAATTATATTTGTTTTCAAAACGTATTTCGACAGAATCATAATGACGTTTGGAAAATATTTCGATTGAAGTGCTCCGATTAGTCATCAACAAATGGGCATATTATGTATCGTTGTACATAATTTTGGTATTTAATTATTCGAATCTCTGAAACAAACGAAATCGTAACCACCCTGATATGTCTGCAGTTTCGTTTGTTATACGTTTAATATTCGATAACTCTGGAAACTAGTTTGACGAAAACAAATGTTTCGCGAAACTCGCGCCCTAAATGTGTAACAAATCTCTCTCTACCGGCCGTTTTTATTTTATAGCAGAGTTTAATCTAACTCTGTCGTACTGTAAAAAACGTATATTTTCATTCGGCATATTGTTCCGAGTTATTATTTTCTTTCCGACGATTATTATGCGTTTCAAACACATTTCATAAATAAACACATTTCGGCGCTTTTGCGAGGCCCTGGGCAAAACTTATTTAACCAATAACCATAGTCACCTACAGGCCATAGGTGTAATTAAAGGCGAAAAATTATCAAAAATATATATGTATGTAGCAAATTTGAAGCGCGAGGCCCTGGACAAATGCCCAGTTTTATCTCCCCCTGACTACTCGTATGGATAATACGTACGTACCGCGTGTCTAGCGTGCGCAACGTTTTCATAAAATAAGTCGTGAAATCGATTAATAATGCCCTAAACGTTTTTCGCGGTGAAAGAGTTGGTGTTTTAACTCTCACCCGAGCGGCTGGCTCATATACATTTTCTAATTATTGCGTTCTCCGGTAAAACGATGAAAATGTCACGTGTGTGTCAACACACATACTACGCCGCCGCCGTCGATATTACACGCGTTTTACGTGTTTACCGGCCAAATTATCGACAAGTCCGTTCGTTGAATTCGCGTCGGACCCGCACCGTTCAAAAACAATGTTTATACTCTCTCGGACAAATAATAATAATAATAAATAATAGTCGAAAATCGATTACGCAACGTGGAAAGAATTCTCCATAATTATTAGACAGTAGTTGTTGTGCTTAATTTCAATATTCTATAAGTCACAAACTATTGTATAATATTCGACCCATCGTCGTTGCTTTGTGCGTTGTAATCGGTGTTTATATTCAATCTACCGCCGCCGCCGATCCGATGATTATTAATTTTACATTTAAATCGTTATTCGTATACGCGTATTTACACACGCGTCGAATGTTTACGATATAATGTTGCGTGCTCTGATTTTTTTTTTTTTTGTTTTTTTTTCCAGTGTTTAACATCGAACAACTGAACACTAAAAAAGTGCAAAGAGACCTTAGGTTTATAATTTTCGTCATGTTGGCGTTAATATTGGTCGTTTGGAAGCGCCGTTGGTTTTACTTGGTGTACGAAAAACTGAAGAAAAAATTAGAAAACGACAAATACACTTTATGTAAGATTATTTTTCACGACATTACTCGTATTTTTCATTTGGATATACCATTTTTTGCGTTACGCGTTTATGTTTTAAAACATTTACAGCGGAAAAAACTGTCCACAATATAATAGTGTTTTACGACGAAGTCAACAAAGATAACGCACAATACTTGGTGGAAAATATGGAACGTTACGATAACTTCATAACAAAAAAATATTACATCAATTTTGAACAAGGTTGGAGTTTTTTTTTTTTTTTTTTTTATATATAAATAAAATGCTTTTATTCGTTTTATTTCGTTAAATTAAATATTTCCCGCGATTTTGCAGACTTCATCAAAACCCACAAGGACTTGGTCAAAGGTTACGACTTTGCCATTTATTTAGTGTCTTCGAACGACACAATTACATCGTCGTTGTCAAAATCGAATGAAAAATCTTTCATGCAAGACAATGCGTCGCCCAAGAATTACATAATCGTAAGTAAACCATTATCGTAATACAATGTGGACGGAGAAAAAAAAAACAAAACGTTTTTAAGCGTATAGTTACGTACCTACACAGTTCACGTATGCTTTGTGTGTTCGAGTGTTACTTTCATTACGAATGATGTTGTACAGTTATTCGGAGAGGACCATTCGCTATAATTTACAGTTATAACGCGTGTGCTTTGTATGATATTATGTCGCGACCGCCGTTTAGAATGAAAACGATTTTTCAATAAAATCCGTTTGAGAATTTTGGACGCGAAACGACCGGGTGGAACCAGGACCCAACCCCCTTCCCCCCCCCCGAATAAGGCCGCGACTACGAGTACCGCTGTGTTTGACTTAAACGTCGACTGTATTCGCGCTCCGAGTCGAATTCGCGCGAGCGCTTTTGTTTAGTTCACGCAGTAGTAAATTGTACATTTTGTTTTCTCGAATTGAGGATCTACGTATTACATAATATCAGTGTTGTGTGGGTATTGCCCGACGAAACACTGCGCGCAAGTGTTATAATATAGTTTGAGAACCATTGAATTAGAATGACGTTTTCCTCGCGCGAAGACAGTCGCCCCCCCCCCCCCCCCCGCCTGTCTAATAAATGTTTTACCAGACGAGCAATTATTATCGATTACGCGTCGCAACATGGCGCGCGTTTTACTCGAACCGACGATTATTATATTGTATGTCGCGCATTTTTTTTGTTTTTTTTCGCAGGACTGTGGTAATATGCCCGTCACGCCGACGAAATCGTGGTGCGACAGAGTCCTGACGGATTTGACCAGTGAGCACACGAAGCGAAATCAAAACACGACGAACAAATTGTTAAGGGTCGTTTAAACTCTAAAAACGGTTCTTGACAACGGTATTTAAATACGTATTAGTTATCGTCGAAACATAGTATTCCTATACACACCAAACATTATAACCACGGGATGATTCCATTTAAAAAAAAAAAGAAAAAAAAAAAACCTTTATTTATTATTAATATTATTATATTAGTAATTATTGTATTACCTAAATATTTTATACGTAAAACTGATAGAGCAACAGTCGCGTCGTCACGTCGCCGTGACGCGCGCGCACGTGCTATAATAGAATATATTATAATAACATAGTGTTTTATATACAACATAATATACTATTTATTAATGTTAAATTATATTAAAGTTTAGTTACTCCTGTGGACACTGCGATCGACGTGTTCGCGCGTACTCGTATACGAGACACACATTGTGTGTTACATTAACTTTATCACTATCGTTCGGGTGCCATCGAAATGAAAATATGTCCTTTTATTGGATCTATTATTGTTTCATACACTAACCGTGATGTAAAACGTTCAAGTTTACAATATAATATAATCGTTATCGAATAATCGTTTCCCATATGATTTACGACAACAGTATTAATTTTGTTCTGGGAACACGGTCAGTTCCAGCAAAAGATTTTTCCGACTGTTTTTTATTTTTATTCAAGTCGTTTTCGATACGCGTTCGATTATTACACGCATCCTCTCTCTCTATCTCTCTTATTCCCAATATGCGATGTACGAATTCGAACGTTAACTCGTTGTAATTTGTCGACTTATTTGTATAATTTTAGTTTTAGATTATAAAGATAAACATATATAATATATTTAGTTGTAATACGTCGTAAAATAATTATTTAGTTTATACAAACAATATATATATATACGTATATACACTCACACACACACGAATATGACTATTAACATTTAACATTATTATTATATTACTCTTGTTATTCCTATTCGGGTGTCAACTTTAAATAATAGTTAATACTCTGCTTCTGTATACGTGAAATCCTCTAAAATATTTGTATCCCGATCTTATTAAATTTATTACAAAATTAAAATAGTATCTTTTTTTTCAAAACGTGTTTGTGGGTTAGTTTCCTACGAAGAATTTGAAGAAAAGAAAAGAAGATTCATTCGTGTCTACGATTGATTTTTTTTTTTTCCACAAAATACTGATGCAATACTGAAAAGACATTTTTACCTTTCAAGCACGATCTCTCTCGTGACCAGCTATCGGTTACGATTCTTACAGCAGTGGCCGATAAAGCTTTTGAAAGTTATATTATATATAATCTTAAATGTATAATTTACACTGGAAAAGTTGAGAATCTTCAATTTCCGACTAACTGAAATCCCGGCCAACTCTAGCATCCACGAGGTATGAATAATGCAGCGAGTCGACATCGGTATCAACGCGAATTCATGTTACATTGAAAAAAGATCTAACGCTTACGACCCATATAATATTTATGCCTTTAGAAATACGATACCCGACGAAACCGCGCTTTTACGACGAGTCGCGATTCCCAACGTTTTTGTCAATAACGGATCCGAGCAAACAACAACTTACTGTACTCTCTGGAATACTACGATTTTATTAAGCGATGGACGGACAAACGTCTGTATAACGTCATCGCGTCCGCGGTAGGTACTTTTTCGAACAAACGTCAGAAAAGAAAACTGCATCCACACTAATGGCGAATGTAAAGTAATGTTTATGCGCGTCTTTATTTGCTTCGTGCGCTTAGAATACGTATTTGTATGTAGCGTGCGTTTTCAGTTATGATTCGGGTTTGAAATTTACTACGGTCTAATTATTATTTGTACAGCGAAAGTCGGTTAAAGTACGAACAGAAATATTTAAATTACCATTCAGCCCGAATACGTGAAGTCTGCGCGTTGATGTTCAAGCGATAATAAGTAAGTGGCTCGCTAAAGATAATTTAATCTCATATTTTAACATTTTCCCGACGAAGATATTCGATTTGAATAATTTATAGTAGTCGTCGTCCACGACGAGCTTAGTAAAAAGTATTGTTGTTGTTGTTGTTAAATTCAAAAATAAAAACCACGAGCAAATTTTACTAATACATAAGTTATGACTCGATGTGCTTGTATTTGCCGTGTACGTAACTCTACACGTGTCACGTCGCCATTGCTGCGTTTTGGAAAAATAAACAACCTGCACGATCTCACGAGCAAAGAAGCTCATATATTACGGACGGAGCGGATTTAAGTAAGTACGTACTGATATTATAGATATATTTTTACGAAAACAAGCGGCTTTCTTTTATATTTTAGAAAAACCATTTTTATAATAACGCGTACTAAAGGTAAGAAAATGTGCAGACACTAGACGCTACTAGAACCACTAGTGCGTAATCGGTAGGGTAAAAACTACCTCGTAGTATTCGTTGTAAAGAGTAAATATTTTTCAAATAAACCGTGTATTCGGGAACGTGAGACGGGAGAATATAGAGACGATAAAAAACTGCAACTGAAAAAAATAAATACAAAATGTCGACGATTATCGTCACGGACACGTGTCGCACACATACTGCATCAATCATGGGCGTAAAGCGCGTTGTCTGGAAGGGAGGCAAACTGGCATCATCGACTTAAACAGTGTAATCAGTTGCGTTGAATGATATAATTAGTGTATTAAAACAATTACCGCAGTTTGTATGGGTTAATGTTTACTTTTGTCTCAGTATATATTATGTCGGCTGTTTAGGGTTCGAGTTTGTTTTCGTCGTCGTTTACCTGTACGCGCATCCTTGCACTACGCGAAGCATTGCACAAACGTTTGTTTGATTGGTAAATTATTCATTCAATGCTATAATACAAAAAAAGGATACGTGTCCCGAGAACATGCATACAAATCCAAGTACCCGGCTGATTATACATACATATATAGTAGTTTTAAGTTATAAACAAATAATGAGCGCTCGCTTTGATTCATAAAACATTGTTTTTCTTCGATCGCTTTTAAGTTTTGATGGTTATGTTTTACGATTTTATAGATATACGCTTTTATTCGATCACAAAAAAACAAAAAAATTAATTACCTATGCAACAATAAATTGCGAATATATTGTTTTTAACTATCAAGTCGTAAAATGATTTAAGTCGTGTTCTCAAATCTCTTTTGATCAAATAATATATTTATTGTAATTATTATATTTAGATAAGAATTGCACTGATAGAGTGTATCTATAGTGGATTTCTTCTCAACAATCCCATTTGCTTGTCACAGAAACACTCAAAGACAGAAAAATGTTACGTAATATGAGCTCGCGTGTACATTTACAGTCGATATTGTTTTTTTAAATTTCGTTTTGCCAGTCAGACGCGAGACGACTCACGGAGTATCTACAGAGAGTAGGTACGTGATTATTATCGAAAATAATATTACAACATACGTTTATCGAAACTAAGGAAACAATATTAAAGAGAAGAGACAAAAATTGTATTTTATTATTCATACGTTTTTTTTTTTTTTTTTCACACGAACTCGTTTCATAAATATAATTTATAAACAAACATCGTTAGACAGGAATGTATTGGCATCTTAACATATTGAATAAATTACAAGCATTGAAAATATGTACTTATTATAAAAATGTAGTATACAGATTTAAATAAACGCACGTCAAAATATTCAATTATTAGAAAATAAATACGACAGCGCGGGCACGTGTAGGTATTACGTTGCCGCATTGGAGAAAATAACTAACCATTGTTACATAACGGGGGTTTTTTTTTTTTCATTTTTCAAAACAACAACTTATGGCAATTCGAACATTAACATTTATATATTTCCGAAATGTTACACAAACATGAATTTAACGATGGCGCGAGATGGAAATGTATAATTATACAACTGTGTCGGCAAAAACAAATGCGATTGCGACCTTTTTAAAAATCGTTATTTAAAAATCCCAATGTTTATTAAGAAAACCGTTTTGGCGTCAAAATAGGTTGTGAAATTGAATAGAAACTGTTTCGATATTATGGAATTAAAAACAAAAAAAACATAACAAAAAGTTTAGTAAGTTTGTAAAATATTTTAAGAACATTTAAGTTTAACCTATTAACATTCAATTGAAAGTTTATAAATATGAAAAAAATAAAAAAAAATAATTATCCATATTATTATGAAAAAAATGCTTAACACAATATAAATACAACGACGGCGCAATGGACACGCAATAGTATTACACAATTGCATAGGGAGAAAAAGTTTTACATAACCTATTTCAGTTTTTTTTTTTTTTTAAATCGTATTAGTCAAAATCAAGAACTTTATACCACCGATATATAAAATATTATTATAGGTTAGTATAACTATGGACCAGAGGTCACCAACTGGCGGACCGCGAACACTTTTTCTAAGGACCCTTATCCCTTATCTAAAACAATTTCAGATCTAGGATAACAGATGAACATCTTAACGAGTTAATGCAAATCGGTTGAACCATTTCACACCAAATATTAGGAAGCTCGTGAAAACTAAAAAATGTAATTTTTCAATATTAAAAATTAAATATTTCTAGTGTAATCTTTTTCTTTTTTTTTTTTGCAAATTCAATTTGAATAAATAAATAAATAAATAAATATAAATACAAATTTAAAAAATGTATATACCTATTTATTAACGTGTGTAAAAGTCATTGAAACCGTTTGGACCACGGAAAGTTTGGTAAGTTTCAAAACGGACCCCCAAAGAAATTAGTTGGTGACCCCTGCTATAGACCTATAGCGTTATACGGCTGACAAGATCACAAGATCACAAGATCAACAAGACCGAGTGAATGGTTCGTTGTTATTTATTCATTTGAGATATTCAAAGGGCCTTTTGACGAGGCACATGAACAAAAACAATTATTAGAGTCGGACACGAGAAGAGTAAATTATTATCGAGATACTTGGAAATACAAAGAGAAAAACCAATGAATTACGATTTTCAGAACACATATTGTATACGTTCGTTCAGATTGGTTTAGTTAGTTAACCAAAAGTCTAGCACGTTCGTGCGAACAGTTTGAGTATGTAACACGATGTGAAAATAATGTAAAATGTTTGATTACAATAACGGCGCGTTTAATATGCGTATATCAAAATAATCATACGAAATGACGTCGTGAAACGTTGTAAAGCCGTCGCGGTCGGTAGAAAAATTAAAAATACGATTTATACCAAAGTCGCGGTTTTACGAGTCAATGTTGTTTGAACAAATCAATTCGACTCACAGAGGGGAGACGAAGTTCGACAGAATTCAATTTGTCAAAATCAAATGCAATATCAAGTATTTTATGCAGCGAAAACGGCCGAATGAATTGCAAGATTATGCGTTTGAAATGTTTCCGTCATCGTTGAATACGCGCCGTGTTTTTATAATACGTCGACTCTGATTCGCAAGTATTTCAACAAGTACCTACTCATTGCGTTCCCGTGTAAACACATTTCGGTCGCAAAAGTATAATATCGTCCGCGGGGACATGCGCGTTAGTCGCGAACTAAAGTAAAGATGTTTTTTTTTTTTTTCTGTTTCAGAATAGGGTGAAAACAAACGGCCTGTTTTTACACGAGACTCGTGATTCGAACTCGATGATAATAATATTTATCGAGGTCGATATTTTTTCCGTCTTATATTAATTCATATACACGCGGGCGTCAAATATACATAACGTTACGTCGACGTATCGGTTATACCAGCGGTTCCCAAATTTTTACAACCACGGAACCCTTGAGAAATAGTTTGTGTTACCCGGAACCCCGATGTCTTTAATTTCAACTCGACCCCGAAAAAAAAAAAAGGAAAAACCAACTCTCCAAAAAATGTTTTAACGATATTGTTAATATGGATTATTATTTATTAAAATTAGTTCATTTTTACGTGATTAACGCGCAACGACAACGTCTAAAGGTACTATAATAATAATATGAGTGTTATAATTTTTTATTTCGTTCAATTTCGAGTACAACAAATACATTATAACGATGTTAAGTCTAGTGACTATTATTGAGGTATAATATAAAACAATTTTCTAAATAATCACATACATCTGGCGGAACCCTTGAGATTGTCCCGTGGAACCCTATGGTTCCGCGGAACACACTTTGGGAAACGCTGGGTTATACGATTCTAAAACAGAGTAAACACATGTGAAATAGAATAACTGAATAATAATATTTTGATAATCGTCGAATAAATTCAACCGCTGCGCTCGCCGCTACACAAAGGAATTAATTGATAACATAATATCGTATATACGTCATACATATATTTATGTTGAGCACGAATAATATTATCGTTGTAATCTTTCATCTCGGAAGCGAATACCTTTACACGCATCGCGTGCTCGAACTCGAACCTTTCGATTTGCACGTATGGCGTTACTGTCGATGGGCAATTATTTAGCGTTGAATTTAAACCGAACACTCGAGAATACACAACAGCCGCATTATAACGTTAGGATATTATACGCGGAACCTATTAATTATTTCGAACGCGGGCGGCGTCTCTCTCCGGCGCGATACAATGATGGCTCTTCTCCGTTCCGTCTGATCGCAAAAACAATGGCGCAAAGTATTGGCGCAATTCTTTCAATAACGCGTTTTTATTCATTTTTCTATCGAATAGAAAAGACGCAACTCGTACGAGCTTATCGAAATCGAAAGTTTTGCGAATGTTCAACTGCGACAATTTTTCGCGATTTTGTACAGGAGTTTCGTAAACATTTCAAGAAACCCCAAAAGTGACAGAAAAATTGGAGAAAACCACTTTTTTTCGTATTTTCTTATATTCTATATCCCTTGCCTTCATCCTTGGTGAGTATATGAGTATTGAGTATATTATAGTATACTTCTAGGAATGAAAAAAAAAGAAGCTTTTAGGAATATGATAAGTTTTTTTCTCGAGAGTATGTGTAACTTATGGGGTTTCTGCAATAGGCGATTCAATTATCTGAAACTAAATGAAAGGTTATTTTACGAAAGAAAAAAAAAACTACTCAACAATTTCAAACGTCTATAAACAGTGCGAAAAAATCTTTTGAAAATCAAACATTTTCTACTGGCGATATAATAAGTGACGGTTTCAAATCTCAACTGGTATTTTTTTTATTTATTTTATTTTTTTTTCAATGAAAAAAACTCGATTTTGTCGAAATCCGGTAGATTTTTCCGCTATTATGTGATTGTCCGTCGTCAGTTTTTCTCGACGCTATAGATACGATTTACACTCGAGTAAATTTACTACCGAGACGTTTCGCTTCCAGAAACCATTCGCGACGACGACGACGACGTTGAAATATGTCTAAACGACAAGCACACAAACACAACACAATACAAGTACAAGTAGCACGATCAATATATAATATACGTATATTATTTACTATACTCGGAATCCAAAAGAAGAAAAGATACGTTAATAAAACCCGAAGAGAACGGTCGAAGAAGGCACTCGGTCGCGCGCCCACCTCGCCCCGAAATCAAACACTGATCGTGCCGAGCAAACAAACGTGTCTTATTGTTTCTCGTACGCGCACACTCGGATGCGGAAAAATCGGATTAACCGTCGTCGTCGGTGTTCCACACCACTCGAGTCGGGGCCGCCGAAATCCGCGTTCAGATAGAGTCCCCCGTACACCGTTACATATTTTATAGGCGACCGTCGTCGTCGTCGTCGTCGTCGTCTGCGCGTCCGAGCGAGTTTTAACCGCTCGCCGTTTCCCAATCGATAATATACCCGGAGAATCATATTTTACGACGGACCGCGCGCGCCATTGTCGGTCTCCATTCGACGCGGCATTGCGCGTACAATACGAGGAGTGTGTAACGGCGTCGCGGCGTCACATTATTCCGATCGATCGCGATTTTCCCCGGCGCGAGACCCATTGTCTAGGGCGCAGTCGATTGTTCGTGACAGACGGCGCGAGTGCATCGTTTGCGCGTTAAACAACGCGTTGACGTTTTGACTATGTATACCGAAACGATGACGTAAAAGCCGGCCTTATACGAGCCGGCCCACTACCGATCGGCATCAAAGCCCCCCCCCCCCCGAGTCCGGATGGACAACAAGCCGCAGCCAGTCCGACACGACTTTAACGTAAATAACAAAGGAACATCTTCTTATACCAATACCGCCTGCAGATCACATAAAACAATACATATATGTACAAAATATGTTTTCAGACCCGTCCCGAACAACGGACGAAACTGCGACGAAATCATTTCAACGAGCCAACATAACACAGCCAGGGTAAGTATAAATATAAATAAAACAATGTATGGATGTACGTACGTATTATTTCGCATCGTAGAAATCGTGTTTCTGCGCGCGACTTTGTTTGTTGTTCGGTTTCTGCATACGTCTTCGTGTTTACGCATTACTTTTGCATTACGTTTCTAAACGAACGTACTATGTATAGGGTGTGTGAACATGAATTTCAGATGCGAGTCGTGAAAACATCTTTTAAATTTATTTTCTCTCGTTCTAATCCGATGTGCAATGGAATAGGAGAGGTATACAGTACAGTTAAAACGATTTAAAATAAAATTTAATATTGCTCAGACCCCGCAAAGTTATTACGAATCGAATTAGATTTGCGTTCACTATACGGCGTCTACCGCACACAGACCTCTCGGCGGATTGTTCGTTTATATTAAAATATCAAAGAAAACTAAAAACTCTCTCCGTAAACAACAACGTCTCCGCGTCATATACGTATAACAGCATAAACAACGCGCAAACGCGACTCTCTTCTAGTCAAACGTCGTCGTCGTCGTCGTCGTCAGTTCAAATCTCGTATAAAAACTATCCCAACGTCGTGAAAATCCCGTTTACCCCGACGACGACCGTTTGTTTATTATTAATCCGCCAGATGATAATAATATGTGCTGCCCTAACGTTAAATTTAACGAATAAAAACATGTCATTTGCCAGAAATTCAAAAATGTTTAATACAGAGCTTTCTAGGTAATTGGAAAACGTTAGAGACATCCAGGGTTGTCGAGCCACTGCGAACAACGGCCGTTTTAAATTTTTAAAATGTCGTTTTTATTTTATTCCAAACATCTCCCGACATTCCGGTATACGCTGACTTCATTGAAATTTAAACGTACCTTTATAAAAGAGCAAAATTAATTGCATTCAGCCGGCTTGTGTACTATAATAACCGAACGCCGTACCGCTACACTATATTTACCGTCGTAGAAAAAAAAAATTAAAATTAAAACGAAAAAAGACACGTTAATTTATAATATACGTATATATATATATATTTTTTTTATTTTTTCATCAGACTCGCTTTACTTGCAAACTAACGATAAAAATTCGAGCGAAAAGCACGCTGGAATTACAATTATTTTACGACCTGAATTCGAGGAAATCGTATTTTTCTGTTTTACAGCATTTCAAGTATTGCCATTGGTGAAATTGTTTTTACCTACAAATTTGTTATTTGTTTGTCACTCTCGAATTCTACTATTCCCCGTATTGACTTATAAATTATACATTTTTACAATATAATCCAAAAATAAATACGATTTTTTTTATTTTTTCTTCTTCTGAATTTCAGATGGGTTGTATTGTTTTTGTTTTATTTTATATTACCTCGCCTACGCGCAATGCGTGTGCAAATAAATCATGTCCAAGTGTTATAATTTTATTTGTAAAATTGTAATTATCAACGGATTATAAAAACATTAACATAATCGCTTCGACTAGAATTTCAATGCGTTTTGTCTCTCTCGAGTCGTTGCCAAAGACAAAGGAGCACCGCGAGTTTTTTCCGCTTCTGATGTTGCTATTTCAATTATGCGTGCATCATAATCGTATTATATCATAAACCTTATGAAAATAAACTAAAAAAATACCGGTTAAAAATGGTTAAACTCTAGACTGAAAAAATATACCGTATTTTTCTTTATATTATGAGCGTGCAGCAGAATTTCTATTACGGCTTTATTTTCGACGTGAACAGCTGCTGTACCAATCAAAATATTATCTTACCAGTCTGGTTAAGTAAACTCTAAACGTACAACAATTAAAAGGAAAAAGATAAAAAAAAGATTCGAAAAAAACTATCACTATTGTAAACCACGTCTTATAATAATTGGACCACGTAATTGAGAAATGGTCCAAATTTAACGAACGTACTTCGGGTACGATTGCGTTTTCTCCAAAAATAGGAAAATATCACATCATTAAATTCCGATATGATTATACGAGCAACCCCACAACCATGGCATATTATATGTTTTTTTTTATTTTCATTTCAATCGCTCGACTAGTTTCTTTTTCTTTTTCGGTTTCGATCTAAAATGATTTTCGTTCCGCGGCGCAGTTTCAATCAAATGACCGATTCGATATCGCGTAACCCTAGTATAGATTCTAGAAAATAGTAAACGATCTTTTATTACGTATTTTCATCCGATTACGTCAAAGTTCGTCGTCGGCAATTAGTTTGATAATATTATTTCAGTGCGATTAAAACGTTTGTCTTTTCAACCCGAACCGCGGTGTTCGTCGCACGAGTAAAAAAAAAAAAAAACCTATCGAAAAACGTGACAATTTACTCGCTCGCGCTCTCGTCATTATCCCGGAAAACCACCGATGCGGATTAAAAGACGGCGAAATGATTTTATTTCAATGTAACGAAAGAGTCTTTCGGACGGCTCAAAAATAAATTCCCCGAAACGTAATATCCACTTTAATAACATTTATTGTGGAAATCCGGAGCACTGCGCCGCGCGCACGGTTAAGTATTTATTTACGTTGTATTTGGACGAGGGCGAGCCTCGAAAAAACATACGAAACATATAAAAAAAAAAAAGAGATGGCCGACCAACACACATTTTATCAAACAAATCTCTGGCATTTTTACGGAATTAAAGGTATAAATGATCAAAGTACGTAGAAAAAAAAACAAAAAAGCACACGTTCCGACGTGTTTACTATTTGCATTCTATATGCACGCGCCGCGCTGTGTGTATCGAGTATTATGTTAAAATTAAATGTACCGCGCTCGTGTACTTGCGATTTTTAAATTCGAATACGTTAAAACATATTTCTACGTTGAAAATAAAACATTTTACACCGAACGTAACGAGAGAGAGAGAGAGAAGAGAGAGAAAAAAAGCGGACGTTAAATATAAACTGCATACAGGTACTGCGGTTTTAATATTTATACAAAAGAAATCTCCACCCGTTACATATTTTATCGTGAAAAATCTCTGCCGCTGTATTTTCGGAGCACAGTTTTTTACGCTTAAATCATTGATTATAGAACGCACTTTTTCTCTAGCGACATTTGTCCCGTCCGTCGTCGGTGCGTTCGAGAGAGGTCGTTTTTTCGACTTGCCGACATTTTTCGAAAAATTTTTACCCATACTCGTAAATTAATTACTCGTAATACTATCCACACTGATCTAGAAGCCGAAATTATTTGTTTTAAAAACGTTGTAAACAGAGAATTCGTGCACTTTTTATAATTAAAACATGAAAAACTAAATACATAGAATTAAACGGATGAAAAAAAATAAAAAAATGTATTGAACAATCTAAATTAAATTTTTTATAAAAAAAAAAAAAACACATAGTGGTATAGGTATATGCGTATACATATATAATATATATATTATATATTAATGTATTATTAATTATTGATTAGCGGCACATTATACGTACATACCCGTGCGTTTGTATTGATTGGACATCGTATGTCGAATACTCGGTATTCATCATCCGTCTGAATAGAAATTCGAACGAAAGTGGATTATAGGTGCAATTTACATCTGACCCGGATTCGTTTTTAATCCGGATAATAATATGCGACTGCATGTGAATCCGGATCCTATTCGGTACTTTTCTACGATGCGTGATCATTTGTTTAAAGAATACATTGCTTCGTTGTTGGCTAGCAAATATGTTTTGAATTCGTTTGAATAAAAATGCGTTGGTCAAGTTATTAATTTTTTTTTTGCCATATCCGCCGAGTTAGAACACGGTTACGATAACAACGAAACATCTTCTATTACGCGAAAATGTTAATTTTTTTCGCCGTAAAACATATAGAGGTACAAACTTATTTAAAAAGATCCAATTGGTTTCATCGCATTGTGTCTATATAGACACGTCGTCTCAAATTTAAAACATCAATTTACCATAGCATCGATAACCCGTCATCTGTATTTCGCCCGGAGTCTTAGTGTCTCGCCCTTATTAAAAATTTAAAATTTACTCAAACTTTTTACCAAAATATTTTCCCAACTTTTTCACATTTATAATAAATCGACGAAGGCATCTCAGATTTTGTTAATGAGGGTTTGAGCGCGAGAAAATTTCACGGTTTATAATATTAATGTTATATCCGGTATACGTAGTTTAAATAAAAAAAAAGTTTTATTTTAAAATTTAATTTAAAAACTTTTAATTTTTGTTTATGTTCACGTTGCCCGGGCGGCGACACAAATATCCACAACATCAAACACAATTCAAACAACCGATAAAATTGAATTTTTCAAATATTTTTTTTTATAACTCAATATATAATATTATAATATAACGATTTGTTAAACACATAATATTATGTAGATACCTAAAGTAATTAATTATCTTAATTTATTTTCAATTGACGGGACTGTCGTTTTTCGATACATTCGATTGGAACGTATGAACTCGCATGTTTAGCATATCATCATGGCGGTGTTTAAATTTTCCCGACACTACGATTATTTCGTCCGACTCGTAATAATTTGATTATCGATCTGTCGAATTATTTCAACAACGTTTCGTCGCATCAAACCAATGTGTCGCGATGTGGGCAAGCGGCCCGTTTAATTGCATTCGTACTATGGTTTCGTATTGCAGGCAAAGAATATGTGCCGGTCGAGTGAAATTGTTGCCGGAGTGTTCAATGTCGTATGAAATGACGGCAACTACAGTTTACCCGACCGTGTGTGTGTGTGTTCGCGCCCTTATTATACGTGGCGAGCTCCGGTTTCAAAAAAAAAAATAACACTTGGAATCGTACAATCGCGCGGCAATAAATTCGTTAACAAACACCCGATACTGTTATACACGCGCCGGCAGGGAATCGAACTAGCTGTCCCGCCGGCGCGGCGTTGCCCGTGTATTAGTTTCTTTTTTGGCATTTTCCTAGGCCCTGTGTTTGCGTTTAATTTAATTGTATTGATATTACGTGGAATTCGCAATTTAATTGTTATAACACTATTCAGATTCATTGATAACATTGATATATAGGCTGTTTTTTTTTTATAAGATACAATTCTAATCGTTTTTGTGGGGAGTAAAAGCGTCAAATGTTATTATATTAATAGTCGACCAAATTTCATACCCAAATAGCTTCAGCGGCCAGGCGAATTTTTAGTTTCGCTAGTTTCGCCTTTTTTTACCTCTTTAAAACCTCTTAGGGGTCAAATTTTGAAAAATCCTCTCTCGGCGGGTCTCTTTACCATGAAACAAAACTACTGTCCAAATGTCATACTTATATTAGCTTCGGCGGTTCCGGCCGGATTATACTGATTTTCGGACTGATTTTCATCAGTTATTCGGTCTGCGCCGTGATAAAACGAAATGATAAAATCTAAAAATGTGTATTCATACACCACACGGTTTGTACAAAAAAAAAAAAAAATCGATTTATTTCAAAATAATCCCCGGCCGAGAATTGCGATGTTCCCTGAATGGGTGAACACCCTGTATATGCATATACATATACAGTCGAATCCGCTTAATAGAGACACCGGTTAATAAGGACAACCGCTTAATAGGGACAATTCTTCAATTACGAAAACAAATGTATACTTGTAGGGTAAACGTTCAACGCTTATCTGGGCCACGAATCCGGATGATTGGGACATTTTTATCGAGTATATTAATAGATCAGTAAGAAAATCATACCATCGATCAACAATTAGAACCAAATTCCGAAGAATATGATATTGTAAGAGTATACTGAACAACGTAGAATTTGAACATCTGGATTCAAATGTGCAATGCTATGACCAAAACGAAAACGTTGATGATGCAATTATACAATCCATACAAGATAAACATGATTCGGATGAAGATACAGACGAGGAACCAGATCCACCAATTCGACTACAGGAGGCAAAGAAATGTTTGGAAACTTTGAGACTATTTTTTCTTCAACAAGAAAATGAGAGAAGCCCCATAAATGCTTTGGATGCTTGTTCAGACTACATTCGTCAACGAGCAATAAAATGTAAAAACAAAGTAATATTCATAATTTTTTTAAATAAGATAAAATAATAAAAAATATATTATTTATACAGTACTTTTATAAATATTTAGGTTATAATACTATATATGTTTTTCTTTTTGTATAATTAAAAAATTTCTATAATTGTGTTATAGTAATAACTATAATATGTATTTGTAACAATAAAAACATAAAAAATCAGTTTTTCAATAAATTTGTATGTTTTTTGTTTTCATTCCGGATTATATGGGGACAACCGCTTTATTGGGACAAATGACATGCAACCGATGTGTCCCGATAAAGCGGAGTCGACTGTATATTGTACGGGGAACACAGACAGTGTCCCGGGCGAAATCGGGGACGAACTGGGGGGGGGGAGCCGCCTAGCTGTGACCCTATAAGTATATTGTACCGCCGACGCATCGCGCACGTCTCGACACCTGTCGATATAATCCAATCGTCGTCGGCGGTAATAATATACGAATTACGAATATAATAATATAAATGTACGCCTGTGGTGCACATGCCGCGCGGCGTACGCGACGCGCGTTTTCCATCATTTCCATAATGGTACGCGGAAAACCGGGCACGCAGGGATGGATGAAATACGCCGAACGCGAAAACGCGCGCCGGACGCGAATTCTCGGTAGCCGCGCGCGCGCGCGTGTGTGCTGTTCAACAACGGAGTTTCGTCAGCGTTTCGATATTGCGCGTTTCAAACGCCGTATAATATTGTTGTGCGCGCGCGGACAATGTCCGTCGCCGTGTGCCCGCAAAACCCATCGATCCGATACGACGGACGCGATCGTCGTGCAGACACGCGGGACGGTGCCGTGTGACGAGGGTTCTCCGTCCGGAGGCGGCGAAAATAATACCCCCCCCCGTCCCCCATTTTGGACGCTTTGTCGCCATCAAACAAAGCCACAAAAAAACACTGTGGAAATTGCGAAAAATTAGATTTTTAATGAAGCCAAAAAAATGGCGTTCGAAAAATTCGGTCGATTATGAAGAAAATATTCGAATTTTTCCAATTTGAGAACGTATTTTTTACGGGCTTTTTAAAATTCATGAGATTTTAGAAAAAGCTGTTTTTTTTCCGATTTTAAAGTTAGCTAACCCCTCTCGTACCGGACAAAACGGTTCTCGGGCGGAAATTCGCTTCGAGTGTAAAACAGAGTACGTCATGTTTTCCCGCGCACTGTTATTAATTATTAATTGTTATTTAGTTATTATCATCGCAATATGTTCTGCTTTGAATCATAATGCGAACCGCAAGGCTCGAGTTTTATTTTATGTGATTCCGATTGAGACGGGTTATTAAAATTTCCACGTCGACGACGACGCTATCGACTAACTATCGAGCAATCAGAAATGTTAACTCGGAAACCTAATTTGCATCGGAAAGAAGCGTATCTCGTTTTGTCGCGCAAATCTAATTTTCGCGACGACAAATGAAAACGCCATTTGCATAATTATATAGCCAACGCGGTTATGTATTCGCTCTGAGTGCAGTGGCGTTACTCTTTTTATTCAAATAAAAATAATAATAATAATATTTAATTCGTGAATAAATTAAATTTTATTCGCGTTTACATAATATACTGTATAAATACGATTTATTATATTATGGCGTATTAAGGATTTTGTCAAGGGGGGTGGGGATATGCGTTGGCAAACATATAATTTCCTCGAAAGGGGGGAGGGGGTGAGGTGCAGTGGAGAAACTACATATTGATAAAGGTGTGATTTCGGCGCATGAGGGGGGGGCCTCCTCCGACGATTTAACTAAGAAAATCACAATTTAAAAAATTTAACTAAAAACCTCGTAAAAGTTTATTTTTAGTTATAAAATATTTTGTTATTTTACGTCGAATTTTCAACTCGAAATGCGTAATAAAATACAATTTTTAAAATTTACCCAGGTAAAACGCGATATTTTAAGGCCGAACTATTTATTTTTATTTTATGTACTCAATATCAATTATTATTATATCTGCATCAGTCATGTGACGTGTACTACGATTTCAAAAGTAATTGTAATAATAAAATTGTTTTCATTAAATTTTTTACTCGACTTTTTTTTTGGGCGGCAGGAGTATTTGTTAATATCTAACCTGATTTATGGGTAATAGTCTCAAAAAGGTTGGGAACCGCTAGTGTACCTAATCATCGGTTTTCCACTCGTTTCTTCGGTATAATAATGTCGTAGAATTATTCACACGCAGTGCCGCAACAATTGGGTGTGCAAGGCGTGCGATGCACACGGGCCTCCGGTTCTTAGGGGCCTCCCAAACCATAAGCTAAAAATTGAAGATTGTCCGTTTCAAAATGAATTTAGCCTATATTGGTATTCTTTACTTCCTCGTGGCTCGTACCTCGAAAGTTTTTTGATTTTTTTGTAATTGTTTTCAATGAATTTATTATTAGCATAAGTAGATGATAATTAATATCGTGCAAGCTTCATTGGATCTGTAAATAATTCGGTTTTATAGTAAAACGTACAAATTATTATAGGAATAAAATTACGAAAACGATATTATAAAGTATGACATAATATTTTGTAGAATAATAGTCATTATCGCAGGGGCCCCTCTCTGTTATTGCGAAATATTTCTCAAATAATTATTGTATGGATACTAGACTTGGATCACTGAATTAAGTTGTTCGTTATTTTTTTGATTATTCGTTATACTAATTTATAGAGGAGGTATTTAGAAGCTCAAATTTTTATAAATTTACATAATTCATTCTTCTGATCGGTTCCGCGAATCCGTCAAATATTTAAGTTATAGTACTAAAAAATACTAAAAAATTTCTGTAGTATTACAAAGATCAAGTAATAAATATATTATTAATTTGGGGCCTCTAAATAAATCCTTGCACACGGGCCTTAGAATTCATAATTGCGGCACTGTTCACACGTAAGTACTCCGAGGTTTAATAGAACAACGTGTCACGCCGACACGGGAAATTTTAAACATCTCCGTTCATATTATCTATTCGTGTTGATCAATAAAACTCGCCAACTCACAAAGCAGCAGCTAGACGAGAACAATATTAAACGCAACGATTAATTCAGTGTTTTTTTTTACCATGTTTACTCGTGTTTTTTTCTTTTTACAAATCGACGAGTTACTCGAGTAACAATCGATCCCGTACAAATGTTCGTCTTCAAAATGAGACTGTTGAAGACTGATAAGTTCGCGACATACCAAGTCGACAGACGTTTCTTTTACCAACAGACGTTTTTTTAGAAAAGTATTGATTTTTCCTTTCAGACGGATTCGACGACGCCTCGAATGTGTGGGATTTACTTATTTAAACCAACGACACTAGATAAATAAATTAAAAAACGGGACACTTATTTCGAAGTAGACTGTGTCGACGGACGCCACCACGCCTTGTACATCGTTGGCCAATTTGCTTATTGTATTATGACGTATACACTGTTGTGATTTCTTTCTATTTTTAATAAAAAAAAAAAGTTAAAGATTATGTTTTCAATATTTCAAGTAAATATAATACTATTTACACCATTATCTAAATAATTACTTTGTCCTAGGGTTTTGCAAATCATATTTTGAAAAAGGACATCAAATCCTTACAGTCAGTGCTGTAGTTGAAGTAGAGGGTATACTGATCGACTACAAAAAAAAAAAATTTTCGATTAAATATGAATCAAAGGGCTTGTCAGTTTATTTTTAATAATTATATTATGTGATTCGATCATAAAAAAAGATTATATATGTATTTGTAAAGTAGGTATGGTAAAAAATAATTTTTATTTAAAATTTTGCTCGTTGGTAACAAAAGATAAAGAAGCACCGAATTATATTACAATTAATTTTATTTTTTTTTCAATTTTATTCCCTGATCAATGCCAGAAGGTATACGACGAGTAACAGGCGATGAAAACTTGTTTGGGTATGGTCAGTGTAATTCAAACTGATGGCCAGTGTTAGTCGACCGTGTACAAATACGATACTTTTTAGAACGATTAACATCTACGATTAATAATTTTCCTAAGTCTTAAAGAGAATGAATGGTTAACAAGTCATTGGTATCAAGCTCACCTCTGTATTCAGAGTGTAATTTTTATTGCTTGAAATATTTATAATAATAATAACAAAATATTATTAAATGTGTAAAATTATTTTAATACAAACTATTAAATATATTTAAACAATAATAAAATAAAATAAAATAAAGGTGAGTATTATAATAATGAGTGCAAAAAAGTCACTATCGGTTTCGATTAAAAATCATCATCAGTGCGCTCTTTACACCCGATGATGATATGTTATTATTTTATGAGTATTAACCATTAAATTTTAATATAATAATTACTTTATTTATTTATTTTCTATTTATTATTTAAAATTAAAATTAACCATTATAATAATAGTTAAATAATTTGATGTTAGTTTCAATGTTTATTCATTTAATAAATAATGATAAAAAATCAATGAGGTGAGCATGACACCAATGGTGGAACATTACATAATGATACCAACAGGTTAATTACAGAAATAATTTAATATACCATCACTTCTAAACATCCCTTAAGGCACCACGATTAAAATTGTTCATCATTTTGCCACACTGGCTGTTAGTTACTCTCCCTCTTCGACAGACCTAGATAAATTAAAGTTTCTACTTTAATAAAGTGTTCACATTCAAATACAGCAATAATAAATGCTATACATAAGGCATACGGCCAAACCTTTACATAATTTACTATTTCACATCTGTGCAAATCTTATTGAACAAAATTATGTCCAAGTAATAAATGGTTTAAATAGAGAAAGAAATTTACTCGTGTCAAAAAAATAGTTAAACGGCACAAGTATGTTCAATATAAATATTACAGAATGAAATAATTAAGTATAGTTAACTAGCAGAGCCAACTTGGTTTTTAAGGCAAATAAATGACTGCAATGAATTCCGACCCAGTAGCCATGCACACAAAATCACAATTTAAAATTATCAACACTTCTTCAATAAATTCACTATTAAATATTTGACAGATTATCTTGTAAATATTTTAAAACTTACTGAGAAATTGGTATGAATAATTATGTTCTATAATCCAACAGCTCGAGAGAGGACACATCAATATGAAATGTCCTGTATTGCATTGCATTTTTCCTTACACGTGAACCGAACATAATTTATTGATTCAAGACATGAGAAGTTATTTCTCGTTTCAACCTTAAGGATTATAAGAGGGTACATGAAAAAAATTTATAACAAAGAATGGAAAGATAATAGTTATCATGCGCATTTTATTTGTTGATGTTCTTAAACAAATGCAAACATAATGTATAGGCGGCGGCTAATGCTTTCAGTTGGGCCAAATGGATTTTGTAGTCATAGATGCAGTAAATAAAAATGTTAAAAAAATTAAATGATAAGATATAAATTACAACTTCATAGTATCATAAATTAAGTTTAAGAAAAAATATTTTTCAAATGAATGCATTAAAAATACATTATAAAAAAAAAATATTTTTAAATTATGTCATTCCTATCATTGAGTTAAACATAACTAAAAACAAAATTTAAAAAATTGTTGAAAATAAAAAATAAAAACAAAATTATCATGATATTGAGTAGCACAACACGATTTTTTCCTGCGGAATTCTTTACGATGAAAACAAGGTTGCAACAGCCACTTGGATAGTATAAGAAGTTGGGACGGCGTCTGACACCTATGCCAACTTCCGTTTGACCTAACTGAAGGACGTGTGTGCGCTACTGCTACGCCTATTCATTTCTTCTTCTGGGCCTTTTCAGCGGCCTTTGTTACTTTACCCGCGGAGGGATCTTTGAAGTTCACGCTCTGCAATAGTAAAAAAAAACATTAGTAAATACAAATCATGTATACATTTCATGGAGCACTTGTGATAATTACCTTGATGACACCAACAGCAACAGTTTGCCTCATGTCACGTACGGCAAAACGTCCCAAGGGAGGGAATTCTGAGAAAGCTTCAACGCACAAAGGCTTGGATGGTACCAAGTTGATGATGGCGGCATCTCCAGACTTGATGGCTTTTGGGTTAGCTTCAGTAGTTTTACCGGTACGACGGTCGCACTTTTCTTTGATCTCTGCGAATTTGCAAGCAATATGGGCTGTGTGGCAATCCAACACTGGAGTGTAACCATTGGAAATTTGACCAGGGTGGTTCAATACAATAACCTAATATAAAAATTAATAATAACAATGAATTTCCAAATTTATATTACATATATTAAATATAATATAGCTTACCTGGGCAGTGAAATCGGCAGCGCCTTTGGGTGGGTTGTTCTTGGTGTCTCCAGCAACAAAACCACGTCGCAATTCCTTGACTGACACGTTCTTTACGTTGAAACCAACATTGTCTCCGGGGACAGCTTCTATCAGAGCTTCGTGGTGCATCTCCACAGACTTAACTTCAGTGGTGATGTTGGCGGGTGCGAAAACCACAACAGTACCTGGTTTCAAAACACCAGTCTCCACACGACCCACTGGGACTGTTCCAATACCTCCAATTTTGTAAACGTCCTACACAAAATTCAGAAAAAATATTAGCAAAATAAAGTCAATAGTAACTTTAAGTTGTAATGTACCTGGAGTGGGAGACGGAGAGCCTTGTCAGTTGGGCGACTAGGTGGGAGGATAGCATCCAAAGCTTCAATCAAACATTTACCGTCAGCCTTTCCTTCTTTACGTTCAACATTCCATCCCTTGAACCAAGACATTTTTTCGGAAACTTCCAACATGTTGTCTCCGTTCCATCCAGAGATGGGTACGAAAGCAACGGCAGCTGGATTGTAACCAATCTTTTTGATGTAACTGCTGACTTCCTTCTTGATTTCTTCGAAACGAGACTAAAATTATGTAAACACAAGATTAGTTAAATAATCAAATAAATATAAGTAAATTAGAATCATACTTCGCTGTACGGAGGTTCAGTGGAATCCATCTTGTTCACACCAACAATCAATTGTTTCACACCAAGAGTGAAAGCCAACAGAGCGTGTTCACGGGTTTGTCCATTCTTGGAAATACCAGCTTCGAATTCTCCAGTACCGGCAGCAACAATAAGTACAGCACAATCAGCTTGGGAGGTACCGGTGATCATGTTCTTGATGAAATCTCTGTGTCCAGGTGCGTCAATGATGGTGACGTAGTACTTGGCGGTTTCGAATTTCCACAAGGCAATATCGATGGTGATACCACGTTCACGTTCAGCCTTAAGTTTGTCCAAAACCCAAGCGTATTTGAAGGAACCTTTTCCCATCTAATAAATTGACAACATATTTAGATAATCTTATTCATAAATGAGTAAAAAATAAAAAATTGGTACATACTTCTTGGGCTTCCTTCTCGAACTTTTCAATCGTACGCTTGTCGATACCACCACATTTGTAGATCAAGTGACCAGTTGTTGTGGATTTACCGGAATCTACGTGTCCAATGACGACGATGTTAATATGAACCTTTTCTTTACCCATGGTGATTCTAAAAAATAAAAATCAATCTATAAAAATCGAAGCCAAAATATTTAACAAATTTTTCCTAAAATCAATAAAAGTAATTGTCGATTGTATTATGGGAGTTCAATCAAATTTATAATAAAAAAACAAAAGAGTGGACTAATCTATTCCTTTGATATTAAAACGGTTAATTTAATAAAATATGTAGGTATTTGGTATAATTAAGCACAACAGACAGATCGGTCAAAAATAATACGAACAAATTAAGAATTAAAAAAGGATAAAAATTTAGAAAGAAAAAAAATCAACCATTGATAAACGCCCACGCGTTAAACGTACGAAAGCGTTAACAAACAGTCGAGATCACCAACACATACCTATAGTGTCAAGATGGGGAAGTATTAATAAATCGGAAATGCACCAATATCGCAACGAGGTGAATGAACCGCACGAAATTACCTTTGACGTATGAGGTGTATGACTAAAACCGCATGAAGTGCATCGTGTTCTCTCCTAACCAAAATCTCTAGACATGTGTGTTACGGAACACAATGGTACCAACCACCCGATGGCGGCCGGCTAACGCGTAAGAATCGCCGACACGCAGACACATACACACACACACTCCCAAAATCGGAAATTCGTTTGAACCTGGTGAAAAAACGACCGGCGAGACAAAAAAAAATTGAAAAAAAACGATCGAAATACTAGTCTCGGAGAGAGACACGTAAGCGAGAAATTTCAGGTCACCGGATCACGATAGCCGATCCGGTGAACGGTTAATTATACGATAAAAGTGCCACATACGCAGAGAAACGGATCGGATGACGCGGCTCGGTGTTTTCGCGTCGGGAGAGTTTTCCGGCGCCCGGAGACGGAACTCGAGGGGGGGTAAAGGGTTGAAAATGCATTTTTTCGAACGCGTAAGGGAAGTGCAACGTACGCAGACGACCACCGTGTCCTGCCGATGATGGCGGCGGCGGCGGCGCTCCGCCGCCGCACGGTCGGTACGAAACCGACACATCTCGGGGAAACGTTTTATTTTCGAGCGATCGGCAAACACACGCCAGTGCGGGAAATAAAAAGAAAACGCGTACGAGCGCAACGCGCGCCGTCGCGAGGTTCACACGACGGCGGCGGCGAGGACGACCGCGCGTTCCGGCCGGCCGGGCCGGCTGGCGGCGGCCGTCGACGCCAGAAACGCGACGGAAATACGGCGACAAATCGTTTTACTTACCGTTCGTTGACGACGTTGAACCAAGAAGACCGATGGAAACGGATGAAAATCGACCGGAGCAGACAATGTAACCGACGCGGGCGGTGGTAAAATGTTCGGTCGACGAGCGGCGCACACGACGATAGCACAGAGCGAACACGGAAAGAGAGCGAGCCGCTCGGAGCGCGCCGCGCCTGGGTGGTGGTCCGGCGAGAAACATGGCCGCCGGCGCGCCGGCACGGGCGCCGCGAAAATCCGCCGACGCTCGAGCGGGCCGTTTAAAACCGAAAATTTTGCGTTTTCGGCTCGCCCGGAAATTTTCGCGTCGGAAAATTTACGTTTTTCCCGCCGGTCCCGGGGCTCCGGGCCCTTTTCGGCCCCGTCGGCGGTCCCGAGACCGGGGGTTCGAGATTAATCGGCTACCGGTCGCCGCGGTTTCCGGCACTGTCGGCGTTGCCAACCTACGACGTGACACGTATCGTCTCGTTCCGCGTGTCGTGAACTTTTTTTTTGTCCTCTCGTTCCCCATTCAAATTTCAAACGTACTGTTCAATGTTCATGCCGGACATTACACAACGTTGTACAACCCGCCGTCGACACGGTTTTTTTTTCCATTTCAATTTTCTTCTCTTTATCTATATATATTATACGTTGCCCCGGACGATTCGTCACCGGTCGCGCGCGAAGTAATCGTAATCGATTATAATAATAATATTATATCACACGTCGCTCGACCGATCGTGTCGTTATCGCATAGTTTTTGGCGAGAAAATCTGAAATTCCGAACCGTCGAATCGACCATCGGCCAAGTACTCTGCTCTTGGCAGCTCGCGAACTAATAACTGTAATCGATCGCCGCTCTACGTTTCTCGTCGTAGTAAAATATATAATATACGGGTTATCGCAATGACAATTGCGTTTGTCACAAGGGAAACGATGCCACCGCACCGATGCAAATTACTCGGGAAACGAACGCTGTTCGATCGTGTGATTTCATTGCGAACGATAGTTGCGTTTTTTAACAACACGTTATTTTTAGATAAAATGCCAATTGACATTTAGCGAAATTCTAAAATTATTATTGTATTTACCTGGTAAAATAAAAAGCGAGATCTTTTATAGATAACTAATCATTAAATCATTATATCGATATCAATCATATTCGTCATGTATATACGGTATGCGTAATACGGTGGCATATCACTTTATCGGTATTGGCCGGTTGAAAATTATTTTTACTCATTTCCAATCTTTATTTATGGAT
This sequence comes from Drepanosiphum platanoidis, assembly GCA_948098885.1. NCBI lineage: Eukaryota > Metazoa > Arthropoda > Insecta > Hemiptera > Aphididae > Drepanosiphum > Drepanosiphum platanoidis. Next base: position 4,844,622 of record OX402534.1, on the reverse strand, counting down.
TACATGATTGATTTTTTAATATTTACGACGTATTATTATTCAAATATGATCTCATAATACCTATGGCATAAAAATGCTGGTCATTATTTATAATATTTATAGGTTAAGATCTCCCTTTATGTTATCCTTATCACCAAACCAAGTCCTGCATTATTTTATTCGTGACTATAATACAAGTTACTATAATGCAAATTAAAGTTCAATTTAATAGACATACAACTATATATTATATGTACCTATAACCAATTTAATTTTGTATCTTTACAAGTATACTTAGGTATAAAATTAAAAACGCCTATGCATTAATACACCACTTATCAATATGATAATCAGTATAAAAGGAATTAAATCTATGAAATCTTAATATTAATTTTTGTTGAAGGCACTTATTGAGGTTTTGATTTCTCAAAATCAATCTCTTATTAAAATAGGTATATATTTAATACAAATTGATTAAGTACCTATGCATTATATCTACTACTTATTAAAGTTTTTTTTGTTTTAATCTATATTTATTTATTTTTTATGTCTTTTTTTAACGATTACCTCATAATTATTATCAAAATGTATTTGTTATACGAGTATAATATGTTATAATCTCAATGTATACTTTAATCAGTTATAAATTATAGAAAAATAATTTAAAATATAATTTTATAAATATATTAAGTCCTATAAAAACGTCACATTAATTATAATTAATTATCCATCTATTGTTGGAAACATGAATGCAACAGATGATTATATTTTTTTTTCATTTTCAATAGTTTTATAAAAAAATTCTCCTACACTTTTCCTATGGGTATTAATTTAGAGAAATTAACGAACATAATAACGGCAAAGTTGATTAACGATATTTAGAACAGACAGATCATGTACAGTTCATATGGTAAAAATGATAAAAAAAACCGACAAAACATGAAAAATATTTTGAACGATTTTATATCCGACGGCGATTCGAATAAGTCTAATACGGTAAAAATCGACTAAGGAAAGTCAACGAATCCAAATCGATTATACCTCATCCTTTACCATTGTCCTGCAAGTGGTGAGACAAAAATAACTAGTTTCATTTTGGCTGTCGATTGAACTTTGAACCATTAAATTGCAAACCTGCATGGCTGCGTTTTTTATTATCATGGGATGCATTCAGAGATTGTCTAATCTCTGCTATCACCAAGATGTATTGATAATTTACTGAAAACAGTATTATGAATAATAATTGTGTTTTGTAAATAATTTTTTTTTTATCTAAATTTAAATTCAAAAACTTTAAACTCATTTAACATCTATTTAAGTTTGTAACGTTACGTTCATGTTGAAATTTATACAAACAGTTTTATAAATGACTTGTTAACAGTCAGTCTTCATAAACTTTAATTATACATTATTACTACTACATTTGTTACAATTTCCCAGTCAAACTATACTTGATGTTTCTCTATTTGTCTACTGTTAAATTCAAATCGCGTTTATTACTCATCGTTTTGGCCTTATTGATCATCACACCATTGATTGGCCATTATTATCTGTCAAAGGTAAACCTTCAATAAAATTACTATCTAATTATTATGTTATTGTGTTCAAAAATAAACCTATGAAGCTAATATACATACGTTGCAGGAGGAAAAAGATGGTTTTGAAAATTCTTATAACACACATTCAAAACTGGAAGTTTATGAAGACTATGGAGTTCTCAGAGCTTCCGACCTGAAACACAGAATAGCTGAACTAGTTAGAATTAAAAGTAAGCCATAAAAATAATATCATCGATGAGCACGATGAGACATGAGAGATATGCATTTTATTGATGGTGTAATGGTTTTTTAGATTCTGTAAATAATGAGTTGCGGAACATTGAAGGGAAACGGCAGAAACTACTCGGTGAACTTGCTCTTAACCATAAGAAAATCGAAGATGCCAAAACAGAGCTCATACGACAAGAAGCAGAATTAGAAAAACTTAAAATTTCTGTCAAACAAGTAAATTTAACAGATGAAATTTCCCATTTGAACAAGACAATTCATATCATTTTTTTCAGGCTCAAGTTGCAGAAAATGAGGCTGTCGTACAGAATTCACCCCGTCTTGCTCCACCAACTGTTATTTTACCTAACAGTCCTCCTTCGTTTATACCTTTATCTAAATACCAATCTTATAAGTGTCATAATATGAAAAATTGTTTTGACTATTCTCGTTGTTCGCTAACTTCAGGATTTCCATTTTATTTTTACCACCCTGAAGAGTTTCCTGAATTAGTTTCTCCATCATTAAATAAAATTGTCTTTCAAGTCTTACGCTACAATCCACATTTTACAAACAGTTCAGATAATGCTTGTGTGTATGTTGCTTTGATTGGTGAAACCCATAATTCTATTAACACAACTCAATTAGAACGTCTCCCATTCTGGGGAGGCGATGGTAGAAATCATATATTATTTTACTTGAGTAAAAACGTGTACAATAGTCCTAATTTTGATCAAAATATTAATTTTGGACGTGCTATACTTGCTCAGTCATTTTGGAATGAAAACAATTTTCGTCTAGGTCATGATATATTATTACCTGCAAGTTTAGGACCTCCCGGTGGAGAAGTTTGGATGGATTCCCCTTATATGTTACCAGCAAGAAGAAAATACCTTTTGTCTTTTGAAGGATACAAAAATGTGAACTCATCGAAATACCAACAGAGCTTTGGTAATTTAGAAATATTGATCGATGTATTTTAGTCTTAATTTATAATAAATATTTGCTTATGATCAATTTCATTAATTTTCAGTTGAAACGATACAACAATTTATTACACAAACTACGGCTGATCAATTTTACATAAAAACTGATTGTACAAATCAAAAAGTTGAAAGCAATATAGTCGATTGGTGTTTGTGTGATGATGAAGCTAAACGTAAAGACTTTATCTCTCAGTCAACTTTTACACTTATTCCTGCGCCCTTAGATGTCGATATGATATCAACAGCAATGATGCAAACTCGTATTTTTGAATCGTTGAAATTTAGTGCAATTCCAGTATTTTTAGAACATGAACGAATAGGATTACCTTATGATGAAGTAAAATTTCTTTGTGACATGTCAAATTGGGTCCATAATTCATATATTTTATATCTTAGGTGATTGATTGGTGTAAAGCTGCTATATGTATTGCTGGGGAGAGAGTTCCTGAACTTCATTGGCTGTTGAGGACTATGCCTGATAACGATATTCTATTGATGAGACGGCAGGGTAGAATGTTGTATGAAAAATATTTTGGAACTATACAAGCTATTTTGGATACAACTCTAGCTGTTATACGTAACAGAATTGGTATACCGCCCTTGCCAGTGCTTGATGTGCCGTCACCTAGTATATTTAATGAAAATTTTAAAGTAAGTTTATATATGATTAAAAAGTACATTTCATTTTAATGTTAGTTATTAATTTAGCCAGTTAAAATGGATCCAATCATACCGGACGCTGAACCCGAAGAAAGTTTAGGTCCATTGGAGCCACCTTATAACTCTCCAGTTTTTAAAAGAAATCATTCGATTATGAATGTTCAAGGCTACGAATTATGGAATAGCTGGGGAGATCCATTTAAACTTTACCCTCATACACCTTTTGATCCATTACTTCCCTCAGACGCAAAGTTCATTGGTTAGTGAAATATATATAACTTATATGTACATTCATTTTTTTTATCACATAAAAAAAAAAATTCAAATATGTTATATTTTTCTTAGGATCTGGTAAAGGTTTTCGACCTGTGAACAATGGAGCGGGTGGTGCAGGAAAAGAATTTTGTCAAAGTCTTGGCGGAAACTCACCACGAGAACAGTTTACTATCGTGATACTAACATATGAACGCGACCAAGTATATTTTATAATGTATAATGTGTGATTCCATTTTTAATCATTATTCAATCATCATTTTATCAGGTACTCATGAACTCTCTTAGTAGGCTAAATGGTTTGCCTTATTTAAATAAAGTACTCGTGGTATGGAATTCTCCCAAACCGCCTCTTGAAGACTTGCGTTGGCCTGAAATTGGTGTACCTATACATGTTGGTATATTTATTATTATTTTCTTATATCTTCATATATTTATCTAATTAGTGCTCTGTCTTTACAGGTCATTCAGGCTGCTAAAAATAGTCTTAATAATAGATTTTTGCCTTACGAAGCAATCGAAACCGAAGCCGTCCTATCAGTTGATGATGATGCTCATTTGAGACATGATGAGATAATGTTTGGATTTAGGTAAATTGTTTATAATGCATTTAATATTTGTATAGTTTATGTTAGTCACTGATCATTGTTTAATAATCTATTTTCTAGGGTTTGGAGAGAACAGCGCGATAGAGTTGTTGGTTTTCCAGGACGTTTTCATGCACTAGACCTCAATCACGGTGGTTGGCTTTATAATTCAAATTACAGTTGCGAATTATCAATGGTGTTAACTGGTGCTGCATTTGTACATAAATATTATTTATATTTATATTCATATTGGTTACCTCAAGCTATTAGAGACAAAGTAGATCAATATATGAACTGTGAAGATATTGCAATGAATTTTTTAGTGTCTCATGTCACCAACAAACCTCCTGTCAAGGTAGCTACAGATAAAAGAAACATTTTGATGTTACAATAATATTTGCATCATTTTTTCAATGTTAGGTAACATCCAGATGGACTTTCCGCTGCCCAGGATGTCCAGTATCATTGTCTGAAGATGAAACTCATTTCCTAGAACGTCATAAATGTATTAATTTTTTTACAGAGGTAAAAATTCTTGTTTTTGTTTAATTTACAATCTATTATATTATTCATGGTAAACATTAAAATATTATGTATGTTTTATGTTTTAGATATTTGGGTACACGCCTCTTTTGAATACACAGTTTCGAGTGGATTCTATACTTTTTAAAACACGGATACCGCACGACAAACAAAAATGTTTTAAATTTATATAAAACATTAAACAAGAACAAGATACTTGAGAGGTTTATTCTGCATTCTACAGTGTTTGCCGCTCGTGTCTATGATCATTATATGAATTAACAAGACTGATAATTTTAAATTTAACTGAACAAAAAATTTGACCTTTTTTATTTTACATATTTAATCATGACTTGTGTAATAAATTAATATTTTTGTAATAGGTATACAGACATACTGTAGTGTACTCGGTGTCATTTAGATATACACAGATTATTGTTGGTAGAGTAGTAAAACAATTGCAAAACTTATACTCAAGTATTACTATTATTATTATTGTTAATTGCAAACCCTCCCTTATATTTTTATGTCAAGATATAAGCACACAGTGTAGTCAGCCGTCTATTCTGACTACCCCATGTGCATGCTTATGCTCAGTGTTGCTTAGTTACCATACCATAACAATTCATGTACTTTTTTGTCAGTTCTGTTATTGACTAATTCAATGTTCTTCAAAATTGATTTATTTATTATTATTATTATTATTTAAGTTATAAATTGTAACTTGTATTATATAAATTGTATTGAAATAAATAAATAATTATATTATATAATAAAAGAAAGAAAAAAAAAAAACAAAAATCATGGTAAATTGTTATTTATTTATTTTATTATAGTTGAATAATGTCGTGTTCTGTTTATTCTAGGAAGGAAGTATGTCTGTAAATGAACATCATAAAAATGTCGTTGAGACCTACATAGAATTTATGCGCCACCAAAAAAAACAGTCTATAATAGTAATTAATAAAATGTTTGAAGAAGTCTTTAAAACAAAGTACTAATAATAATAACCTGTAAAAGAACATGAGAAAAAAATCATTTTTATCAATTAAAAAAAAAAAAAATTGTTTTTAAAGTTTATTAGATGAAACGTTCACCAAAGAAGAAGTACAGAATATTTTAAATAATTTGGAAAAAGCACTGACAAATGAAATACAATGCGAGTTATCTGCATTTACAAACACCAATCTCTTAATGATGTATCAATTTTTTCAACAAGCTGAGAAGTGGCATCTAAGACTCAGTGTAGATATATCAGAAATGCAAAATAAGTATGACATATATTATTTTAGTATCAATTGTTCATAGGTTTATTAAATAAAATTCAATGGGTTTTATAGAGAATTGTTGCAAGAAATGGATAAAATCGATTCTAATTTCGACTCGGTGAATCGAACCTTAACAAAAAAGAAACTTTTACCAATTACAGACAACATAACGAACGATTTCGCAGAAATGCTACAAAAAAGATTAGAACAACTGGAAAGTCATAATTCTAAACTGAAAACAGATATGACAAGTTTAGAAGAAAATGTAAAAAAAAAAAACTAATATGAATGCAGCAAATTAAAAAAATTGTAATTTTGTCGACGTGTTTTAGTGTAATAAATTGAATGATGAAAAAAAAGCACTGAAATTACTCATCAAAGAACGAGAAATATTAGTAAGTTCTCAAAAAAGTTTAGTCGAAAGTGAAGTGCAGACTCAAAGTACTCATCAGGTAACTATATATATAACAAAATAAATTATAAATCTTGGAATTCTATTTGAAATACTTGTCACAAATACTCGTTAGGAAAACACATATGAAAACGACCACGAAGAATGTAAAACCATGCTGAATCAATTAGAAAACGAATTAATAATGGCTCGATCACAATTAACGCTATCGAATTTGGTGAGTTAATTATTATAAATCTGAAATATCCTAAAACTATTTATCTTTTGGGTTTCAGATAAACAATCAATTAGTAATGATAATAAGATAGATGTACTTGATTTAATTTGGTTGTTTGCCAGTAGAGCTATAATGTGTGTTTAATGTTATACCTCAATAGTTGATAGTAAGGTGTTTGTATTTATGTTTATGGAAACTCATAAATATCTTCTCGAAGATTAACCGATTTAATGTGGTGGTGGTGGGTCCAGGGGTAATTTTCAGTTTATTTTTATATAATATTCTCCCCAGTGTTTGTTTTAATAATAAGAAAAATTCAGTAATATTTATAGTCGTGTGATAAAATATTTTTTAAGGAATTGGAAAGAAAATTTAACGACACTGCCGCGTACATTAACATGAAGAATTTAATAACGAAAAAAAACGAACAAGTTCGCGAACTGAGAGATCGTTTGCTGGTTTACGAAAAAGAAGACAATGAAGATAACGTCGACTGATTAAAATCGCAATTACTCAAGAACTTTTATCATAATATGAAATCGACGTACCTGTAAATATTAATTTCCAATACTGCATAGTGCTTTTTTGCATGTCTCAACTCAATATTATGCTGTTAGCCCAGTGACGTGTGGTGTGGTCTGCATCGTGGTAATATTATAGTAGGTAGGTACTCTTGTATTCAATACCAAGTGCATAAAATGCACTTATTTCTAAATTGTCCATATGAACAATGTCGTCGACAATTTTGCTACTTGAAATGTATTTGTTTCGATGTACATCTATTTGAATGTTTGAACGCATTGGTTTGGATTACAATTTTTTATTAATCATGCAAAAAAAAAATAAAAAAAATACTAAAACTCCATTCGCATCCAAAATTAGTACTAACTAACCAAAGAAAGTTTAATAATAATTTTATGTACCTATTTGATCATAAAGTTTATTTTTATATTTTTTTATAGCAATTAGGTACTCATATTATATAAGTACATAATATGTAATAGGTACCTATATTCAAGATTAGACTATTCTGTAGACACACTTGGTGTATTTTTTTCAAGTATCGGATTTTTTTATCAATATAAGGGGGTTACTTAACCAGGTGTCTAATATTTCTTAACTGCCACATGTCACTATATATTAATCGGGTAGTTTATGTTACGTTTCGGTGCCTAGGCCTAGTAATAAATATTTTTATATTTTATTGTGTATATTGATTCTATGTAATGCATACAATATTTTAAATAAAGTTGTTATTTTTACTCACTTAATATTTGTTAAAATTATTGCTCCATGTAAGTAGGTATACGTGTTTACAATTTTAATGAGAATCCGTGGCTGATTTTTTTATTTTTTTCTGTTAATTTGTTATTTTTCCCATCGAAAATTTTTGTGACTGATATTTTTACAATTTGATATTCAAATTTCCTTTCATTCAATAAAATTATTGAAAATTATGAGTGACCTGCCAAGCGGCGTTGGGAGGCTTACCGGGCTGACACAAGAAGCATTCGATGATTCCACTGAAGATGCTGTTGGCTTTAAATCATCTGGGACGACGAGTAAGAAAAATAAAGATATTTCAATACTTATTTTTATTGATTTAATTGTTTTATTTTTCTATTTTAGGTTTACCAGTAACGTTTGAAGATGCTCAAAATGAATCGGGTAAGTACAACAAAAAAATTTACATTTTCGTTTTATCTTTTGTGTATTTTATGATCTAATTCATTATGTAATTTGTTTCAAGTATAAAACCATTTTGATCTGTAAATGACTTTTTTTAAGTGATTTATTTTCATATACAATATCTAATTATTCAATTTTAATCACTTTTAGCGTTTTCTTCGCCCGACAACTTTTTGTGGGCAAAAATAACTCACTTTTAAACTGTAATTTTTATACTTGAAGGATATGTTATTTACTGCATTAAAACTTGCCTAATTATATTGTTTTGTAAATTTTCTTATTGCAGGAACGGGATGTTATCAGATCATATTGTTATTTGTATGTGGCTTAGTGAACATATCTTGCGTCATATCTACAATAGCTATATCATTGATCACTCCTGCGGCAGAAAAAGATTTCAATTTAAATTCGACTTCCAAAGGAATACTAAATGGGGCCCCGTATCTCGGTAAAACAACCTATTTTACATATTATTAAGTGTTTTAAATATTTTAAAACCGAATTTATAAAATGCGCGTTATTGTTATTTAAACACTATGGAGTTTAAAATAAATTACTATTGCCCAGTGAAAGTAAACAATGTGTGCACAAAGTTTATATAATAATATAATATTATGAAATACCTACTCTGTTTTTTGAACATTTTTAGGAATGATATTCGGTGCATATTTCTGGGGCGTTTGTGGCGACATGAAAGGAAGACGGTTTGTTATTTTGGCGTCAATGGGAATGGATACGTTATTTACCATTTGCTCTTCACTGGCACAGCATGTCGTTTTGTTTTTCATATTTAGAGTAGGAAATGGATTTGCGTAAGTTCTAGTTTCCACGTACCAAATTATGCACTGTTGATTTGTCAAATTGTGTCAATACATATCATAAATAATTTCTTAGTGACTTTTATTAAACGTGTAAAGAAGTTTTATGAATTTTCTTAAATAAGAAAAAAAATTAAACTATTTTCAAAATTTACTTTTCAAAATTTAAATACTTATGTTAGTTTTTAAGCGTGTACACCATATTATTCATGTGACCATTGACAAATATGTATTATTTTCAGTATTATCGGCGCCACTTGTATGATTTATGTGTACTTGGGGGAGTTTTTAACGCCCAACAAAAGAGACAGTTTTCTACTTTTTCTTGAAATATTTTGGGCTCTAGGAATGATTATTGGTCCCGGTAAGTATATAAATATACCTAATATTGGTTAACATTTTAACTTACTGAAAATAAATTTAATTAAAGTTTCTGAAAATATATAAAATCACACATACTATTTATTTTTTTATTCTCAATTCTTCAATTTTATATGTTGAAAAATTCAAAATAATGATAAGCTAACCAAAACATTAATCACATTATATTTAACATTTAAAATAACAATCATTTTTATAGTATTTTCAAGAGTAAAGTTAAATAAACTTACTATAATAGTTTATTAAACATTGAGTACGTCCACAGTTCATTAATCTTCAATATTTCATAGGTATTTTTATGTACGTCATATATTTATTTTTCACATTTCAGGTGTTGCTATGTTGATCATTCCTAGTAATATAGTTTTGATGTCAAATAATTATATCTTATTTGATGCCTGGAGACTTTTTATACTTTTAACAGCAATACCAAGTTTAATTGGATTCATATTGGTTTATCAATTTCCAGAAACTCCAAGATATTTAATGTTCAGAGGTTATATGATCAAATCAAGAGATATTCTTGAAAAAATTTATCTCACTAACAACAAAAAAACAGCAGCACCATATTCAGTAAATCCTAAATACTATCCGTCAATAATAATAATTAATAATACTACTATTAAGTTGGTTCAGAAAATTATTTTACATCAAATGTAAATCCTAAGATTCTAAGATAAGTCCTAGAAGTAAAATCAAATTACTAAAATCTGTTAAATAAATAACAAATTGTTTTAATTTATAATATTTAGAAAGTATAAATTTTAAAATAAGCAGGGTTTGAACTTACCCGAGTAGTATTTTATTATCTTGAAATGCATAATACCTAAAGAGAAATTAACTTTATATAAAAGATAATTTTTTTTCGTAGATGATGTACGAGGTACTTAATAATAATTTTTAAGTTGTTATAATCTTTAAATTTATTTAGGTGGAAAGTTTCACTCAAACCTATTCAGCGATTGGATTTAGCAGAGGTTTTACCGGTGGAATGCCATTTATGATGAACTTAAAAATAAGACTAATTGTTTTGAAAAATGGTCATAAGCTTCTATTTACCTCTTACTTGAGAAACATCATGGTCACTTGTATTATAGAATTTTGTTTAGTGGCTTCGTAAGTATTTAATTAATTTTATTTTTAAATCTGAGTTTATAAATTGCTCATTGTTATAATACCTAATTATTTATTTTGCCTAAATATATTTTTATTTAATATTAAAATTAGTTTTGTGAGCAATATCGACACATATTGTGATAAACTGATAAAGTATTAATTTTTAAATCATAATTATATGCTTAAAATTAAAATTTTACATTTTAACATTTTAAGAACACTTAAGTTTAAGTACCAATCAAATGCTTAATAATTTTCAAAATAAATATCTCATTCGAAAAGGTATGACTAAATTGCTTGTTTTTAAAGAAGTTTATATTACCTCATCGTAAGTAACAACCGATCTACATGCAAAAATAATTTTTTTCCTATCGTTTGTGTTACAGATATATTGCTATTCTTGTCTGGATACCCGAACTATTTTCTAGATATTATGATTTCAAAATACATAACTCAGACGATACAAATATATGTTCAGCTACAGAATGGCTGTTGAAATACCACAATGAAGAATCTATAAAGACTGTTTCAAGTGATGCTTATTTTGCTGCGATGCTTGTGGCAATGTCTACGGTTCCTCTCATCATACTCGTCGGAATCCTAGTTAAATATGTTAACAAAAAAGTATTGTTATGTATGTACCTATATTGAATTTAAATCGTATTGAAAAATTATTCGACAAATTATCGGTGTTCAGTATTGCAGCACGTGTTTATGTAATTATCAATATTATTTTTTTTTCAAATTATTTATATTGTGAATTTTACCGCACGGTGTCGTGTAAAATATTCTACCTAGTAGAGTGTAAAGCATTCTAGGGATTGAGTAAAATCCCAGAAATTTTTTGGAAATCTCATTTAAAAAAATATAAAATTGAATATTTGTTTTATTTTATAGTCGTCAGCTGTGGAGTTCCAATCATAGCCATGATATTAGTTACAATAACCAAAAATGGCTTCCAAGCAAAAATAATGTGTGCTATTTTCGAAGGATTTACTACCCTCATAGAACCTATTATATTTTGTACAATAGTTGAACTATTTCCGAGCAATATTAAGTGAGTCGTAAAATTTTTTTGGGCGAATTGTTATTAAATTATCAAATGTTTATTGAATTCAGAGGAGTGGCATTTTCTCTGACCGTGATGATTGGTCGATTAGGCGCAATGATGGGAATAACTGTTTTCGGCATATTGATAGACAAGAATTGTCCGATGGCATTTTATCTTATAGCTATGTTATTATTGAGTGAGTATAGAGAATTGGATTTTTCCTTTGTTTCTGATTACAATGAAACATACTATTTTGTTATGATTCTGGTACTTTAATTTCAATTTCAAAAGTTGTTTCGATTTATTAACACTAAAAAAAAAAAATATAATAATATTGACTACTGTGAAATGACCTAAGCATTTAGTAATAATTTCAAATGGTTTTCAAGTTATGAAATTTGAGTTGTTTATCTTCATAATTATTATTAAAATTGTATACATAAATATTATAGTAATTAAAATTGTATTTTACACGAGTTCTTTTCACATTTATTTGTAGCCTGTAAACATCTTATATTCAATAAAAATATCATGTTTATTTATTTATTTCAGTTGCATTTATGGCAGTAGGATTTTTACCAAAGTTAAAAATTGGTGGTGGCCACTAGAAAAAACATTAAAGTCAACGAGAACAAAATTCATTGTTATAAAATTATTGTTTACCTATTAAATATACTTTTTGTTTGCAAGCATTGATAAATTTTGAAAATCAATAAATAAAATATTTGTTATGAAAATATTGATGTCATTATTTATTTGTAAATTAAGCCATCACTAATTTTTGAGATAGAAAATGCATTTTAAAGGATAAAAGGAAATAAAGGCTAACATTAAAAAAAAAAAAGGGGCGAGATACAATACTCAGATGAGATATAAGAGATAGGTGATTAATGTCGGTAGATCGGTCTTTTAAATTTGAGTGAGATGTATTCTGAAATTTTTTTGTTGAAGATCAATTTAGAAGGAACTTTTTATAATACCTAGAGATTTTGATAAGCCAAAATTATTTTATTGACATTTTAAAAAAGAAAAAAAACTAAGAAAACTAAAAAAAAAACAGTGACCCGATGATTTTTCAAGACAAAGAACTAAACTACTATCTTTATATCTTAAAAACGCAGCGACTTGTTTTATATTTTTCGCATTAACATCCTTTAAAATAAATTCCTAATGTTTACTTTATATATTTTGCCTCATCTCTAGCGACAAAGCGTGGATAGTCGGATGGGTAATAATTTTTTTAAAAAGAAATCACTTTACTTTAGTAAAATGTATATAGTATACTATATACTAATTGTATAATAAAAAAAAATAATCAATATCTCCTTCACAAACAAAATATAAAACAAATTGTTGGTAGATAAGTCACGGACACGATAATACATTCTACAAAGTGCAATAAGTCAAACAATAAATAATTAAATACAAAATCAATAGTAAAATAATAGCCATCGATAATCTAGAGACGTGTCTCGTAAGAGCATTACGCCGCGTGTTTACTAACCTCGTGTATCCACTTGACCACAGCCGTACACCGAAAGGGGAACAAAAGAGAAAAATCAGTCGACGTCTCCACAATTATCTTTCTACGTTGGAAACTACCTGGCCAATGTTCAAGAGGAAAAAAATACTCAAAATAAAACCAGGATTAACATTCGTATCAAGTTCGTTATCAATTAAAAAATTTAAATTACAGTCGACACTGTCTCATTATCTTATGACGTCTCACCTAACCTGTGTTTCTTCGTTTTGTGTGTCGGCAAATTCGTGATTCATAGCTTGAAAGCATATGTTTGATCCAATGTTATTTTGTGCAGCAGAAAAAATAAAGAACAGAGTATTAAAAGTATTAATATAACTTTAGGTATGAGATCAGATTGTAGACAATAGACAAAAGATCACAACACATAATCGATTGAATGAAACGAAGATGAATAACTTTGAACCAAGTATACAAAATTTTAATTTTCTCACTCTAATTGAAAAACCAATTCTGCGCTCGACAATGTTTTCAGTGTTATTATAAACCAATCATTGTATTTATTTTAACGTCAAGTTTTGACTACAATTGTTTTTTGGTAGTAGTTCGTATTTATTTCTTTAATAATTTATTTTCAAAGGGAAAATGTTGAATTTTGTTTGTTGAAATGTGTATACTTAATGTAAACAATGGTTCAACACAAAATTAGTTGCTATGACCCTTAAATTACCATTAACAGCTTTCAAAAAATTCAAGTTTAAATAATATTAATTACAAAAATATTGTTTATACAGCAGGTAACAGTATCCACTGTCATTACCAATAATTAACAGTAATTATTCACTGTTATCATCTTCCTTGTTCTTTTCAGACTTCTTTTTCTTCTTTTTGTGTCGATGCCTAGACCCACTTCTACTACGAGACTTGTGTTTCCTGGAACGTTTTTCATGACTACGACTTCGAGAGCGATGGCGATGAGACCTGAAAATAGTCAATAAAAAAAACAATTATAATAATTTATGAATTTAAATTTCTAAATAAATAATATAATATATCATATGTAATTACTTGTGTTTTTCTTTATAGTCTCTCTCTTCTTTATAACTTGTTTCTGGACTTTCCACACCGTCACTAAAATAATTTATTAACATCATCAAGTCAGTAAATATGATTTCTTATAAGTTGCATTTATACCAACAATAATAAACAACTTACCTTTCTCTGTGTCTACTACGTTCCCTGTCCCTGTCGCGATCACGATCACGATCCCTATCACGATCTCTTTCACGGTATCGATTACGACTCTCACGGTCTCGTTCATATGATCGATCTTCTGGTTCTTTTTTAACACGGGCGGCATAATAATCTTTGTCTCTAACTACGTCCTACAAAATGTACAAGTTGAAATGGTTGTCATAATTTAAAATACAATAAATTCACTTACTGGTCTTGCTTTATTGTACGAATCTCCATTTGCAAGTGTAGGGATATTCTCTATACTTTTAATATTGGAGTTCCAATTCTAGATAACAGATATATGAAAAAAATTTAAGTACAATTAATCATTAAATTAATAAATATTTATACAAAAATTATTATGTGGCTCGTCAATTTTTTTCCATTATAATCTTAAACATTCCTATTGACAGTTAATACATATTATATAGTATAAACTATATGTGTTTAGTTTAAGTCGGTGTGTTGTTAATTGCATGTAATGGATAAGAACATTTAAATTTGAAATAAAACATATTTAAAATATATCTAATTACTTGATTCCATTGCATATCTTGAGTGGGTTCAAACGAATTGTAGTATGGATCTGGTTCGTGTGGATAGTATTCCGTTTCATAATTCATTTGTGGAGGACCAAATCTATGATATATAATATAAATCATAAAAATTAAATTAGGTCCATAATATTGTTTTTAAAGTTCAAATTTACCCAGGGGGTGGTACTGAATTTATGGATGTTGGAATCATTGGTGGCGGCACATCAAAATTGGTTGGAATTATTGGCGGAGGAACAGACAAATCTGGAGTAGCAAAATGTTTGCGACTGTATTCTCTTCTTTCTGCTGTCATCACCTAAACTCAAAAAAATTAAATAAACATAAATTAATATTTAATAAATGTACAATGTTAAACATGGTGGCCCACAATTTTCTTGTGGAAAAAAATTATAAAGTGGCTAAATTATGATATTCAATATTACATTTTATAATATTAATAGATAATTAATTTCAGTGTTTCAACCCGGGTATAATCAAAAACATAAAAATGCATACTTCAATAGTATTTTCCTTAGGCGGAGCATTTGGTGCTTGAAATTTCGCACTGTTAGATTTAATGTCCAAGGTTGGAATCATATTATTATTTGTAGTACTTGTGGGAACTTGTTGATTATGCATAGCCAATGTTGCCATTCCAACTAATGATTCATTGCATCGCATTTTCCTTTGACGCTCACAGTATGATAACCATGTGTTTTCATTAAAACCATAATTAAAATAATCTAAACACAACGAACAAAAAAATTATTAGAAATATAAAAAGGCTTTCAATTATGATAATTCATAATAAAAAAATATAAATAGAATAAATTAAGATATTATTATAAGGTCATCCTCCTTATGGTATTCAAAGAAATACATATATCAATATATTTAAATCTATTAGTACGGGAAGAATAATTAATAATTTTTAAGTCATTATTATACATCTTACCTGTGATATCTGCACCAGGTTTTAACCAGGGTTTTTCTTCAGTAGTTTCAATAGAATATTCATGAGCAGGAACGCCATTTATAGTGCCCATACCTTCAAAGTCTTCAACATTGAATTTTCCTTGATGCTAAAAATTAAGTTAATATATAGCCGCCACAGAAACACAAACCATAATAATTATAAATTCTCATTCTTAGGAAAGTTACGTATAAAGGTCTATTTACACATAACCGTTCCGTGTCCGTGCCGTCCGTTCCGTGTCCGGACCGTCCGTTCAGTATCAGTGCAAAAGTATTTACACATAACCGTTCCGTGTCCGATCATTGTATGACGTATCAATGTATTTTTCATATCCGTATCAGTGAAATTCCCCAAAACATTGTCTCCGACAAATCTAAAATTACGGACACGGATGGTACGGACACGGAACGGTTATGTGTAAATAGACCTTAAATCATTTTATATTAAATAGGTAATTTCGAAATTGCAAATTATTTTACTTTATCTTTAGATTCTAATTACAATAACTAATGGTTGTATTGTATTTTTATTAATTATAGTATAATTGTTTTGCTTACTTTACTTCCGGTTGACATTCCAGGAATATTTGTTAATGTTAATAAATTGTTCCGTTTTAAATTTATCCCGGCAGTTGATGAACTCGCATTATTTTGTTGAGATGCCATATTGGTTTCCATTGAAGATAGAGTAAAGTTTCCTGCTGCTACAACAATGTCGTCATCACTATCTTCTTCACTGTCTTCAGATGACATTTGCTTGTCTTCATTGTTTTCTTCGGCAGTTTTTGCAGGAACATTAGTGTCTTCATCATTAGCAGTTTCCATTGTGCCTGTCTCAAGCGAATCTTTAGGAGGTTCAGTCAAAGTTTCGGTTTGAATTCCTGATCCACCTAGGAATATTTCTGGACTTCTTGGTCGATTAGGATCATCATTTACTAATTCTTTCGCAGGGGGTGGTACATCTATGCATCCTTTAATAAAAAATAATTAAAAATAAATCCAAATGATAAAAATATTAATTTATATGTAAGTAATTTGTTTCAATAGATTTATAGATCTATATCTTTATCTAAGTGTATACCAATACTATTTTAACAAACTACATGAAAGTCAAGAATTAAAATAAATATGTTTATAATTAAAAGTAACAATTGTATATACTGATTAGTGCTAGATAAAATTGTTCAATTTAATGGGAATTAGAATGTAATTGAATACAATTTCATAAAAATGAAAAGCTTCGATTGTAATAAACAAATATGAGTCCATCCATGGGTGTTAACCTGATTTTGAGAATACATTATAAATTATTCTGTTTTAATTATTTCAATAATGAACAAATAATAATTATTATTCTTGGAAATTATAAATATTATTTTTTAAGAGTTTGTTATTAAACTCATAACCCTTTTACAATATAGATTACTTTTAGACGAATAAATAATATAGTAAATAATAATAGGTATACTTTTATGGTCGTTTCTACCTAAAACAGGCTTTAATTTAACTTAGAAACTAAAAAATATTAAAACAGAAGATGGCAAAAAACAAAAATCTAAACCTAATCTATTGAGAGTCAATAAGTTTTTAATATTACCTGGTCCAGGGTTTGCCAAGAATTCCATAAGACGCGCTTCCTAAAAGTAAAATATATCAGGTAAATATATTATGTTTTGAACAGTAGTTAAATAATCGAAAATGTACAGTTCCGAGTGAAAATTACCTCATCTTCGACAACGCCGACCGATTCGGTCGGTTTGACATCTTCGGCTGGTGCGATGCTGGCAGGGTCGAGATTCGAATTTGAGTCGCCATACAGCCACTGGTCGTCGTCTCCGTTGTCGGCCATGATCGCGGTCGAACCAAACGCTGGAAATCACATTCACAGTGTTCGGTCGGGTTCTTCGGTTTATTCGGGTCCGAAGAATTGGTTTGTTTTAAAACGGGGTCCGATTGACCACATTCGGTTTTTTTCAGTCTCACGGATTTGCTCGTTAGGTTTGTATCACGGAGAGGCTTTCAAGCTGCTTGTACGCTCTCGTTACGCTATCATTTGCACACAGTGTGATCAACAAAACATGTTTATCGTGCACGTTTCCCGCGACCGCAGCACGCGAATGATAGCGCGTCCAGCGGATCTGTTGGTCGTGATACGAACGTGGACATGAGACTTCACGAGTTCAAACGCCAAACGGCCCAAATCACACGAGACGCCGCGACGACTCGAACGCTGTCGTTTATTTAAACGTTTCACAATACTCGTTATAGTCGTTCGCATGTAACTGGGTAAACGACAACGATCGTAAATCGCGCACAATTCCAAAATGGAATCGTCAGTCGCCGAAGATGACGATTATATCGAAGTAGAGTTCATTAACGATCAAGCAGTCGTTTGTGTCATTAAAGACGAGGCCCCGCGAAGTTAGTATTGTAGTAGATTCTAATGAAAAAATCGATTTGTTCGTTCTACGAGAACACAAATGTTGCGCGCGTTTCGCTTAAATGTTGAAATCTATCAATTGCAAAAATAATTATCGGAACACATCGTTGTTTTTATTTAAATTTATCCGAGCCTTATGATTCCCGCGAGTATAATAATGTTTAATTTCAGATAAGCCATCAAACAAATTGACTGAAACACAAAAACGCAACAAACGTACTCCTCAGATCTCATCAGCTTCAATAAAAAGCAAGTATACTCTTGTGTATACTCATTACAAAACGAAAAACAATATTTTCAATTGAAATATATATTTTTTTTATAGGTACATGGATTATTAAATCAAAAATAAATATATGACTATAAAAATAATATATATATATATATATAATTTATATGTTGTTGTATAACTTATAATCAGTTATTTGTAATGTTTAAATTGTTTTTGTATCTTTAATTTTTCCAAGTTTTCTATAAATTAACATTAGTGATACACTTTAGGGAAAAACACTCGGCAATCTTCATGTGATAATAGTGACGATGAAGAACACGTTGAAAATGATTTAGCCATCATACTAAAACCTAAGGGTAATTTTATTAAGTGTATTTTGCTTGAAATAAATATTTTTCTCTAAAACATGCATATTTACTATTTTTTTCAGTATTATTTGAAGATGGAGATGTTCCAGGTGATCGTATGTTCAGTTTCCATTCAACACAAAAAAAAACGTCTACTAATAAATTATCTTCTCAAAAAACTCCTACCAGTAAAAATAAAATTGTCAAAAGTCATCAAGAAATGTTTAACGTTGATTCTCAAGGTATATTAGTGTTATCTTTTCATATTTTATCTAGCAAGTTAATATTTAAATATTTAACATATATATATATATATGTGGAATTTTTGAATAAAATGATCATAGACGATGTGTGAGCCAAGGTGGAATTCGAGACAATGTGAACGTTGAGGACGAGGATGGCTGACTACTTCATATAGTTAGGATAGAAATGAGATAAAATAAGATGTAGACATAAGTTTAAAGCTGAGACTACTCTATTTACAGTTTAAATGATAATGAAAGAAGGAAATTGCTCATATTATGAGAATGAAGTGGTTAAATCGTTAATTTTATAAATGGATATGGTGAAAATAGTTTAGTTTATTACATTATTTAACCGCAGAATAAAGTTAAAATGTGTTTAATTTAACACAGTTAGATTAAGTTTGCAGTGTTTGCCCCTGTTTTATGTGACTCGGCCCCATCCTATATTCAATTCTTAGTCCATTCTCGATAAAATATAGAGAATTGGTTTAAGGCTGATTATAGAGTTTACCAGCAATGACTACTACCATTTTCCAGACATTATTTGGCTTATTCAAGAATTCTTGCGTACGTATTCTTCGATAATGATCTTTTCTGTGATTCTCCATTTTGATAATTTGATCCCTTGATTTAAGGATTAATTTCAAGTTTCAGAGTTTTTATTTTATTATTTTATTTAAACTTTGCACATGCATTGTAAATGTCTATTGGATAATAGTATATGTATGTGTTTTTTTTTTTCATTTTGCATGTTAATGTTTGTTTTGATATTATTTTTTGTAATATTTAGTAATAACTAGTGGCTACTCTCAGCAGCTAACATTATTAATATACTGGGATATTATTTTCATAGATATTAGCCTAATTATATTTTATTAAATATCTGTAATCAATTATAATCTTAATTATTGATAAATAATTAGTATACAATTTTTAATTAAGATTGTAATTTTTAGGTTCTGATGATTCGAGTGAAAATGAATCAAAAACTCAAAATAGAAAATCAATTAGAACAAGAAGAAGTACCAAAAATGAATTATTGGACAATGGTATGAAAAAAAATGTCTTACCTCTTAACAAATAATCATTAATATCAATGTTTTCTTTGTTTTTAGACAGTAAAAGTTTAACTGATACCAAATTTGGTTATGAAACACCTAAAAAATCTAAAAGTTCTACAAATAGTTCCAAAGTTAAAATGACAGCTAGTTCTACAAATATTAATTTAACACCAAAAACTCCTAGGTCAAAAAAGTATTTAAATACCGAACACACACTAACTAAAACACCTAAGGCTGTCCGAAAACAAATTGCAAAAGGTTATTTAACTATCCCTTGACTATATAACCATTAAAGTAATATAATATATTATTATATTTATATTTTTTCAGGGATAGCACGTCAAACATGTGAATTACTCGACGAGTTAAATGATTCAGATTATAGCATCAGCGATGAAAGTGACAGTGATTCTAGTAGCCATTCAAATGTTAAAGTAGTAGAGCCACAAGTAAATAACACAAACAATGTTTCATTAAGACGATCAACTAGAAAGAAAGAAGTTCCATTTGTAAGTATTTAGCCATTTTAGTCGGTCAATAAAAATGATTTGTATATTTGTTGTAGGTATATAGGTCAGAAGAATATTTCTTGTCAAAATCTGCCAAGTCTCTAAAAAAATCTAAAACGTCAGATAACACATTAAAGTTATTGAAAAATCCTGCTTTAGACAAAGAACAAGTCAATAAATTATCAGAAATATCTAATACAGTACATGATAAAAAATTTAAATCAATGTATAAAGAAATTGTATCAAATTTCCCATATTGGCTGTGTTTACTTAGGTAATTAATGGTTATCTATCGTACAATCCGAAACGTGTATAAGAATGTATTTCATTTTCCAGAGAAGGATTCAATTTATTACTCTATGGACTTGGTTCCAAAAGACAAGTCATCAATGATTTTAGGACGGCCATGTTGCAAGACGAGTCTGTATTGGTAATCAATGGATTTTTCCCAGGACTGACATTAAAAGAAGTAAGAGTTATAAATAATATAATATGTCTGAATGGTTGAATACACTAATGACACATTAATGATATTTTTTAGATACTTGAATCTTTAACCATAGATTTATTGGCTTTAGACAACTGTTCAGGAACTGCCGAACTTGTTATACAACAAATCGAAGAAACACAGAAATTAAAGAACGCTGAACATATTTATATTCTTGTACATAACCTAGATGGAGTCGAATTACAAAACTACAAAACACAACACGTACTTTCAAGGATTTCTTCATTGCCGAATGTGCACCTTATAGCGTCTATCGACAGAGTCAACGCTGCTTTGAGTAATTGACCCAAACTATTTGAATTTTGGCATACATTTTTCTTTTATTGTTAATCAAAACTTTCTTGTAGTGTGGGACAACACGAAACTGGGAGACTACAATTTCTTGTGGATGGACTGTACTAATTATTCACCATATTCAGTTGAAACTGATTTCGTGCAGTCTTTAATGGTCAAAAACATTGGAACACAACATTCACTGTCGGGATTAAACAACGTTTTTAAATCCCTTACGGCTAATGCTAAACGTATTCTATTGTTGTTAATTAAAAATCGTATTGACAACAAAAATGATAAGAAATATGGTAATGAACTGATTTATGGTTTTAGTTTTTTCCGAACAACAATTCCTAATATGTGGTTTTATTATAATGTAGGAGTTCCATTTTCAATTTTGTATCGTTGGTGCCGTCAGCGATTTCTAGTCAGTACTGATTTAGCTTTGAGAAGTCAACTAACTGAATTTGTTGATCACGAGCTAGTAAAGTGGAAACGCGACGCAGATGTTCTCCATGTTTGTGTAGATATTGACGTCCTCGCACAGTTTTATAAACTAAATGAAGAAGACGACGAATAAAACTCAATATTTTTTTGTATATATATTTTTGTTTTAAAAATGCCAAGTAGAATTTTTTTTTTTTTATTTCTTAATATTTATAAATTAATATAATATACAACATAATAAAGTTTATTTCCATTAATTTAACTATTCTATAATGTTTATATTATTTGTCAACATTAACTTATTAACTTACGTACTTTTACATATATTAACTGACTAGACATCTACTGTCAAATATGAATTATGCCCATACCTAGAACAAAAAATAACATACAAATTATGTATACAATATATCAGGTCTTAATTGTATTTGAACTTATTACTTCAAAACCAAACGTTATTAAATGTAAAATTTGATTTTCAATTTTTTTTTCTTTTTTAAATATAAGATTAGGTTTGGTAATTCTTTATTTAAAGAACAGATCAGTATTATTATTTCATAAAATACCCATTAAAATACGTTAATAACCTTAATAATTATAATAAAATAATATTTCTAAATTAATATTCTATTATTGTGTTGGTGAATGTACTGGCAAAGTAATGGAAATAATTAAATTTATTGCTGTTATAATATCTCATGGATTACAATGTTTCAATTCTTCTCGGGGAGGGTGTCTAATATTTCAAAATTTACATATACTTATTTTTTTAGAACAATGAACGGTTTTTAGTTCAAATAAAGTACAATTTAACTACAAACCCGTAAAGAAGCGTCCCAACTGGCAGAAGCTAATGCTGTTCCATCTGGTGAAAGTTTTATACTCGTGACTCTATTTTCATGTCCATACAACAAACTCACTCTTTCACATTTTAAACTATCCCATGCGTTAATTGTATAATCTGTATAACCACCGAATAATAATCTACCTGATAATAACAAAAAAATATATTATTATTTACAACTCATTAAATGATCTTAATTCAAATGTATAGTTAATTAAATATACGATAAAATTAAAACTAAATGTAAATTTTTATAATCATCACAATTAAATCTATGAATTGTTTATGAAATAATTGTAATATCGTGTTTTTTATCCAGTACAAGTCATGTATAACTCACCACTAACTGAAAAGTCAATAGAATTAATTCCAAACAAAATGCTTTCTTTTGAATACATTGCTACCTCTTTATCTGCTCTCAAGTCATACATACGGCACTACAAATAAACAAAGAATACATTATTATATTATATCTTATGTTTGAACCGAAATCTAAGTGTTTTCTAATTACCGTAGAGTCGTCAGAGCCAGATGCTACAGCATCACCGCTTGGATGATATTTGACACTGTTTATGTCGGAGAGATGACCCTCAAATGATTGGACACTTTGACCAGTTCTCATATCCCATAGAAGTAACATTTTATCACAACTCTAAGCAAAGACAATTTTTTATACTTTAATACTTAAAACATTTTTTCCATTTTAAAAATCACTTACACCCGATATAAAAGTATTGCCAATTTCTGACGGTGACAAATCAATAGACATGATGTCACCAGTATGACCATGGAATGACTGTAACATCTGACCCGTTTCAACATCCCAGAGGGCAGTGGTAGCATCTCCACTACCAGTCAATATCTTTAAAATGGTTTTGAATTATCATTTCTTAATATGTACATTTATGTTTAAAAACACTATAAATACCTGCTGATCTGAATTTGGAAACAAACAACAAGACATGAAATTTGTGTGGGTACCAACAGTTTTTTTTTTGGCAGATGGATCTTCTTCGGGATTTGATATATTGAAAACTGTAACTTTGTTATCCAAACCCCTTGATAAACAAAGAAAAAATGGAAATTCTATTTAATACAAAGTTTACATGCGTTATTATCTAAATTTCTATTTTCTAACATTATAGTTATAGTGAGGAGGCATTATTGAAAGATTTAAACTATTTTTATTTAAAATTTAAGGAATGAAAAATCATAAAATTAGTTATGAAACCCTAAAAAAAATCTTACCCGCATGCAACCAAGTTGCCTGATGGTGAGTAGGCACATGCCATCACCCAAGTTGTTGGCATTGTAACAGTTTGTTCTTTTGCAGATGTAAATGCATCCCATATTAGTAATTTACCATCCTAGCATTTGTATGCACCGACACCAAGCAAGCATATTTTATTATAAACTTTTGTAAATTTGTTAAGTTCTATCCTGTACCTGTGATGATGAAACAATGTGGCGTTTATCTGGAGACCAATCGCAGCATAACATTTTAGCTTGGTTTCCTTTCAATAATCGCCTAGGTTTTATATTCAAGAACGTTATTTCTTCTAAACGTTCTGCAACATTTGCCACTAAAAAAGTTTTTATATTAGTTATCATTAAAACATTTATATATTAAAAATTATTATTTTTGTTGAGAGATGCATACATGTCACATCGCTGAGTTTTTTTCTTTCTTCTTCTAGTTTATGTTTAAGGTGATCAGCTTCTCGACTTAGAAACTCGATTGTTTCAACTCGAGTATTCACGTCTAATGCCATTTCCAAATTCCAAATGTTCCTCAATGCAATATCTGCCAGTGGTGGTGCTACTGAATATGACTTACAGTCTTTCATCAAGCAAACTTTTTGAATTGTTTATATTCTATAAACAGCACAAGTCATGTGATATTTGTTTTTTTATACTTTGGAAATAACAAAATTGGTAAAAATGATGTGTACATTGAAATTTTCTATGACAAATACTCATAAAATATTTTAATTTAATAAAGCTAATTGTTATTTAAACAATAAATTATCTACCAATACTAAATAAACTAAAAACTATTCATTGTTTCTAGAAACATAGAATCGAGTTGGAATAAAAAAATAAATGAAAAAAATGTAAGCACAATCAAGTAAAAAAATAGTTAATTTACTTAAATTTCCGTCATAAATTAATATTAAACCAAATATGTAATTGAATCAGTATCTATAATTTATCGTAAGTCGATGAAACAAATTAACTACTTTGGTAGCTTTACTAGACAATGTAACAAATATTTTCAATGTAAGCTGATCCAATAATAAAGCATTAAAAATGATTATCTGAAATGTTTTCAATAACGTTTGAATTGGAAATGGCCTCTAAATGTCAACACAATCTTTGCCTATGGATGATATTATTGTAACAATATTAAAACTACATTAGTTTCAATACGATTTTATGTTATATGATAAATGATGTATTCATTCAAATGAAAATCTAGAGCAGAGATGGCGAACGACACGCGTGTCACAGAGTGACACACGCACACTATTTTAGTGACATACTCAACTGTGTAAAAACTAAAAAGTTTGTCATCAAAAACCACTGGTCGTAGGACGTAGACTAAAATATATTGAGATTACAAAAATGAAATATTAAGTTTATGGTATTATACCTAAACGTATTGAATTGAATATCTACACTGCTCAATATAATATTTGACTTGTGTTTTTATCATTCAAACCATAGATGTAGGAATTTTTAAGTTTAAAGAAGGGCTATCAAACTAGTTGACACGAGAAAAAAAAATTCAACCAACATTTTTATTTGACACGCTGGTACAAAAAGGTTCGCCATCTCTGATCTAGAGCAAAATGGGTAGTAATTTTTTTTTCGGTTACATTTTTTACTGATTTTCTTTTATGAAATAGCTATAATAGTGTGTCTACTACACGCATAATATATGACTATATTTTACACTTGTAACGTGTATTTTATTTTGAGACCTAGAATTCGGATCAAACTAATACATGAAAATTCAAATCATCGATTAAGGAGATGTGATTTAAAGTTCTGTATGTAACATTAACGATACCATTGTTCGTGGATAATATAAGTAGTAATATTATATGTGATTTATGAAAGCAACAAATAAAATGTTGTTAAAAAGTAAATTTTTAAATTAAACGACAAATTCCATCGCAATCCAATAATAATAATTGTATGTAAACAAAAATATCGTTACAAGTGTAAAACACGATCCAAGCAGTGAAATCAATCGTTTTCTCTTTCAACTAGGTATTCTAAAACAATATTAATAAAAACATTAAAACAATATAATGGTCGTACCGTAGTCATAGTGTCATCCGAGCAGTGAACCAGAGAGATTAAGGGGAACAGAAGATGGACGGAGAAAAAGGGAGAGACGAGTCTGCGTGTGAGTGTGTGCGCGTGTGTTTGTATGTGTGTGTGTGTGTATGTTATGTATGAGCAAGTGGTAGGAACATACAAACGCTTACCTCGTTCAATATCTATCTCCCGATCAGGAAAAAATCCTTCGAAAACGACCGTAATATCATTTCGACGGGAGATTTTAAAAAAATTGTCTATTTATTTTTACTATTTTGTTTATCACTATGAGGCGATGATCGAGCGGTGGCCCTCCTCGCGGAGGCAAAATAGATTTTATAATCAATACGCGTATCGCGTTCGGCCCGCGGAGGTCGGTCAGCTGCTTCCGCCGCCGCCGCTGCTGCTGCTGCTGGACACTTTCAGTTTTCTTTGCTTTTTTCCCATTATCAAAAAGCATCCAAGCTGAGCAACATTTTCCGCGCGTTTCCCACGAAATACACTTTTATTTGAAGCACAATAAATTATAATTTTCCTCTCGATGAAAATCCGCCTAAATCCTCTGATAACGACAAAATAGAGGTTATGGTCGATGTTGTCGATTATCTCCTCTTCGTATAGCTACCAAAAATACTCGGCAAATGCTTTGTTCGTAGTTTATTATTATTTATTATTGAGTATGTGTTTTGTTTTTCACACTTTATTGACACATTCAAATAACCGTTAAACGAGATTATAAAATTGAATATTGTTCGGCGATAACGTCATCAAGAGCATAACTTGCATAACTTGCCAGTGCGATCGTCGTCGTTAGAAATATGGAACTGACGGACGAGCAGAGGAAACGTATAGAAGAAAACCGAAATAAAGCGTTGTTGTTGAGACAAGAGAAATTGAAATCTAGAGCGACCGCACATCCCTATCAAATGTATAATGTCGTCTATATTATTGTATCCTAAACTTTTTTTTATTGGAATCGGACAAAAATATATTATGATTATTAAACACGGTTTTTGTACGTTTTAGACCTGCGGTACAGCCAAAGGCTGTTAAAGATAATGTCGTCACGGTTGCCGGGCAATCTTATGTAGACACCGAAGCCGGATTTCTGCTCAACGAAGACGATGTATCCGATTCAAATAAACAGGTACACTTGCCTTGATTGATTATTAAGTAATAATTAATGTTTAGTGGGAATTTTTAACATATTATTTGGTTCTTGTTTTATTCCTTAGAGTTTTCAGATTAAAATGGAAGTTTAAAAATCAAAATTGCATAGTTATCTAAGAATTTGTCAAAAAAAATCAATCTAAGAAAAATATACCTAAAGTTATGAAAAAAATATTACATGAATTTGATTACATTTCATCTTTGAATAAATAAACTGTGCTAATTACGACTATTATAGATATAACTATAATAATTGTTTATCATATTGAATCTTTCTAATTGTTTGATAAAAATAATTTGGGAGCCACTGTATCCCATTGAAAAATATGAAGACTAAAGTAAAATTTAGTTTTTCCACCTATTTAAATCATTCCAATTTGGCAATATGAATACCACATTTTCATAGAAAATGTATAATATATTTAGTTTACAAATTAACAACCGTAATTTATTTTGTATTATTATTAATTTAAATGCCACTTTTATATTTTAAATTTAGAGAACATTGTAATTAAATATAAATTATGGATGATTCACTCTAACAAACTGTACTCTGTATATTAATCTTTCTTTTTTATTTTTCAATTTAGTTAAAATTAGCACCAGAACCTAATCCAATTGTACTAAAAGATGAACAGCCAACCTGTCTAGAATGCTGTCAAGAGTTTGGTATTTCTTACTTGTTGACAAACTTTGATCATGCCGTTTGTGATAGATGCAAGTAGGTAACAAATAAATAAAATATTTAAGTGCCTAAAGAAATTATTTACTAATATTTTAGAAGTATAACGATATGAAAAATGCTAAATATACTTTTGTTTTTAGAGAAAAATTTGGAAAAGATAAATTTGATTTAATAACAAAGACAGAAGCTAAAAAAGAATATCTATTAAAAGACTGCGATATTGATTTACGCACACCTCCTCTTAGGTATATTTTAAGCAAAAATCCACACAATTCGCGATGGGGTGAAATGAAATTATATCTTCTACTTCAAGTAAGCAGTAGTGAACAAATTTAGATATAATTTATTTTGTGTGTGGTATTTGATGTTCTTAGGTTGAGAAAAGGGCATTAGAAGTCTGGGGTACTGAAGAAGAAGTAGAACGACAAATTGAATTAAAACAAGAAAAACAAAAGGCTTCAAAGTTAAAAATGTATAAGAAAAAAGTTAAAAGTACGTACAATCATAGATTAAATATACATAGATAGCTCATGCCATGTTAAAATACAGCAACCAAATATACGGACATTTCGACCAAATATACGACATCAACGAGCAGCGCTCAGTGTTGAGACATCGTTAAACTCAATAAATTGGTTGCCATTTTCCCTATACCCATGGTCTATCTATAGTATATTTAATCTATGGTACAATGATCATCACTGTTTATGATTTAACCAGAATTGTATTAAAGACAAAATCATTTATTTTAGATTTGAGAATGGCAACTAGAAGTAGTTTGTACACCAAAGTCACAAAAGCATCTCACGAACATGAATTTGATTCAGAAATTTACAATGAAGAAGAAGATAACTATGAACGTACTTGTACTACTTGTGGATTCCATGAAATTTTTGAAAAAATGTAATAAAATTTGTATGAATTTAATGTCAATATAGATCTTCGTCTTGTATAAAATAATTATTTGTGTTTACTGTTCGTATTTATTTGTTTTGTATCTGTAATTAATATTTAATGTAATAATTAATTTTGAGTAATATTGATTATTTGTAATATAATATATTTATTTAAGTTGAGTACTTATCTAACCCTTTATCTTAATATACAAGATATTTTCTAATAAACTAGAATTATTTAAATTAAACTGCCATCTTGTAATGTTGTTTTTCTAATATTTAAAAATGTTAAAAAACCGTCAATAAATTACTATATAAAACTAAAAATAGTAATATAATATGCAATGACTTGTTTTAGAAATTATTTTTGATCTAATCATAATTTTGGATGATAACTTTCTTCTGAAATGAAAATAGACGATAGCCAAGAACATCTTATAAAAAATTCTAATTTGAGTGTTGTCATATTTTAAATGACAATAATTTATATTCTATCAGTTTTATATTATAATTAATTTCTAATGGAATACTATAATATAGTTATAAGAAACATTATTTCACTCAAGTTTTTCTTCAATATCGATACACGACAATTAGTTTTAAATGAAAATAAACATTATTTAAAACAAAATCATACATCTTAAAGTAGTGATTTGATTTTTTGTTGATGAATCATTTGATTATTAATCAAGACTGTATAAAAAAAATAGACTTAAATATGAAAAACGGGCATTTAAAATATATTCATTACCTACCAAGGCTCGCGAGTTCATGCATTTACACAGCAGTTTTGTGTCGTGGTATTAAACGCTAGGTAAAATGGAAATTAATTTCAAAGCGATTCGCTACATGAAATTTTATTTTGTATAAAATTACATGTTTCGAAGTTTTTAGCATATTTTGGAATAATCGTACATTTTAACAGCCGTTTTTTAATGAGAATACTATGTATCAAATTGTTTTCCACTTAATAATATAATCAATACGTGGATTTACAGTGAAATGATAATAAATATAATAATATAATATTAAATAATAAATATAGTATTTATAATCTATAGTACTATTCTGAGGCTCACAAAAAAAAATTGTAAGTAAAAATAAATCTGGTGATATAATTCATAAAATAAAATCTTATTATAATTGGAATTCATCAATACACGTTCAATTTTCCTCTACTTTTTTATTTCTTTATATTTAAAATGCATAGTTTAAGATTTTCAGTGCATATAAATGCATATTTCCACACTTTTTTAGTGTATATTTTGCCAGGTTTTAGTGCATTTTTGTATCTATATATATAGTTTTTAGAGCACAAACTTCCGAGCTCAGTTAATTACAGTTTTGATTAAATATGATACATAAAATGATTTTACTTTTTACTGATAGTAAATTAATATATAATGTAACTAGGATATTAAATACTAAGAACTGTTATAACCAATCATAAGAATAAGTCAAATTTTTTATTCCAAACCTAAGAATTAAAAATGACTAATGAGTACTTTTACTAATAAATTACTTATTTTAATAGTTGTATTTTATAATTTATTCTTTATAACATTATAATAAAGGATATTTATAAATATTAGACTTGTTGAAGATATTAATTAAAGGTTGTCTCTAAATTTAGTTGCCCAGTTTTTATTTTATTTTTATTCTAAATAAATCTGATATTAATGAAAGAAAACTTTTAATTGTTTTCAATATCAAAAATGGAAAATAGAAAACGAACTTGATCAAAAATGTTTGATTTAAAATCATCGATATAAGTAATGATAATAACAAAAATGTTAATCAAAGTGTGTTGTCAATTTTTTACTAAATATTTCCAGTTCTGCTAAAAATGAACTTATTTTTACTTTGTACACATAAATAACAATCAACACAAAATGATTTTAATGACTAGACAACTATATTAGAGCAGTTTTAAAATTTTCGATTGAGTATGTGGTACACGTCTGAACCAAGTCGATGAGCCACGGTTTAACTGTTCAAACCTATACAAATACCTCATACATTCCAACCAATTTCCAAACACTGGCATATCCGGAGGCATGCCGGCAGCTAATCTATAATCAAAATAATCATAGTTATTCATAATAACAAAAGCAATGAAAAATAAAATATTAACATACCCGCAGTTATTGATTGCCGTACAAGCAGTTACAACATTGAATGGATATGTGGCCGCATTAGCTAAATACTGAAATAAAAAATATACAATGTTGAAGTGAAATTGTAAAATTTAGTAAATGTAGTAAAATTATTGAATTTTTAAAAAAAATTCCATTTAATGGAGAATTAAAAAAGCTTTAAAGAAAAAAGTATCATTAATTAAATGTGTCAAACAAGGGCAAATAATTAATTGGATTCTATTATAAAAAAAATTATTAGTAATAATTTTAAGTTGTATATTTTATTTGTACAATGCAATTATAACAAAACACCATTTATTATGACAATGGTATTTTTATTTCAAAACTTTTTTAATAAACTTATAGAAAATTAAAGTATATTAATGTATTTTACCGAAGCAGCAAAGTCAGCAATGTTTAGAGCTATGGGTGAAGGATCAAACAAATAACGTGAGAATGCTTGTTTGGCCACATTAATAAGTATCACAGTGCCTAAACCAGCCAAAAGACGTGGAATTAAACCAGCAAACAGACCATTTATTCCTTCTTCATTATTAATGCGTATAAGTGACGGTAACACTAAACTGAATTTAAAAATATATATATATATATATTACATTTTAGTTACAAAAATGATTTTTATATTATAACTCACATATAACGTTTTTCATAACCAACAAATTGGGCCATCATTCTCATAGAAACAACATGAAAGGGGTGGCTCAATATGATACTTGTGGCTGTACATAGCATTTCTTTTGATGTTGTTACTGCACATTTTTTCCATCTAGATTCAATTGAAATAATAAATTATATAACATTAAATGATAAGAATTATTAGTTGAATCATATATTTTATGAAAGTATATCATACAATCAGTGGTTTAATAAAATAAATCCAAAATAATTTTTATTTAAGATCATAAAAACATACAAAGGCTAGTAGACTAGACTAGTATTAAAGTAAATTTTTTAAAAAAACTGAATGAAATTTTTCATATAAAAAGTTTTATTTTTTCATTTGTCTATTACTTAATAACATATAAAATACTATTAATACTTACACTTCTAAATCTGAATCTTTGTCTACATTTTGATTTTTATCAATTTTTATGTAATCAGATACGACCATTGACGAAAAATGTTCAATACAAATTCCTAAGATCCTAGGGGACAATCCAATATACATTCCTTTAAATCCATCAATTGAATAGATATACTTGGCTGTAAATAATACAATAATGATTGTTAAAATTAATAAATAAAATACAAAGTTGGATTATTTTGTTTTATTTAAATATTATAATAATTTGAGCTATAATAATTAATGAACATAAAGTTGGTAGGAAGTTTTCATCTTATTATGCTTAATTAAAAATATTATATTCGAAAGAAAATATGTAGTATAAAAAGTTACAAATATATTTTAAAATAATAATTTATTACCATATACTATTAAATTAGGAAGGATCAAACGTTCTTCACCAAAGATAGATTTGTACCGATATGGTGCTATCGGTTCATGACCAATCTGTAAAAAAAAGAAAAACACTAATATATTTCTAAATAAAATAATAATATAAATTTTTTTTTTCCATAAACTAAATCATATATATAAAATCAATTATCTATTTAGCAATTCCAAATTAATAGTGCAGTCAGTAATGTTCAAAAATATCTAACCAAATATTGTGTAAATAGTATTCAATCATTATATAAGATAGATTAGAGCAGCGGTTCCCAAACTTTTTCGGCCTCGGAGCCTTTTATCAAGTAGAATTTTCTCACAGAGCCCCAGGGAAATATTTCGTACTATCTAAAATTCTAAAATCAGACAATTGTATAAAATTTTCTCAACGCAGTACACATATCGGCGAATTGTGGCATTCAAGTCTTCGTGAAATATATATCATATTCATTTTAAATAACAAACAATTTTTAAATTTGCTGACGGAGCCCTCGGTAAACTATTGCGGAGCACCAAGGGCTCCGCGGAGCACAGTTTGGGAACCGCTGGATTAGAGGATCTAAAAAAATATTATTGATGTTACTAAAAATTGATTTCTATATGGATTATGCAAGTCACATATTACACATAAAAAATATATATATTTTAAATAGGGACCAAAAATTACATGTTTCTAGTTAGTTTTAACAGCGTTATTGATGTTTGATTACGACTTACTTGAACTAAAAACCTAGCGTAATCCAGGGGATATGTGACCGTTTTCATAATACATTTTGCGATCAAAGTGTTCCTGGGAATATCGCCATTTTCTTCGACCCTGTTTTCATTGTCGGAATCCATTCCCCGGGGAGTTTTGAAATTATTATAAATAATAGAGATAAATAAATAAATTTCACTTGGACTTAATGGAATGAACGTTTAAAGATGTAAGCAATGACAGTAGTATTAATTATATTATATTATAATTGAAAAAAAAAAAAAGCCGACATTCAGAATTTCACGAACGAATTTATGTAAATATATTTTATCACTTAGATGACCGACTGTGATAACAGCAACTATTCGATCGTGAACTTACCAACGTGTTTAACGTAGTTAAGGTCATGGACTGCGGTAAGTGGTTACACGAATTCTAAAAGATGGTATTCCCCCGGAAATTATTTTTTCGCGCTTCTTGCCTCTTTTCATCCATCTACCAACTAAAATATGCAATAAATTATATTGTGTTTAATTTTTTATTTATTTAAATTAAAAATATTTATACAAATGCTTAAAATCATAAACATAATCAATACCTAATATTATAGTATGATGTCATTTTTTTTTTTATACATTATTTGGGCGTCGATAAAATTGTGACGATCAGAGAATTTCGATACAATAAGGTAAATATGGATTAATTTTTTTTTGTGTCATCATGCAGCGTGCTGTCCCTTGATTACTTGGTCTTCAGGGCCACAACCCACAATTAGCACATTTAGTGCTATGCCGGGGTGCCTCTTTACTTTAAAAAAATTACTGCGCCAGGGGGCATTTGCCCTTTTTGATTCCTTAACACAGCCGATCATGGACTGCATTGTCTTATTACTACAAAATCGTGAGATTTTTAGGTATTTTTCAATGTCTATCATTCTGGGACAGTTGATAATCGAAAATATATATTTGTTTAGAAATTATTTAACTAATGATAATATTTTTGAAATAAAAAATTACAATTAATAAGTAGGAAAATAATATTACATTTGGATATTATAATAATTAGGACTCTTATTTATTCAGTTAAATTGTTATCGGTACAAATGTGTTCGGGTGAACAGTAGGTCATGATTAATTGTTATTAAAATCACCATTTTGTTTTTAAATAGCGATTAATTAAAACGAGATATCTAATAAAAAATAATTATTGGCCTCCATGTTTTTGGTCACAAAATTCGGAGAATTGTGTATTAGAACAATAATATTTTGGGTGAATTTAGCTATTCCCTCTACAATCGTGATTGCATATAATCATGATTAAAGATAAGCTTTATCTTTAATTGTGAGTGCAATAAATGTTTTGGATACATTTATAACTGATAGCGTTATAAATTGGTAAGCTTTAAATTATATGAATAGACATTATTTAATCATTATTTAGATAGTTCGTAAAAAATATTGAAATATCGAATATTATTTAAAATACTGATTATTAATTGTTTTTTTTATTAATTGTGGTTACATTTTTATAAGTTTTAATGACTGTATTGTTACGTATGACTGTGCAGAATAACAACACTTTTTAAATATTACCTAAACTATTAAAATAACATATGTGATGCTGAAAAATACTTGAAAACTGTGGCGTTAATGAGTTTGTGATGGAGGAACAGGATACGAATACCAATATAGATACAAACGGTCGGGAACAAATTGTTCGCGGTATTAAACATACTTTTTTCAATTCAAATATAATCAATAAATTATTTTAAATTATATTTGTAATGGCAACCATTGTTTTAAAGATCCTATTGGAAATGATGAGTTTCAAAGTGAAATAGACTCTGGCACATCTCCACCTCAGTTCGATTCCTTTCAAACAACTCAGTCAATCTCTAATACCATGACTGATTCAACACTGACTAATACTCCCGGTATACTATTGATTTATTATTTGGTAGAATATTTTTTTATTTTGGTGTATATTACAGATAGTCAACGGCAAAGTGTAATCACGGTATTACCATGGGGGGCACATAAAGAGCGTTCTCCATTTCCAAATGTAGACACAGATATCAAGCCGGGAGAATATGTTATGCGAACATTATTTGCTGACTTTACAGTACAGGCCGAACGAAAAATGGAGGAAGTAATGATTGAAACGGAAAAACCATTGATGAAGATTTTGCAACGCGGTGAAGATCCACAGTTTGATCAATTATTGATTGCATTTGGGTCAGTTGCCGAACATTGTTTACCTTCAATATTGAAAGCTCTCTTTGCTTGGTATGATCGACAAATCGGTGTATTGGACATAAATGCTACTGATTCAAAAAAAATTGAGCTCAAAGGCAAAAAGTATGATAACATACCTCTTATATTAGTAATTAATATATTAATTTAATGAATATTATTAAAAAATTTTTTAGTGATTCTGTTGACAATAAAGAAATGGAAGTAATGGGAGAGCGAAGAGATCTAGCAGTAGAATTTATATATTGTTTAGCATTAATAGAAGTATTAAAACAACTTCCATTTCATCCGGGGCATGAAGATTTAGTTACACATATTGAGAATTTATGCTTCAAACATTTTAAATATCGTGAAGGGTATGTATTATTTCATATTTTATTCATGATAAACCTGAAATTTTCCCATATTTAATTTTCCTATATTTAATCAATTGTTCCATGTTATAAAATATAATTTATTTATTGTACTTCATTATAAGAATTCATTTTTATTAATTATTAATTATGAATGTTTATAGTTTTATTAGAATATTAGATTGTAATTATTTATTATATAATTAGAGGTGGCCAATCTTTTCAAATAAGTGAGCTACATTCAAAATTTTAAGTCTCTGGTGATTCTATCACATCTAGGAGATTTTAGGAGGAAAATGTGTTTTGATTAGCCAGCGCAAAAATAAAAAATAAATATTATAATCTAATATACATAAAATACAATATATTTAGTATATTAGATTATGATAATAATCTTTTTTATTTTGCTTCAAAATAAATTTTCCTCCTAAAATTTATTCTTTTTACAATTGACCTATATTTTTAGAAAGATTGACAATCGACCAGTCAACCGTGATCGACTATTTGGCGATCCCTGGTTTACATAATAGTAGTGAAATGTGTGCTATTGCTAAAATTATTATAATTTATTATAATAGTATTTAAATTAAAAATAAAACTAGACCATTTTTCTAATATGTTGTACAATATTTGCTTATTAAATTTATTTTCAGGGCACAAAATTGTCCCAATGCACCAAATATACACATGGTAGCTGATTTGTATGCAGAAGTTTTGGGTGTTTTGGCTCAGTCTCGATTTTTGTCAGTTAGAAAACGGTTTATGGCTGAATTAAAAGAATTGAGAGCTAAAGAACCGTCACCTCATGTTATACAAGCTATAATCTCATTGTTGATGGGAATGAAATTTTTTAGAATTAAGGTATAAATAATGCAATTTTTTAACTATTTTATGTATTTTTCTAATCAATGACTATTGATAAACAGATGGTTCCTATTGAGGATTTTGAGGCTTCATTTCAATTTATGCAAGAGTGTGCTCAATATTTTCTTGAAGTCAAAGATAAAGATGTTAAACATTCTATGGCTGGATTATTTGTTGAAATTTTATTACCTATGGCTGGTGTAAGATAGATTCTAATGATTTAATTAAATTATTTGCTATGATATAAATAAATCATGTATATTTCTTTCTTATTTTAGATTGTTAAAAATGAAGTAAATGTTCCTTGTTTGAAGAATTTTGTGGAATCACTGTATTCAACTACTTTAGATATGTGTACTAAATCGAAACATAGATTATCATTGTTTCCATTAGTAACTTGTTTGCTATGTGTTAGTCAAAAGACATTTTTCCTACAAAATTGGCATTACTTTTTAGCAATGTGTTTGTCAAATTTAAAAAATAGAGATCCAAATATGTCAAGAGTTGCTTTAGGTAATTAAAATATCAATTCACACATTTTTTCATTATTATATAGCTATATAGAAATTTTTACTATAGACATTTTTCATCAAAATCTATATGTATCAAAAGAAATTAAATTGAATTAATTTTAAATTAATTGAATTCATATTAAATTTTGATATTTCATTTTCAGAGGCACTTTATCGTTTGTTATGGGTTTATATGGTACGAATCAAATGTGAAAGTAATTCTGCAACTCAATCTCGATTACAAAGCATTGTAAATTCATTATTTCCTAAAGGATCAAAAGCTGTTGTTCCTCGTGATACACCTTTAAATATATTTGTTAAAATTATTCAATTTATTGCTCAGGTAGCCACGGTTTGAAAAATTTGTTCTAAAAATAAAATTAATTAACTATTTGATGTATTTTCTTTAGGAACGTTTGGACTTTGCTATGAGGGAAATAGTATATGATTTATTAAGTGTAGGACGGCCAATTAAATTAATTCTTACACCAGAACGAATGAGTATTGGTCTTAGAGCTTTTCTTGTTGTAGCTGATAGTCTTGAACAAAAAGAAGGTGAACCACCAATGCCAGGTACTTCAGGAGTATTGCCTTCTGGTAGTACACTTCGTGTTAAAAAAACATTTTTGAATAAGGTTTGTATAATATACTTATTACTATTAATACTGAATAGTGTATACTGGTTAGTAATTACTAGTTTAGATTATACATACATGTTGTTTTACTATGAGAATTTACAATATTTTGTACTATTACTATTTTACGTTATAGATGCTTACGGAGGATACAGCAAGAAACATTGGTATACATACTTATTTTCCAAATGTACGTAGAGTATTTGTTGAAATTTTGAGAGCATTGGATACTCATTATGGCCGACCTTTGATGATGACTAGTACACAAAATATGAACAAAGTAATTAATAACTTTATTATTTTTACATACAAAAGTTGTTATGTAAAATATTTTGAAAATATAGTAAGATTATAATAATAGGTACCATTAAAGATGTATAGTTTTTTGCTTATTGGTTAAGAGTTTTTAATTAATAATTTTTATTGCATTACAATTGCGAGTAAAATTAGACATTTAATCATAACATTTGTTAAGTGATTTTAGTTGGGTTTTTGAGTATCTATAATTATTAGAGGCTTGACATTTATGCGTTTTTTAACCTACCCTTTTAATATATATATATATTGTATTTATTTTTGTTTTGGCATTTTTTATATATTATTAGATATATATAAAAATTATATTTTTATTATATTGGTTTAGAATATTCTCAATGAAACTTTATAAAGATTATGAATTCGGTTGTTTATTGGTTACACTCGTGATTTATATTTCAATTCATGTTTTCATTAATTGTGTGACATTAGTTATTGGGAGCATATTTATTTTAGGAGCCTGATGAAATGATCACTGGTGAAAGAAAGCCTCGTATTGATCTGTTTCGAACATGTGTTGCGGCTGTTCCACGTTTAATTCCTGAAACTATGACTGGTGCTGAACTTGTAGATATGTTATCTCGCTTAACTGTACATATGGACGAAGAACTTCGTGCGTTAGCATATCAGAGTCTCCAAACTCTAATTATAGATTTTCCAGAATGGCGACATGAAGTAATTACTAGTAAGTTTTATTTGATGTTAACAATAAATTCTTGTTTTAATTCTTAATAAATAAAATTCATAGTTAATAATACATTTTTTATTAAGGCTTTACACAATTTTTGGCACGCGATGTTCAAGATACATTTCCACAATTGGTTGACAATGGCTTGCGTATGCTATTGCAACTATTGACATGCTGGAAAAATAGTATTACACCGGGATTAATTAAGAATCAAACGGAAAAAAATAAAAAAGGCGATTTAATTGATAACCTACAAAAATCAAAAAAAGCCGATTTTTCTCAAGCTGAAGCATTTGCATTAGTAATGTTATGCAATTGTCGTCCCAGTCCACGTCGTTTATCAGCTCATATACTTCGGGAAATAAAATGCCTCATGAAGATATTGGGTTTGTATTTTTAAATTACTATTTAATTAGTTTATAATAATCATGTCTAATTTGATTGTTATTTAGATAACGTTAAGGAAGAATTACCGGTTATTGATATCATTGATAAAGCTTGTCCTCAGTTAATTGAAAGATGCCTTCCTATGTTGCCTTCAACAGAAAAATCAGCTATAATGACTGCATCTGCAGCAAATTTAATTGATTTACAATGGATTGTTGATCGCAGTGCTCCTATATGGACTGCTGGTATAATAATATAAATTTATGTTTATCAATTATTTATTAAAATGTAAACTTAAATATTCAAACATAAAATGTTTTAGGAATTCAAGACGATATTAATTCCACTAAAACTGCTTCTTCTTTGAGTTTATTGGGTGGAACTGGAAATAGTGATCCTTGGGGAACAATACTTTTTGGTATTTTGTCCCAAAATATTATTATAAAACAATGTCCTTCTGTGACTGCTCAGGCGTGGCCATTAGTATTTTCTAGAGTTCACAATCTTTTTACAGTGATTGACCCTACGTAAGTTAATGTCAAATATATTTAAAATGTTTGTACTATTTTATGGTTTACTTTTTTAGACCAGTTAGTGATAATAGAGCCTCATTGTTAAGAAGCTCAGCTCCACCGAGAAAGCCTTTAACAGAACGAGATCAATATTTAACTTTGTGGCGATATTATTCAATGTTTGCCATGAGAGTTGTGCCTCTTGCACCAAATCCAGTTATACGATGCGCTTCACCTGATTTGAGTTTAAGCTCTTCACCAGATAGTTTGATAACTGGTGAACGAAATGATAGTAAGAGTGTTACGCCAACAGCATTGTATAAATTAGTTTCACCATTATTGAGGTGTGAAGTTGCTGACGTTCGAGATGCTGCTATATATGCAATGGGAACCATAAATCCTGAAGCATTAAAGTAAAAAGAAAATAATAATAATAATAAAAAAATTGTTTATGTTGTGACTATATCATTTATTATTATCATTTTAAATAGAGATCTTATGGAAGAATTAATTGTTTATATAAAAGAAGCTGTGGATCGAAAACAAGAAAACATGAGACGTCGACGAAGAAGAGATGCATTACGTTTACAATTGGTTAAGGTTTTTGAACTTATTGCAGGATATGGAACATTTGGTTGCAGGTATATAATTTATATATATAACTAACCATATAAAAAATTAGTTTTAGTATAATTGAAAGTATTTAACTATATTTCATTGTTTATTTTTTTAGTTCATTTGTTCTTGATAGAGATACATGTTCATTACATCCAACAATTGAAGAATATGTTGACGGAGCTAGAATTTGTTTAGAATTAGAATCAGAAAAGGAAAGCCTTCGCGAAATAAAATTGTATTTCTGTAGATTTGTTACAAAGATGATAAAAAGTTTTGAACGTAAGTATAATATTTTGTTTTTATTTTACCATTAAGTATATTACATAAAGGGTTCTATCAATGGATGGCTTTCTTCCTTAGTTATTTTTTATTGTATCATATTAGCTTATTATGTGCATAGCAGAGATTGTTCATTTTCTTAATAAAAAAAAGATTTAATTACATATGTAAAATTAAAAGAAAAATTTCAATTTCATAACATGATAATTAAAAATGAGTTTAATTAAAATTAGCTATAGATAATAATGAATGAATGCATTAAGTTAGTTAATCTTTTTGGTACGAAGATTAAATGTGTACTTCAAATCATTTATTATGAATAACACAGTAATACTCATAATTCATAAAATAATACATATTTTAATAATTACTATTTGTATCATGTTACCAATGTTTGAAAATCAAAATAGTTAAAAATCTAAGTACATATATAATCTATAAAATAAATAACGAAATTGGTGAAGCATAAATATTAAATTCAGAATTAATGTGGATTTGAGTTTCTATTTGTTATTGCTTATAGTTAATTATAATTAACTATCATCATTAATTATCATTATATGTTATACATCATACATATTTTATAAAGCGGTAAAAATGGTTAGTAATTAATTTCTTTCCTAAATTACTTGTTTTATTTTTTTAATTTATTTGTCAATTATACATTTTACAGATAATTAATGACATTTATGTATATTTCCTTGATGACTTCTTTACTTTTAAACTGTATGATGAACTATTATACATCTAAGAACCTTAAATATAATTGTAAAATATAATGTAAGGAAAAATTAATAGCATCAAAATATATACATAAAAATACCGAACTCCTTTCTTTGTTTCGATAAAATGATACATTGTTAATTTGTTAATTTGTTAAATGAAGTTGCTAACTGTATGATTTTTGAGTTTGAAAAATTGAATATTATAAAATATTACATAGTTGTTCTAATTTAAATTTTATTTTATTTTGATTTTAGTTGAAACGTACCGTACGTTATTAAAACGTGAATTAAGGCAAAACTTATTTACTCTCTTTTGCAATTGGGCCGAACATCTGGGTTCATCTTCTATTCCAACCAGTTTACTGAAAATGGATTTAATTAAAGACGATTTGCAAATGGCATCCTTACAAGCGGCTTGTGCAGTCCTTACTTGTGGACCGTGTTTCAATCATACTTTGGTTGAACCTGATGGATCTTTGTACACTTGGATTGATGTGTTACTAGCTCATCCTGATAAACGTGTTCATCAATTGGCTTTGGAAACTGTTGTTTTATTGTTGGATTGTAATCCTGATTTGGGAGCACTTCTAGATTGGGTTGTTGATCGATGTTATACAGCTATACCATCGGTGGCAGATGCTTGCTTTCATGCACTTGGAGTGATCTTCAGTACTAGGTAAGTAAAATTATTGTTTATGTATATTAAAAACAAAAAGGTAAAATTAACATTTTTAAGTTAAAAAAATTTGATGATACTGATTCTGAGGGTAAATCTGTTGCGTGTGACTTATTTATTTGTATAAATTTTAAAACAATAATAAACCATTATATTTCAAAAACAATAAGTGATGAGCAAAGTTGTCAATATTTTAGTTGACTTTTATTGGACTCACATTTAATGGCACATTTGCTTATTGGATTTGCAAAACTTATGGATATGCTAATTAATTTTAATTGAAAAGGAGTTTTGGTTAATTTCTGATTGTAAAATAAGTGCAATTTAGTGCAATTTATTGACATAGCTATTCATTATTTATGAATAAATAGTTTAATTTCTCTCTACCACTAGTTATAAAACTAATACATTCTTCTCTTTTTCAGAAATCTTAATAGTAAAAAATATAATTTATTTAAATTTTTTTTATAAAACTAGTTAAAAGAGTATTATAATGTACACATTGCTGCTATATGCTATATTTTAATATAACCAAATATTCTGGCAGGGGTATGTTTTCAAATTAAAATTAAGTTAAATGTAATGTTTCTACAGAAGACTTCACTAAAAGTGAAGTTAGTTAATTGTATGTTAATATTTATTACAAAGTATGTAACTGTATACATTATGTGGCAAATGGCCAAATGTTATTTCATATTTTAGAGCAAAATCTTTTGTTTATTAAAAAGTTTGGAATTTTGGCAAAACCTGGAAACTAAGTTTGGTTTAAAACGTGACTTATTGGCATTCTTAAGCTACACTAATATAAAAGGTTTGCCATCATTAGTGTTGGTTGAATTATAATTTGTTGTGGTAAAGCCTCCTCCCACACCCGGGATGTACAACGGAGTCACTCCATTGTACAAGTTGTGAAATCAGTCCTCATTTGGTAGTGTTGTTAACAACTTTTAAAACTTTTGATTGTGGATTACAATGTTATGATGCGAATTTAAGGGTTTAAATATTAAACTAGATCAAAATTCATGTCATTATTCTGATTATTTTAAGAACTTCCTTTGTTGTAGAACAAGCCACAATTTCTACAGTAGGTATTTGATAAACTTGATGGTTTGCCAAAAGACCCTATAAGCTTTAAGGTATTGTGGGTCAAGTTCTCTTAGAAACTTAAAAGTATTCGTTATTATATACTGAAATACTTAATAATAATAGAGAAATAACTTCTTTTAATGTATATCAACAATCAATCAAAGCATCAAACTAAATCAATTGATATTTATTGGGAAACTGGGAAACCCAGGGTTTCGCGGAATACAGTTTACGAACTGCTGCAGTCTATAATAAATGTCATGATAAGAAATTCACCAGAACACATTATTATTTCTCTATTATGCGGGTAAAAAGGCCATTCGACGCATGACACTCCCGCTGTCACTTCGGTCATGGCGTTGTACTTTCTTAGTTCTCGGTGTCTGAAATAATAATAATATGTCGAACGTATAAAATAAAAAAAATATATATAAACGAATTGACCGTTTTAGACCGCGTTTTCGAACCTGGTGCATACTTACCTCGGTAAACAGGATGGTACTCGACGATACCCGAGTATCGAACAGACATTTCCGGCTGGAACCACGGTCAATGGCTGCGATTATTCTTTTTTGGCGACTGTTGGTCGTTTTTGTCTCTCGCCGTTGTCGTCGTCGTCGTCGTCGTGTAATAGTGCCGTGTTTTCCGCGAATTTTTTTTTCGTCGTTGGTAATCCGTTAATCGTTCGTCAGCGCGCGAACATTTTTCTTTCGATCAATCGTCGCCGATTGTCAACGCAGT
Source organism: Drepanosiphum platanoidis (assembly GCA_948098885.1). Taxonomy (NCBI): domain Eukaryota; kingdom Metazoa; phylum Arthropoda; class Insecta; order Hemiptera; family Aphididae; genus Drepanosiphum; species Drepanosiphum platanoidis. Next base: position 4,800,740 of record OX402534.1, on the reverse strand, counting down.
CGTGGTCGACGCGACGGAAATTAAATCGTACGTGGGCGAAGTGCTTGGAAATTCGAAAACAGCGGCGTAGATCAAACGTGAAATGAGGCCGAGAAAAAAAAGATGGCGGACGTCCCGTGAGTACCTATCTATACGTCAGATTATCGTGTACATTTCCCGTATCGTCCGGGCCGTCGTTATAGTGTGTCATCGAATGAAAATCCAACGAAATTGGGATGATTGTTAACGTTTCTGTGTAATTATATTTAATTATATAGCATAAGTATATTGCATATAGCGGGCGTTACCGTTTTTACCCCTATTACCCCTTTCCCCTCCCCTTAGGGAATGAATTTTCAAAAAATTTTTCCTATTGCACATCTAGAGCATCAATCTAATCACTGTTACAAATTTCAAGCTTGTGCGTTGTGTAGTTTTTGAGATGCAACGATCAGTGAGTGAGTGGTGTTTGGATTTTATATGTTTAGAATGAATAGATAATATCATTGGTTAAATATTATCAATTGTTATTAATATCAATAATATCTAAAAAATCTTTAAATAAAGTTTTATCATTAATAAAACCAAAAACCATTGGAATGAATATTTTAAGTGTAAAATATATTGTATACCTTAAATGACTGTTATTTAAACATCAATTTAAATAATTTAAATAACCGTGGTAATAATATATAAATATATGTAGATGACAGAAGTTAAATTTCTGATGAAGTCGTGAATAAACATTGTGTACGATACCAATTATAAATTATTTATATTTTATGACTGGACTTATAAAAAACAAGTATCATTATGAGGAGTGTAAAAGTATAAAATCATTATCATTTTAATACTGAGACAATATATTAATTAATATAAATTCTTTAGTGTTAAAAATTAAAATATGGGAAGCAATGTCGGTAGAATTAGTTAGCATTGGTTAGATTAAGTATTAAGCATCTTAGTGAATAATGAGATCCAATTAGAGTTATTTATGATGAATGAAAATTAAGATTGTATTATTATATTCATTGATATTATTGTTGTGAAAGATGGGTGGAAAATATTTGCTACCACAATATCATATAAATTGCACAAAACACCCTTTTACAAAAGTATTACCTACCTATTAATTTTATAGACAAATCAGTATTTATTTTTTCATCAGTTTTCATATTATACTTTCTTAAAGTGGACGATTTTGGTAGATTGAAATCTTGATTTTCTCCTATGCAATCAATATTGTGTTGATTTATAGTTTGTTATTTGTTAAGTATTTATTGCTTTTATTGTAAAGAGCATTATTACACTAAATCATTTAAAAATAGATGTTTACTTAAAATATTTTGCTATTTTAATGTTGATTATGTATTTTTATATAGTCATTCATTTATAATTAATTTTATTATTTAAATTTTAAAAGAGTTTTAGTTTTGATTTGTTTAGAAATTTATTAATTTAATGATTAATTAAAATCTGTTCTAATGAAATTAAAAACCTTGCAGGTAAGTTTTCGATGATATCTAAAATCATAGTATATGTTTTATCATAATAGACATTCTAATTATTATGAAAAATCATAGAACGTGAAGTGTATTAACCTTAGAATGATAATTTTTCATATTTTTTCTGTAAAATTTAAAGTCTATAAGATATGATAAATTGATAACTATTTTAAATATCTTGAAAATTTTAACAAACAATTTGAAAACTTCAGCAAGTAATCCAAACTTCATATAAATCATTTTTCGAGTGTGATATTTTTATTTTAAAATTGATAATAATAAAGCCAAAATATTTTTGATTTTGATATGCGATTAAGTGAGCCAAACGAATATGAGTATTTCACATATAGGTATTTCATTTTTATATTATGTCTTCATACGTTTAGTATACTGTTAACTATGTAATTCTGTTTTCCAAAACAATTAAATCTAAAAACACACAAAATATCTAAAAATTTTAAAATCAAAATGATATTTATTAATAGTATTTAAATCAAAACAGGTGTACTCATATTTTTCTTTGATATTCGTATTGACCTTGTGTTGGTATTTAAATTTGTAATACTATATTATTTTATCGATTTAATTTGTAAAAAACAAAACACTAGCCGATGAATGTTGACTATATAAAGATATAAATATTTACTAATTTATTTATTTTACACTCTATACTTTAAATATTAGTTTTTATAAAAAAAAAAAAATTTAGGCTTTATAATTTTAATATGATTAATATGTTTTACAGGGAATATCCATGTGATCATTATACTGCAATTATTAATGTCACCCTAATGAACACTGGTTGTCCTCGATCATCTGTACGAGATACAGCTTTACAATTATTACAAGTTCTAGATAAGAGGTTTTTCGGGTCTGGATGTGTTGAACTTCTACCACCTACATTACCATCTGATTCCCCAGTTACAACACGTGAGTACAATTTTATATCATCATCAGTATTATAATAAAGAAATTGAATTATAACACTCTAAAACAAGATGTTAAGTTAGTGTTCTCACTGAATGTATAGTATATAAATGTTTAGTATATTGTTTTGAAAAAAGTGTAAAATTGGGGAAATTATACTGTTGAATGTCAGTCATCGTTACTCGATGCTACTACAATAGCTCTGTAGATAGTTTTGGGTACCAGTTGATAATTTTACTCGAGTACCAACTAATAACTCTCATTGAAACTGATTAAAATATAACAGGTATACAGTAGAGAAAATAATTATTTATTTAAAATGGACATTTATGTGTTTTTAAAGTATATAATATAATTTATTGAAATTAATCTTAAATACATTTCAAAACAAATTATTTAAAAAGAAAGTGCGCTTCTCTTTAAATTAATAAATTATGATTGTTGTTCACAAGAAAAAAATATAACTCTGATTTTCATCAGAGGATTTCAAAAGTATCATACCATAGTTATATCTGATCATACAGATCATACCAATAGTTAATGGGCAGAATATCAATAGTCCTTATTATATACTATATAGATATGTGAAATCAAGCATTAAAATATTTAAAATTTACAACTATTACTTTTATAAGGGATTATATGTGTGGTAAAAAAGACAAGATTTATTCATAATTTTTGTGTTCAAATTGGCTAATAGGCTTATTACCTACTCTCATACAGTCCTACTATACCAAATTTAATATTATATAATTATAATTATCTTACTATCATTCAAACAATTTAACAAGATTAACTGTTTAAACATCATAAATATATTTATTTTTAATGATTACTAGGTTATTTTGAAAATGAAAAATAGATGAAAAGATGAAAAAAATTTTCATTATGAAACTGTAACTAAAATAACATTTTCATGAACTTGTTCATATATTTAAAAAATTTATATTCCTTAAAATAGAGAGTTAAATATTTGTTTTTTATTTTATTTATTTCCTGTTATTGCCTTAAGCTGTATTGTGGCTTTGTTGTTATAATTTTATAGTTTTTATTTATATTTCGATACTCTGACTGTTGCTACCACCTACTATTTATATTTACACAAACATATTTATTTGAGTTATATAAGCTTACATGAACTACAGAAAAGAAATACAATTTCTGATATTTACTATAATCAAATTGGAGGGTTATATTTGAGCTGAAGTCCAAACATTTGTATGGACTGAAAGTTATACTTTTTATATTGCATATAAGGATTGTAAAAGTATGGTAATAGTTATTTATAGCTTTTTAATTGGAAGTATATTTGAACTTGAGATAGAATCGTTTATAATATTAAATCACATTTGTTGAAGATAATTTAAATTTGTTGAATATGTTACTGTACAAAAAAGTTTTTAAAATGTTTTTTTTTTTTTAATTCTTACCGAGTTACAAAAGGCAGGCATTTTCTTTTAACACACTGGCCACCCAAAAATGAGGGCTTTTATTTACGTTTTCGTATATTAATTATATATTATTATTTTTTATGTATTTTGCGCTACAGAGAAAAAATTAAAATATATAAATTAATAAAAACATTATTATGGGAATTTATTGTTATTATTTTCGACGTTCGGTTTAATAAGCACTTATTATACTATCTCAACTAATTGCAATTGTATGTAAATTATTTATAGAACAGGGTGGCTCACTGTGATATTCCGATGAAAATATTTCTGTAGATATTAATTTTTCTCCACTTTTAATTAGGTTGAAAAATTAATTTTTGAATTTTCCAATTCTATAAAATTATATGATGGTTATTCTTTGATATAAGTTGTTTAACAATTTCAAAGTATTGCAATTGAATATCAAATAATTAATTTTATAACTTTAGCTAATGTAAGTTCTTAGGAGAGGATACGCGTATCTATTAGTTAAAGTGACTAGTTAATAAATTAATATATTTTACGTTTTAAGATAGGCTGTCTTATGCTGAGGCATTTATGTGGTTGCTCTATCTATCTACTTACTTTGAAATGTTCATAACAATTTGTTCCAAAGAATAGTTATTTTGCAATTATATGGATGAAAATTTGTAAAATTATTTTCCAGCTGATCGAGAGATGAAAATACAAATTTTACTTGATGATGTGACTCCATTCAATTAAACTTTATCTAAACAAAAAATATAAAAAATAATTTATATTTCGCGCTGATATTTCCATCGGGTTATCATGATGGAACACTCTGTATATATATACTATATTATTTTATTCATACTATAATACAATATTTTTTGTATTAGGTTTTATGATAGTTGTTTGTATTCATTTCGTCTCACACGGTTTGTTTTTCTAAGAATAATCGTTTTCTTTTAAAATGAGTTTATCTATTTTTTTTTAACCTTTCTTATTCTAGTTTTATTTTTCTAGACGCCTTTTCAGTTTCTTTCGTACTTCATATTTTTCGTTTAATATTTTCGTCTATAGCAGCCTAGTGTGAACTTCATATTATATTCAAAATGTAACACTTAAGAGACTTTAATACTTTTTACGTTATGTACTCTTCAAAATTTGCATATTTTAAAATATATTCGTTCAATTTTTTTTCACTTGTAATATTATATTAATTATCTGATGTGCTTTATGAATCATTCACTGGCAAAATTGATACTTGGGAGATTTCAAGTTTCCCCTTTCCACATATTGTCTTTTTATTTCGTTCAATCGTTCAATTTATTTATAGGATCCTTGCAAGTTGGAGTTAATATTTATAGTTGTGATTAGTATAAGTGCGTTAATTTCCCTTATTTTGCTATCAATTTCGTCATTTGAGTAATCAAAATATTTATTTTAAAATTGTTAAATATTATTGCTTACGATTGTTCAAAAATATGATTTCAATCTTTTAAAGTAATTAAATTGTTAAATTATAGTTACGTTTATTTAAAAACGTGTCGAAAATCTTTTACCTCGATTAATTTGGAAACTCGTCATTTGGAAATATATAACGTTTAAGTATTTTATAAGTTTGAAATATTTTACTTCAGTATTTGCCAATTTAGTGATGTTTATAATCAATTGCATGTGGTATATTCATTTAAAAACATCCGATTTGTAATTAATTTTACACTTCAATTACGGTTTCTTTGTTTGCTCAATCGTGTATAAAAGATTATTTAATGGAATGTTAGTTGTTTCTTTGTTAGCTATTAGTAATATTTTGACAGTAGTTTATGGCCCAAGTACAATTTCAAAGTGTTGTTATAAATTTTACTTGCATACACTATACTGATGTTTCTAATTTGTATGAAAAAGTTTTTTTTTTTACTCTATGACAATGTAAATAATACTGTTGATTATAAATACCTACTTATACTCGTAATACTTAACAATTTTAATGTCAACACTATTCGTAAATAGGTATTTTATAAATCTAAACACCTTTTACCTAGTTTAATGTATGTCCACTTGTCGAATTCAGTAATAATCTCATCGTTTAAATTCAATTGCAGTCTAGTGTCGGCATTAGCTAATTTTCGTTCGTCATTATTCTTAGTCGGTTTTCTATCAGTTTTCATTAGAATACGTCCCCCCACCAAAGGGGGTTAAAAGGGGTGAAAAAGGAAAAAATCCTGAGCCACTGGAGCTTTGTGGTATTAAATTTGGTCAATAGTTTCGTTTTATATAGCAGAGGCATGAATTAGTGAATTTAATTTAATTTAATGAATTAATGAATTCAGACCTGGCAATTCAGGAAGGCATTAGGGGCGATGATTTTGGGGTGAGCTTGTTTTATTCGAAAACCTATTTCGGTAAAAACGCCGATAACGACGAGTTATCACAGCACTGCTGCGAATCGGCGCGAATCACGCGAACCGCGCGGCACGTGAATGTTCCGCCGCCGTGGCCGTGTGGTCGCGTGGCCGCCGTGATGGAACGACGCTGCGGACAGGACACTGGATACCGCGGTCGCGGTCGTCCGTCCGGAGGTCGTTTAAAAAAACGACCGTTAAAAAAACAAATTATTTTCCATGAAATCGTAAATAATTTTCATTGGCTGTTCGTTTTTCCAACCGTTTCGGCCGACGCGGGACTACGGGTTTTCCCTTCCGTTTCAGTCTTCGTCGGTTCGCGCGTATGTCCGTGGCTCTCCGGACGGCGTGTCCGTGTTTCGAGAATTTTATGCCGACCGCCATTGTCTCGTTTCACGGTTTCAACAATTTCCTCTCGCGGCGATGGTAATAGTAATTATCGACGAATAATCGCACGTCTCACGGCGGTCGCGTGGGCGCAACCAAATTATTTCGTCGCTAAATTACTACCGTACCATCGTTATTTTCCGTATTTTTCCTATCGTATCGCCGCCGCCGTCGCGTCCGGTGCGCGATCCATTACGCGATTGTAATGGCCGTCGCCTTCGGAGTTTCAACGATTCCGTCGAGGCTCGGACGACGTCTAAATACAAGCCGGTAAAGGCTTCGAGCGTGCGTTTTTTGACGTCGTCGTCGTCGTTTCGTATCGTATCGCCGCCGTCGCGTCCGGCGCGCGATCCATTACGCGAGTGTAATGGCCGTCGCCTTCGGAGTTTCAACGATTCCGTCGAGGCTCGGACGACGTCTAATTCAAGCCGGTAAAGGCTTCGAGTGTGCGTTTTTTGACGTCGTCGTCGTCGTTTCGTATCGTATTCGCCATCGCCGATTAGGCTCGACGATTTTTGGTTTTTTTTTTTTCGTGTTTTGCGAGTCACTATTACGGAAACTCGAATGGTAAAAACATAACACTATTCTCCGTCGATAACGTTTCGCGTGACATTTTCCAACGTTTCGATTTGTGCGTACATACGATGTGTAAATAAAATTTAACATTTCTCTGCGACAATTCGCGATCGCTCGAAACGGGCCGGCCACAATGGGTGCATCACGTTCGTTCATTATTGCAAATTCGAATTGCGATGCCGCCACAAACAAACCTTTATTCGAGGTAAGGTTTATTATTATAGTAATAATATGATTCGTTTGTATATTATTTATCATTTTGATTGTGTCGAACACCCGACTTTTTTATGTCTCGGTCGTGCCAACGAGGCAACATATTATTATTATTATTATTATTCAAGTACACGATTATTGAAATATTATTAGTATATTACACTGAATAATTACTATTCTATTTACCTATTATTGAAATATTATCATAATGATTTTTACCATATTGTATTATCCGTGTGTAACGTTACATCGTAGACGAAAAAAATAGTTAAGGTTTTATTTATTTTTTTAAATTATAATACGCGCGTATACTCAGTGGCACAATTAGGCTAAATCGAGCCCCAGTGTCATTTTGAATAAAGGGCCCTATAATTTATATTTTTTACAATAATATACATTTAATAATGAAATTCAACTTGGAATAGTGTCATATCTGGTCGGAATTTCAGGTAAAATTTCCTCACGAAAATTATTGTTTGAGTTTTGTTTTTACTGTGTAGGTGCATAGATTAAGTATATTTAATCTATGGTAGGTGGTACTATAAGTATGTTATAGGTATAGTTTTCATACTCTTCTACGAGGCTATATATGAGTATTACTATTTTACTCGGTGAAAAAAAAAATCGACTGATATACATTTTTTTTTCTTTTTAATGTATTAATATTATATTATGATGCTTATTATTATAATAAATTATTACAATATGATATTATTGTGTACAATGCTCGCATTTCAAAGTAAATTATTACGATTTGTTACACTAACTGTGTCCGATCGGTATGAGTTCGTGAACTTCTTTCCAAGTTCCGTTCACAGTAGTCTGTTTTGATCCAACACCAGTTTTCGAAAATTCTGATAATACTGTAACATATATAAGCATTATCACTCGTTTATATATATATATATTAATCACGCATGCATATGGAACCTTTTTGTTTTGAATATAACGTGTGCGATTTTTAATTGTTTTTAAATAAGTATTTAATTTCAAACGCGTATAATTGGATGTTTTATGATTTAAACGTTGTATTCTTTAGTCGTGACTTTTGAAACTAGTTATGATAATAAATTCTTCGCTGGATATAAGTCTGTCTTGTTCTTTGAATAAAGTGAAATACTTGCATATAATATAGAGCAGATTATGTAAATTATTTTCTGAAATGATTTAATTATTCGTATCAAGGGTAACCGAATGGTTTATTTGTTTTTGGATGATATGATATAGGTATTTTAACTTAATGTTTAACTTATTAGTCTAGATCTCAATTATTTTAATTTGATTAGGTTTTGTAAAATGTTTTATGATTGAATTGGATAATTTTGGTGAATGATGAAATTAATTGGAACCTGTTTGATGTTTTGATGTTAGATCGTTACCTATTGAAAATGTCATTGTACAATGAACATTTATTGGATGAGAAAACAGCAAGAAACTCTTGTCGAATATTGTCTTGTTTTATTGTCTTATTGTCTTGTCTTATACATGTTAAAAAATAGTATTATATCTCTGTATAAGACTAGTAATGGACTGTTTCGGGGAAACACGGTTAATAATATCTTTTATAAACTGAAAGAACATGATCATAAACGTACTTCAGTTATGAAAACCATTCTAAAATTTCTGCACTCGACGTTTGTAGCATACTGATAATATATTATATGTTATGCATTATTTAATCGATTGCATAATATTATAATACATTTGTATTATATATTAAGAATATGGTAAAAATACACTTGTTTATCGATAGTTTAAAAAACCTAATCTAAAGGGTGGAATTTTTTCTGGTGGTTAAGAACGAATATTTTGATTTACGGAATCATAGAATAACGAGTTTAATATATTTTCGAACAGGAAAAATAAACAAAAATAATGACAGACAAAATAATGTCTGTACATGTTATCGTACGAGTACATAAGTATAATTATTTCATGGCTTCTTGGTCTATATAATGCCTACCTGTTGTAATTTGAGTGTCTCTCAACCTTTTGTTCGGATATCTTCTCTTACTCCAAAACTCGGCTAGAGCTCTTCTAAAATTTTGACCACTCACGCAGTACAGTACAAAATTTATTCCAAAGTTTGTGTTATACATCTCATTTGCAATATATTGAATTGTATAGTATTCTCTAGGGGTTTCCTGAAAATCGAAAAAAGTTAATTTTTAAATACAATCATGATTTTTATTCCACCGTTAAAATTTAAAACTACATGGCATATATTTTAAATTTAATACATTTTTTTATCCCTTTCGGTAATAATTTTCTTTGATGAGTTATTTGTTTTCGATGGTCTAGTGATCACCAAATTACAATTTTGTATTAATCCTTAGACCACGTTCTGACAGTCAATATAATTATGATGCCAGTTTGATTCTAATCTAAAAATGCATCAAATGCGATGTGTACCAGAATGCATTAGACTTACCGTGTCCCATATCATCCATATTCTGAATACGTACGATGGTAAATTCAGACACAAAAACACTGTAGATACGACCAAAAGCATTTCCGTGACTTTGATTTGAGACGTTTGTTGTGAGTTCTGTGGCGTAGACTGTCGTCGTCTAGACGGGTGAAGCGTCATCGTTCGCCTGATTCTAGCCAATCGACACACTGATTGGCAAATCATGCAATTGAATATTACGATCAGAAAAAATGGTATCACCATGTTCATAAGTACATCTGCGTAGTTAAGCCATACGAACAAAGTGTACCAAGAATTGTTCAAGTCGCATACTGGTGCCGTTGAGTTACTATTTGTAAAATAAACGATAAAATTCAACGTAGTTAAAAATAATCTTTTACTATTTATTACTGTTGTAGGAAAAATTATGAATGCGATTTGTCGAAAATTATTGAATTGCTGTTTTTAGCTTTATGATATTATGTGGGATTTAATAATAATATATAGATAGGTGATAAACAACTATATTTTTTTTAGATCTATAGTTTTTGAAAAGTATTACAATGAATTGTTTCGTTTTAAATTATTTTATTTGTCGAATATACATGTTTACCTACAATCGAATATTATTTTTCAGTTATAATAAGTGAGCAGTGATTAATTATTTCAGCATGATTGATTTGTTGATCAAACTTTATTTGTTTGATATGTTTCTTAGTAAAGGCTGTACTTATCATCGTTTAAAATTTTATTAACATTAGAATATTAACAATTTGTAAATGTTTATTTGGTTATTATTCATGGTATTCAAAATGGATTCAGTACGAACACAAATATCAATCGTTTTTTTTCTTCGACTTATTATTAAAATACCTTATTATTTTAATTAAAAGAAAAATACGCGCGGTAACTAATAATGAATTCATGAACATTTTACGGTGATAGTTTGTTTTTCATCGTTAATCTGCAAATGAATGGCAATTTAAAATTATAATTATTTTACATGTATTTGACGGTTGATTTTTTTTTTTTTTTACAAAAACGACATTTGGGATAAAACAATGCTCGGAAATCTGTATCAATTACTGTCAACGGTTGAGTTCTGTTACATATTTACCATTTCCGATTAATTTGTTTGTTTCATATTTTAAACCTTTGAGATTTCAATTTACCATAAGGTTTGGAAATATTTTCAAAATTTGTACAAATGTAAAATGCCACTCAAAATCGTATGACTTATGAAAATCTATTAATTTGTTTTTTAAAGTGTTCCAAGATGGAAGTTAATTAGTAGATACACGTACCTTTAACAATTCTTGATATACACCAATCCGTCAAACATAATTCATTTATTATACGATTGTAAAGTGTATTACAAGTTTTTGGTAGCATGTGCATTCAAAGGCTCATTGCATAAAGTTTATTTAGGAAACGTGAAACATTGTTTATATGACTATTGTCCATTGCTCGTTTAGAACTTTTTGTCCCTTTGAATTAACCACTCGTTTAATTTTCACCGAATACGCGCATAAAATATTCTACAAAAATATTAAAAAAAAAATTGCTGTTCGTGTTTTTCCCATCGAAATGTTGCGATACCTACTGTACAAAATATTGTTAACCAAGTATGGAATATTACTTATGTTGATTTTTATGTAATATTTACCTGGTTTAATTTTTAATTTCCACGAAAACCGTTAAAATGTGATTGTAAATGAGTTTTAAATTGTAAAAATGTTTGAATTATTTTTTACAATATTTACATTTGTTTGTTTTGCATTTTTGTGCCTATAAACCAAAACGCAAAGCTTTAAAAGTTAATTTTTATAAATGTTATGTGTCTACGGAAAAATGTTTGTTATTTGGTATAGTGTAGAGAAATGATTTATGGTTTTAATCATAAAAAGTTTTATTGTATATCTAGATCGACTTTATTTTCATAAAATACCTATGAGCATTCATTTAGTATGAATTTTAATTACTAGGTACTTACTTGTTTAAGGTAACGTTGTTAGGTGCCGCAACGACTAAATACGGCATGTGCACGGTAATAGCAAACGTGATTAATATGCTCAGAACAATTTTAGCTCTGTATACTGTGCATACCACTGATCTGTGTAGCGGGTATCGAACGGCTATGAAACGTTCTGACGTGAACATTACGACTAGCCACACGCTGATAAAGCTACAAACCTGAAATATAAAATAATAATAATATTAATATTTAACTCGTATTTGAGTCGATAATAAGAGTATTGTTTTCTTAAAAATTATACGTATAAACACGTCAAACGATTTTCAATAATTATTTAGTTTGAAATTATGTGCACGATAATCATAATGTATTTTTGGTTGAAAATATACGTTTAATTTCGAGTCGATATTCATGAAACGCCGAAGGGAAGTTATAGTTTGTTTTGAATACGTATTTCAATCGTTTTGTGTATTATATTTGATCGTGTTGGTTTGTGGAAATAATATCTTCGTTTAGAGTATAAAATATTGTACACCAAAGGTGCCATTTACATTTATAAAATTATTTCCGATGACTTCGACTTTGGACAATATAGTTTGAAATCGTTAGTTTTTGACGTGATATTATATCTCATGAATCATGAGTTTAATGCAGTGTTCTTTATTATTGTCCGGATTATTTCAGAGTTATATTTTCATTCAATCGTATCTTACGTTAACGCCGGAGATAAATTATCTTTTGAATATTGCATGAACTCTTATCTGTTTTTCGTCGTACTTAAGATAATGTCTTAGGATAACTCTAATAAAAGCCCACACCTGAGGGGGATTGATTTTCCTCATCTGAAATTTACGCCTCGCTATATTTGAAGAAGAAGAATTGTTATCCACCTGACAGATGTTAGTGATTTCCACTAGTTATGTTACTGTTTATTACGACGTTTAATTGATTTACTTTAAATCGCGAGCATCTATCATGCTCTGTTAATTAATTACTACTAACATAATCTTATTTAAACTCACCAACGTCTATATTATCTTATATTTGATTTTTCGATAATGTAAATCTAAACGTATATTTTATCATCGAATTGATTCGTTATGACTACATTAACGGATGATTTATATTCGTTTTAGCATATCTATAATAATTGTTTTTTATGGAAACACTTGGTTCTAAATGGTTCTAGATTATATGAATTATACCGACAAGACGATTAATGTCACTTATCAGTAGATTTAAAACTATGCTAGTAGGGGTTTGTAATTTTTAGTCATTGTGAAAATGGATTATCGTGTTCACGTATAGTTTAAATTGTCATTTGTAAACGTACATTTTTATTAAATCGTAAATGAGTATTTTTATTCTGAAGAGACCTGTCTGTGTTAGGTTAAGATTGAGTTATTTTTTGGCAATACGAATATTAAATATTACGCAGCTTTTTACGAATTTCTAATTGGTTTTCGAATGCATTGGAAAAATTGAAAAGAAATGTCAAAATCAGTCGATAAATGTTAATTTAATTATAACTATTTTCGGTGTTTATTGAATTCCGCCAATAATCATTCTCTATTAATAATGCCTTCCGAACACAATCATTTATACATTCAATTTAGCTGTTTTGTATTATAAACACCGTGTTTATTCAATTACTTGTTCAGAAATTTCATATTTTATTGGTTTACCATTTACGATGGAAATATTATATTATGATAAATGACTACTGTTTGGATGTGACTTCAGTCTTCTTATATTTGGAGTGCTTATAATACATCCAAATCCCTCAGGGCATAGGTGCTTATAGACCACTTTGAGATCGCTTATATGGTTGCATACCTTTACTTGACATGGCATATATTTATGTAAATTAAATGTTAAATTGTACACTGTTTGTGATCTAGGGGAATTTGGAAAAAGAAGAGGGTTCAGGAGAAATGAGATTGTGTGTTTATTCAAAGGAAACATATATATATATATAACTTCAGAGGAAATAGTTTTGAAAGTAGAATTTGACATTATTTATAATAAATTATTATTAAATTCTCTACGTTTGACAAAAACGCGTATTTTTTAAATTTCCTCCGAAAAATATATATTTACATTTTTATCGCTTACACTGTAAGCCTTACAGAGTTATGACGAGAATAATATTTCCCCGAGAAAAACGTATTTTTCAATTTATTATGAGTTTTAGTATTTTTATTGGTTTCAATGAAAATAAGAATTGAGAAATAAACTATTGGAATTTGCCGAGCTTAACTTATAAATGATCCATTAAATAGATTAAATTTCGAATCGTCAAACATCGTGTGACTATTCTGAGTAATGATACATTCACGTGTATATAATAATATGCCATTATTCATTCTAAAACAAAATATTGTTTTCAAGCAATAAAAATAAATGTTTCAAGTAGTATAATATATTTTAAAAACTTAAACAAATCTTTGAATTGTAAATAAAGTCAAACCTATACATTATTATGTTTTTTGTTACATGCCTCGTATGTATTACATTTTTGAATTTTCGACCGAATTTATAACTTTCGTCTCTCATACGAATATGTGTTGTATAGTACTCATAAATTTATGTCACAAAATATTTTATTCCACGTCGTTTATAGAATCATTTTGTATCGAAATACCATTAAGGTACTTTGGTTGTGTTTGAGACCAACTGAAACGTTAATTTATAGTTTTTTGATTTTGAATTAGTTAATTATTAACAATTACTCAATGTTTTCCATAATTTGATTCCGATATCTAAAAATTGGTCGGCCGCATTAACAACGTGCGATCAATATTGAACACGCCGTGAGGTGCATATAGGTTGATTTTTTAATTTAAAGAAAAATACTGTCGAGTCTTAGTAATTAAAAATTAAATTAAGTAAAATATCGAGTGCGTGATGTCCTGTTGAAATAAACATCTTATTGCTGTTGCTTATGCTTATCTTGTGTATTAAGCCTATTAAATTATTAACATTGGTATAGCGAAAAAATAAAAAACTATTATTATTTTATGTATTACGACAGTCGATATCATATAATTTCTTTAAACAATTTCATTACTTTTTCAAATTAAATTTTTAATAGTGCGATGAAAACAAATGTTTTTGTGTAAATGTAAATTATTATTGTTGTATCGTATTTGTTTTGTTTTTACCTGGGCTAAGTAGATGAAAAATTGACAAAAACCGTGCATGTGATATAGTCCGATTCCGACGTTGGCTAGTCGGGACATCAGTTGCGTTAGTAAAAATAACGTGTCGCTGATTGCTAGTGAAGATAAATAATATGATGACGACTGTTTCCGTAATTTCGTTCCAAAGAATACGAGTACCGATATACAGTTGCCCAAACTTCCGAGACATATCACGACCAATGGGTAGTACGAGTATTTATCAAGCCTGGGGAGTAGACATAATAATTGTTAGTATTTATATTGACATCTCAACGTTTTTATTTGTAACGCAGTTTCATTTCGTTTTTCTATCGGGAGATGTGCCCGTTTTATAATAACTTGTAATAAGCAATTTCACTTATTTACTTACTTCTGATATTACTCTACATTATGTAATTAAAAGCGGCTAAACAATTTCAATTTAGATAGGATTAAAACGGACAATTATGGTAAACCTACACAAACACAATACACATTTATGATTTTAGTTTACATTAAAATAATATGTGGTGTTTTACGCGGTACCTATTTTACGAGCACATTAATTATCTTATTGTTGGAAATAAATTATAATAATTTTAAATAATATTTTGTTAGTTAATTATATATTTTTAACTACCGTCATTACATTAAACATTTTCTATAACAGAGAGTGGTGGGTAGGTATTATTTATTTCGAATTTATATTTTTCTTATGGTTTAAGTTAGCGAATTTCCAATCCAAATATTTTTATAATTTTTTAGATTCTGAGTAAAGCGATAAAGGTGTATTTGGTTTTACATGTATGTGTTTTTTTTTCAATCACAATTTTCTTTTTTATGAATTTTTAAATTATGTTTTTAGTTGACACCTTTTTAATTATAATTCAAGTAATGTACTGCTATTTTAGTCGATTAAATATTCTTGATTGATATTATTTTTGCCTCTGTAAAATATTAATTAATATTATTTCAGAAAATTGTTAGGGCTTATATTTATTAAAAAGTATGCTTGGTCTTCGATGTTTACCTCACTATTTATTCAAATGAAATTCAGCTTAAATAATTTACATTTTTTCATTTACTTGAGATTACATTTACCAATAGGAACAACAACCAATTTAATATTTTTCATAGTTATGTAATGTAAACGTAGTAATAATTGATTGTTATAGTAAAATTATTTTTTTCAAATCTTTATGAGATAAATAAATTTTTATGTATTTTTAGTTAAAGGATATATTTTATTTTCGTAATAAAATAATCGAATAAATTAGTCTGGTTATTTTTTACTTCACAATACATTTTTTGATATCTTTTCTGTTATCATTTAGGTACTGTTATCAAGCGTTAAATTAAATTAATAAAGTAGATAATTTTTATCAAAAAAAAATTGTACATTATTTATAGATTAACACTATAGCACCTATAATTACTTAAAAGTATAAAATTTACGATATCATTATTTTTTATACTAGGTATTTGAATAATGTTAAAAAAAAAACAATGATTGAAAGTTATTAATCATCATTATTTACATTTAATTACTTTTTAATGTTAAATATTTTTGTATCAGTAATTACTTACCCATCACTCTGGCTTGTTTTTGTCGGAACATCTTCTGAAGTTTCATTTAGATGAGTTGACATTGTGTATAACTTAATTGATATTGTGAAAATATAACTATTTAGTCCTGAAAGTAAAAATACATTTAAAATAAATAATAATTTATACATTTCATTCATAAACGTCATATTTTCATCGTGGTAAATTAAATCAATTAACTATAATTTCTATTTTATTAAATTGTTTTATAAATAAACATCAATTATTATTATTTCGATATATGCAAAACATTCAACGGTTATTGATTCTCCAATCGGATTATTTTAGATTTTAGAGTGTTGCAAAAGTTCTTATTTTTACAATTGGTACATCGCGAGTAGAATTCTGATATGATCACATGATTTTTGATTGCCATTTGAAATCCGTAAGGTGGAATTATTATTAAATTGTCCTTGGTGTATAGATTGAAGAAAGAGATAATTTTTGAAAATACAATTGCCGTACATCATGCCGTACATTGAATACAAAATAATGTACACAACATTGATGGATCGTTTATTGTTATTAATTTTATCATTGACCATCATTAGATCGTTATAGTTATTCGCTAATAGGTAATCTTTTATCTGGTCCGACTCCCGTTTGGTTCTCTGAATTTTAGGGATGTATTTTATAAGCTTGGACGGAATGCCAAAATATGTAGAAAGATCAAAATAAACATTATGTCTATATTGAAATAATTACTTTGTTCTGTCACGGATATATGGTGGATCAATTAAATTAATGGAATACACAGTGAAAAATAAAAAAATAAAATTTTGAGAGTTGAGTACAGTGTAAGTGAAATATATTTTGTGAAAGTCCCGGGTTTGATCCGCCACCGGGGAGCCAATTTATCCCAGGGATGATATACCAATGAAATAAATAAAATAGCACAAACAATACGAATAAATGGTTATAATAAAGCGCATGCACGCGTGTGTGAGTGTGTAATTTTGTATAAATAAAAAATATAAAAAACAACAGTACACCCCTAGGGGATGATATGAAATATTAATTAAAAAGGTTATTGTATATAATTGTAATATCAACAATGTCGAAAAGTTTACTTTCGTTGACAGAACGAGGCACGTAATTAGAATGCGATTTTAATGCGGATTTAAGTTATACAAATGAAACATGACAGTCGAAATAAGTATCTCACTAGTACAGCGCCGAGAACGTGACAACGTTCGTGTGCTAGCGACCGCCGTGTCGCGGTAGATCGTCAGTTGTTTTAGGTTTCTCTCGAGGTTTCGCTTATCGGCCCAGATAATATTGTACGTATAAATACTGACGGATAAATTGTGTGGCCATTACAAAGGGAAAGAGGTGGATGAGCGATACGACATTGCTCGGCGACTTTATTATAATATGTTTTTCCGCATAACGCGTACGACCGTGTGTATTGGATATGATAAATTAACCAACATACGAGTAAGTGTAGACTGGTATGTAGGATAGATAAACGTCGTAGAACATTATTTTCGCAAAAACGATCACCGTTGTTGGCCCGTCATCCACGTCGTGTGTAATATTAATTTTTCGATAACTGTCGTTTCCGTCCGAGTCCAAGACGTACATTTTCGGAAAACCTTGCGCGAAATCGATCGTGCAAACGATAAATTCGTTACGTCGTTTCCCATTGTTTCGTTACGGTTTAAGACACGTTCATCTTTGAGGCTTTTCATTCGAACCTAGGGTCTCGGGTGGTTTGTTTCGTAGTTTTATTCGTATTGAAACTTTTGCCCGGGGCACAATAAACATATTAATAACGATATTATAGTTACCACAATAGGGTGGATATAGAGAGCCGGACAATAATAAAAATATATATATATATGTGCGCGCGCGCGCTAGTGTGTGTAAAAACATAAGAACGTAGAGAAATATAGTAAATCCACGATTCGCTTTCGATTCCACGCTGTTCCGCATTCTCACCTCATACTTTCTCGTCAACAATGTCATCAAGGAAACTGTTATTATTGCTGCGCTAGTAAATGGAGTTATTTTTATTACTCGGAAACTGACAGGATAAGGAGGAGTAAAAAACGATGACAGTAAAAAATAATACCGACGCGACGTAGCAACATTTAATAATTTTGTTCGGACATTTTCGCTGTAAAATCTAGAGATGCCGTTTCTACGATAGTTTATTCCGGAGGGTTAAAAATCGAAGACTGCGGTTATTTAAATTTTCAATCGAGTTTTACGAATAAAGCGTTTTCATTTTGGGACCCATACACAAGGGTTTACTATTTCATTCATGAGTTTGATATCGTTGTTCAAACACGCTGCGGTAAGCTTTGATTCTTTTGTTGAAGTTGAAAAATAGCTCGAACGGATTACACCCACTTGTGAATGTAGAAAATTACGCAGTGAAATAATTTAATAAACTCTGAGAAAAACGGCGAGAGATTATTAAAGTATGATATGACTACGATTGTCCACAACGTTTTTTGAACTTAATTATTAGCTACTTCAATAATTAATCTTTTTTTCGTATTTAAACGGTTTTACCATTTATTTATTTATTTTTTTGAATTGTTAATTAAAAATCGTAAAGTCTATGAAAGAATTATTTTGAAAAAAATGTTCAATAATGTTGTTTTTACGATTTTATTATTTCAACGCGGATTATAATTTATATTTTTATAAATAATGCCCTTGAATAATTTCTCGAAGCACTCAATTTTAAGTGGCATATACTATATAGTATAGTACTAGTAAAAATATATATACGAGTATATATGTGTATATTTTTAAATTGAATTTATAAATGTAATAGTGATTTAACAATATGTATTATTGACTATTCTTTTTATTTTACTGTCTTCTACGTAGAAAAACGATTTTATTGTGATGGGCTTTGGGTTTTCAACCTCCATAGTTTGGTGATAGAAAATAAAAATTGTGTCACGGAGGCATAGAATCAAATCGTATAGCATAAAATATTCTTGTTAGATTGGTTAGATTATGATAATCTGTATTGTTTTTGATTCGTTTGAATTGAACGATATTACTATCATTATTATTTACAATCTTCAATCATTTAGTAATAATTGTTATAAAATTTTTGATTTACTACTTATTTGTTTAGAGTTAGAACGTTGATAAAATAATAAACATTATGTACTTGATATTACAAATAACGATAGTAATTTTTTCACTCAGAAATACACGCGAACAATATTAGTTTTTTATCGGGTTCATATGTTTACCTATTTATAATTTAAATGTATTTTTATTTACACTTTTGATGTTCATCAGTCAAAAGTAGTGAGACCAAAAATTAAAATTAAAATTATTCTTGCCGAGAAAATGTCCAAAGAAAGTAAATTATTTATCATAGCAAAATCGTAAGCTTTACTTAGTTTTTTTTTGTTTGTATTACATTTCAAAATCATAGTTTTAGTTAAAAAAAAATTGTTTTAAAGTATTTAACGTTTTATTAATATCTAAGGTATATTTTATGTATAATGTATGATATGTACATAATATATATATACGTATATATGTATGAATTAAGCAAATAATACATCTACGTTTTGAAAGTTTAGAGTGAGTAGTACTTATTATGTGTAAAGAACATAATGATATATTATAATATATTATGATTTCTATTACAAATATAGGGCTTCTAAACTTTTGAGACACGTATATAAATCTTGTCTGATATGACTAATTCGGTTTTCGGTTGAATTCGGTTGCGAGGTACGAATCGATCCTTTTTTTCTTTCTCGTGAGCTAATAAAAAGGCAATAAAAACTCATAACTCACGGGCAACTGATATATTGAGAAATAAAACTTCTGTGAACTTACTAACTTCAAAAAAATTGTATTTGTCAAAAGTCTTGAAAAGTGAGATTAGATCGTTTAAACTTAGGCCAAACCTAACCCCTTCCACACACATACACCCGATATAAAATGAATTAATCATTTAGGTTGATACCTACCTATAAACTATAAATGTTTGTTAAAGTATTAGATACACATAATTTATGCCCCTTGAATGTTAAGAATTCGAAATCATTTGTCAACTCTGTTCGGATTAAATATTAAACGCTGCAATGAAAATGCTTGTCTTGGTAACTACAAATTAAAAAAAAAAAAAAAAAAACCGAAAGAACTAAGTACAGTAATAATTGTTATACTATTAATTTGGGGTTGTTGACATTCTCGAAACCATCTATAAAGAATTTAATTTTCTGGTTATTATTTATAATTTATAAAAAAATACTGTTGTGGTTATATAATATATTTTGCAACATAAAATTATCTTTTGTTATAATTGGGAAAATTAATAAGTATCTCGTTGCCATGAGATGTTTATTTATTACTAAAGTATTATATACACACGGTTGTATTTTTAGTTATTAATACGAACTGTAATCAAAAGATTGTTTTTAAAAGAGCAAAAATAATTATTGATTCAGTTATATACTTTGGAGTTTACACAGAAGTTTTTACTATTTATCTTAAGTTCCAAAGTCTGATAACCCGGGTAATGCAATGATTCTCTCTTTTTTTTTTTCTGAAGGGACACATTTAATGTTTATTTGTGACGTTATAATTTAAATTCTTTAACGTCACCCGTCAATCTTGGTTTTATATTTTTTGTTTGTCAACTGATTTTAAACTGAATATATTTTTTGTTCTCTGAACATAGCGACTTTTTTTCAACGCATCTTCAATAAACGGTTCTCGTTTTAACTTTAAAAGTATGATGTTGTATTATTCTACAAAATAAATTGCAATTTACATTTTTGTGCAAGCGTAGTTTGTTCTTATATAACAGTGATTTTCTTCACTATGAGACGAATAAAATTGTTGATCATTTAATATCGTAACTGTGATGGTTTAATATCTACTGACTACTATTTGTATTTTTATGCATGCGCAAACATTAAAAATATTAAAATTAAACATAAAATATTTAAGGGCGTTGAATGTTTTATTTTCTTGTACTATATTTAAGAATTTAAAACTCATATTATGTCGACTAGTAATTAATTTAGTATAGGTAAATCAAGAAATTTGTATACTAAATTAAAATCCTAGATTTTCCATATTGTTTTTTGATTTAGATATAATTTGAATCAAATTTTGTTAAAAGTATACGGTTTTCTTGATATCTTTCAAAAGTATTCAAAATTTTCAGAGATTTTTTTTTTTTTTTTTAAAGAGTTAACAAATGGTATTACCTATATGTTTCTTTTATTTTTATCTTATTTATTTATAAATAATTTATATTGTAGTCATTTATCCGATCTTAATATTATATCCTTATTGTTGTTCAAATAGCTATAAAATAACTTTTTATTCATGACGTGATCATTGAATTCATATAAATACTTAATGTGTTAAAATTAAAAACGTTTAATTTTTTAGAGAAATTGACTACTATTAGTTAACTAAACCAAATATTATTGCTTTTATCTATATAATCATCGAATGTCTTTCTTTAAACCATACCAAATCTAACGATTTCCTGTAGAGCAGTAATGATTTTAAATCTAGATTTATTTGTTTAAATTACATGTATATTTTGTTCCAAATCATTATATTCATGAAACTTTAAACTCTATCGGTATTTTGAACAATTCTAAGGATAGGAGTACAATGCGAATATTTTTGGATTTAAATAAGTAATAATTGTGTTCTTCAAATTTCACGCGCCGATTGGAATTATTTAACAACTACTCTAGGGTTTTAAAATTTTAGTTGAGGTTTTTTATTTAAGTAATTTTTTTTTTTTTAGAAATATATGATACATTTTTTCGGCGTAAAAATGATCAATTAGATTTAGTATTGATTATTGTTACTTTGAGTATTAAGACTTCATCCATTCAAGGTGATTCATTACATATTTGATTCGTTTTGAAAAACTTTGTAAATTTTATAAGGGTTTAAATTTAAACATTCAAGTGTGAATGTAGATGAAATGTATACTAGAAAACTGACCTAAACTGAAATAAGATATCAATCGCTTTTAAATTTAATACATCTTCCTGTGTGGTCCAACCCAAACGTTAACCTTCCCTACAAGTGGACGTTATTTTATTTTATTTTATATTCAAAATCAATTGCATGTCGCTCTGGGATATATTCAAATAATTCTGTGACAATATTAGTTATGTTCACATTGATGTTTTTTGATATATCGCGAGACTTATTTATAATTTACATATATTATATCATGGAGAATCAATAAAAATAGGAATGTATTTAAAAATATTAATTTTGGAAATTCTAATTCATTTATTATTTGAAATATTACGCATTGTAAAAACAATAAACAATAAACCTTGTGGAAATAATTTTCAAAAAATTAGAATCATCGCTTTCGATTTTTAAATGTCGTTGAAGTACATTTTTGTGTTGAACTTATTTCTTGAAATTATGCAATTCAAATAAATTTCATATTATAATATGACGATAAAAAAAAGTTTTCAATGATTTTGTAGTCTATTTAAAATGTTAGTTTGTGGGTAATTTTGATTTACAATAAAGACATGTTTCTTGTTGCTTCGAATAAAATAAAAAAAAGATTTTAGTAGTATAGTTTTTTTAATCTAGTTATTTATTATTTATCATATGTAAATATACCAAATATTTATCTATAATTTAAAATCACGAATTTTGTAATTGTTGTTCTTTTGATTCGAATAAAAAAATAAAAAAGTTATCAAATTATAAATAATAATAGAATACAATGGTCTCGTTTTTGTAGTATCTACTCTTTAACTATACAATTGAAATGTAAAATATGTCAACATTTCATTCTAATGATAATATCTCACTGAGATCGTTCAAAGTGATAACAATATAGCTGATTGAATTAAAGTAATTTTATTTTGCGACTTACATAGTATTAAAACGTGAATTTGTTTAATTTTGGATGTATTTGATCATTTTTCTAATTATCCAAGCGTTTGATTTCACTCATATTTACATAATAGCCGACGAATCACTTTACTGATATGAAAAAAAGCATACTGCTGCGGAAACAAATTTCGTATTTTGTATGGTTAACTGAGTCACTACTCTCGGCGCCAATGACGGATTGCAACTGAAACTGAAAGCTCAGGCGTCCTTCGTTATAAGCGACCGCCGTCGAAAGCTCAGCGCCCATAAAACTACGGCGTTCTCTTTTCGTTTTTCGATTTATCCCCGAATTACGTGTTAAATTTGAGTTTTCGAGTATTCATTTTATTGCCTCTATTACGCGCACGCGGCGCAACACCTACAGTGTGTATATTATGTTACGTTCGTATATTTACCGTTTATTTAACATTATAAGTAAACATAATGTTTGATTACATAATTGATAATTGTCACCTGTAATTCACCAATTAGCATTTACGAGGAAAATTATGTTTAGTTGACTTTGTCATATCAATATTGTATTTGAGTTTTGAATTAAAATATTTGAACTTTTAAATTGATGTAGACATATTTAAGTTTTCATATTAATTATTGTACCTGATTGCATTGTGTTTATAACTGTTTGAAGTAATTGAAAGTAACATACAATATAAATTGAAATATTTTTAGATTCATAAAATGGTATTTTTACGTCTAACAGAAAAAACTTATAATTGGATTGTACCATGTTATCACAAATAATCGGTTTTTTATCGTAGTATTTTTTTTTATGACAAGTAATTTACTTTTCTGGTCAAATAATGTCGTTATAGAAATGTTAGTAAAAACTATTAGAAAATAGTAACCGAATCATATAAGCCGTTGTCGATGTTTTCTTTGAATATGGCACTGTTGGCACATGTGCTACACGACTGTACGAGGATTGTGACATAATTTAAATTTTATGTAGATCACTACTGGACAGATGTGTTTTATATTATTTGTATTGATATAAAATCTATTAAAAAATATACAAAAAATGTATACAACGATTTCGAGTAAAAGTTACGAGTTGAATGCATACTGAATATTTTATATGAAAATAATTATAATTCAAACATTTCAAATGTTTAAATTACAATTTTATAACTCAAAATTGATAAATATTATTTTTCATATATTTATAACATTATATTATGAAATATCATTTTTATAAAAATATATCTTTTGTCAAAAATCACGAGTAGAAACACGCTTGAGAAATGTGTATTTTAATTTTTAAGTATGGTTCCAATAGCATACGAATGCAATATTGTTTTACATTTGCTCAAAAATGGAAATCGCGAATTTTAGTTTTCTTTTGTTTATCCCTTTTCAGTTTTTCCTTCCGCTCGGAAAACTACCGAGACAGTCGAATAATTACCTGTCTCGTATACTTTCAGCGTCCAATTTCTAATCTAATTAGAAATCGCATAACACTCATGGTTTAGTTTTAATACTCGAAAATGTAATTTAAAAGAAAAAACAATGTGAAATAAATACATTTTTCGTTTCATATCGAAACTAAAATGCAATTTAAATTTTCCATCTAGTTAAGAGAATATCCTATTTTATTAGGTATAGCATCCAATATGTGTGTATTTTACTCCGTATTGTTCTGAAACTTTTTAAATGCAAAAAATTGGTATTTTTAAAAATTTTAAGTACCTATTTCATGAACGTATAAAATAACTAATATTATTTAAACCATTTGATAGATATAGGTAGGCAAGTAAGTCAATAATAAATTCATTATTTCGTTGTATTAAATATTGCGAAATAATAATGTGTTTGTTTTCCTTTCTAAATTTAAAATATTTTTAAACAGTAATTAGATTTCATATAGTTTTATAGTGATATACGAGTAGATTTTATAAAATTCTAGGAATTGGAAGTTTAAAATAGAGCTTATAAATTTAAATCAATGTAAAATAATAATTTCTCGGAATGTTAACGTTTAAAAATGAAATAAAATGAAG
Organism: Drepanosiphum platanoidis; assembly: GCA_948098885.1. NCBI lineage: Eukaryota > Metazoa > Arthropoda > Insecta > Hemiptera > Aphididae > Drepanosiphum > Drepanosiphum platanoidis. The sequence continues at coordinate 4,775,315 of OX402534.1, read as the reverse complement.
TCTATTTGTTTTGTGCATGCTGAAATAAATAGTTTAAAATATTTTAAAAACTTTTTACAGAATTAGGCCCATACTATGTTTAGTAGATTATTTATTACCATATTAATTTAAAACATAAAACTATGCACATTAACTTTAAATTATATATACCTTTATAAAGACCATGTTACTCCAATAGATGTTGTATTGCTTTATGATGTACACACACGTAAATTATGCCACATATTTTATGTCACAAAACCACTTTAAACTGAATACTGAACAATTTTATTGTGTGAGCAATCATGAAACACATTTGTAAGTGAGTGGATACATTTTGTTTTATGGATTGTTTTTTGTTGTTACTATTAGGAAGCATTACATATTATTATATCTAACTGTAAAGACACATTTTGTAGATTCCTTAATAGATAGTTAACATGTATTTTGTATACTATGATATTATGCACAGAATGATCTATGTTTTTTTAATACTATAATCATGTATACGAATTCATATCTATTTTTAAAACAAAAGATAAACACGTATTTGAAAATATTTATTATTATTGTTTTTCATCTGTTAGTTTGATATCAAAGCTTGAAACGTTTTTAAGACAACGTGTTTTGATTCATTTCTCTGTAGTTCTTGATAGTCAGGATTACAATTACTTGTATAGGCAATTGTGTTGTTATAGTATAAACAATGTTGATTAAACTATCAATTAGTTTACGTGTTGTTATTCTTGCAAAAAACAAACATATAGTAAGTTATTGTATATCAATTCACTATTTATTTGTTATTGGTTGAATTATTCAAGTACATATTAAATATAAATTATAATTTGTAACTATTTTCCATAAAATAAGTTCGTGGACAATACAGTATTCAGCAGAATACTAGAGTAAAATGTATAGATATTATTGATTAGATTAGGTTAACTGATAATAGTTTTATAAATTTGAAATACAATTTTACATTCTGAAAATGGTGCATAGAAAATAATCTCTTTTTTTTTTTTTTTTGATACTTTTTGATCTTTATATTTGAATTTTGTTTTCTAAAAATGATTTTGAAGTGGTAAATACATTTTTAAAGTTTCACGGGCTATAACATCATAGTGTTACAATGTAATATTCAGTTTGTAATAAATCGGAATTAGCCAATTTTGGTCCTCCTTTGAGTTTTTTCGTTTCTAGCTTATATTTCTCATCTCCTCAAAAAAAAAAAAAGAAAAAAAAGTAAATCGTAAAAAATACAATGAACTTTGATGGTAAAATTATCATGAATATAAAATTATTTAATCTTCACTAGGTATGTTTGTATTGTTTTAATTAAAAAAATAAAGAATATAATTTAATGATTTTTTCATTTTATAGACACATTTAGCTCAAAGTGGTTCTGACTTTTATTTAACGGTAATTTTAAATATTTTAAAATGCATATAAAAATGTTTATCAAAGGATATTATAATCACGAATAACGTTCTTGCCCTCCAAATGGTTTTTGGACTTTATTTTATTTGCATTTTAGATTTTAAAGTGTTTTATAATTATTTTATTTGAAAAATTATTGTGTTCAAACGGTTAAAAACCCCAAAAAATGTATATTTATATTTTTTCTAAATAGACCATAAATTGTAAACAAGAACATTTTTGGATTTAAGAAGAATATATTAGAATTCAATATAATTTCATCGTTCGATAGAAATTTCTTAAGTTTATTTGACAACGTTTTATTCGATGAGCATTTGAATAACAATAAAACACTTACCTAATAAATCACTTATTGTTGAATGTATGCTCTTTAATAATATTTAATAACAAAAGCCACACATTAAATAAATATGTTTTTCTATTGTAGTTTATGTATATTAAGCGAAACAATTTTCAAAACCACAGTTACTGGATCTTGACCATTTTTTTTTTCGTAGGCCTTTTTATAAAGTTTAGTTAAATATTTTATGATTTTTATTATTTTCATAGTCTTTTGTTCATTTTTATTTTGTCGTTCTTTAGAATTTTACAGTTTTTTTTCATAAATAATTTTTAAACATATAGAATTATAGATAATAAGCATTCATATGATTTATGATTCTTTTTGCTATTGTTTCTTAAATTTTTTTTTTACAGTTATAACAATTAAACGTTTACCAAATGTTATACTGCAAACTATTATTTATTTTATATAAAAATGTAATCTGAAAAAAAAGATCCTATATACTCGCACCTATGCCACATAGCTATCTATACACAATGAAACGTGTCGTCAAGACATAAAAAAAAAGCCTGTTAAAACAGAATAAATATATGTGTTTGTCTCGATAAATTCCGTTTTAGACAGAAATTTTTACTGCATTTCACAGTAAAACAAAACCATTTCTATACTGTATGACCCATGATATTTTATTTATATATATATTCTATATGTATTTGTTTAATAAAATCCTAGAAAGTTTTAATATTATAAAGAGAACAGTTGTATTTAAACTCTAAGTAAAAAATAATCTGAACGTACTTACCCGTAAAGTGACATGTATCTTAAGAAAATTCTTTCTAGTTGAATTGAAAATGAATAATGTGTTTAAGTACCCGCGATAACTGTTGTGATGGTGAATTGCTGAAAAAACATTAGTGTTAGTCGTTTTACTTTGGTGTATCGTGTATGAATGTTATGTTGAACTAGGTGAATGATTATTTATCTTGCTATTATTTAGCTATTGTTTTTGTTATAACATTTTTAACATTTTTTAAATATATATATATATACCGACTCGTACATATTTTAAAGTATATTGTTATTATTTCCTAAGTAATTGAAGTAAAAAATATCGTATATAAATACCTATGTATGAATTATTTCAAATTTAAACTTACTTTGAAATTGTATTATATTACATTTTTACTTAAGAGGATAAAGAATGATAACAATGAATGAAGCATATTTTGTATTACTTGGTCTATTGGTCGATATTTTAATTAAATTTAAATTTAGTTTCGATAAATATAAATAATTTTTTTAATAACTTATTTGATGGTATTATTATATTTGTGATAGAATGTTTAAAATTGTTGTTGATTTTTTGTTCATAAATAATAATATAAATGAAATTGCTTTGGAATTAAAAACAGTAACAAAATAAAATATCGGTTGGTCTCCAGGTAAGCAAGACAAGACAATAGAGCTCAGGATCTACTTTTTGTTTTCGATCACTGTAAAAATCATAAAATTATAACAAATATTAAATGTTTTAATTTTTTCACCATACTTATTGTTTTAAGTTATTCGTAACATTAATTTGAATTTTATTAAAACTGAAATTATATTTCAATTTCATTGCATTGCGCTTACGTATATACGGGGTTACATTAGTCGCTTCGATTTTATTATTGATGCAAAGCGGTTGCTTTACACTCAGTTTTATTATTTATAAAGACACCGTGAACGGTAACTTTCCTACTCTTTAGATAGTTGGTTAATAATGTGTAACGTTATCTGTAGGTACACATATTAACATTCATCAAGCACTAGGTTTGTGTTTGTAAATGTAACCAATCGTCTTATGTCTTTGCATGGGTGTTTGCTATATTCCAATATCAAACGTACATTATTTTACTGACACACGTTCTTCATATTCGGGGCTTCTGAAACCGTATTGGAATAATTGACATAGGTACCTTGTCGGTGCATTTTTCTTTGTAACAAATAATAATTCAGTTTAATAATTACGTGTTAGTTAATATATATATTAGATGCTGAACACGTACTCGCAATTATGTTATTGAGCTACATACTACTAAATAAACAAGTACGGTTTTATAATTATTCAGTCGTATTTAAAGTTCACATGTATTTCAACAATTTTTCATATGAAACAGAGTTTAAATTATCAATTGCTGTCAAAATATATAGATTGTTTGTAATTAAAAACATGTGAATGAATATGTTATTAAATATTTAGTTTTTTTAGTGGAAAGAGTACATTTATGTGTTTATTTTCAATAAATTATATTTTATGATTATTGATTATATATAATAATACAATCGATACTTCACCGTGTGTTGACAAATTGAGTTTTCTGTAGATTTTCAATACCCCATGAAAGGCCATTCGAAACAATGTTTCAACAGTTAGTTTAAAATTTATAAAAACCTTTATGTGGAAATTGTAAAATACCCCTTTTCATAAAAGTTATTATACACTTGAAATATATATATATATATATATGTATATACATAATTCAATGATTTGATAATGATTGCTTCCCAAGAAATAAAGAAAGTCGCAATCAAATATGTTAATTGCGTCTTACAAGGTATATTGCGTTCATAACGACTTAACTTTTGAACTTAGCATTTTTTGTTCATTATGAAAATGTGTTTATGACTACATAACGTAGAGTACCGCCATTGAGAATTGAGACAAAGGATAATTTTGGATAGATGAATACTATAAGGAATGTCTTCTTTATACTTTATATAAGTTCTCTGTATTTATTTTAAATGTTGTTATTCTAGTTACAGCTTTTTTTATACTACTGTTACACTTTTTGGTGAAGTATATGATTGGAATTAGAGATAATCAAAAGAGAAATTGCTATCGAACATCTTACGTTTTATCGTACATAGCATTTATTATATGTATATAATTTGTTTATACTCGTTTACTATTTCTAAAATGAATAAATTCTTACTAAATAGCCTATTAGTTTTAATACATGTCAGCCAACGAGTTGTCTTGGTTTTGTCTTCTATAAATAATAAAAGAGCTATTTGTTTTTAATGTCCGTTTTTTGTTTTTAAAGATTTAAGAAATCACTGATAAATTAATTTAATGACAGAACATGTAGTATGTGATGTTAATGAAGTTTGACTTCTTATTCAACAATTTAAAATATATATTTTTAACATCATTAAAAACACAGTTTCTATTATATTAATACGATAACGAGTAAAATTATATTAGTATGAAATAAAATAAATATATATATATTTTTTTATACTATAGCTAGTCATTTTAAAACGTAGCATTCCACTTGTAAATAATACTAAAAAAAAAAATGAGAAGCGGATTCATTGTTTTGCTTTTTTTTAATGTAAGATATTTAATGTTAATTCAAAATAAATATTCATATTTGTATTTTAGCCAAAAACATGACGCGATAATAACTATTAAAATATATTTTTGTAAACTGGCAATAATTTATTAAATATATTGGCCCAAATATTTATCACAATTTATCGATTTTTAAAATTTTTTTTTTATTGCTACATTAAATCTTATGCATAACTGTTTTTATGTTTTTAAAAACATTTATGTTGCACAAAATATTCAAACTATGTGACTAAGGCACTCATCAACATTTATTAAGAATGTCTTCTAGCTGTACACCAATAATAATATGCAACTTTTTAATCACTCAGCTTCAGTAATTTAGCGCTTTAGTAAATTATGATTTAATTGATGTTTGTTCCCAAAATATAATTAATAATTATATGATAGTTCTTGTTAAAATGTCATTGCGAATTGCTCTAAAAATTGTGTTCACATACAATATATAAATTTCTGTGAAAATTACTGTCATACAACATTTTAATTAATCAGTTTATATCATAATATTATATTGAAAACATTAAAGATTCTTATTATTCCTAAGAATTTTCAGTTATTTAAAAATTCAAATTCAAATTACCATATAACATTATGTTACCCGTTGGAAACAATAATCACATTAAAAAAATTACATAAAATAGACTAGAACATTTTTAATTTTGTTTTTCTTAAGAATTTTCAGTTATTTAAAAATTCAAATAACCGTGTAACATTATGTAACCCGTTGGAAACAATAATCACATTAAAAAAATTACATAAAATAGACTAGAACATTTTCACTACACATATGGAATAGTTTGAAAAGTTAAATAAAAAGTTATTTGAAATCGGATGAATCATTTTGGATCGCCCTGTATAACAAAACTGATTTAAAATTGGATTTTTCTGGTATTATTCTTTTAGGATTAAATAAACATTCTGAACAAATATTTTTCAATGAAAACTTTACTTTCACATCCTGTGATCTGATTGGTTAGATAGTTGATAAGCTAAATAAGTAAGCTAAATAAGATTTATGGTAATATCTATTGGGGAAAACTGGAAGAGAGAATGATCGCTTCTTTGATTTTTTTTTTTTTTTTTGTAAATTCTGTAACTAATAATAAATAATAGCGAAAATATGGAAAAGCAAATATTTGTATTTTGTTGGAGTAATTAAGTATAATTTAGAAAAATATAATATTATACCTAGTTTGATTATTATAAAGCATTAAAAAAATCTCTTATTGAGATAAGGAAATGGCGGAAATCCTGTGAGTATCTGTTTGTCGTGTAAATATCCCGTCGTCCGGGACTTTGTTACCCGTGGTGTTGGCCAAAAGTCGCAGACACCACGCGACGCTGGGCCACGCGTGCTATAAGTTTATACTTATAATAAATTTATAATACTTTAATAAATTATATCCAATAATAGTGATCGATAAACAAAATAAATTAGTTTATACCGATACATTTTGACAACTTGTAGGGTATTGTTCAAAACTTATAGTGAAACTTTGTAGGTCATTTGTTAAATCATTTTCAGCGACTTTTATGTGTAGTGCATTCACTTTTTGTTGGTTTTAGGGTATTGACATCTTGGTCTTGAGTTATTAGAGTTATTCCAAGCACACTCACAGCTCACACAATTTTCATATTGGAGAGTATAATATACTGTATATATATATTTCATTACCTAATTTTTTGAAACTCGACTTTGGTAAAGGAATATACTTTGATAACCAATTTAGATATTAATTGGTTTTTAAGCACAAACTCACGAATGAAAAATTTAGTTTATTATTATGTTTTAATTTTGAACGTTATTTACAGTTAATACATTTTTATTTGATTTAAATTATTATATTTACTTTTATGTACTTGTACATTAGTTAATATTTTTGGGAAACAAACTCTGTTAAAAAAATAAAAAGAGGAAAAGGTTATTGCAATTTTTTTGTATTAAGGATAATCCCACATGTAACACTTGCGAGAAAAAATAAATCTTCTTTGATAAACACACGTAAACAATATTTTATTTTTAATAAATCCGCTGAACAAATTCATATTTTATTTTTGACACTGTACAATGTACATTGAACGATAATTTTTAGGAATTGAGTTAAATTATTAATTTAAATGGAAATTTTGGTCGGGAAAATGTAGTGAGTATTTCTACAGTTACCATAGTACATATTAAGTTTGTGAATTTTAAGATTTATTACCATGGATATTTTATCAACTACTTGAAATGAAAGATTTAACTGTTGTCTCTATATTAAAAAAATTTAATTCACAATAGTAAATTATGGAACGTTGATTTGTTTATTTATTTATAATAAATATGGTAATTATTATTTATAACTTTACATTTTAATTTTATTTTTTCTAATTATTTGAATTTTTGGCCTGTTTGGAAATCTGTTTTTATGTATGTGTCAGATGTTTTTGCCTGTCTATCTGATGATTCAGTATTTAATTCCAGTTTGACATTTTTCATTTGTCGATGAAACAAATAGCTGTCATGTAAAAAAACACCTCAACAACTCATTTTTATGACAATATTATATAATTAATTTTTCCTAATTTTTATTAATGATATTATTATAGATATAATTTAGGCAACTGATTTAATGTTTTTTCCCATTTATAATATTAGCTGGTTATAAATTATTTTATATTTTGATTTGACTGCTTTTTTTGGAAAGAAACATATCAAACCAGAATCCATCAGTATTTTAAAAAGAATTGTTGTTTTTTTTTTAAACTTTAAAACATGTATTCGTTGGGAATTGACTCAAAAATTGTCGTTTGTTTTCAGTGATTGCTTACATCTTTATCTCCAATTTCCAAGTCATTTAACTGATTTCTATCATTTATATTGAGATATACTTATTTGGTCATTGATTTCAACACATCACAGACAATTTTACTATATGTGTAGTTTGGAGTATAAAACTTACAATAGAAGTTAAACAAAAAATGTAGGGACTGTACAGTAAATGTAGACTACAGACTATACACATAAATACATACATTTGCCTTTGAGTTCTATAATAATAATAATATAGATTAATTAATATACGGCTGAAAATGGTTTTTTTTCTAGAAGTTATGAGATTTAATGTGTGGCTTAATATTATTATTTTTTTAATAAAGTATAAAAATAATAAAAAAAATAAATATTTAATTTCACTAGCATATTTGATAATTAATTGTTAATTTGATTTCATTTTTAAGAGTTAAGATTAAGTTGATGTAGCTGTGAGAAAGTGTTGCCTGCCCCTAAAGTGAAATTGAGGATATTATTTTGTAACAAACTTATTTAATAAGTTGATTAAATTCAAACTTTCAGTGAGTATGTGTGTGGATGATAATGGTATATTTTAAAACAGTAGTGTTGTAAAAAGTTGTGGTTTGTACAAAGACACTTGTATATTAAGATATGTCTATTATAAAATCAGTGATATATTGAGATGTTTAATTAGTTTTTATTGTTCGGAAAAAGAAAACATAAATGTAAAAATACTAATTTGTAACATTCGTTAATAATATTTATCATCAGTATTTGAAAGTATTCCTTGTGTTATAAATTAATGCATTAAGACGATTTAAATTGAAAAGAAAACTAACAGTTGTTAAAATTAATATGTATACCTATACATACTACATTTTTAAAACATTTTAAGACTAAAATATTGTAATCAAATTTATATTTAAAAATCGTTTATGTGTAGTTTTTGAATTGAAAATAAGCCTTGACATTTTCAAATAATAATACATAGCTTTAAATTAAATTTTTTTTAGTAAATTACATATTTTAATAGTTTTATTTATGAAAATATGAAATACTTCCTATAATAACAATACTTTAGTGATAAGATAAAATAATTGAATGATAATCATGCCACTTTTTTTGTAATTTTGCTTTTCACTGTTAAATTAACCGGTCATCACTTATTAAAAATAATGGTTTAATCAACAATTTTTAGTTTATATTGATGTTAATATTTTACCTAAAATTTGCTTCTTAGCTTTATGTATTTTTAGAGTATTATTTTACTTTAATGATTGATTTATACATTTTTAACTTAACTTAAAATAGTAGTGTATACTTACAGTGTAGGTGTATAGTTAAATGAGATATTGTTAATTTACATGATTATATAATTATTTATTTTGATTGAATATTAGTGATTCAATAATTTAATTTCTTGTACAAATTGGTTTTAACTTTCAATAAAATTGTTTGAAGTAATTAATTAGTTAAAATGAATTTCAAAATAAATTAATAGTTTATAAATAAATTGAGTGAATGAATACACTATTTAAATATTATTAAATAGTTAATTAATTCAATTTAACATATTTTTTTTATGAATCACTGCGGCTCGATTGGTTCTCTTTTTTTCTTTTTGTATTTTTGCTTTTCACCGTTAAATTAACTGGCCATTACTTATAAAAATAATTATATTATGATAATAATTAAAAATTAAAATTATGGTACATAATCTGAATATAAAATTTAAGATTGTGATCATTTGAAATAGAAACAAATATCATAGTATCATAGTATAACTCTGGTATAAAGTCTGTGATATGAATTAGTTTTTTTAACGCTTGTGTTTAAAACTTTACGTATGACGTATTTTCTGTTAATAACCGTATACAAATTTTTTATTTACTATACTATGCTTGTAATATTTGTGTGATTTGTTCAGGATTTTTTTTTATTGGATCATTAATAAAAACACACACATAAATATACATAATACTTAAACAGAGTATTTTGTTTTTCATACTAAGAATCTTTCTTTAAAGAAGAACTTTTAAGTTTTTCATTGGTATATTTTTGTTTTCTGGAACACTTCATATTGCGTTGTATTATTTATGAAGGAAAATACTTTTTATTCATTGAGTTTAATCTGTAATGGTTTATTCATATGCATTTCCAATAAATATTTCAAATTATATCATGTTCATATTTTATATGGCTATGATATTTGCTAAGAAGTGTTTTTAACTAAAACCGTTACCCAGTCTCAATAAATTAATATGTATGAAGCGATTAAAAAGTAATTTTCATTTGCTTCACAGTTCAATGTGAACAACATAATATTCTCTCCTTATTCTAATAATATATTGGCTCTCTCGGAAATAATTTTACCATAGAGGTTATCTTAAATATATACAATGAGGTTGTCACTTAATTACTTAAGCCTTAAACTTCCTTTGAGGAAACTTTCTATAGCATGTCATACCTCAAAAAATTACTCAATTATAATCTCCACCAGGTCCCACTCACAGGCCCAGAATATGTCCAGATTTTCTAGACATTTTTTTGTCATTTTGATATATAAAAATGGCACATTAAAAAAATAGAATAATTTATTCCTGTCAAATTATCGTTACTGGACGAGTGACCTGCTCGTCCGAGACCAGGGACAAGAAGCTATATGTTGAGGGAGAAAAAAGAACCTGTTTATTTTTCATTTTTCTAACTTTCAAATTAGTATCTTATGCTTATTGCACTGAACTATTGAATGTGTACAAATTATGTGCATTTCAAAAACAAATTATTAGTCAAAGGTTTACCCACGTTCTTATTTTTATGGTGTTTTTTTTTTAAATTTATGACCATCATAATTGCAACAAAAATTAAAATAGTAATTTGTTTTAATTTTTTGTTCATAAATGTGACAACATTTTTTTTTAAACACTCCCAGATAGCAACTTTTAAGCAACTGACATATTATACGATAGTATATATTACGAAAAAACTGTATACTCTCTGATAACCCAAACTATTATAGTAGTTTTTCCTCGAATTAGTATTTTAATGTTTTTCTATACTTATTTTTCCACTACGATTTTTATTGTATTCATTTTAATTTATTCACTCACAATAGCCCTGATAACTACTAAGAATGGCATTGTTTACATGTTTCAAGTAAAAACGGTCAGATTGAGCTGTGATATAAATATATATATATCGCACATAAATGTTAAATAATAGAATGAATATTGTTTTTACATTTAAATATATAAGCAATAAGTTCGGTGTAGTAACTACGTTTTAAAAAACTATTTATCAGTGTAGAAATACAAAAGGGCTTTATAAAATAAAGGTAATTTATTCGATGTCAAAACCAGTATGTAATATATGTACTGTAGTGAAAAATCAGACTGTCGATAAAATTCTGAAAATGTTATTTTGTTGATCATTAATTACAAATTACAATTATACATTACTTATGATAGTATATATAAGAGCATTATATTTCGACTAATTTTTTATTTAACTGATGTTTTATTACATTTTTTTTTTTTTACAAAAATTACCATAAACTCGAAGTTAAAAATAAAATTTATTTAATACTGTAAAGTCAATTAATCGAAACATTCGAAACACGCATTAAATCTTGGATTTTCTTCATAACTTTAATTCTATAGATGATTTCGGTGTAGGTTTTGTGTAAATTAACTAACTACTCGTTGGGTTGCTTTTATTTATACCTTTAGTTTTGCAATGTCGAGCGATGCCAATAAAGACGATTATCAATAGTTTCTTTATCCTTTACCCTCGTCTGTTTCACAGTCCCAATAATGAAATGTTGACGCCTAAAACTAAAATCGTTTTGAAACCTTATTTACGACCATAAATCAAACCACACAATCTTTACCATACAACCGTTAGCAACATACACACTGTTTCTTGTCCTACTCAATTTATCCAACTAGGTTAAATGACCAAATTATTGACACTGTTGACGGATCACATTATCGACAAACACTTAAAATCACATAAAAAGTCACTTTTTAAGTATGATTAACGAGTCATGCATGCAATTTCGATAAAAAAATTATCTTTTGTTATGAGGGTTAGGAATTTTACTCCAAATCAACCAGATATGATAATTAAAGCGTTTCATGTTGGGGAAAATAAATCATTTTTAATAATGAAAACAATTTAAAAGATTTACTGAACACGCACGGGAGGTTTTTTTTACAAGAACCGTATAATAACTGATAATTTTCTTCATTTTCTTCTTTCAACTACTACTATTATTTTGAGTTATATATATCATTTATCGTTGCACGCATCTACAATAGAGACTAGATTGTGTCTTGTATATAAATATTATGGACAACAATGGGCAGTGGTTTTTGTACACCGTCGTTGTGTAATTAGGTATTGCGAATAAAAACGAAAATATCGTAATAAATATCGTGTATTTTGAAGTCTTTCTCGTCTCAAGGGTTATATATTTTAAAAATAGAACACTTGCCGTGATCATTTATTTTTTGTTTGATAAAAGGTTGCCAGTATAGTATATTGAATAAATATATATATATTTGTTTATACTACACTCAAAGAAAATATATATATATGTATTTTTTAAACTGAATAGTTAAAAAAAAAAAAAATTAATAAGAACTGTTTGAAGCGATTTCATGTAATTTCCATTACAGTACATTGTGCGTTTTGGCTTCCTCTACGATTTATTTCCTTCTTGGCACCGTCTCCTCGAAGTTGCTGATTTTAACTCTGCATAATCAGTATTGTATGTTATCTACAATGTGTCCGTCGCATTTTACATTACCCTCCAGGTTTAGGATTGCGCACGGTTAACCTTTGTCCACAATGTCCTGTGTGTTCTTTCTCCACCCTTTCAGGCGTAGTACCCGTCTAAATGTTTGTGATTTCGTGAACTATACTGCGTAGTCATCGTCGTCCATTAGGCTTCCGGTTGTTTGATTCCGCGTCTGAGTATTCAGTTTGATCGACACGTGTCGCTGTTCCATATATCATACTATATATGGCTCACAAATATTTTAAAATAACTAGATTCGCGAGTGTTTATTGTTTTTCGTAACTGGTTCTAAATCAAGTTCTAAGTACATTGTTAGTTTTATAGGTTTTAATTTGGATTTGGATTGATCTATGGTTTATCTCTTGAATAATATGATATTTTTTGTAGCTTATCACGTCTATATTGGTGTTGTAATGAGTTGCTGTTTATACTCTTTAGACTATGAAAGTTTGTGATCGGTATAGCATATAAACATATAAACATGAATAAACACGGTTTTAAGTCATTTTTATTAGCCTGTAAAGGGTTTATGTGGCTGCATACGAATCGACTTCTGTGTAAACGAATTGTCTACAACGGTTACATTAAATACACACGCGATATGTTTCATATTTTTGATTTGTTTTTACGTATTGTGATTTGTGTCATAATGAAAAATATGAAGACAAATAATTTAATATAAGTGAATACCACATTTATATTGTAACAGTGATCGAAAAACAGTTGATTATTATATTTTATTTTTTCTTAAAGAAAACTCATTTTGAATTTTTAAATGTTATTCAGGTGTTTGCCTTAGTTATACTAACATTGACAACGTATGCTTGAGATTTATTTTTTATTTTTTTTCAATAATTTCAATAAAATTGAAACAAATCAGATAAACTCTTTTAGTTTAAAATTATTGACCGTATTTGAATATCAATGTATATACATTCACTTTTTTATTCACCAAATCGCTGTCTTCGATAATTTTCGTATATTAATACATTACAAACATTTAATATACGTGTATTTGTAGTTTGTACACAGCTGTTGTGTTTCACGGTATTTTCGGTATTTTACTATAACTGAATGTTTAAACACCTATAAAAGCATTTAGCTCGTATATGAACAACGCGGAATTAATATAAAATTCCAGTGGGATGTACACATGGTTGCTTCTTTTTAGAACAGACTTTATTAGCAAAATATTTAAAACTCAAATTTACTTTTTAAATGAATCATAAAGAGAGTAAACACATTTTTTAAGTATGCGTTCTTATGAAAGAGGCTTAACGAATTCAAAAAAAACTGGACTACATCAATTATAGCGGTCGCAAAATTTTCATTTTCAATTTAATATCAGTATCATATTGTTGGGGTGGGGGGTGGTTAAACTTCCACTTACCTTCTCTACGGTATGCCTCTGTAAACTCTTACGCTTGATAAATATTATAATTTTTAAGTGCATATGTGTTTGTATTTATTATGCATAAACATCAGTGCCCTATCATAACATATTCAAAGTTTTGAAATACCTTCATCAACATATTTTATGAACATTTAAAGTTTAATGTACAAAGTACAACGAAATGCAAATCTTTTGACTAGGTATATATTTTTCTATTCATTTCATGTTATAACTACGTTAAAAAAATTTTGAAAACGATTTTTCGCAGTTTTTTATTTTATTTATTCTTAAATTGTGATCTATATCAAATATACATCATATAAAATTAAATATAACAGGTTTTCAAATTATCATATTTCATTTGGTTAAAGCGTTCGTTTATATATCTTTATACAGCTTTGGTACGGGGTTTTTGATTTTTTTTCAAAAATGAATCCTTTCAATTGTGTACAAATCGTGTTCACGAATTGACCTATATCGACGAGGATGTAAATTGCGATAGAATTTTCCATAAGTCAGTTATAATAGCCACGAGTAAACGCTATATAACAAGGGTTACAGGCACTTATTACTCTGTATTTTGTTGCGTTCAGTGATATCGGTTTACATTCGTGTTGAGATTTGTGAATTTGCTTACTTAATACTTATACTTAACTATAATAACTTATAATTAATTTCTGTTGACTTTTCTTAATTTGTTGACAAAGTATTTTCGCGCAAAAGCATAATAGGTGGCTTCAATATTTTTTTTATCTATCGATCAGTTAAAATGCTAAGGTTTAATTTACAATGTTTAAGTAAACTGTGTAATGATAGAAAATATTAGTTTAATCTGTTCTTTTTAAGTATAATTTTTATTTATATTCTATTCCTTGTTAAATGTATATAAATAAATACGGTTTTTTAAATCCAGGGGGTTGTAAGTCGCCTCCTTGCACCCCCTTTATTATGATCATGTTGAAGTTTGAAATAGAGGAGTGTGGAAGTGTAAAAATGTCCAATCTATTTTAAAATTATTTTCTTAATTAAACCTTGGTTTTAAATTAAGTCTGGCACAAATTTGGTTTTTAATATTTTTGTCAGAAACCTTTTGCTTTCGATTTCAATTATTTTTTAATAAAACAACTAACGGATGGTTAGGAAGTGTATTTCTCAAGCCCCTTGTCAGTATCACGCTGATCGCATTGTTATAATTTTTAATAAAATACCTATTTTACTTGGAAAACGTTATTATTTCCTTGTGTGCGATTTACCTTTCGTCTTAATCCATCACCTGCACGCGTAACGTGTTAATAACGATAATACCCGTGTAAGTAAGTAGTTAAGTTGCCTTATACTTACTTGTGCAATGCCATTTTTGTCAATCGTTCATTGTCACTAGCGTACGACGTGCGATGATATCATTATTATTATTATATATATATATATGTGTGTGTGTGTGTGTGTGTGTGTGTGTGTGTGTGTATTATGTATAATATTATGCTCAAAGATAGGAGTGGCACATTACACAATCGTAAGTACCGGCAACAACAGAAGCAGTAGCAGTAGTCAGCTTGGTTACTTCTCGCGAACGTGTTCGTCGTTGGGTCACAGCATCAGCTGCACAATCGTGTATATATTTATTATGTATACGATACCATCGCGCGTGTTGTGTAATCATTTTGCTCCTGGGTGACATCTCCTACCCCTTTACCTCCGACTATCCTCTAATTCAAATCATTCTCCCCATCTATCCTTATGCGACATTTCGCACAAAATGTACGCACACAACGTTTATATGTATTTTTTAATAATACGGTAATAATAAATGTACCTATTTGTAAAACAACGTTCTTCTTTACGGTATTCCGTCACTCCGTCGGGAATGCTTTTCGTCTAATATATAACCCGGCAGAGTAAACGTGATTTTCTTATGGCAATGGTGATACAAATGAAGGAAGTTTGATATTACGATATTACCATATTGCAGGGAAATTGGAATAGTATACCAATTTTCAAATTATTTTTTATTTTACATATATACTTACACATATACACACACACACACATACATATATATGTATACATAAGTACAAGTTCATTTAATCTATATGATAATAGAAGTTTGGTCCAACCAATGGTCTGTCAAGACTTTTATTTGAATTCTCCGAAATTTATGAAACTGTGTTTTATGATTTAAAAATTGTTCAATAAGTCTCGGGTCCAAGAATCACTAGATCGATAATACACTATATATATATTGTAATCTTACATAATAATTGTCTAGTTATAATTATATAATTATATATATATATAAATGCTTATGTATAAAAATATTTATTATTTAATAGTCAAACTTAAGTTTTCATTTATATTTTTTTTCTCTGTCATATATATTTGAATGTATTAATTAGTACTTAAATTTGAAAAAAAAAGATAAAACTACATTGATAGAGTAAAGTATAAAGCAGATCTCGGGAACATAATTTCTATTAAGTATTAATATTCATGTGACAAACTATGAATTGTGTGAAAACAAATATTTGTTATATTATAGTCAAATAGCAATCGTTGGTTCAAAAACTTATCTATGCTAACTTATCTAACTTTATCTATGCCATTATTTGTTTTGTACAATTATACGCGGTTTCGTTTTAGACGAAGTTTTGCTCTTATTGAAAGTAGTTTTAGTAGGTAGTATAAGCCTCGCGACACCGTCAACCAGCCCAAACTGTATAATAATGTAACAAACATTACTATTCGCCTTTAGTGTTATATATTTGAATACGTAGGGTTCGTAATATCTGATGAAGTGATGACATTGATAGCATTAACAAATATATATCTTTATAAACACTCAAACGTATATAAACGATAATTTATATTGAATGACAATAGTGTAAAATACTGATGTTGAGAGAGAAAGAGAGAGATTTCAAAATTACCTTGGCAATTTTATACATGATTTTCAAAACTGTGGATTATATTTTGTCGCTTTACATTTTTTAATTTTAAAGAGAAACTTCAGTTATCTGAATATTTTTGGATAAAAAAAACACAGGTTTTTGTTTAAATTAACACCGTTAAAGACAAACGTTTGATATTTTAAACACTCTGTATATATTGCGGATACAAATTTATAACACGTCTTCGCGCAGAGTTCTAAAATCCTGTTTATATTTAATATCGGGTAGTCATGAGTGTGGAATATTAAATTTTTCCTCACAGCCAATGATGACACTCTGTCGTCATTGCGAGATTTCGAGCTTTGATGTATGCACTTCGAATATTGTAAGATATGACGTAGCTATGGCTACACCATACTACTTAAACATGTAACATACTGTGTACGCATTCATCTGTATTGTAGAGCATTGTTGGTATTTTATCGCCCGGACGATACCAATAATATTTTTCTAGTGCAGGCCACATAAAATATTACCGAGATAGTTTGAATAACAATAATGTCGTACGCGTTATTTGATTTTTATTAAACTCGTTTATTTGAACTCTTATATAAATCGTACGATTTGATTTATTATTATTATTTTCTTTTATGTAGCCTTTGAATGACGAGAATTTGTTTTTTTTTTTAACAATATGTGTTATTTTTAATAGCTTTAAAAAAACAAAAACAAAAATATAATACTATTTCGACGTAATAGGAATGCTTAAAAAAATTTCACGTACCCTTATCAATTGATGGATATTGAACAAAGATGGTTTTTTTTTGTATTTCTTTTTTGTTTTTGACTTTCAGTTGTTTTCTAGGAAGTAATGAAAACGGTGAAATTTACCGATTATAATATAATCGAGTTTAGTTATCTCATTGTAGTTTGGAGAATTCTTTATAAGTGTTTAATTCTTAATACTCAACAATTTCGGTATTATTAAACGTGATATGGTTATTGGTTTTGTAATAAATTTGACTATTAGTTTTAGTTATAATATATTTTAATTTCGAGGTTTTTTTTTAATTTAGGTTTATAATTTTAACATTTTAAATCTAACAATTCAATACAAATTAACATAATGATATTTAAACTTAACTTAATTAATTAGAAGCTTCTAATTTAAAAAATAGTCTCTTTCTTTCTCTTTTACAGATATGTACAGTTTAAACCATGAAAACTAGTGTGGAATTTTAGATTAAAGTAGCATACTTTTTCTTTTTTTTTTTTAATAAAAATTAACATATAATTAATAATTCGAAATTGCATTGCGTTGCCCTTAGTTTAGAACTATTTTTGCTTTTAATGGTTTATTATTTAAACACACCCCTTCCAATTTTCAGTGACCCATTCAGTTGTATAATTCACCGATCTTTTATTTTTTATTATATCCAACTATCAGTTAAAATTTGTTGGAGCATTATAAATTGGATAACATTCCTGAATCAGTTTAATTATTTTTCATTTGTTCGACTTTTTGTTCGACAAACTGTTTAAATTTATTTAAAATATACAACATTTATATTTATTTATTTATTTATTTACTTAGAGATTTAACATAATGCAGGAGAACCATTGACTAATACATTTGTTCATTTAATTGTGTATGGACTGGCAAATTATTAATTATTAATTTATTCATTACTCGTTAAATCAACATAGTGCTATCATTAAATACGCAATGAAGTTTAAATTGTATAATTTATAGACAAAAACATTATTATATTTTGACATTAAGATGTAATTTCCTTAACGAAGTCAACAGTTGTAATTTTATAGAGAGTGCACAATTAAATTAATATTCGTTTTAATAAAATTAATATAAAAAACAGAATACGTTATATGCGTTAACTTAACTACTAAAGCATGTATTTAATATAATACTATATTAGTATAATGATCAAAAAGATTTACAGTTTGTAGATTTGACGTCGAAAACCTTTCTGAAACCACTGACGATAATTATGATAATTTAATGTCATACTTATGAAACACAATGGGTTCAACAATAGTGTTGTAGTATTATTTTTAAGATTATTAATTAATTTAATCAAATTATATCACGATAAGTTGAGTTTCTTTTAAATACCAGAGATATTTATTAAATATATTTTTTATTGCAATAAATCGAAGAATGGTAGATTGTAGTAAAACTACAATTGTATTAAAACTACAATCTACCGTTTTGTCAACTAAAAAAAAAGAAAAATTAATTTTTTAAATATCGGTTAAAATAAGACACAATATAATACTTATTTAATTATTTCAATATGAATTATAATTGTATTGTAATACCTGTATTTTATGTATTATTTGTTTTAAATCCCTGTTGAGTGTTCCTAAATATTATCAACTTTCATGTACATTCTGATTAACAATTATATTATTATTTTCAGGTGACGGACGGGAGAAGTCTGATGCTTTTGATAACGACAAAAACACGGAAATGGTTGATGTACTTTTGTGCTCTACGTTTTGTCAATCGCAATTTAATTTGTCGCAGCAGCTTGCTCAAATACACCCAGAACTAACAATGCCAATGTTTTCAGGTTAGACATTTTTGTAATCGCATTACTTCTAGGGTTTAATAGGTTTTAAAATATTTTGAAGAAAAAATATATGTACCCAAGAAAATACTCCAAGCACTTGTTTTAATGGAGATTATTAACAATGGGGTTATTAGTGGTTTAAATAATTAAACATAGGTATTTATCTAAGTAGATATTACTACGACATCATATATTAATAGAGTTTGAAAGGGATAGGTTTGATTGTGTTTGTTTAAAAAAATATATATTCTGAGGTTTTAAAATTATTCTTTTTATCTAATTTGTCACATTGTTTGATTTGAATCGTTTTATATTGATATGTATCTTGCAATCAATAAATAGAATAGATCAATAGAATAAATCCAATCTATGCTAGCTTGGTATGTTGGTTCTGTCACATTAAGGTGACTTTGACACAAAGCCGTTGTGTAACGTCGTTTTACCTTTTAACCACATCAAACGCTTGCAATAGAAACACATTGTTGAATATGACATGTGCATTGTTCATCATGGATTTCACTATGCGTTAAAATCGCTGCATTACGGTGGTACGCTAATTCAAAAAAAGGAAGTTAGTAATTATTTATTTAAAAAATATTTTTTGTTTTTTCAATCAAGTTACCGAAAAACAATACAACTCATAATCAATGAATACGATTATATAATTTAAAATATATTTACAAGTTATAATTTCCGATAAATCTTTCATATAATATGCCTTCTTTTTAAGTATGAGAAATATAAAATGACATTTTTGACAATTTTTTTTTAAATAGAATTAGAAGTAAAAATGAAATATAATGATAATAATATTAATAATAATAAAATTCAAGACTAAAATAGTTTTAAGTATAGTATTTCTGATATTAAAATACGTTTATGATTGTAATTTTTGTTATTGATATTGTAAAAACATCAACTCTTATGATGTGGTTAAGGGAAATGATAGGAATGTCTTTTGGTTGGATGCGAAACAAGTCTTTAGAGTTTAAAGAAATTTGTTGTTGCTTTGTTTATTTAGAGTAAAAACATTTTACCCTTTGAAAAAGAATGTATAAGTGCTTGTAGGTACAGAAAACACATTCTGTAGAATTTTTGTGGTTAAATTTATAGATTAAATACATAATATATTATTATTTTATACATTATATATATTATTATAGTATATTGACTATATGTTATAGGCACTTATAGTCACAGATCTTTTGAGTGATTTTTATCATGTTTAACACAGCTAGAGTGGTAATTAAAGTTAGAATATCATGTTTAATGAATATATTTTCTATAGTATTTTTTATAATTTTACTTTTTGAATATGCAGTAAAAGGATGAGGTGAACTTTTGGTTTTGGCGTTTTTTTCGTTGTTTTATAAAATTGGGTGAGATGGATGATTTTTGTTTAGTTTGTCGACGTTAGTTGAATATCAATACACGCTTGAATAAGTAATTCAATAAGTTTTTTGTCCGAAGTTTAAAAATGTATTATTTCTTTTTAACTTGAATATAATTTAATTTTTGAAAAATTGATTTTATAGGGCTTAAAGTACAAAAATTATTGGTATATACATTGTGTTGATAAACAAATGTCTTTATTATAATATAATGTATATATGCAATTATATAATATAATGACAATACACACCATCAATTTAAAATAGTATATTCAGTGACAGCTTAAGAAGTGGGACAAGAAAGGTAGTGTCTCACCTGAATTTTAAAGTAAATAATGCTAAACAAGTATTTCTTTTTTATTTAATAATTTTAGTTCATTGATAGCCCAAATATTTAAATAACTTTTCACTAATTCATAATTTTTCTTTTAATTCAAATATTAATTGTATCATTAAATAATAATCAAAGCTATAAGAAAGTAACAATCAAAAATATTTATTTCATCATCCATGGTGATGATATAGTAAGTACATATCGTATATGAATGCCGCTTTGTTCAAAGTTCAAATTAATGAATTCAGTTATTATTTTTATACCACCTTGCAAGACAATGGTTCCAAGCGGTAGGTGATGAAATTAAATCGATTAGAACCGAAATGTTTGGCTTTCTTCAATCAATCAATAAAGTTTCACTCTTGTCTGATACGTTTTCGAATACTATCTTCCGAAAAATTTTATTTCTTTTTTTTCAAAAAAGAAATTTTTATACGTATTAAAATTCACGCCCTAGTCATAGCATTTTATTCTACTGAATACAATTGGAATATTCCATCATAGAACAAATAATTGCCTTTCTAATGTTTATCATTTGTTTAGTAATTTTCAAAAAAGAAAATTAAGGTGACCCTCTTAAAAATGTATTAGGGTGCAGTGTGCCTATCTTGTCCTTCCCTCAGTTTATGCATATGTTCACTGATATACAAATAAAATAAATACATTTTAATTCAAAAAATAATTTTATTGCAAATGGTAAAGTTTAAAATAGAAAATGGATTAAAGTGCATCATGTATAGATGTGGTATACTATAAATATAAAGATTTATTCAAAGTTTATGTTACAAAAACATTCGAGTTTTTTCAAAAGCAATGTAATTTCGCTACTTTATTTATGGTTTAAAATTTAAATTACCCCTTATACCCTTTTAACTATTTTGGACTTTTTGAGGATTGATAATGATTGCATAAGTTTTATGTTAACTACACTTTGAGTTATAAGGTAATAAACATTGATAAGTGTTATTGTGCCTGAAAATCTAATACAAATAAATATTGTATTTCGTACTAATTAATAAAATGTTGATGGGTATGATTTACGTTCATAATATTAATTGTAATGTTTAATTAAATGCACGATAGTACATTAATCGCATAAAATTTTGAATAAAACTGTTTTTTATTAGATTATTTCTATCATATTCTTGCTATGATTTTTATATCTTATATGTTTTGATAAAAGTGAGTTGTTCATTTTTGTTTCAATATACAGCATGATAGCATGATTTGTCTTGTATGGAAAAATATCATTATTTCAAGTTTATATTGTTCTCGTCTCTTATATAATATCTACTCGTATTATCGAACAGCTTTTATATTTAAAATTCGTATTGAGAGCTAAAATATTTCAAAACGTTCGTGTAACGTATACACTATACACTATACAGTATACACTATATATGTTTGGACCGATTATTATTAACTGCAGTTTAGTATACCGTTGGTAATAATATATTAAATATTATTTTCGTTATTTTACGATTTGTTCTAAAAATCCAAGTGGAAAATTGTAATATCATATTCTAGCTCTGCTTAAATTTTTAAGATACTTATTACTCTTTTTTCGGAATGTTTTTTTTCTTACTCTCGCTTTTGCTTTTTTTTTCGTGAGAATTTCATATTTTCTTCAGACAAATTTCCCAATTGTACTGAAATGACATTGCTATTACAAACATATTCGTGAGTTTATCTCTGCAGAGCGATTTTGCGGATGTCAGCTGTTGGCTGGTTCGTTGTTATATATATATACCGTAATACTATATACACAGTGCACAACCCATGACTGACAAGTTGTGATAGAATAATGTGTATTTTGATTTTTAATGTATGAGCATTGAAAAATAAATTTTTTTTAAAAAATAAACACGAAATGTATTATTTAACTCTTTTAATTATTCACGTGGCAATAAAGTTTAATGGGGTTTTCATATTAATATGTTAACGTTGAAAATTATTCATGCTATCAATTTTAATTGTTTTTACCGGTTAGTAAATTGTATAATGAATTAAAATTCATATTTGATCGTGTATAAAAATTAAAAAATACATAGAACAATTTACACGGTGTTGTACCTACAATAATGATTTATCGTATTCAATAAAACGTAAAGATATTTCATATCAATAATATTATGAAGATTGATTTTAATATTCTCAAAGAAACTTTATATTTCGTTTAATTATTTTCTACGTAACTAATTGAAATTTCAATTTTCTTAGTAATTTATTTTTAATTAATGTAGAATTATTTTAAATTCATGTTTTTTCACTTACAATGTTCAGCATACAATGTAGCAACGTACTCGTTTCAAAAAAAAATCTTCAATATAGTCTTTAAGAAAGAATTTTATTTTATTTTGTTCAATAATGAAGATTATTTAGTTATAGACGTGTGTATTTTTTATACGTAATGTAACTCATTAAATTTTTTGAAAATTCAAGGTTAAAAGTAATATTTATTTCATAATTTTTTTCGTTACTCAAATTTATCAGTTTTTAAGATTTCAAATTATTCAGTTTATAAGCAAGATTAGATTTATTAGACTGCACTAACAAATGTTTTACATAGTTTGAAGTAAACTTCTATCGAACTAAGGGTATGAAAATAATAAAATGTCTTTTGGCCTATATATCGAAACACCGTGTATAGACTGCCTAACATAAAGCTTGTTGTGGCTTATGTGTGGTGGCCTAATCACGTAGCTTCAAACTTCATCGAAACACCCAGGTGTATAATATGTACACTAGTAAGATCTATCCATAAAATTCCGATAAATTATATAAGCTTAACTTATTAAATAACATTCGGTCGATAATATTATTCGTTTAACATATTACTCGTTCTTAATTGTGAATAACGTACGTTGTTAGATAGGACGCATTATTTAATTATTTGATCTTTATTCGTTCGTTCTTCCGCGGAAAGAGAAAATAATAATTATAATGATAAACGAAAAGGGTAGTAAACCAATTTAAAACATAAACAAAATAATATTCTGTAAACTTTTAGATTGCTGCAACATGATGTCGTTCATCCGCGATTTAACTCCATAACAGTAAACAGGATGTCGGGTACCAATAAATTATTTTAAAAATATTTGTTTTAAGTAACTTTGTACGCATGGGTTGGTTATGACAGTATATAACGACTGTCATTAAATATGTAAGACACGTCAACGATTGGTACATTTTTTACTTGGGAAAAATAAAAGTTCTTAAAATAACATAAAAAATGTGATCGACTTGTCATCAATATAAAATAAAATATTGAATATGATTTTTTTTTTTTTAAATATTCGTTATTTTCAAATCGATTGTGTAATTATAAAGTCATTACTATTTTACTCGTAATAAGTACACACAATGTTCGATTATTTTCGTATATAGACATTTACACGATTTAAATATTAATGAATTTAAACCTTGCAATCGAAATAGACAAATAATCTATAAATTTAAATAAAACGACAAAATATCACTTTACTCAAGAATTATTAAATAGTTATAAAATATGTAGTTTTTATACACGGCTTTTGTGTCTAATTGCATTTATGTCATTCTACGTATACTTATTTATTATAATATAAATAAAAAAACAAACATTTGTTTAGAATTAGTTTTAATAAAATATGGAGTTTATAACAAGTCTATTTTATAAATACATTTTTATAAAGCAATTAAAAAAAAAAAAAAACCGATCAGTTTCACCTAACAAATTATGAGTTAAATGTTTTAACATTTGAATAGATTGATAGAATTATGATATTTCAATCGTTATGGACTTTAAATGAAATTCAATTATGTTTACTAGGTAAAAGTGAAATCAAAGTTTTTTTTTTTCAATTGCATAAAATGTGTCATGTTACATTTATTAATAGGAAAACTGGGGTACCGTCTAGATGATTTTTCCTTCTAAAGAGTTGCTACTATAAACCTTTTGAAGTACTCCTAGTAGCAAGAGAAGTGGCTATAGATTGAAAAAAAAAGTTATTGTAAAATCAATGAATTGCACGCCTTTTTTTCCGAGTTCACAGTTTTCATTCGTCGTCTAAATTTAATTTGAAATGGCCAACTACTGCGAGTATTTTTTTATAAACTTTTATTAAATGTTTACAATGTCAAATATGTGATATTTGTTCGAAATTGGGGAAATAATGAATATTATTATTATTCATATCCAATATTTTTGTATTTTTGTATTTTACCTTCGTTATTAAAATAAGTTATTTACTTTAATACCAGTTTAATACTTTCCTTTTAAAAATCATTATTTGCCCCAAAAATTTCAAAAATAATTCTTACCCGAGGCACACATAGAGAACAATTGTTTTCGCGTTGGCATTTTTTCGGTAACTTTATTTATAATTCATACAATCTGTAAATTATTTTTACCATAACAGCATGCGTGCTACAGTATTTTACGACATTGATATGTATTATAAAAAAAAAAAACAGCTGCCCAGTAGCGACGCTTTATAATTTGATTTGAATAAGTTTGGTGTTTATTTGCGTTAAAAATTTGTGTTAGCATTAGTGATATTTATCGTCAAAGTTATTCGAGTCGTTGTGATAAAGAGATCGCGTATTTTTTAATAAAAAATAATTAGAATAAAATCATTCTCACAAGTCAATAATTTAGTGAATATAAATAAGCTAATAAAAAGGAATTTAAAAATGTTACGATATATAGAGATCGTGTATTTTTTAATAAAAAGATAATAAGAAAGAAAAGCATCCCACAAGTCAATAATACAGTGAATTTAAATTAATTTAAGCTAATAAAAATAAATTTCAAAATGTTCTATTCATTATGAAAATAGAACAGTACTGCAGTAATATATACATATAAATATTGTATTACTCAATTACTCATATCAGGTCAAACCAATATGTACATAATTGCAATAGCTATTTCAAACAAGGAAATCTGTATACAATTTTTTATCCAAGTAACGAATTTAAACGAAATTCAGTTTGATTCGGTTTAGTATTAAAAGGATACTTTTAAAACTGGTAATGCTAATAAAAGATTTTTTTTGTAATGATTTTCTAAGTTTATTAATCATGATATTTAGTATAACATGAACAATGTTATAATGAAAATATTATATTGTAATGCCAAGGGTAAAAACCCAAAATTATACATTTTGTTTAAAGAAATATAATTTAAATTATTATATATTGTTAATATCAATCGTGAAAATAATACGTTTTATTGTAGTTTTATAGTCAAATGTTTAAATTTGGTATAAAATTTAAACATGATAAGGCTATTGTTAAAATATAACATCTATAAAACATCTATATAAATTATGTTTGTGAATATTTCGGGTTTTTAATGTTGTTTATTATTTATATGTTTTTCAAACAATACACATCTACCGGGAGAACATCGATATACTTTCAAAAGTGTCGACAGATTATACTCGATAGATGACGAAAACACACAATAAAAGATAACTAGTTCCCCCGAAAAAAAAATATAAAATGTAAATCACCGTCAGAGTAAAGAGTTCATACTGCGCAGTGGAGTTATGAATTTTAATGATGGCCGTTGAATCATTACTGCTAAAAGTTCAAAATAAAACAATGTACGAGTATAAACAGGATATGGTGCGCCATGTCATTAATTTTATCCGATGTTTAAGCGAGGGTTGGTAACAAAAATGTGAAAGTATGTAAATAATCTATCATCTATGATGCCTTTTCATCTTGAGTTATAATACTATTAAGTATATCAATATATTATATTAGTTGTTCTGTCTAATATTAATTATTGATTTACGATTATATAATTTTGAATCTTTTAATATAATAATAGGGACATTCACTCTTTTGAATTTTCATTAAATTGAAAATGTAGAATATATTGCACTCTAGTGACCATCAATGACTGAGTGAAGTTTAATTTCCTGTATCATTTTTACAATGGTTTTAAACTTTAAAGACCCGCTCATTTATTAACCTTCTCTTCGTTTTTTTTTTAAATGTCTAAAGTAAAAACTTGTTTTTACACTTTTGAAAATATCATTTAAATATTATTTATTATTTTATTTTTTTCGTGTACCAATACGTTATATTTTATAAGTACTGTACTCCGAGTTCTCTGCCTTCGTGGGCGCCGTTTTCAATAATAAATAAATTAAATATAGTAGATTGAACTCGGCTCGATGTCAGTTTTCAAATTGAATTATTTATCGTAACTTATAAATTTATAATATTTATGAAACACTAGACCGAGTTCAATAGTGCACTTCGTCGTCATTTCACCAATAAAATGAAACAAATATGTAACGCGGTATCATCCGTCTCATATCTATATCTTGGTTTTTTGTTTTTCCCCGAAAAAATAATCTATTTCTCATCAAAAATTGAACATATTGCTTGTTATTGTATAAAGTTTATAACATGGCAAGAAAATATGACAATCAGTTTGTTGTAAATGTATCTAGATTAATTCTGTTTGAAAGTAGTCGCGTGCCAACTTTTTATTTAGTTTTATCCGAACTTTTTTTAGTTTTTTAATAATTTAAATAATAAACAATAGCTACCAATAATTGTGTTGTAAGACTTATTAATAATTTAAGTTAAGTGTCGCATAATCGTTGAGCTACGTGGCATACTTTTTCTCGAATATGTTAGGGGTTTGAAATACCTAAAGTTTGAATACGATTAATGTTTGTAAGTTTTTACTCGGGACATCTGTGTGACAACCTATCATGGAAATATACAGCGTTTAAAGACAAACGTTATTTTTATATAATACTGAATGGAGCGTGATTTGCATACGTATAAAATCACTGGAGTGTTTTGCGTGTCGATAATAATACTATTGTTTTTGTTTTAGAAATAACATGCAGATTCCAAACCGCAAGACCAGAAGTGCGACAGTTGCTTTTACATTATTTAGTCCCATGGTTGCATAATATGGAATTAGTGGATCCAAACGTACCACCTCCAAATCCGCTATCGTATTTCCAGGTATTTTAAATCGATATTTACTTGTACGGTCATTAAACATTCCATAGGAAACGTCTGTAACCGATTACAGAATATTGATCTTAATCAATTATATCGCCCTGTAATTTATTGCTTTTGTCTACCATATAAGTATACAATATATAATAAACACACATACATATATTAATAATAAACATTCCGTACGATCATTGTATTCTATGTTAATATTAAAACAGATTGACTTATTATACGAACCAAGAAGTGTTCTGTAACTGACATTGGATTCAGATTTAAATTAAATTATTTAAGTTAAGATTGTTTATTATTTTTATGAGAACTTAAAAAAAGTATATTTATTTTAAAGTCCATACATTTGTTATACTCTGCTTGTAATACCATGCTTACTATAAATGTAATCGAACACTCGTGAATTTCTGGCATTCTGCAGGCCCTATTCGATCGATCTCAAAACGGTCTAATTATTTTGCAAATAATTTGCAACTCTTCCACGTCATTAAATAAAAATAACGATCGTTAGTTAAAATCGTCTATTACGCTAGTGTAATTTGAAGTTTGGTTCTTAACAATTTTTTTAAAATTAATTAGATTGTTTCAATTAATTTTATGAAAATTCTCCACACCGTGTATTTACATTTATTTTAAACATCTCTAATGTTATGTAACTTGTTTATTACTTTCTTATTATTGGCGTTTAGAGAAAATATCGATAATTTATTTTCAAACTAAGTAATTATCATATTTATTTATAATGTTATCACGTAATAAGAATGAATTTTTATTTAATTTTCAGTACTACCCAGCCGAAGAAGGTCAATCGAGCTCTTGTCGCCGAGAAGGCTGGGGGTCTGTAGAAGCAACCGAAATGGTGTTAAATAATTTGTTCTACATCACAGCCAAGGTAATAATTTATGATCGATGTGTTCAACTTATCCGATCACGTTTCTACATGAATAAATGTGTAATTTATCACATTAAATTGATTAAATTGAATACAAGTTTTGATTTGGATAGCGGGTGTGACTAATAATAATACCAAGTATTATTGTACTATAGTTTAAGTGTAGAAAACGTTATTAAAGACTATAGCATAGTCAATTTGTAAAATATCAATAATAAAAAAAGGAAATTAGTTCATTTCTAATGCAGTGTAACTAAAATTTGAGAAAGATGACTTAAAAACCAATTAAAAACTGATCGTATTACCATGATATTTTAGATAAGAAATTTTCATTTTATTAATATTGGGCGTTATTTTTTATTTTAAAATACTTAAAGAAAACTATTAACATTTTACGACAAAAAATTAATTATCCATAGTGTTTAGCAGTATTTTGCATTTTTATATTGTCTTCGTAAAAGCTAAGACGAAGAACAATTTTAAAAGAAAATATCTATTTACACCTGCATGCCATGAATTAAATAAATATAGTTAAATCGTTTAATAGATTAAAAGAAATAAAATAAAAAATAAGTAAATAAACTTAAGAAGAATGCTAATGTTTATCAACTAAATATAATTAATCATGCTAGTAGCATACTGTATTTCGTATATCCTACTATAGTAAATAAGTTATAATATAATTCGACAATTGTTAGTTTTTAATTTAAAACCTTTAAAAATAAGTGCATTTGAATTAAGTTTATTTGATATAAATGAATTATCGTTTATCATAATAATTGTATTGTACTTTTTTTTTATAAATACAATTTAAAAAAATGGCCAATCAATTTGATTTTGGAGAAGTCATGATGTTATATTAATATTTTATGAAGTTTATATATTCAGCACATGTTATTTGACGTATTAATATTGTAAATTAAAGATATTAATTAAAGGACTAAAATAACTATTTACGTACGGTCAGAATTCGGCGTATTTAATATTAGCTTTGAGTACCAAACAGATTTCAATCCGTTAAATACCATTTAATTGCTTTTAGATTTAAAAAGGCTTTACATTTTTAATCTATTATTTATGTTTTAATGGTTGAAGTATTTAATCAAAAACGTGATTTATATGAGACAGAATGTCGGTTTACGTAAGTAAAATGAAACTTAATTCCTAAAATCCTGTTTGTTTCTAATCGATTTGAACATGATATACGAGGCGCATAAACAAATTCTCTTAAATAATGCGATCAATTCTTTTTTAACTACTATTCTATTTTGATATTTCACAAAATTAATTGCCCGAATTCAAGACTGATAAATACTTATCAATATGGTTCATGGTGTTTATGTTTTTCTATGGTTATTATTAGCTATGAAATTATACACATGAACAAATTTCCCACTAATCATACGTGAATAGTGCTATTTTTTCATAATGTCTAATTAGTAAATTGAATTATATTAATTTTATTCTAACATCGTTTATATATTTACTATAATTTCTAGTTTGCTGACGAACATCCCAAAGATATCGAAGATGTTTGGTCAACGCTCTGCCTGTGTTGGCCGAATAACCTCAAAGTTATAATTCGGTACATGGTCATCATGAGTGGTATGGCTCCGCATGAACTATTACCATACGTGAGTATTAAAAAATAAAATAAAAAATAATCACTTTATTTATCGGAATATTATAATAAATATAGTCTTATATAAGTATGGTATTTAAATTAAATCGCGAAAAAGAAAAATTAGAATTTATATTCGCTGGAGGAGCAAATAAAACACTGACGTACAGAAGAGAAAGCATTAATGAATTCTTTGTGAGCCATTGATTGACGCGACTACTAAGGAGAGCTGGCTTTGAATAGTTGTCACCCCTTAAAAATTAACGAAATTCGTATGTAAATTATTTTTTGCAGCTATTTTTATTTATTTATTTAATTTTTTTTTTATACGTACTCACCTTTTATTCAAAAGTTTAGTTGCGTCAATCAATAAGGAGGGTTGCCCATCTTATTCGATGTGGATTTTTTCACAATAAATTGTGTGCACTTGATTTAAACTCAAATGTTTTAAAACTAAAAGTTTAA
The DNA here is from genome assembly GCA_948098885.1 of Drepanosiphum platanoidis. Classification (NCBI taxonomy): domain Eukaryota; kingdom Metazoa; phylum Arthropoda; class Insecta; order Hemiptera; family Aphididae; genus Drepanosiphum; species Drepanosiphum platanoidis. The sequence continues at coordinate 4,744,086 of OX402534.1, read as the reverse complement.
GAGGGGTTTATTTTTTTTTTAGTGAAATTCGTATTTAATCTAGTAGAGTTTTTTTTTTCTTTCGGTTTTTGTATTTAGACTTGATTTTCTTATTTATTTATCCGAAAGCGAAGAATTCCCGGTATTTATTTCGTTTCACCAATTTCATTTACATGTCAATACAAAATTTCACGAGCGACATTAGTTATAGTTGTAGTAACCATTACGTTACTTATACGTATTTATCATAAACTCGAGTGATTTCTCCATTTCATCGACTCAAATCAATAGGTTTTTTTTTCTTTTTAGAAAAAAAAAAGTTCATATCTCAAGGACTTGTTTAATAAATCTTCATTTTTAAGCTTATAAAAATAAAAAAATATCTACCTTTACATTTATCAGGAATTTAATATCTCGGTCACACGATCGACTGGCCGGTTATATGTATTGAAATATACGAGTAGCGTGCTGTAATTTCCTTCACTGCTCGCACATCAATCTTACAAGAAAGCTCTAAATTGACGGACCTAGTGTAGTGGTGGCATTTCAACCTTTTCTCGATCACCTAAGCGCCTCCTTCCCCCCGACATACTGTATCTTACTATTAATCGACGTGTGCGTGTATTTGTGATTTATTATATCCAGTATGTATTGGCTATAATGAAATCAAAATAACCGCCTCTTTTTATTGTTACAACGGATATTTCGTCGAAGTCCACGTAAAATAATTACAAAAAAATCTATCTATTTATATAAATACAAAATAATTTACTAGGCAGCAATTTTGTTTTTTTTGTATTTTAACAGCGTTCGCAGATCAATTGAAAAAGTACATTTATTTATCAACTAGTAGTCGGTATTCACTTCACACACACACACACACCTAAAAGCTGTAGAGAAAATTGACAAATTATCTGACGGTGAATTTTTTCCCTTTATTAAATATTTAATTTAATTTGCTTTTATGAATAGCTTACGAGCGATTAGTATGACTGACGTGAAAATAAGTGTAAAGTCACACACTTAATTAGAAAAATGACACGGGTTAGAGGTAGGTCATCTCACCCTTAAAACGCTGTCAAAATCATTATCTCGGAGTGTGCCGAGACTTTAATATTTCATCATAAACTACAATTTCGCTACAACTGATTTATTTAAAACAATGATGTGCGCGAATAGACTCGAGTGTTTTTATAAAATGCTGATCGTAGCTATACAACACAATATTGTGATTTACATCTGAATTTAGATTTTTCAATTTTAAACACTTTAACGTATCCGAATCAATTCAACGCCTGTTGAAAAACCAAAAAACTTATATCGTTTTGTTGTTCGCAGGCTAAGCGCGTGACACTGTATCTGGCCCGGTCCAGGCCCGATCGGCTGCTGGACGAGATGATGACCGAACTGCAGACGGTGGAGACACTCAACTGTCTCATCGAGCGCATGGAGACTCCGCCGTTTTACCGGCTGACCAGTATGCGGAAAACCTCGGGCATGGGACCGGCGTGCTCGAACAACGCGGCGTCCAACGCGAACGGAAGCACGGGCACCGGGACGCTGGGCAGTGGCGGCGGCGGCGGCGGCGGGTCCGACGTCGCCTCCACGAACGTCAACGAGAACGAGACGGAACACACCACGTCGCACGCGTCCGCCGGCATGATACACACCAAGAGGCACAGTGGCGACGATCCGTCGAAAATCGGGTACGTAACATCGTCGTGTGCTAGATTAATCGTATATTTATGATGATAATACAACGATATACAGTGGCGGAACTAGATTCTTGGAGGCCCGTGTAGGCCTCATAATGCTACGAATTTTATAAATGTTCAAGATTTTTTTTTTACAATTAAATTAATTGCAAAATTAGGATATTAATTCAATCGAACACACAGAATTACATTTTAAATTCAGTACCCGGTAAAAATTTTATTTTTGTTTTCATACGCATTTCGAGTTGAAAGTCCGACTTTATCGAGTAAAATAACATATATTTTATAACTAACTACGAGGTTTTCAGTTTAATTTTTTAAATCGTAATTTTCCAAGTTAAATCGTTGCAGGTGCGCCGAGGCCCGTGTGAAATCACACCTTTATCTATGTGTAGTTCCGCCACTGACGGAGATTTAGTCGAATCGTAAAACCATTGGCCCAAAAGGTCGACCGTTTGGGCTCGGATGTGGTTGAAATCATTCTATTACTTGCTCGAATTTATTGCCCCAGACGAGTTTTTAATCCGAAAATCTTCGGCGTGACTCCGCAATATTCGACGTTTTTCTTCTTCCGTTCTATTGATATTTCACGTTTGTAGTACTATTTTTCGAAAAATCCAACATTGACCGGAGAAAGTAAAATTGTTAGATACCCATCGAAACAGTATGCAAGCGATTCGTCTTTATCGAATTCAACTTATTTATTTTATTATTAATACGCTCCGATCGCTTTTACTAAAGCGGAACCCGCCGAGAGTGACTCGTGTCGATTTTAAATTATTAAATACACTTTTTTTTTTTTATTCTTTTAGTTACGAGTTACTAATTTTTAATCTATATTTACGTCTTAACGGGTGTAAATAATTTATTATATTTATATAACCTTTACGGTTCGTTACGGGATCAGAATTTCGTATGACGGCACAAGAATAGGCAATTTAACACCGTGCGTGTTTCGAGTTCTATTGCGTGTATCAACACGGACTAAAATTAAATTCAATGTACATATATATTATGTACCATTATGTATCAACTCGTTTCTTCTTTCACTCGGAATCAATTATAAATTATAATTATAATACTGATTATTTATACTTGTGTTATATTTATACTGATTATAATTTATAATAAGGCGTTCTCTTCCATTCCACGCGGGCTGTATACGTGTAAAATACTAGGACTGTTCGATTTTACTGGTTAATTTTCATACACAAATATAACTTTTTCCGCAAATAAATTTCGCTAAATTTGAAAACGATCACTACTCGCGGTAAATGATTAAAAATATTAACATTTACGCCGTGTCGGTGATACGTATCGATTATTTTCCTTTATAATTTGATTGCGACGACGGCGAGTAACAATGGATATTATAACCCATTGTTAGTCTCTCTTAATGTCGCTTTTAGAGTCCTCTTTACTCTCTCCGTTCAGGAATTTGAGGTTTTCCATTTAGGAGTTTTCGTCGTGGGCGACCCAGCGATGCGCGCGTTACGAGCAAGCGAAAAATAGTCTATTGTATATGATTGTTAATCGTCTTTACCTATGTGCTGTTGTATAGCTTACTTGGTGAAATCGTTCTTTTTGTAGAAAGTTTGCGTTTTTGTGAAACGGAAACCATTTAGTGAATTGTTTCCATATTTCACAGTGTCAAAAAAAAAAAAAAAAAGAAAAAAGTTTCCATTTCGAGAAAGGGCAAACTTTTTAAAAGGAAAGATTTCACTAAGTGTCTACGTCGCGTAATGCGAATACCACTGTATACATGGCGCGCGTATGAATACAACCGAATCAAACCAAAACGTATACCAAAATAATTAAAAAAAAAACAAGAAATTGGCAAAACTTTTGCACGGGCGTTCTATGGCGTGCGATCAGGTCTGGTACGTGCACACGCTTCGCCACTTTTCCGCGAACACCCCGCGTTTGCATCCCTTTTCACACACGCAAACTTTTATATTAATTATTTGATATATTTCGGTGAAAAGGTGTTGAATCAATGTTATCAACTGTTATACTATATAATAGTGCATACGCGCGAGAATGATTTCGCGTTTAAAAAATCACTTGGATCAATTCCTTTTTTTCTTCTTTAAATTACTTTGTATAACATGCACGCAAAGTTTTAAGAGACATTATGTATAAAATAATGGCGTTTACCCTCGATCGTAGTTTCACTTAGATTTGATATTTTCCCGATCCAATTCAATTTTGTTTTAATAACGAATTGACCTTTCAAAATCGTAATATATTTACTATGAATTTGTTTTCTTTATGATATAAAAATTAGGTTCGATTAATCTTTAGAATTTATTTCTAAGAAACTTCAAATAATAGTAATAATATACATATGATCATTATATTAACATTATGTTACATTTCAATCTGACTTTCTCGATAAGGATTATATCATACTAACTATGGGTAGAACTGCGTTCTATAAATGTTTATTTTAAAAACTATGCTTATTAGTTCAAATAAGAATATGACTTGTATTAAAAACCACATGAATCGGTTTCTAAATTTGTTTACTAAAATATACGAGTATATAAAATCTAAAAATACGCCATGCAACGAATACATTGTTTCCTACATATAGTCGATTATAAAGTGATTTACCAAAACGTATATTGCAATTTTAATTTTATATTTAACATGTAGAACCTGTGATAAATATTTAACTATAATTTTATTTAATTACCACCAGACGTAATTAATTTAACTAAATTATATTATGATTGATCTTTGATTACTTTATAGTGCATACAAATTAAGCACAATAACATTTTGGCGTTCGCCTGAATGTTTTGGAAAATAAAATACATTCGCATCGGGGAGTTTCACGTATGTAAAACATATTTATTTGAGTATTAGTAGTATATTTATGTTCTTTTTATTAAAAGAAATTTGACAAATATAAAATTGACATTATCGAATATAAAATAACTGCCATTTGGTGTGATATTACGTCTCATGTTAATATTATGTTACTGTGACAATGAGAAGAAATCAATTAAAAAACTCAAAATGTTTCTTATTTTATAAATATTTTTAGTTTACTTTGGGTTATTCCAATTTAAATTTCTATTGAATTCTCGAAACACGGACGGTATATACACATATACACATATAGACGTATGATTTTATAATAACAAAGTAACATATTAATTTACATCACATCTTGGCAGGAAAATATAATCAACCCGATTTCCAATCACATCAAAACAAAATACAACATCAAAAACAGTCTTTGAGTAAACACTCAATTATTTATTTTAAATATTTATCCAAATACATTTAAAATCAAATACTAATTTCCAAATACTTTTTTAATTCTATCAGTATTCATAAGAATAAATTCATTTGTACATTCATGAAATTTAAAATTATAATTTTCAGAGGCGCAAACTATCTAATAGTAATATTGAAAACACCTAAAATCAAGTACACCGCAAAAAACTATTGTTTATCGGTTTATAATATTAAATTATTGACAAACGTTTTATAGAAAGAAAGAAAAAGAGTAGAAGCATTTGAAAGTATTTATAAATACCTTTTTAAAGTATATTTTATAAGACTGAACGCGAAAGTAACTTTTTATGAATCCGCGGCGAGTTAGTTGTATAGTATGTAGGTAGGTTAGTAGTGGCTTTCGTTTGACGAAACATCTCATACAATATGTCGATTTCGTACAAATGTTAGAATTTTATTTTCAATAAACATTAATTTCCTGTTCTCATTTTATATTCCAAGTAAAACGAGGAATGTTACTCAATTTTTACCATGATTTTTAATTATTCCTGTCTGATGGTTTTTACTAAAAGACTAAAGTCCCTGATGATTTCTGATAGAATATTTTGTTTTGTTGGTGCTTTGGAAGGAGGGAGAAACTAGAAACTAATTTTTTTACTACTTCTACAGTTTTTCTAATAAATTACAAAAAAAAAACAACAAAATGTATCCGCTTTTGATCGAATCGATTTTTTTTTATCGTAACTAAAAAAGAACAATATAGAGGCTTGAAATGTTAATCGAATTCTTATATTACCTATTACGAGTATATATATTTTCATATAACATAAATGGTTACGAAACATTTTTACTTATTTGTGTTTTATATAGATATCTATTTGAAATGTTTGAATTTTTACTTTAATTTTTCGCCGTAAAATGTCGATGAAATAAGTGTAGTGGATAAAAATTCTTGAAAACGTAAAACAAAGTTTTAAATACATTATTCTTAGTAGTGTAAACAAATGTCGAAAATTCGTATCCGCATTTTTTTTTTTTTTTTTTTTAAGTGCTTGCATTTAAAATTCGATCGAAACTTAACAAAATCTTGAAAACCGAAATGTTTTTGTAGTTGAAAATTCATAAAACTTTCCATTTTAATACTTAAAACTTTAAACTCAATTCAAGATTTTCGCAAGTTGCTCTTGTGAAATTCGTTTTTTCAATAATTATTTACAAATCTTTACGTATAACTTATGTGTGTGTGTGTGTGTGTTTGACTCATCGGGGGGGTTACGTTCGTAAATTCAATATTTTCATTTAGTTTTTCAATTAAAATTTTTCCAACACTCGCCTCTAATTTATAGTTTTCATTAGTGTTATATTTATTTTGCGACTGTTTTTTGATACTTGATTTTTATTTAAAATAAAATAAAATGTATTGTTTTTTTTTTTTTAAAATCAAGTTAATGCGTGCATATTTTTACCAGTTCGAGTGTTGTACACACTCTTATACTAATAAAAGTTAGCACTTAATATCGTATAAAATAATTCGCGTACTTTAATTGAATTTCTAACTTAAAACTAATTCTGGTAAAGATTAATGGTATTCATTTTTACACAGTACACGCGTACGTTATGGTTTTTTTTTTTTCATTCGTTTTATTTCTAGTAAATTATTAAATATGTCATGACGAAGAAATAGGCACCTGAATAAACTTGATAAATATTAAAAACAATACATTTTGACGTAAAATTAATTTGATTTTTATTTCGAACATAAATTCGTTCTGCCTAAAACGATGAATATTATGATTATGCGATGTAATATATCATGTTCCTGACGTAGAAATCGGAAGTATTCCAACGTGGAAAGTTAACCCGTAATGCCTAGAGCAAACTTATATTGTACATTTGAAAGTCGGCATTCGGTTTGAATACGATTCAAAAAACACGCCGCCGCCGCGCGGAACACGACTGTTCGAAAAAAGATTAAACAAATAATATAAAAAACACATTTTTCGAATGCCACACTTTTGTTCGGTTGAAAAAAATAAAAATATTCCGTTTTGGAATTCAATAGAAGTCCGATGTCAAATTTCTATTTTTAATTCGGTTGAATTACATCGTTTACGAGTCACGAAAACACAATACATAATATATACGAATTCGCTTCCCCATACGAGCAAATTATTCCGAAAATATAAATCGATAGTTTTTGTTTGATAAACGTTCGCCAACTTCGATAGAATATTATTTAAGATTTACCCGTCTACCGCATAATTAATTTCGTACTACGTTCTTTTATCATTGTTATTGTAAATCTGTTTTATTCTTTATATTAGTTTACGTTTATTAGTTTAGTTTATTCTTACGTTCTTCTATATTACTAGCCGAATAACCCGGTGAGAAGTTTTTCCCGGTATCACGGATGCGGGGTAAAGGAGTCAAGTGTTGAATGTTATTATATTTCTAGATTGTTGTATATATGTATATAGGTATAATTATTATAGGGGTTGAATTTTAGAATTTGAGGTTATAGACATTTTGTTATTTTTATGTATGTAAGTTACAAAAAAATCCGACCGAGAAATAACGTTTTCCATTTTTAACACGTTTTATCCCCATTTAACCCCTATCTTAGAGGTTAGATTTTGAACTAATCTTTCTTCAACGGTCTCTATACTATTGTTTAAAACGAAACCATTAATTTTAAACCCGAAGCTTCGGCGGTTCTGGCTAGGCGATTTCCCCCATTTTTACCCCCTGTAGTTACTCCCTTAGGGATTGAATTTCGGAAAATCCTTTTTTATCGCACGCCATTAGACGCGAAGAATCACTGTTCCAAATTTCCAAAGTCCGTACGTTGCGTAATTTTGAGACGCAACCGATCAGCGAGTGCGTGGATTTTATATAAATAGAAGATTATTATGTCATCAAAAAAAAAAAACCGACGATCTTTGCCAACAGGTATTGATTATGCAATTGTTACATAACTTTTACCGAAATCGCGTGCGTGCGATGAACAACAATAGGACGAATATTACAATAGAACTTTTTTTTCAGTGGGCGGTCGAATACGATCGCTGGTAAACATATCGTCTCATTGGTCGGATGTTTACGATGAGCTCGATTGGCCGTGACGTATTCTAAAGGTGAACGTTTAGCGCCACCTTGAATTTCGTAATGAAATCGGAATCAGTGTTCGCGTATCGTTGCGATATTCATCTATATTTTTACTCGCGTGTTTCGTCCGTCTTCGTTAATAGTAATTGTTCTCGCGTTTCGATTTCTTTTATCTCGTATGAATAATGCGAACGCTCGATCGAAGACGGCTATCGTCGTCGATGAACGAAGACGAAAACGAAAACAAATATTTCGAACGCGCAGACGATGCACTTGAAATCCGAGAGACCGATAATTAACAGTAAGTGCCGATCACGTTTTATGACATCATACCCGTGTCGATATTTTTGCACAGACGTTTCGTTTCGTTTCACTTGAGAGATTTTTTTCAATATCCTTTCAAGGGGTCTCTACTATATATTTTCTAAACGAAACTACCGACCGAATTTCATACTCGACGCTCCGCGCGGCGGTTCCCCGGCTAGGCGATTTTTTTTATTATTTTAGTATTTTATTAAATCTATATATATAAAAATGGAGACAAAAAATTGGAAATTGAATCAGTTGAGAACGGCTGGGCCGATTTGGCTCAAATTTTTTTTAAATGATAGAGAATGTCGGGGAGCGGGTTTATAGCATAAATTATGGAGAAAATTAACCCTAAGGGGGTTAAAAGGGGTAAAAATGGAAAAAATCCTGAGTCAATGGAGCTTTGTGGTATTAAATTTTGTCAATAGTTTCATTTAATATAGCAGAGGCCCCATGGGAAAGGATTTTTCGAAATTCGACCCCTAAGGGGGTTAAAAGGGGTAAAAAGGGTGAAACTAGAAAAATTCGCCTGGCTGGAACTGCTGGAGCTTTGAGTATGAAATTTGGGCAGCAGTTTCGTTTTATATAGTGGAGACCCCATTGGAAAGGATTTTTCGAAATTCGACACCTACCGGAGTTAAAAGGGGTAAAAGGGGTAAAAATGAAAAAAAAACTGATAAAATAAAAAGTTATACTGCACACGGGCGAAGCCGGGTTATTCAGCTAGTATTTTTATATATTTATTAGGGGTTGAATTTTCGAGACGTACTACTAAAAGCTTTAAACCTTCCATATTACCATACCTATTGACAAAAATAATCATTAATTATTTATTGCAAATAATTGGCCGTTGCACAATAATTGTGTACTACGTAATGCCGGATTTCATTTTTGAAATTATTTGCGCTCGACAAGAGTATTATTATTTTATTAATAAGTATTTTCGTTATTTTATGATGTCATTTGATAATATCGCCGAGGTTATTCAACAGGCTAAGCTCTCTCTAATTTAACGTATTTGTATTTTATGAAGTTACGCCTTATATAAATGTCCTTTTTAATCTCTCGGGTGTGTACCCGACAAGGACGGTTTTAACATTTTTAGCATTCCCTTTTTTTTATCCGTTTGATATAGGACGCAAATTAGACGATCTTGAGATATTTATGATCTTTTGTTATGACTAAATAATAGGTTATTCAAACGTTATGCGTTTGCGTACCGCATCGAGGCGATGATCTATTTTTCATAAGACGATGTTGTTTATACTGTGAAATTAGTTTCGACTTTATTATATTGAAAAATATATAAATATTTTATGTTGTGAGTAGTTCGGAAAATTAAATATCATAAATTGTCAAATAGGTCTAGTTTAAAAAATGTTTAATTAAACCTGTGTATGTGAAAAATATACTGGGAAAAAAGGCCGTTTCAATTGCGAATTCAACCCCCCTTTAGTTGTAAAATAACATTGCTTTAAAATTTAAATATTTTCGAGTTTTGTTTGTTGTAACGAACAATTCAAAAATATGTTTTATTTTAATCTAATTTCCGTTGTATAACGCGTGCACGTTTTAAAATATTTTTTTTCGCTTTACAATTAAAAATAAAACATTTACCGACGCTTAGATATCGGTTGGTAAAATAGATGATTGGATAAAACGTTTATATAGTAAATGTTATTATTTTAATTAGATTTTTACAAATAATTAATACCACCCTAATACGTGGATATTTGGTGTCGTTAGCTCTAGGGCTTCATTTTGGAAGGTTATTTTGATCTTTATAAAATCATTACTTTAATATAAAGAAAGAGAAAGCTCTCGAGTGTATATCATAAAATGTAATAAATCGTAGAACAATATTATTAAACCACAACGTTTATTTTTCTTTTAACCTCAGTATTGCTTAACAATAAATTATCATAGAAATGTGTTACTACTGATCGAGTTGTACACCTGAAATAATACCGAACGATGTTATGCGACACTGACATTTTATTTATTATTTCGAAAACGACGTAAATATAACGAGAAAATCGATAAAACAGAGAATTTATTTTTCGATTGTTCGATTGAGATAAGCTGTTTTAATCAATAGCGTGTAAGAATTTGGAACAATTGGCTCCTTTAGTTTTTTTCACCGTAACGTTATTGACGTTTGAATTATTGCACAAATATTGACAATATAGTTGCTTATTTATTTATTTCTTGACTCGTTAATTTTCTCTTACAGATTAAATAGCTATGGCTTTTGTTTCGAAACATATTATTCTTGTTCGAGTCTGAAAAACGTCTTTATAACGCGATAATACTCTTGATTATGTTTAATTGAGTATTCAGCGCGTACAATTAGACATATACATAATATTATATTTGCTCGAAATCGTTTTATTTTAACGCGATGATTTATTTTTGCTTTCAAATGTAATCCAAAATAATAACGTTACCCCCGCACAACGCCTCCCGCCCGCCGTTTCCGCCGATGTTTACTGTTTCAAGTAAACGTTTAAAACAGAATTGGCATTGTTAATTTTCGAACGAAACTAATTACCGTGTGCGGAATGTTTTTAATTTCGTTTGAAATAAATTGCTCAGTTAGTTGCGTGTCACGTGCACTTTGTGCATAAATAATTAATTCATTTCTTTATGGAGGAATCGTGGTTTAATTCAATGTTAATGTTTTGAAAAAAAAGACTGTTTAAAAAATATTACTCAATTGTTTTCGAGTATAGTGATTATGATTTTATCGGACAGTGTTGTTTTGTATTGACACTGTACGTTTAGAAATGGTTTTATCCGATAGAACTTTGACGTTCTTGTGGCTCGAAAACATGTATTCTAATGTTACACATTCTTCGCGTTTCGTCGTGTCGTTGCCAGGAGTGTTGATATAATTATTATCGTATCGTTGTGCTTACTATATGAGTGGGTTCAAGCCATAGTGGTGTGAGTCATATTTTTTTGTAAAAATGAATTATATTATATTGTGGGCATATCTTTGAAAGAGGCAAAGTGTGAAGTAAGTCAAATTTCTACCTCTAGATTTGACCCTTTGAGGTAATAATTTCATCAGGGATTTATTTTTGAGTTTTTAACAAATCGTTTTGTTTCTCTAATTAAGGCTTATATGACTTACACCTCCTCATATTATATTAGTATGCACGTGTAAATAACTCAAATTCTTGAAACCTCGAGGTATAGATTTGTATAAAGTCGTCGACGATTAATTTCATTTAGTCGAATTTGAATAGTTTCGTTATCGACCGGTACTTTGTCAAAACACATAATACCTGTAAAACGCGTCTTATATCCAAACGGATCGAACAAAGTTTTAGGCGCTGCTTTAATTCTAAAACTTTAAGTGAAATATAATGTCTACGTTATGTATATTAGTATAGCGTTTGTACGCTAAACGTAAAATAAAATGTATCCAACAGATTTCGTTCGAATTGATTATTATTATTATTATTATTATGAATTCGATTTATTGTTGCGACCGAACTAATAATAACAGATACCCCGAGGATCCCGGTAATTTGTAATATTATACTTTCCTTTGCGTCGTGTTTATTACATTTGGACCTTTTATCAGTACCCTTCGACGCATGTCGAGTCGATCCGTTGTAATTCCTCGTAGTATGTCTTATCTCTCGGTCCAAAGAGCGGTTCGAGAGCAGCCGTTTTAATGTCTTTATCCGCTCGGTCCGTCGGCTATATACTTGAATGCGACCCCCCGACTGTGTTCGGCAGACCCTTGTGCAACCACCGCCGCTAATACCCGCGGGTTCTCCTGCAGCGACTTTCTCACCGTCGGAATTCTCTATTTTCCTCTGTTGTACACAATTATACACGCTCGTCAGCCAAATTTTAATCCTTTTCGACGACGACGACGCGGCGGAGGTGTTCCATACAACATTCCCGTGTGTGAAAGCTCTCCCGTCTCTATATAATATCGACACTCGTTTGCGCGTTCGCAGACAAACCAGACTCTCTTCGACTCTCTCGTCGCTTCCTCTGTAATTCAAGTGCGAATCGTTCCTCGCACCCCGCCCCTCCTTCGCCCCCCGTTTTCCCGTATTAACGAACGCCGCGTGTTGCCTATTAAAAGAGAAATAACTAGAAACCATCGGGGCACGGATTAGATAGAATTTATCCAATTATCTAATCGGTTAATCTAATCTGTGCGCTATCGCTAAATTTACGTCGTTTGCTCGACATAAATTTACGTATAAAGGTACACACGTAGAGGAAATCTTCAAGTCCAAATCGCCACCACACGCCCGGGAATTACTCCGAGGATTTTATTTTTCAGTCTGATTTTATTTTTCCCAGTTGATTTTCCCTGATTTTCTTTTGATTTAACATTCCAAAGACAAGGCTCGCTTTCGTATAACTTTATAAACTCTTCCGTGAATTCGCGGCTCATTTTCAATGTTCTTTCAAATTAAGTAATTTCAAACAAAAGTACTTTTATATACTTTTAGCAAAATAAAAAAAAAACAAACAAGTAGTTAGTGATAACAATACGAATAATAACAAAATAATAATAATGATATCGCACTGATCCTCAAGGCAGACCACAAGTGTGCCACCACACGAACAACTTTGAACTGCACAGTCCGGCCCGCGCAGTTTTTCCTTTTGGAATTTCGAAGAGGATTTTCGGACTGCGCAGGCTGACATAGGCCTTAAGGCCGATCCTACACACGTGAAGGAAATCCTCAAGGACTGCAGACTGCGCAGTCCAAACCTTGAGGATTTCCTCTACGTGTGTACCTTAACGTTGTACCATCTCCGCGCCTGTCGTATTTTTTTTTTTTTAGATTCCGGTTACGGTTTGCGAACGCGCCCTTATTTCGGTTGTATTTATTACCACGATGTCTTTTCTCTCTCTCTCTCTCTCTCGTTTATTTCGTCATCTATAACCATCAGCTCTGCTAATGAGCTCTCTTCTCTTTTGACTTCCTTTGCAGTTCTAAAAAGTAGATCCACCGTGTCTCACTCGATCTGTCGGTTATTTATCATAACACACAATCTCTCGCGTTTGCGTCGATAAATTAATCCGTGATAATAAATCGCGGAAATACAGCAGAGGTTAAAAACGCCATTACTCATTAACCGTAGTATTCGTTTATTACAAATTTTAAGTATTAATTTTATCGAGTCAACCGAAGTCGATTAAACTGCTTGTTTAACGAGACGGTCTTGATGGCTAATAATTATTCATTACACTAACCGTGTGTCGAATTCAAATTGTATTTAAATATTTTAACGTTTCGATATAGTGTTAAACCGGTGTTTATCGTATCGAATAATATCGTTATTGTTAAATAAAAAAAGATAAGTGCATGCTGCATTTCATAAAGCGCACACTTAAATAAGGAGCAATCGATTAACGTAACGTCGAGTATAAAATACAATATGACATAATCTATGCTAATAAAACGAATTACTTTGCAATGAAAACTTGTAAGTGATGTGTTCACACGCTGTGAACATAATACAAATTTACAAATGTATATGTTTTTAAGTGTTCAAAGTATTGAATTCCAGACGTTGTTTTTTGAAGTAATGATGAAAATGCATTTAATGTACTTTTTTTTTATAGTTTTTATATTTATAATTGTTGAAAGTTATGATCTCATCTAGTGTCCGCTAAATTAATAGAAAATGTGTATTGTTTTTATTTGAACTCTAAAGACGTTTAAATTTAATGTCTTACTTAGCTGGTTAGTTGTTATTGAATTCCAATTGTTACATTATTAATAACTAACAAGTAATCAATTTAAAAACAAACAATTATTATTTAAATATATGTATATATAACTGAAAGTCGATCGTTTTACTTTAGATCCTGTAAGTCAGATTCTACCGTTAAATCCATGTCGAGGTTCCCTTCGAACCACACGAATTCCAAATGGCAGCGCGCAGCTGGTGCACAGTCGACGTTACAAAATGAAATACAAAGTTCTGTAGACGATGCCGAGGTATTTATTTGATTAAAATCCAATATTTTAAGTATTTTCGGCCGTATAATAAATAACAATTAATTTATATTTATATTTCAGATGAATTACGACAGATTATCGCCCAATTACGGTGATTTTCCTCAACCTCACCCGTTACCTATGCCCGAGTACGGGGGATACTTTGCGCCCTTGAAAGAATATCTTCCTATCAATATCCCGTCGAGCAGTGGTTTTCACAGGTAATTAATTTTAAATCTGAAATTTTACTGAAAAAATAAAAAATCTGATCTCTGAATTTCTATATTTTTGAATTTATACTTTAAATTATAGTTTATTATAGTTTAGTTACACTATAGTAATTATATTTGTTTACTTATCTGTATTGTTAAAATCGGTACATAATAAATATTTTATGTTTTTTTTTTTTTTTTAGATGCAATATTGCCGTCATGTTGCTCAAAGATTTGCCGTCAGACTCGATAGACATTGACTGGTCAATCCATATGCCTTTGATGTTGCACATTGCACTGTTGGGAATGGACCACAGTCGTCCATTGGTTCATCAACATTGCAAACAGTTGTTGCTGAACTTGTTGCTAGTGTTGGCTAATAATTCAGATCAATTGACTATCGCTCAAGTCCTGTTGAATCGAGACACAATGCGCCTCGGTATTGGATTGCCGACGCCACCGGTACCTGTTTCCCAGCATAACTTCATTGGTTAGATAATAATAATAATAATTAAATTCAAAGACACGTCCTTTCGTTTGGTGGCCTAAATGCTTAAAAATTACAATTTTCCTCGACGACACGTCTTAATAACCATGTAAAGTTAAAATTCTAGAAGAATCTAATCGCTCAATCCGTTTGTATTTTATATTTTTAATTTCGAACGTTATTTTTTACTTCTCATGTTCTGTATCTGTTCGGATCAGTTTTAAAACCTTTTTTTTTTTTCTTAACAGCATTTCCGTTTTTCTTTTCTTTTTTTTTATATACAGGCTTAAGGCTGTCAACCTTTTTATTATTACGAATTCTGTTGTTTTTAAATTATTATTATTAAATTACAGTTTGATTCTGTAGGTTTTGAAAATGCAATAGGTGTTGTTAAAATTGAGCTAGATAAAACGTTTGAGTTATATCGTATGTTTATTAATTATCAGTTTTTTCGATGATATTTTAATACGTACCCGTGACATAGTTATACAACGCGATTCGTTTATTTCGGCCATACTGGCGATGCTTATATTGGTCAATATTTATAGAAAAATATTATAAGCGGAGCTTGCTTACAAAACATCTCTTCCGGACGAATCGAGTTCAATTTAAAATCTATGAATTTTTGTTTCAAACATGATTGGCAATTTTAATATGCTACAACTTAGTTTCCGTATATAAACAGAAAATACTCTTACTTATTTTTATTTTTTTAAAACAAAACCAATACCGCCGACTGTAAAACGAATAACTCTCTTGCTTGTCTCGGGATTTTCAATAAACTATTGCATAATTATTTATTTCCGAGGGTTGTGAAGTAATTTAATTTAACACTACGAGTAAGGTGATATTATAATTTAAAATCTATTCATTTGCCGACGTGGAAACACCTCTGTAGAGTGTGCTTAAAATATTTTATTGGCGGCCCATTGGCTAACATTTATTAACCTCAACACAATGTAGTCTGTTTTTGATTAACAACATGTTAATAATAGTTGGGGTGTGGGTCTCAGAAACAACTTTGGTAAAATGTGGTTTGATATTTGGAGTCGAGATCGAACGTGTGGGTGTTACTATGTTCTACTATTTTAAACCACAAAATCTCTCGATATATATCCGATAACAGCGTTTCTAGTAATGAGACGGATTATAATATACTCATATTACAGTTTCAATAATATCACGTTTTGATAAATCGTCCAAATATTATTTTATTGTCTTGTGATGTGGTGTGTGTCATATTTTTTATCAAAAACAATCTCAAAGTCATTGATCTTTTTCTATTTTATTTCTGTTTACGTATATTGTTTTACAGTATCGAAAATTGATTCTCTAAAAAAAAAAACCTCTCAATACTCGAATCTGTTGGAAATCACCAAAAAAAATTAAATATATTCGTATACATGTATTACTGTTACATACACAGGCTGAGGTAATATTTTTATTTTTCAGTTAATCAGAATGCTAACTTGTCGGACATAATTTACCTAATTTTAAGTAATGATGATAATCATTACTTTTTAATATTTAATTCTGAAATAAATAATACAAAACATGAGCACCTATTTATAAAAATTGTTTGTTTTGTATGATAATATCATTAGGACTCGTATGAAAAAAGTCAAATGCTTTTTATAAAAAAATTAATATTAATTCTTTCTGTTGATAATAATAATAATAATGATGATAAGTCAGTAAGGATAAAGTATTTCGAGTTCTTCTATTGGCAGGGTATTGAAAATATTGCACTATTCTCTTTATATTTTTGTGCATCATGCTGAAATGCATTTTCAATATTTCCATCGACGATAGTTTAGTTTAATGTCTACTATAGACTTTTGGAAATATAGAAGCACACGGTAGTTTAATAGCTTTTTACAAATTAACTTTATACACTCATCGTCCATGAATATTACTTTACATTAAAATTAAGCTCCAGCTATGATATTTATTTATGTCGATTTAATTAGTGTATCACATTGTACCTTACATTAAATTATTACACTATTATAGACTTGGATTGTGTTACGTTTAGTAATTATTATAGAATTTAATACCCGGCGCATATGCTTTTATTATGTGCGCAATCAATTTGGAAATTAATCAAATCATATAATAATAAATGTTTGATTTATTTTATCGGGACGGAAGGAGAGCATAATAATTTACAACAATATTAGAAACAACTATAGAAACAAAATAAATATTATTACTAATTTGGCTTTGCCGTTTAGTCTCGCGACTTAAACATTCCTTACTCGTTGATAAGTAAATCGGGCATAATATACTCTTATTTCATAAACTAAATCTAAACGCCATAGATTTTTCAATTGAGTTCGATCAAAAGATATTTTTTAAAACGTACCAAATTGTATATTTACATAGATATTCATTGATTTGTATTGGCTAGTTTATACAATTATATTGACATGTACAATCGTGCAAACTACTAATGAAATAAAATTATGTTACAGAGGCTAACGAGTCTTTTGACAGTTATTTGCAAGCGCCTATTGGAACCAGTTGTTCACAATCTACCAGTCTGGTTGTTCTGCCTTCTCCTTGTGGTAAGCCATTAAATTGCCGAGTTAAATTATTTTATAAATTTGCATTTGATAAGCTGTTATTATTATTATTCATAGAAGATGATACTTCGACAGTGATATTGGGCATGGATCAACTGAGTCCACCGACTCCGAATTTAACCATAAAAGAAATTGTCAAATCTCTCATTGATTTCATCGCTTCGAGGTAAAACATTTATCATCCATGTTTGCCCATATGTGATATGTATCGTCTAGTTTAATTTTGGAATTATTTATGTTATTTTCCAGTAGAGATCAACCGCTTTGGCACTATGAAGATATAACGGCCAAAGTGTGGTCGATTCGCAGTGGAGAACAGTTGGACGTATTTCTTCAGCATATTCTCAGAGTGTTCCACGAATTTTTACCACATGCGTTGATAAGCGAACGATGGGCGCAAACAGCCATTCAGTTGGGTCTATCCTGTTCTTCGAGGCATTATGCCGGCAGGTCATTGCAGGTATGTGTTTATGTGAAACTTTCCCGTCTGAAATGAGCCGATTAAATATTTCTAGAGTGGTTTTAGTGATATTAAAAGCGGTAATAGATTATGTGAATGTTGAATTTACTTGTTAAAACTTAAACTAATTATTATATCAGTGTACGCAGTGACTTGTGGTACGTTCTGTGATACAATAATGTTTTTCACCCATTTCTAATCATAAAAACATAATATTATGTCATCCATAGACAATTAAGTACAAATTCCGAATTAAATTCTATAAAAAAGTTTTATAAATAAAAACACATTGACTTTGTACAATAATTCTCTTATTTTTAACCACGTTCCTAGATATAAAGACTTGACTTTTTGTAGATTTGTTTGAATATTTAAAAATAATAAGTATTACAACTTTACAAGCCCCTAAACACGAATATATCTCTAAGGAACGTTTTAATATATTGGTAAAGTTGTTAGTTCCTAGTTGCACACACTACCTTATTTACCTATACATTTTATAATACAAGTATAGTAGTAAATTGTAGTTATTGTTTTAACGTCTGGTACAATATAGTACTATTGTCGTACATCTGGTACAATATAATACGTGCCTATTCGTTTTTTTTTGTTTAAAAAGTGAATCTCTTTTTTTTTATTAATGTTGAAACTTTGTTCTGTTATTTAAAAAAAAAAAAACCACGTCTAAATTCAATTAAAACGTTATACCGCAGCTGATTAATGGATTTAGAAAAAATGTACATGATAGATTATCAAGGTACAAAAAAAAAATAATAATAATACATAAAGTTTGAGAATAATTACATTTTATTGTTTTAGTCCGATTACTTGTATTACTTTATTTTGAAAATATAAACTTTCGCGAATAGGCTTTTATTGCGTTTAACTTTCATTTAAATGTCGAGTTTCCGAGACGGTAAAATTACTCGATTCTCTTTGCAGAATAATATAGAACGACGCCAAAATAAAATGACTTATTGGACCAACGTTGTAAAATGGTAACGACTAGATTCACGTCGTGGCGTTTATAATGTTTACTGTACTAACATCGAATTTTGATGTTTGTGCGTAATTGTAATTCATGTTAAACGCGTGTGGATAAAAGAGTCGCGACAAATATGGTACATTTGCATTGTAAAAGAAAAACATTATGTTAATATAGGAGGAGTACACGAACAACACTGATATTATTTTATTGTGTTACATTTGCAAATTTACATGCAAATAAATTACTTTTCTTTGAATTGTTTTACGGAGATGACGATCTTAATAATTATTTTGTAAAAAAAAAAAAAAAACATTTTTTCCCAACACTTTTAATCGATGGAATAATATAAATTTATAATTTTTTTAACATCACACTTTGGTTAATTTCTTTCGAAGATTTTTTACCTAATTCCAAACCGATCGTAAATATTGAAACGCTTTTCTTTTGCATAATACTCCGGGCAAGACCTATTTTTTATTTTCATTATTAAAGATACGTTATTATAATTTTAACAAATTATTTTATATTTTTAATAATATTTTGTTACATGAGTATTGAAACATAATATTTAATTAAAATTTTTTATATTTCTTTTATTGTGTCGACAGATTTTCAGAGCGTTACGCATTCCGATTACCAGTAGAATGCTTTCGGAAATATTGTCGAGATTAATTGAAACCGTTGCCGAACAAGGCGAAGATATGCAGGTTAGTATTTGCAATAATTCGAGTATATATACTTATTATTACGCGTGGTCGTACAAAATCGTTTAACAAATCCTTGTTGATTGAGTTTAATATCGCGTAATAACTATTAACCGCGTTATTCAAATGCGGTCGAGCCCCACTGATTTAATTCTAAAAATACTCCCCATTATTAGGGTTTTGGATGTTAATGATTTTGCATGTTTTACGAGGTGGTTGGTCTTGTGCAATGATGTTTACTGATTGATTGAAATTCGTTATAATTTAAATAGTTTTAAAGTCGTGTTTAGTAACTTTTTTATTGTTACACTTAAATATAATTTTCAAATGTAATCTTTATGAACATATTAAATCGTTTACATAATATAATTTCGGATAAATGCGTTTTAATTTAAAGTGCAAATTTAACGTTTTGAATTTAAAACTGTTCATTATGCTTTTATTTTTCTAAACGAATACAAATGATTTTTTCTATTCGTTCGTTTATTATTATACTATAATATACAAATGCGTTACTGCCGGCGGCGCCTGGGGTTTCGATTTTAAAACCGTTTGGGCGATTTGGGTTCCAGTTTTTTTTTTTTTTTTTTTGAAAAAGAGAGCTTTCACGAGGTCGTTTATCCTTATATATATAAAAGAACAGGCCTTTTTTATGTACCAATTTTGTGACGACGCTATTTAACTTTTTTCCAATTTTTTTTCACAAAGGTGTTCCAAATACCTTCGTGAGTGTCACCACGTCACCCGATTTTCAAAATTCCACCCCTGAGGGGCTTAAAAGGGGTAAAAAAGGTGAAACTAGAAAAATTCGCCTGGCCGGAACCGCTGGAGCTTTGAGTATGAAATTTGGTCAGCAGTTTCGTTTTATATAGTGGAGACTAGTGATGGGCAGAAACGACTATTTGATACTACCGACTATTAGTCGGTTTTCATTACGTACTACCTACTATTATTCGACTAATAATTTGCACGACCAGCTATATACAAATCATAGAAATTAGTCGACTAATTATTTGACTAAAATAACTGATGACTCGGTAATTCTAAGAAATCTAAATTGTAGTCGTAATTCTATTTAAAACTTAAAGCAAAAAGAAATAGAACACATCCAAAAAATGTAGATATGTTAATATTTTTAAACAAAAATTTAAAACAGTTGTAAATTTGTATTTATTTTTCCTAGTAATGTTTAGGTTTTTTATATTATTATTATTTTGTTATATTGTTGAATTAAAGTAATTCATGCTAAAGTTTGCAATCAGTCCAATAAAAATCAGTTGAATAATAAAAAAAAGCAAATTGAATAATAATAATTAGTCGAATAATAAAAATGTTCGAGTAACTAAATTAGTCATATGGTATACTTAGTCGGTAGTAATTAGTCACTTTTGCCCATCACTAGTGGAGACCCCGTGGGAAAGGATTTTCCTAAATTCGACCCCTACCGGAGTTAAAAGGGGTAAAAATGAAAAAAAACTGATAAAATAAAAAGTTATACTGCACACGGGCGAAGCCGGGTTATTCAGCTAGTAGTATATATAACGATCGATCTCGCAGGGTTACGTGACGGAACTGCTGCTGACGCTGGAGGCGGCCGTGGACTCGCTGGAAACGGACTTCCGGCCGTTGGACATGACCCGCGACATATTCAAGTCGACGCCGAACCTGAACAACAAGGACACGAACACCATGGTGGAGGGTAAACGGGCCGCGGCGGCGGCGGTGCAAAGGGCGCCGCCGGTGAACCACCGGCGCGTGCCGCCGTCGTGTTTCAACAACCAGGCGTCGTCGTCGTCGTCGCACTTCCGGAGCACCAGTTACTCGGTGTCGCATTACTCGCGCAAGGCGGTGCCGCCGTACTCGCAATCGGCGGACGCGGCGTCCAAGGACGACGGCCGCGGCCGCACCGCGGCGGCCAACTGCAGCGCCACGCAGCAGAACCTCAAGCTGCTCGGCGACTCGGCCACGCAGGACGACAAGCTGACCGTGCTCGGGCAGCTGTTCTGGCTGGCCGTGTCGCTGCTCGAGTCGGACTACGAGCACGAGTTTCTGCTCGCGTCCAGGCTGCTGTCGCGCGTGCTGCGCCGGCTGCCGCTCGACCGGCCGGACGCGCGCGACAAGGTGGACAAGCTGGCCGTGCAACTGCGCACGCCGTCGTTCCCCGGCGTGCACGCGCTCCTGCTCAAGGGCTGCACCAATCCGGTCACGTACGAGCACGTCGTGCCGCTGCTCTCGCAGCTCACGCCGCTGCTCGACCTGCTCGTGGTCGACCCGTCCGAGAGCCTGGCGTTCCCCATGAACGTGGTCGCGCTCCTGCCTTACATGCTGCTGCACTACGAGGACGCCAACGAGCTGTGCATCATGAGTGCCGAGAACATTGCCCAAGTGAGTTGCATAATAAATATATTATTTATTTACGTGTCCGGTGAGAATAACAGCTTTTAACAGTGGACAAATTTGCTCGGGAGAATGATTTTAAAGTCGGAGAGAAGAATAAAATACTGACATTTTTTAACAATGCCAAAAACCACACACTAAACGTCTCCTCTAACGGCTTAATATTGAGATATACCGATATTGCGATATCGCCGAGTCCCTCTTCTAATCGTTCGATCCGGCGGGAGCTATTCAATGTCCGACCTTGGAATCGTCTGGGTCGATTAAAATTTTCTGCGCTATTAATTTTACAATATTTCTTCTACGATCGAACCGTTCGAACCTATTATACTAACGATGACGGGTGTATTATTTAACACTTATTTTCCACAAACGATACAATATCGGGTCGGGGGAATGATCGAAGTAGCGTGTTTTTATGGAGACGACTTTGAGTCGAGATTAAAATGCGTCGTGGAAATAAAGGTCATAACTAGGGCAGAGGACTAGTAGCTCTAAAAAGCCACCAAATATGCATTTAAATATACAAAATATGCCCAAGTGAGTTGCATAATAAATATATTATTTATTTATGTGTCCAGTACGAATAACAGCTTTTAACAGTGGAAATATTTGGTTTCCTACGCTGAACTTTTTACCCGACTAACGTTCCACTTATCTAGCTCACTCCTTTCAACAACGTCGTATCTCAAAAGCTCGGGAGAATGATTTTAAAGTCGGAGAGAAGAATAAAATACTGAAATTTTTTAACAATGCCAAAAAACACACACTAAACGTCTCCTCTAACGGCTTAATATTGAGATATAGACGTGACGGTTTTGACGGGAAATATTATACGTAGTAGGATCAAAAAGTTCCCGGAATTTATTTATAGAAAAAAAACTATTTTTCCCATCAAATATCTGATTATTGGAATTAAAAGTAGACATTATTAGCTATCTGTAGGTGTTTTGTCGTTAAAATTACACTAGTCTCATGTGAACCGTAATCGTGTCCATGCGAAACGGAGTTTACGCATATTTTCAAAATGTCACAATTTGAACAACGCGCTAACATTAAATTTTGTTTTAAACTTGGAAAAACTGCTGCGGAAACGCTTGAATGTTTGAAAACAGTTTACGGTGATGAAGCATTAAAGAAAACGGCCGTTTATGAATTTAAGTTTACTCTTTAAGGGCATTCTAAAAACAGGCACAACTCAATAGCCGATTTTTGAAATATGACGTTATTGAAAGGAGAAAATAGGTAAATTTAATATACTTTACTGTATACTGGATATTTTGTGTATCTATTACTTATACTGGATATTTTGTTAAGTATCGTTGGAATTTGTTTACTTTGCCGACTCTCCGAAAACAGACTAAATTTAAGTCTCGTTGATTTAATAAAATAACACGTAGGCGCCTATTTTAAATGATAATAATTCGATCATTGCTAGTAAATAGAATTGATAAAACTATAAAATTTTACGGGGTCCTCTTTGCCCTTTTGAACGCTGGTCGGGTGTCTCGAAAAGCTCGCGAGTGGCGGAAAACGATTCGCGTCACGTCCGCTTTTCAAATTGCACGTGACGCGATCGACGATTTACGACGTAATCATTTGTGAGGCGTCGTCGATTTTATCGATAATCTTCACGTCTCGTCAGATCACTCTTTTTTTTTCTTCCGACTATCATCATTACTTTTAATTGATTTTTATCTTAATAAAGCTCGTGCAGGAATTCGTCCGTGTAGGAGGAGGAGATATCCGTTTCGGTAGAAATTTTCCTATTAACCTGGTTCGTATTTACGCGCATTTTTGAGCGACGCCGCCGAGTCCCTCTTCTAATCGTTTGATCCGGCGGGAGCTATTCAATGTCCGTCCGACCTCGTAATCGTCTGGGTCGATTAAAATTTTCTGCGCTATTAATTTTACAATATTTCTTCTACGATCGAACCATTCGAACCTATTATACTAACGACGACGGGTGTATTATTTAACACGTCTTATTTTTCCACGACCTCGGCGGATATTTTGTTGTCAATAATATTATTGTTCCGTGGAGTGTGTTTGGTGCGTTTTTTCCACAAGCGATCCTATATCGGGTCGGGGGAATGATCGAAGTAGCGTGATTTTATGGAGACGACTTTGAGTCGAGATTAAAATGCGTCGTGGAAATAAAGATCATGACTAGGGGCCGGAATTATATTCTTTTAAAATAGCCAAAATAAGATGCTAATATTCTCTAAAAAAGTTGAAAATATTCTTGCAATATTCTTTAAAAATCATAATAAAATATGCGAAAATATGCTTTTTTATTAATTTCGTATTCTCTCGAAATAAAAATATTCATTTATATGCAAAATAATACAACAAAAAACTGATATAAATGAGTATATGATAAAAAATAATATGCAAAAACTAACCAAAATAATACATGTTAAAAAAATCGATTGAATTATATTAATAACAATAAGGTATTTGTAATTACGAAAATTTTTGAAAACAGTTAACAACTATATTTTGCTCCATATGTTCCGGTGTCATATTTGTACGACGGTCTGTTAATATGTTTTTATACGTGCTAAATGAACGTTCGACGTCAACTGAAGTCACGGGAGCATTTTTGCAAATCAGTAATCATAGCCGGTGAAAAATTGTCTATAAGTTGAACTTCATTATTTCCATTCAAAACTTTAGCTACGTTTTTCTAAATGATGAGCCCTTGATTTTTTTCTTGAAGTTGATCTATTTTTATTTTATTTCCATTTTCTCCGGGTATTTTTTGAAGTTGACCAATTGTATTTTCAATTAGATTTTATCGAATCAACAAGAGACACATTAGACTTTAAAAATATCGAATGTCTATAGAAATTAATCGATATATTCTCAAATATTCTTTATTGTACGAAATATTCTTTTATCTTGAAATATTCTGAAATATGCTAAAAAAAACTTTTGCCATTAATTAACCGGTTTCATGATTTGTAAAGATTTCGAACCCCCGTCTGACTGCATAGCCTCAAAAAAAATATGCAAAAGAATATAATTCCGGCCCCCTAGTCATAACGAATCGAAATTAGTCAAATAAAATTCGCTATGGAAATCAATACACCGTGTTGTATAGGTATAATAGTGTGCTCGGCTAACCTCGTGATTGCCGACATATGTTTGATGATATTTTTTCGTGTCCGTGCCGATCGCCGAGTTAGTGGGGTGGTCAGGTTTATTTTCCGTTTTCGCCCGTTCTAATACGCGGTCTTTGTAATTTATATTTTTCAGTTGTGCACCAACAAGAGCATGAAGCTGGAGAACTTGGCCACGGTCATGACGCTGTACAGCAGGCGCACGTTCAGCAAGGAGAGTTTCCAGTGGACCAAATGCGTAGTGAAATATCTGTACGACGCGTATTCTCACCTGAGCCACAATATGCTCGCGTTTTTGGTCGAGGTCAGTCGCGTGTTTTGTTATTTATTTTATACGATGAGAATGCAGTGTGCGCCTTGATTTTGTACTGCGCGCGCGTCGTCTGTCGTCTGGGGTGCGATTCTACTAATGCGTGTTGATCGCATTGAGCGTAGTTGGCATGAATGTAACATTTTATATTATCAGCGCAATCGACGTAATCATTTAGCCTATTCTCTTAAAGACGTAAAAGTCGTTTACTTTTAAATTTTATTATACTAATATTATCATATTAGTGTATTACGTCCAAAAGATTAGGTTTTTATAAAATATTATTTATATTATTTTTTATATTAAAGATTATTATTTTACCATGGCTTCGGGTTTAATATCATACTTACGTGGATGATACTTACCTACACATTATATTTGTATTTTTAATAATACATTTTAAGTTTTTAATAAATTATTATTTACTAATTTTTTTAGTTTGTTAATGATAAATTAATTGTTATTTTTAAGAATATATAATTAATTGTATCTTTCCATATAGTTTAGATATTAGGTATAGGTATTTGAAATAATAACAAATTAATTGATAACGATATCATAATATAAGCCATATCACATATAAATACGCCAATAACGCTAATAACGACAGGCTTTTCTAATAGTTTCCGACGTAATTATTGCAGTCCATTCTGCCGAATCTACTGAACACGCAATAGTGGAATAGCAATACGCGTTAGATTTACTTTGGTGATAAGGCGGATTACGCTTAGTACGTCGTTTACGCGTTAGTGGAATCGCACCCCTGAATTCCTATAGTAGCCAGACTTGCCAGACGCGTGCTAAATATTAGTAAATAGAATAGGTTGTGATGACGCGTGTTAATCGCGAATATTATCGTAATGGGTGAAATAAACGCTCATGCGGACGGTATGAATTTAAAACGCGCGTTTAAAATGACACGTGGTGATTATTTTATTTCAATAATATCGCGTACCGAATTCTTCCGATACTTTGGTTGAAAAAATTATTTTACCCTTGTTTTCGAGCAAACCGTGTTCGTAAAAGAAATTATTTTTGTGGCTCTCGCGATTTAACATTGACCGATTGGCGGCGGCGCCCTTTAGGCTACTCCTCTGACCTACTCGGCCCGTTGGTTAATAACAGGCCCCGATGCGCGACGGCCACTCTCGCGCTGCGTTTTTATCGCTTTGCACGTAAATTAAAAACATTAATAAAACGAACTCGCCAATGTTTTCAGGTGTTGGAGAGAGGGCCGTACATTATTCAACTGCCGGTGTTGAATATCATCCATTGCATGTTACACTACGTGGACTTGTCGTCGACCACCTCGCAGCCGTTCAACGCCGATCTACTGAGAGTGATCGCGAAATACATCGAGGTAACCTCGGAGGAAAATATAAACGTCGTCGTTAAAGCACACTTTTTATGCCATAGCGGCGTGTCCAAGACGAAGCTCCGAGTTGGGGAGGGGGGGGCGAGACACGCGATTTTTATCATGAGATTAAAAACAAACTGATATAATATGTTAATCATACATTTCAATAATATTTAGGTATGAAATAATTTCATATTTATTATTAACGAGTTTGTTCAAACGAAGGGTCGTGAATTTTGTTTTCAAGTTTACATTTTCAATGTTTTTAATCGTTTT
Organism: Drepanosiphum platanoidis; assembly: GCA_948098885.1. NCBI lineage: Eukaryota > Metazoa > Arthropoda > Insecta > Hemiptera > Aphididae > Drepanosiphum > Drepanosiphum platanoidis. Next base: position 4,716,841 of record OX402534.1, on the reverse strand, counting down.
CAATACGTTTAGAAATAAATGAAACGTATAGTATATACATTTTACACCACACGCCAAGGCCGTATCTAGAAATATTTTCCGGGGGGGGGGGGGTCCAAAATATGTTTATTGTAATTTTACTGAATTAAGGTTTTAAAATTTGATTAAAAATAAGACCAAAAAAGTTTTAATCTTCTTTTAATAAAATATATAACTAAATAAACAAAATTACTTTGACATCTTGCCACCCCTTACACTATACAAAACATAAAAACAAAATGAATTGATAACATACACAAATTCAATATAATTTAATTTAATAAAATGCTTCTATCTTTTTGAAGAGCAAACTGGTTTAACACTTCTTCGGGATTAACTGTAACATCTCTATGGGAGAAAAATAATTGAATAGTACATTTTTGTTTTCACGTTTACTCATTATGATGAATTTAAATACTTTTCTACGTATTTGTCACAGTACGGCGGACGACGGTATGTCGGTATATTAATTATTATTAAAGTAATATTTTTAATGTACACAAGATTATTATCGTTGTTGTTATTGTCACCGACCGCCGCGCGCGAACCAGCGACGATAGCGGTCTTTTCCTTCGTCTATCGATAATAATCTATTATTAGACGAAGTAATAATATTTGCATAATATGATGATATGATTCATATTAGTCAACAGTTAATTTAATTAATGTTTAAGCCATTTATAACTGAAAATATATATGTTTGTATTAAAAATAAATAGTTATTTTAAACATTTGTAAAATACTATAGAAATTTCGGGGGGGGGGGGGGGTCCGGACCCCTTGGACCCCCCCTCAGATACGGCCTTGCCACACGCCATATGTAACAATATCCTCACGTCGCATATGTTTGGTCTTATAGGGCGTGAACTACAAAGAAGCGTTGAAAGTCTTGAAGTTGGTGGTCACCCGTTCCTCTTCGTTGGTCGCTCCGCCGACGTCCACTCATTACATTTACTGGGACTCGCACGCCACCGCTTCGCATTACTCGTTCGCCGACATCGAAGTGTTTATGAAAAAAGAACTGCCAGGTTTTTATTACATTAGAAATCGCACTGCCATATCGTGTTGTTTTGTTCCCACTCTAACGCGGTGTTTTCCTCTACAGGGAGAACCATGGACTTTACGTTTGACATGTCGCAAACGCCTCTGATTGGCCGAAAGGCGACCGCGGGAGGCTCCGCGGACTTGGAATCCGTCAACTCGAACAGCGTGCTGCTGCAAAGGCGGTCCACCTCGTTGTCGCCGTCCGACTCGGCAGTTCCCGGATGGAAGAGACCCTGGTTGTGTCAGGTGAGCGACGCGACGACGTATACGCTCTTGACGTCTATAGCGACTTGATCTCGTGTCTTTCGTTTCAGAGTCGAGTGCGAGATCTATTGGTCAGTTTGCTGATGACGTGCGGACAACGAGTGGGGTTACCGAAGAGCCCTTCGGTATGTATTTCCTCGATAACGCGATAATAAAACTCGATAATAATGTTTTCGACACGCGACCGGGAGCGGCGGAGCGGTGGGAAATGTGGTCCGATCGCTTGGTTCGTAAATATCAAATGTCGCCGCCGCCGGGGTAATATTGGGAAAAAAGCCGTCGTCGGCACGCCGCTACGACGAGATCGCGACGGAGCGAGTTGAAATTATACTTGCAAATTTCAAACCGTACCGAAATTGTTGAAAAAACTTATTATGCGGGAAAATATCACAACACGTTGACGTTTATCGTAAAACAAATTTGAATATTATTCGATCCTTTTCGCGTTCGTCTTTTAATAATAACTACGCGCAAACCCCGTACAAAACGGCGAATACCGATTTGAAAATTAATATGCGGACACATTTAATAACTTTACTTGTTCCGCGCGTTCGCTTTGTTCGACTTTGCGGCGAACTCGTTTATAACACTATATATATATTCGTCCCTTATTTTTTACGCGCACCCTTGACGACGACGTCATGATTATTAGGTCGGTCGCGTTTGAATTTAGCTACCGCTCCGCCGCCGCCGAGTCGAGTTCAATAATGATTTTAATCGATTTAATTAATCCATTTGTGTTATTATTATTATGTGAAATAGGACGATTTAAACACACTGAATAAGGTACGGTAAATATTTATTGCGCTGGGTAGACAGAGCGTTGTTTTCTAGTCTCACGCCTAAAACACACGGGTCACTAATATTTTGTTTGATTAATTATAGCGACTAATATTTTGGACGGTCGTACATTTTAAGAGTATACGGAAGACGGGTTGTAACGCGTTGTACGCCGTCGGTGCCAGAGCCGTACCGAGCCGTTTTTTATCCTGAGGCAGAACTTTAGCAATGCGCCCCCCTGGGTGTGGGGGAGGGGGGTGATACACTCGCAGTTTTCAATAATTTTCAATAAAATAATAAGATTAGGAAAATCAGTAGATTTTTAATTAGGTTTTGAGCTAAACAAGAAATAATATTTTTAGCCACAAGTTTATATAATTCCCAACCTTATATTATAGGAAACAAATCGATTCGAATTTTACAAATTTATAAGCTATTTCAAAATAATAATTAATAATAATAAAAATAAAATAATCATTATTTATAACGATATTATTTCCCTTGCTTTTGTGTCGGCGCAAATTTGTCAATAACTTCTTCGTAATCCAATTTACTAGCAATTTCTGTTTCTATTGAAAGTATGGTCATGCTTGATAATCTCTCCTGAGCCATTGTCGATCTTAAGTAAGTTTTTATCAATTTAAGTTTGCTGTAACTCCTTTCACATGAAGTAACGGGCATTGAGAGAAAAGTCCTTATAGCAATTTCAATATTTGGATACGATTCTTTAAGCTTTAATATAATATACTATTATTAACAAAATACCTATATAACTAATAATAAATACTAATAATGGTATACTATTCTTATCGGCGATCAACGTCGTCGTAATTTCGGGGAAAAAATAAACATTATGTTTACGGATTATAGTAGTAATATTATTTTGACAATAATATTTTTTCATAAGTTAATCATTTAATATTTTTGCGCCCCCCAGCATCAGGCGCCCAAGGCAAACGCCTCGCTCGCCTCACCCTAGTTACGGCTCTGGTCGGTGCCGTGTTATATACGTATATAAGAGGTTGGAATTATTATTTCGTCCGTCGACGAAAAATACACTTTTTATTACGGATCGGATCTTTCGAGCAATTCTTCTTTTCTCCGCGCCGAATTTCCGCTCGTTTGATTTACGGTATAGATTGAATTTTATTCTTTCGGTGAGAAGAAAACGCGACGATCGAATATCGATAGAGTTTGGTTTGCTCCGCGTGAATTCTATAAACGCGTGTTTTCCGCCACACGCCCTTATATAACATTTTAAACCGTTGAACGCTATCGTTTCGGTTTAAATATGACGCGAAACAGCCGATAAACGTTTTCGCCGTGTGTTGTCGTCGAAGAAATCATCGCGGTCGGATACAGGTACGGTTTCCCTTGCGCGATCGCGGTCGGCGATTTAAATTTGTTCGCGCCGCGATCGACTTGTTGTTTTGATAATATTAATAATAATTATTATTATTATTATACAGTAGAACTTCGATTAACCGTCACTGTCGGGACCGGGGCTATGACGGTTAATCGAATAGACGGTTAACGGAAATTTTGCAAAAAAAAAACGTGTACATACATTATACACACATTTATTATATTTTTTACGTGTGTGTACTTTAAAAAAAAATAAAATACTTACATATAACAAATTATAAACATACATACCACACATATTATAAAAAAAAAATCTGTCATTTTAGTTTGTTTTTTTGATTCTCTAGCTTTTTTAGCAGCAATATTACGTATTTCACGTAGAAGTAAGCTACTTGCGTAGCATTTGATTCTTCTTGTACTTCAAACCAATCAATACACTTTGATAACATAGGACTAAGTTTCTCTCCACTTATGTCTATTCGACGAGTTCCGTGACGAAATTTAAACTTATCAAGCCATCCCGTGCTTCTCGGTTAGGTTTTAGGTTAGGTTATCAAGCCATCTCGATCGTCTAATCGCCTAATTATTTTTATTTTTTTTTCGGCGGTGACCGATGACGGATAACAGAGAGTGACGGTTAATCGAAGTTCTACTGTACAATCATATGGCATCATGCAATGTTTTCATTTATGTTTGAACACTCGTTGACATCGGTTGTTCAAACACGAGTTCACCAAAGCAATAACTCATCATCTTCTTCTTCTTCTTCTAGCAAAATCATTTTTAAGATTTCTTTATCGACTGTATCCATTATGATAATTTTTAAAAACCAATAGTACTCCTGCACCGTGAACTTGGCACTTGAAAATATCGAATACGACTGACGGACGACTGTTAAAATATAAATTATAATTCTTTCGGTCGCAACGAAGAATCGTCTGGAGCAAACCAACATGACGCGAACGCGATCTTAATTCGTAGTTCGCGTTCGCGATCGCGCAAGGGAAATCGTACCTTAACACGGCACCGTTGCGCGCGACCGACTGAGAGGCGTGTTGGAAATGTTTACATACTAATATAGTACGACATTGTCGGGGCTTGTTTTAATCGTACGTTTAATGATGAAGGGTTTGGCACAGCTAGAAATTAGTGTTGAATAATAATTTTACTCTCACCCGTCGCTTTTGTTGCCTTTCACACACGAAAATATAAATGTATAATATATTTGTTGTCGATTATGTATATGTATGTGTACCGACGTTGTTGCTGCGTGTTTAATTCGTATGACTTATCGACCGGCCAACTGGTCGCCGCGCTTGACGATTATTATCTACGTCGCTGTTTCCCCAGGTCATATTCAGCCAGAGCTCCGAGCTGCTCGAACGGCATTCGAGCATGGCCAGCAGCACCGAGGAAGTGTCCGCGCCCGACGTGTCCATACCCAGCGACTCCAGGAAAGAACGCGAGGAAAACGCCGACCATTTCGGCACGGTGTTCAAGGACTTCGACTTCCTCGAATACGAGAGCGAGAGCGTGGAGGTAAATGTTCCTAAACGTTTATTACAAATATTGTACACGTTTTTTGCTATCGCAGCTCTCGTAGTCTCTCGAATCGAGTCTTGAAATACACGTTTCAGGCGATAGTCCAAATCGTATTTATTTCGTATTTCAATTATGCGCGTAATTTGCCAACACACTGATGCGACTGTTGCGTGTGTCTACAGCACGAAAGACGCGCGTAAAAACAATTTTTTCTTTTTTAAAAAAGACTTCGTAAAAGTCACACGATCTATTTAAAAACGATATCGAACGTCCCGAGTGTTCGTTTTTTATATTGCTATTCAATCGACACGTAAACGCGAAGGGAAAGAAATATTGAATTTTCTCCGATCTGTGCATGTAATACGCGCGTAGAATTTTTTATTTCCCCGCCCGACTTCGACTGCTTTTGAGTGGTATTTGTTTTTCTCTGGGAATCGATGAGACGAGTACGTCTATGATTGAATCGCTTATTGCAGAAACCCCATAAGCGACACGTAAGTTTAAACTTTCGAGAAATTTATAAAAACTTATCGTTTTTCTAAAAGTTTTTTTTTTTTCATTCTTGGAAGTAGAGGGGAAAGTTCTATTAAGCTAATTTCTAAAAAAAAGTTGTTTTACAAATGCTGTTCAATTGTCGTCGTCGTCGTAATTGTCAGGACTCGATTAAATGTACCAAATAGTAGAAATCAATCGTAAACAAACGACTGTTCCCCCCCGGTCGATTTTAACGCGATTTTTTTTCACCCTTGTCCAGGGCGAGAGCACGGACAATTTCAACTGGGGAGTCAGACGGTTGCCGTTGGGCGGCAACGACACGACCGCGGTGCAGGGCACCGTGAACGCAGCGGGCGTCTCGCAGGTGGAAGAAAGCGTCAGCGAGCAGACTCCCATGTTGCGCGCGAAGAAAACCAACGACGAGTCGTCGGACGACGAGCTGGGCTCCGTGTCGCCGCTCGACGAAATAGCCGCGTGTAACGCGCAGCTCATACCGAACGCGTGCAGCGGCCACCGCGATCGTACCGACTCGATAACGCGTTCCGACACGTCGTGAGTTTTTATTTTTACCGTCGACCGATAAATGGTCGGCCCCCCCCCCCCAGTTACCGAGGGTAAAAAGTATCGGGACGTTCGAAAATCGTCTTTCGATTCGTATTTTACGTAATTCGTATAGGTGTGAAATAAATGTTGGAAAAAACAAAAACGTAATAGCGATCATTACGCGATGTTGTTTGTGCTGCGAGCGGATACGATTTAGACCGATCGGGTTACGATTTATTTTCGTTACTTTTGATTCGCGTAAAACGTTTGTATTTTTCTCGTCGATTCGAACGGCGCGGCGCGGCGTATCTCGTAATCGAAAACGGTGTCGAATTCCGCAAAACAAACATTCCTTTGAAAAGTTTCGCATTGATATACGAGATACCGAGTGAAATATTGTATCTTGTATACCACGAGGTTCGCCCCCCCCCCGACCCTGCTTATAAATCTTTCCTACCCGCCCGATAGATTAGAATTGGTGAAATCTGAACTCGTCGATCTCCGGGAACGATCTCTCTTGGTCGATACACCGGATACGTATATTCGAAAATCGTATTCCGACACATTTAAAAACAATAAAGCAGTAAACTCGTTGCGTTTTCTCGGACCTTCTCGAGCGAAAACCGTGTAATGCTCGACGGGCAAGCGAATTCCGTCGCGGTCGCCAATTCTTACTTATAAACACCCGAGGTGGCGTCTTTGAATCTCTGTGACCGGTGTGATTTTGGACTTTTTAAAGGGGTTCGAGCATCGGCGATCTCGGCGATTTGACACCGTGCAACGCTTCGCCGAATCTGAACGCTCTCATGTCGTTCCAGCGAGACGACACCGAAGAATGTTGGCGGGCCACCGTGCGCTCGCTGTTGGACCAGGCGCCGTCCAATACGCTGCACATGTTTCACATACTGCACAGAGTGGTCAAGGTGAGGGATTTTTAATTATTGCGTTTTACCCGAGTGTCGGCGGCAACGATCCTGGAAATAGAAACACTATACCCTTTTATAGTCGCTCTTCACTCGTCCCTCCTCCTTATCGTCTCTACAACACTCGATTTCCTATTTATTACCCGACAACAATCTAATCCGTATACACGCCGCCGTAACCATTTCAAAACGCAAAAATCTCCACGTACTTGTCCCGTACGTTTAACACATTACGGTGTCGTTTCACAGGACATCATAAGGAAATGCGTGTGGCTGACCCGCGAGGCTTGCGCCACTCTGAACGAGTACGTGGAAGAAGACCCGGCCACGACCGGATGCTGTGCCCAGAGCCACGTCAACTGCAGACAGGTGCTGACTCATCTCAACTCGGCCATAATCGTGTTGACCACGCACGCCGATCCGCCGCTCGTGTGGTTCTCGCCGACCGCCCTCAAGTTGGACGGTACCTTGCGATTTCCCATGCTTCAGATTCGCGAACACATCGACACGCTGTTGGACCGCAAAGATCAGACCTCGGAGGTACGTTTTACATTTTTCTCGAGTGTCCTAAAATCATTTGATTTTGTCGCGACACCCGAATTGTATACCTCGTACATTATTATCTTCATCTCGAACAAGGCGATTAAAAAACGGTCGAAAAAAGCCAACGTAAAGCCGCGTCCAGACCAAGAAACATTTGTCAGAAACATGTGTCGGTGACAAAAATTAGAAATGTTTCTGAAATTTGTGACAAAAATTTCCATTCGACTCGGGAAAAATGCGACAATGTCTATAAACATAGTCACTGACAATGTATTGACACGTCCAGACCGGTAAAATTTTGTCGATAAACATTTATAAATACACGTCATATTTGGTTATCCGTTCAGTTCACCTCGTCCGTCTGTATGTATCGCATATTTTAACCTGTAAATTTCTTTTGAACGGATATTTAATTTTTTTTTTTTCAATCAAATAATAGAAAGAAAGTGTTTGTCATCTGATTGATTTATATCATGAAAAACAAATACTATGGGACCAAACTCAACCCGAGTACAAAAATAAATTTAAAAAAAATGCTGCGTGGTGTGAAATTTCAAAAATTCTTAATATCGAAAAATTAAAAGTCGAAAAAAAAATGAAAAACTTGATTGGTCAATTTTATCGGGAATGTAAAACTAATTCACATGTGTTAATTCACAGATGTTTAGCAAATATGTTACTATTTGGTCTGGACGCGCCTGTTTTTAAATTCTGTTGGTGACATTGTTAACATTTACAGTGCTCCAGACTAACGAAACGCGCCTTTTGGTTTCAGTGTTTGTTTTCCGTACGGACCACGCTCAAAGTGTGCAAACTCGGCGAACGCATACTGGAAGGCTCGAGCACCAGCAGCAACGGCGGCGGCGGCGGCGGCGGCAGTAGCGGTTACATGAACGAAGAATCGATTTTGGACCTGGGCCGGGCTCTGTACAAACTCCACTTGCAGCTGTTATTGCTGTTGGAAGCCGCCGCGAAAATGTACATCACGCTGTCCAGCTCGGCCGCGGAGAACAAAGTACGTCGTCGCACGTGTCTTGGTTCGCGAGAAAAACGTCGTTTCCCTTCAAAAGATATCGTCTAGTACAGCGGTTCTTAACCTGTGGTCCGCGGCCCCCTGGGGGGGTCCGCAATACTCTTGTCGGGGATCCGCGGCAGCCTTAACACCTAACATAAGTCAATACGTGACATGCTACAATATTTTTGGATTATTATTTATTTTTTTCATATAAAATTATTATAAAATTCGACAAAAAATTGGTAGGGGGTCCGTGATTTGTAAAAATCTTTCATCGGGGGTCCGTGTCCTACAAAAGGTTAAGAACCGCTGGTCTAGTATAAATAAACGGCGGCGACGAGATGGCGAAAAAATAACCCATTGTGTAACGGCGTCTTTGTCGTATTGTGTTTAATCTTTCATTTTTTCTATAATTTCTGTGAGCGAAGTTAGGAATGTGTATCGATTTTACTGCGAGGGTTTTTTCATCTTCATTTTCGCGTCTGTCGTTACGTTATTGCTGACGATCACGACTCGGTGTCCTCGTATCGTCGATTTTCCGGGTGCTTTGAGGTGTACGTTTTAGAATTCTCTTTCTGTAGTTTTTCGAATAGTCGAGACAACGTTATTACATTAAGCATAAAAATTAACAAAACAAAATCCAATTTTTTTTTTTTTTAATCGTGACTCGATAAATTAATGACGTCGGGGGCTCGAAACCGAATATTTATATTACCGTCGTCTAAGACATGCGTTCAAAATATTTTGGATTTATGTTATTTGTGTGACGTTTGACATTTTTGAGTTTTTCTCCGTAAAAAACATAGATAAAATCATTTAGGTCGGATAAAGACATTTTTAAATTTAATATAAAATCACTATAGTAAATTTTCTTACTTTTATAGAAAAATGTCGTAGTTAATAAATTCGTCGACGTTTTTTATTTTTATATTTTACAACTTGGAAGTTTTAATACTCGATTCTTTACAAGCTTAGAAGACGAAAAGTCTATGAAATCATTTAATTTTAATTTAATCTAAATATTGACCCGAATAAGGACTTTAAAAGCATTTGAAATATGTATTGTATTTTGAAATTTATTTAATTTTTTACTTTTTGTTGGATTTTTCTTTGTACATGTATTTATATATCTGTTCATAATAGATATAAATATATAAACGTAGACATATAAATCAAGTTTCTAATTTAGGAACACATACAGTGCACTGTCGTTTTTTAAAATATAAATTTAAGTCTAATGTCTATGCGCTTTAGACTTGTGGCATTGTCCCGGCCAATTCCTTCTAAATGTGAGAAAGATTCACTTTGATACACTACTTCTATTCATATCGCCTAACGTTTTTTTTTTCGCTACAAATATTGAAACTACAATGACTGGGTGGAATAGTATTTATAATTTTCTATTATTATGTGCCGCAGCTTCAAAACTTGTCGGCCGAAGTGAGCACTGTGAGGAGAGCCCTGCTGCGAGCCAAAGAAGAGAGCGGAACGCACCCGTTGGCACCCACACCCGAGGAGAGCTTGGTGCAAATACTCCAGGAATCGGACTGGCCGAACGCGTTGACGTACGCCAAACAGAACAAGTACGTATCAATATCACGACAAGGACTAGTGGGACTTTTACGCAAAGTGTCTCTAGTTTTTCGTCGCAGTTAATAGAATCATAAAAATGTATTTACATAAAAAAAATAAAATAAATGTTAACAAGTTTTTCCAATTTTGTAGGAGTTGTCACTGGCCCAGCGAGCTGATATCTACCGGAACGGACGACGACGACATCACCAGCATATTGAGCGTCTATTGTCATCTGTTAATCGAGAAACATACCGGTAAGACGAACGGAAAAAATCTTTGAAATCCGTTTTAAATATCGTTAACGATCTCATATTATTTTTTCTGACTCGTGTGTGTGTGTGTGTGTGTGTTGTACAGACGGGTTTATCGTGACTGAAGAGGATTTGGTAAGCGTCACTAACGGGCTGATGGCTGAACTTTTCCCCATGTTGGAAGCGCTGAACAGTATCGAAACTCGCGTCAAAGGGTCGAAGACATCGAACTATCCACAAAATTAATCAATCACAATTTTATAATAAATTTTAATTTTATATTGGGCACATTTTTTTTGTTTTATTTATACAAAAATATGTTTTTTTTTTATTTTTATCTAGTCTTTAGGGATATACATATATTATTATTATTATTATAACGTATAAAAAAAAATATAATTGTAATATTATATTTTACCTAAATAAAATATATATATATGTATATAATATGAAGTTATAATTATATATAAAAAAAAATATGTATACTTATAACTCGTCATAATATATAAATATATTTATATAAATCCTTATATATTATTACAATTAAAACCGATTACACAATAATATTATTATTATACTTAAGTCTGACGTATTTAGAAGAAAAAAAAAATATACCTATATAATATAAAATATAAATATAATACTTTTACAATTTTTTCTCGATGTGCAAGTGTGTTTATAATAATGGTTTTTTTTTTTTTTTTTTTTTTTAATTGTTTTATTGTTATTTGTCTTGCCGCGCGTGCCGGAAGAAACTCGACGGATCTGTCGGCCGTTTCTTCTCGCCACGCGTCTTTCGAATACCGTACTCTCGGTCGTTGTTACGTCTGCCGGTGCGGTCCGATCACAGAGCATGGTTGTCCGCTACCGCCGCGGCGGGTTCGGGCGAGTACATGTTTATGATGTCGGTGATGCTGCTGGCCGTGCCGAACACCAGCGCCAACAGGCCGACGATGATGAGCACTCCGTTCCTGATGATCATCCACGGGGTCGTTTTCTCCGAGAAAGTGGCGAACTCGATGACGACGGGCGCGATGATGCCGAGCAGCGAGAAACAGAAGGCGCCGATGAGATTGATGAACGGGCCGATGGTCGGCAACAGTATCGCGATTAGCACTGCGGAAAGAGAACAAAAAAAAAAACCAATTAGAAGACGTGTTTTCGCGTTTTGAAAAATCGAAATATTCATTCGACTTAAATCATGATGGGCGATCAATTCGTAAACTGAAAATTGCCCCTCGACGTAAGAAAACTTAGGACGTCGAATAAATAATGCTTGGTCGTGGGAAACGAATGGAAGTCGACGCAAACTAACGTCGTCGTCGGAGGCAACACTCACCGGAAACGGTGACCATGAAGGTTCTGAGCAAGTAATTGTGGAAAGTGGTGGCCTTTTCGTAGACGTCCTGGATCTTGTCCCACGCGATTTCCAAGCACACGAAAAACTGTAGGCCGTACGTGCAGAACACGGCCAGGGCGATGAACAATTTGGCCAGCTGGGCGGGTCTGAAAAGCGAACGTGAAAAATTATAGTTTTGTCCGCGCGAGAAGAACCCACCGGTGACGTGGTGTTTCGCTTACATTTCGTCGGTGGGCAGGTTCAGCGTGATGCTCGGGTGCGTCGACGGCCCGTACTTCCAGTAGCCGAGAAAGCCGAGCAACATGTATATGATGGTTACGCCGCCCATTCCGGTGTTGAGCACGCCGAACAGTCCCAAAAAGTGTTTCGGCGTCTTCATGTTGTTCTCCAGCGGCATCACCTGCGACACAACACCGTGTTGGCGTCTTATTATGAAAAACACTCGTAGAAATAATAGAGAAAATTATAGCGTCGTTCCACACAATCGATGGTGACACGCGCGCGCGTATTTATTTTTTTCGGTCTTATGTTCCACTTGGAGGGGGAGTTCTGGTAGTGCGTAACGTTTGGTGCCGCAATTATGAATTCTGAGGCCCCAAATTAATAATATATTTATTACTTGATCTTTGTATTACTACAGACATTTTTTAGTATTTTTTAATAACAATAACTTAAATATTTGACGGATTCGCGGAACCGATCGGAAGAATAAATTGTGTAAATTTATAAAAATTTGAGCTTCTAAATACCTCCTCTATAAATTAGTATAACGAATAATCAAAAAAATAATGAACAACTTAATTCAGTGATCCAAGTCTAGTATCCATACAATAATTATTTGAAATATTTAGCAATAACAGAGAGGGCCCCTGCGATAATGACTAATATTCTACAAATTATGTCATACTTTGTAATATCATTTTCGTAATTTTATTCCTATAATAATTTGTACGTCAATAAAGTTGAAGTCCTCATTAAGTGACTATAATCAATAATAGCAACATAACAGTCAACATAAAATAACAACAAAACTATAAATAGGTACTAAACTACTAAATACTATTATAATATTATAACAACCATGCTTTTACTATCGCACCAGGTTTCCATGAAAAAGAATATTACTGATATCATCAATATCCGTTTACTATAAAACCGAATTATTTACAGATCCAATGAAGCTTGCATGATTTTAATTATCATCTACTTATGCTAATAATAAATTCATTGAAAACATTACAAAAAAATCAAAAAACTTTCGAGGTACGAGCCACGAGGAAGTAAAGAATACCAATATAGGCTAAATTCATTTTGAAACGGACAATCTTCAATTTTTAGCTTATGGTTTGGGAGGCCCCTAAGAACCGGAGGCCCGTGTGCATCGCACACCTTGCACACCCAATGTTGCGGCACTGGTTTGGTCGCTATTATTACTCTGGGTGTCGATTTCAAAACTTCCCATTTCGTCACTTTCTCCGTTCAGAATCGATTTTCTAAAAGCGACGGCGCACGTCGGCCGTTTTCCTACGACAAATTCGAACGTACGTCGTCGACTGACCGAAAATATTTTCGAGAGGGGAAAAAAGTTGAAAACTTCAAATGTCTTTTGCGACGGCGTGGCGGCCCGGGAAAAAGTCGGAAACAAACTCCGGTCTCCCGAGACTCGCGAATCGTGACGCGCGCGTGCTTATAATAACAGTCGGCGGGGCGCGTTCGGATTTCGAGTTTTACGGATCGATTTGGTTTCTCGGCGTCCGAAAATCCCAGTCCCCCGGAATACTCACCACTCCGATGGCCTCCATGGCGAACACTGTGGTGCAGAAGAACGTCGGGAACTTGTCCCAGTGTTCCGTGTACAGCGGTCGCCGGGACAGTTCGGGCAAGTCGGACATCAGATAGAAGAACGTGATGCCCAGGCCGCCGGCCATCAGCAGGTTGGCCACCATGGACACGGGCGCCAAGTACTTGAGGTTGGGCACGTAGCTGAGCAACACGAGCGGCACGAGCAGCATTCCGATGAAGTACCTGATGCGAATAAAGGACGGCGTTATTGGAAACAATGAAAATAACGAGAGATAATTAGAAGGAGAATTGATATGAACCGCCGAACAATTAGAATAGATAGTTCTATCTCATCTTTTTACAGACCGATTTCGACGAAAATTTCGAGGTCGTGCGGGGAAAGGTTCCGAGAGTAGTTCGTCGAACCACGTGCGATGGCTGAACATTATACTTTTTACACGGTTGAAAACTACGAACCGAGTCTCGTTCGCGTCACGAGTGTTCTCGACCGCTGGAAATCGGCAACGTTTTTACCTGCATTTTATCATACACGCGCGGTTTCTTCGTATTTTCAACAAAGCCTGACAAATCGAGCGACTATTAAATTTTCGTCGTCGGACGGATCTCGTCGATTATTGCCGTCGGTCTCGGTTAAACCCTATCGCGGACACCCCGGCGGGTGCAGAGTATACCGTGTTACTACTACTATCGACGTCGCGATATCGGTCGAAGGGTGCAAAACTGACCTGATGTCCAACGGGGTGTGCGTGTAGTGTTCGATCACTTGCTGGAAGTTTGTGCCGATGATGACGGTGTACACGCTGCACGTGCCGAAGTACGTGACGAACAGCAGCCCGAGCACCGTTTGCCGCGTGACCATCGAGAACTTCTTGGACCACGCGGGCCCGTTGGCGAACGACACCTCGGCCACGTCCGCGTAACTCATCGTCGACACCTTCGTCCTCTTGTACAGCGCGTGCGCGCATTTTACCTGTTCGCCAAACAACGAGTCGTTATGAATTATTGTGTATAACGCGTCGAAAAACCAGCTTGTACCCCCAGTACGTGTATCGGTTTTATCGTTGTGTTTTTTTCTTTTTCCCAACTCTAGAAGGACGGTTTCTAGTGGCGAAATTTAGTCTCTCGTAGAGATCGAATTTGAAATTCTCCCGACGCGACGGTTTTCAAACTAATTGCGAAAGGTGACGAAAATTAAAACAAAAACAATAGCCATCGGTTGTCGACGAAATCGAATTTTTTTTCCGTCGTCACTCAAAACGTGATAACTAGAGCTAGGATTTTGGTGACTTTTGCATTTTTTTTCTTTAAGTGCTATACAATTCTAACCAAAAACTAAATTTGTTTCGTGATATAACAATGTAGAATATGTAATTTTTATTTTGCATTTTTTGTGTTAAATGCATTTTATTGCATTTTTAAGGTCATTTATATTAAATAAATATTAAATCAAATATTACAAATATTACGTTCATTTTGTGTATTTTAACTAATTTTGGTTTATTTTAAGCTTTTTTTAAGTTCATTTTTTAGAGTTTTTAGGTCATTTTTGCATTTTTTTTAGTGCATTTTTGTGTATTTGTTAGGTCATTAAAATCCTAGCTCTAGTGATAACCCTATAGGGACTTGACGTCGTCAGCGAACATTTATGCTGCCTAGAAGTGGCACGATTTTCTAAAGATTAAGACATTTTTTTTCTGCTATTTTTAGAGACTTACGGTTAGGAGTTTTCTTCATTTTTTTTTCTCGCAAAATCTCGATAAAATAATAATTTGGTCGGACCCGAAAATCTTTAAAACCCATCACGTCAATAGGGTTTGTTTTTTTTTTATATATTTCTTTATCGATACTAACTGATATTACTGATATTTATTTATTGATATTACTCACCAGTAAATACATGCAAAACGTGCACACGGCCGACACTAAAATCGTGGCAAATATACCGGTAATCAGTCCCGAACACTGGAAAGCCATCGGCATGGCCAGTATACCGGTACCCAGAGACGCTTTGAGCAAATGAGTTAAAGTCTCGCAGTCACTGTGAACAACACATTCTCGGATTAATACATAAATCGTAACAAATAAAGGTGGTTCGGTGGAGGATTCATAATTATTGGAGATGGTAATATAATATGATGTGACACATTATTTTTTTCCTCACTTTTTGGTATTAAATACGGTTTTTTTTTAATGCGTTTTAGATATTAAATATTTCATTAAATTTTAAATGAAAAAAGTACGCGTTTTCGTGGTTTTATTATACGGTCGGTCGTGAATTAATATTACATAGGGAAGTAATAAAATATGTTGTTTGTCTTTGCGAATAAGATAATTTATCACCCCCGTTGAACACGCGATGATACCCTTGTAAAATTCGTGCTTGCACACGAGATACTTATAATCGCATAAAAACCGTTATAATAAAAATAAAAGTCGACATTTCTGTCCAGAAACGAAACAAATCAATCCGTTATGCGATCATTATGACGTTTAGTTAAATAATTATGTTTGATTATCTGTGACAAATTATGTTTTTTTTTATTAAAAGAAAAAACGTCAAATGGTTTTTAAAATTTTAAACAGTCATTTTAACAGGTCGCTTTAAAGAAATTTTTGGAATTTTCAAGTCGTAACTAGAATAATAATTATTGTTCGTTTTATAAATCGTTTCATTCGTCTTAAATATCGTTTGCACACAACAGTGCGTATAGTAAAGTATTATGCGACTGTTACTCACGTGGTCGGATGTTCCAAGTTCCTCTCGAGGAACGGATCGTAGAAGTCCAAGCCATTGAGGTGCACGGCTTCGCTTTTCTCTAAGTTTGTGTTCGACTTGTGCCTGAAAACAACAAACGGTTTTTATCCACTCGTAAATATACGATAAATTCATTTTCTCAGGCCGTAGTGATTTTGCGAAAACTTATCTTTAATCATAATCTATTATTATGTTTTATATATTATTATTTCGTCTATTCTGTATACGACTAAATCGGTTATTTTACATCGTAAACGCCAAGTATATTACGTGTATATTAAAACTTTATGTTCTAATAATGTTATCACCTCGATCAATCGTTGTTGACTGATTTCGTTAAATTTTTTAATAAGATTAATGAAGGAATAAAAATAAAAACGAGTAGGTTGAATGCAATTAATTATTTGATTAGTTACAAAAATTAATACGTAGTTGTGATAAAACCATTGTAACCGTTTATATTTAAAAACAACAAAATGTTCTACTCAAAAACCAGTGCAATCGGTACGCTTTGAAAAGTATTTCAAAATAGTATTAATAAATTACTCGAGTCAACATTATATATTATATAAAAAAAAAAGAATTTACGATTAAACGTTTATTTTGTTAATAATTATTAAAAAAATTATCCGATGATAATATACAAGTGTCGTAATAGTAATCGATTTTATCAGAGTGTGAATTATAAGCGATAAAAATAATAAATGTATATGTTTCATATAATTTTTTTCTGATAATAGTGTACCGAGAAAAAAACAAAAACAACAGATCGAAGACGTTCGATTCGAAGCCGAAAAATAAATTTGATTCAAAACGCGTCGTTGCGAATACTCGAAAAACAAAGTATAGTATGCCTTGTTGGTTATTGAAATAAGTGTTTTGATAATATCGATTCGCGACTGTACTTCGCGACGCCGAGTGGAACGAACAACGCCATCGCCTACTCTCTCGTTTATATTTTCTTCGTTTAAAACCAAAACGGAAAAAATCGTTTGTGAAAAACAAAAAATCAACACGCGGCCGTGATCGAGAACAGCGTTTTTAATACGAGCAAAGCGCGTCGAGTAACCGATAGTAATAAAAAATAAGGGCGCGTATGAGTTTCTCGCAAAACTGTTGATTATTTATCGCTTGTGCGTCGACAACAATAACACTGAAAACCGCGATAACAATATAATAACAAACAATACGACGACGACGTATCGCGGAGTTAAACCGCGCGCACGGACGTATACGATTTCCGGTGACGACCGGCCGGCGTGCGATATGCATATTACACAGGGTGTCCCGTCCGTGGCGTGACACGGGCGGGCAACGTGTGTTTATATCCTCGGGACACCCTGTATAACGGGATACGGTGAACCGTGTGACACGCGCGTGTCGCACTAGTCGACGATTTTTTCGTGTAACGCGTAATAGGTCGTAATACGTATTTAGTCGTATTTTTTTATGAAACATCTAATCTCGTGCGCGCGTCGAACGAATTCAAGAACAATAACGCATTATATACGTATATATTTGTATGTTTATAATATAATAACACTCGGAACAACAACTCGAGGAAATGTCTGCCCTGCAGATTCGAGTCGAACGATAACGCAAAACGCACCGATTTATTGGTTTTCATCGGTTCATATCGTTCGAAGTGAGTTTTTAAAACGATTATTTTCGCCCTTGTTCGATTTTACCGTCTGAAATTTGAGATGTTAAACAATGATTCCGAAAACAACGCAGTCGTCGTTTTGATTTCTAATCGTACCGATATTGTTTTGCACAAACGTAATATGTCGAAATAAAATCCTTCCGTTCGCCTGGTTAAATAATTTCCCCTCGGGCGCGCCCCGAACTTCTTAAAGTCTGCGCAAGCCTACGACGTTAGATTTTCACACCGGTCGTGTGAAATCACAGCGCCTATACATACGCTCGTAACGAATAAACTCGCGCGTCCGTTTTTGATTCGTCGTCGTCGTCGTCGTCGTCGTCGTCGTCGTCGTCGTCGTCGCCGCCGATAACGACGTATGCGCGAGAG
This sequence comes from Drepanosiphum platanoidis, assembly GCA_948098885.1. Classification (NCBI taxonomy): domain Eukaryota; kingdom Metazoa; phylum Arthropoda; class Insecta; order Hemiptera; family Aphididae; genus Drepanosiphum; species Drepanosiphum platanoidis. The sequence goes on along the minus strand of OX402534.1, from coordinate 4,698,536 downwards.
ATCTAGGCGTCGAGCGCTTTTATTGTTCCAGTGGAACATCATCGTTGGGACCCGATACGGGCGCCAAATTAATCGGCGACAAAACGTTTGACCTTTTACTAATAAAAAAAAAAAAACCTAACGCACTTTTCGAGGCCGCAATATCCGACTGCAAATTGACAGTAATTGAATCATCATCATCGAGAGGACGAAGACGACGACGACGACGACGACGATATAAAAATATAGAAACGATTTCGAAATTAATAAATCACTATATGTGTGTGTATCGACGGAGCCGGGACGACGACAAGCTGTAAATCTACGCCGCCGAAAACGTCCGACGTGTGTAATGAGACGACGATCACGCGTCGATTCGGACGATTCACAACGTTTGAAAAAATGTACGAGACAACAGTTGTAAATCGCTGAAAACGCGCGATAATGTGATTTACGAATTCCGTGTCGCGCCCGACTCGTAAAACGATTAAAACGTGAATATATTTGAAAGCAAAAAAAAAAAATAAGAGAAATGTTATCTCGGCGTCCGAAATTAAGTATCGATACGCTCGCACGCGTCGATCGTCCGGAAAATAATAAAACAAAAGTCGTCTCGGCCGACATGGACGCCGACACGTTTTTATCGAGAGATATGTGCGCGCTTCTAATCGTGTGCATATAATAATATTCTTTCTCGGCATTTTATCGTTTTTTTTTTTTTTTTTTTCAATTACTTTATTTTTACTGCACTGCAAGTCACGCGTCTTCGGAAGTCGGAGAGAACTACTGTTTTGTATTTTCGATCGTTCGCGCGAACATATTTTCCAGGTTTTCAATCGTTAAAATACAACGTGTATAATAAATGCGAATCGATATTTTCGGTAAGCAGTTTTATTTATTTGACCGACGACGCGGTCATTATTTCCATGCGAAACGCGTCGGCGATAAATAAATAAACTTGTTGTTTTTTTTTTAAACTGCAGAGAGCGTTTTCGCGAAGAAAGCATACTTTCGTTTTGTCGTAAAACCATCTCGTTTTTTTCGAGCAAACGAACGCCCGATCTCAAAAATCGGTTGGAAACTACATACGTATGGGGTAGGTAGGTTTTCGCCTCTAAACGGGATCGCGTGATATTGAATTCGGTCCGTATCTCGTCCGACCCCGCCGGAACCCGAAACCGAGAGCACTGATATTTCGACGAGAAGGAAAATCAAACGAAGCCCGCTCCCCCCCCCCCCGTACACCGACATCACGCGTTTATAACGTACGTAAAAATATTGTAAAATACACACGAAAAACGTATCACTCACTTGGTCTGCGGTATCTCTTTCATTTTGGACTTTTCGTCCGTCAGGAACGTTTGGAGTTCCTGTTGTTTGACCTGTGTACCCTGAAAATCGAAAACAAACGGACAACGGTGAGTATTATGGAAAATATTATAATATTTCAATGCGAGTGCGGCGCGACGACGATCGCGGTCGTCGTGTGGATCTGGTCGCGGCGCGTTTAGATCGATCGGCCGACCCGATATACACGTATTGTAACGACATCATAATGATATACTCACGACGAAACGATTATTATTATTATTAGTATGGCGTGCGGCGGCGGCGGCGGCGGCGGTGGCGGCGGGGCGACGACCGAACGGCGCAAAAATTTGGGACACTATATGGACGGATGGCGTGTATAAATATATAACGAATATAATATACAACGCGTGTTCGGAGCGGGACGAGAGGGATAGTGGGAAAAGGTGGATCGTTGACAAGTTATTCGGCCGACGAGAAAATGTAATACGACTTTAAAAATAAACTCTGTATAGGCCCGGTAGGTGTACTCCTCGGACGGCCGCTGAAATAATAACGCGCGTCCATAATGTATTATAACGTACGTTATGTGTATACATTGATTATTTATATTTTATTCGTCACGCACGGCGCGGCGGCTCGCGGACTGGAAATAAAAACGCACTGCGAAGGCAATCCGCGAACGCGATCGCCGCCGACAGGTGTGTCCTGCGAAACGGATCGGCCGCGCGATCCAGAGAATTACGAGGAATTAGAAAAACGTGCTCCTAAAAAGGACTTTGCGGTAATTATATACCTGTACTCGCGCCGAGTTCGAGGAACGCGCGCGCGCGCGTAACGACGACGTGGAATACGTACCGGTGATCGGAGTAGTTATTGTTTTTAAATTTTTTTTTTTTTTCTCAAACGAATTTCACGACGTCCCGAATATATACGTATCGTGCGTACGTCTCGCGCTGTCGCGACGGCGGCAAATTCACTGTGCGCGTGTCCGCGGCGAACGCGCGCAGGAGGCGAGTCCCGAAAAGTATATTTCAGGTAGGAGAGCAGATATTCGTTTTTTTTTTGTTTTTTTTTGCCACGCAGACGTGCTCTATCTCGGCGACTTACCGCGCGTCGGGGAGAATGCGAGAAAAAACGATTCGCGTGCCTGTCTAGCCTACGACACGTGCGTCAGAGAACGGGTTAGATATTTCTAGTGCGGCATATTGTACCTGCAGCGTCGGCGAGCAGATAAAATTTTAAAATAACGCTTACGTTTGAATTATTTGACTCGCATTCGCGGCGGACCGAAAAAGAACGAAAACCGTACGATTGAGACGCGCGCGCGCGCAAATAACATGATGTCGAATACGTTGTCGAATTTCCCAGCAGAGGTCTTTGAGTCGGTTCGCTTTGATTACGTCCTCCTCCCCCCCTCCCCTAAAGGCATTGTAATATTTCAAGTCTCGCGCTCTGTGAAGAAAACGGGAAAAAGAGTATTTCTTTACCTCTTTGAACTCGAGAGTTTCGTACGCGAAGAAGCCGCCGAAGCTACGCGAACGAGTTTTTAAAAATACGTAAATGTACACACACGTTTCTGTCCGACGGAGTCAGACTAGGAATATTTATCGGACTGGGGAAACATTCGAATGTAAAACGTACTGTGTATAAACCCTGTTTACAGGGGACGTCGAACAAAAGGTAAACCCAGTAGGACACTCGTCAGAAATAATTGAACCGTTCGAATGCGCCGGGAAAAAAATAGCATTTTTCACGATTATCCCACGTAAGAGAACCGCGAACAAATAAAGCCTTCTAATAGCCGTCGTGGTGCGTCGCAGGAACTAAAAGGAATAAAGAGAACGTTGACCATTATAGAAAAAAAAAAAACTAAAAACATACGTATACGTTGCGATAGATGTACAAAATTGAGGAACTGATTATAAACGGTTGCGAAAGAAGTTCGTTAAAAGAAGCCAATACAAACAAAAGTAACCATCATATATCGTACTATATAATTTCTATCGCGACATGACTTTTAAACGTCAACGTCCTAAAGGGAGGCGTCCCTGTTTTTAAAATATTAATCCAATTACTGAAATGAAGAATTACGTGAAGTTTTTGATTCGCACGCGGTTAGGCGAGAAAGAAAAATTAATCAATTAATCGTCGAGAACGACAACCTGAATAAATCTTTTTTAACGAAAATATAAAGTTATAATGTTGTATAATGACATGTAAGTACTTTGGTTTCTACGCACTCTCTACGACATTATAAAATGTTATGCTAAAAAAACGAAAACATCTTCGTGAAAAAAAAAAGAAGAAAAAATGCATTGCTATTATAAAAGGCGTATTCTCGTGTCGAATAAACATAAACATTTCGTTTTGTTATGCGACGAATAAAAAAATAGTAGTTTTCGTTTTTCTTGGAAGGTTTTTTTCCACTTATCTAAACTCTTTATGTTAAACGAATTATTACGTCTCCTAAACTGTCGATTGCGATAGTTATACCGATTGCTTAATTTGATAATACGAAATTATCAATAACAACCGGACTAAAATTACAAAACATTTTGATATGAAAAGATTGTGTTTTTAGCGCTCGAGACACGTACATTCTCGGAACGTTTGAAGAACTAGCGAAAGCGCATTACATTGAACGTACGTAGAGATGATACGGATGAGAAATCCATTCACAGAGGCCGAGGAACGATAAAAATAATCAATTGGACCGAAATTACAAGTAATTAATATTCGATGAATTAATTCGATGATTAACGACGTACAAAAGAGTTGAGTTGGTTTTTTTTTTTCAAGTTCAAAAACAACGATGATTCGTGATAACCTCGATACAAAATGATAACACGGACCATAATTGGTATTCAATAATTATTATCGTCGTGCTCGCGGCATTCCGTCGCCTTTGTAATACGTTGTAATTAGTCGCACAAAAATTTGACTTATTCAACTTCGTAGAGAGTGATTTGTAAGTTGAGCGCGTCGCTTAGTCTCGACGAGTACAGTAATACGAGAAGTATGCGGTCGTATGATGAAAAATGCATTTAGAGCTATAGCGTTAACACTTCCAAAACGTTTAACAAACAAATTAAACAAAATTTAACAAACAAATTAAACGTAGAACCAGCTATACATATCACGTTGTCTTTTTACCTCATTATTTTACGCGAATATAATTTCAGCGCGTAAGGAGCACGCTCAAAACGTTTCATTTTACAATTTTGAATCCTATACGTTGGATTTTACACGAGAATAAAAAAATCGGCCGACTTTTAAATCGCATCGATTTCGAAAATTTCTAGAAAAATAAAACGACGTTCCGTCGAAACGTTAGAAATTATGTTACCCACATAATATTTGTTTATCGTAAATCAATAGCGATGTATTCCTATTGAGATTGCGCTTTTCACTCGATTCGATAACGGAACATAAAATCGATCGCGGCGAAGTGAAGCGTTTAAAGCTTTCTCGTTCTCGTCGAGAGCCGGCAGGGTATATAATACGTCGAGGGGTAACACAATCGAAATCTCAGGCCATAGCTCTCAGAGTGTACTCCCGTGACGATTATTTTCAAATTCGAACCGCTGCAACGGTGGTGGATATCGTTAGAAATGATGGCTGAGAAACCGTACGCCGCGTATATTTATGATATTCTTCGTCTTGTGTGTTTTTTCTACTCGGATATTGTTACTGTTGAATTTTCACGTCGAAAGGACATCGTTAAGTAACTGCAGGATTAATAATATACGAGTAAATATTATTACTCGCACAGTATTATCGGCGCGTTATTCTTAAAATCGCGTGTAACGACAAAGGTCAACTATAGTGGCGACTGAAAAAAAACGACGATGAACATTTCGGGCGTCTAAAGGTTAGATCCACTCCGAGGGACCCCTTTGGTTTCAGTTGAGGCGTTGCTATAAACGCGCGCGGGGTGACGTTATTGAAGCCGAAGAGTTTGGGATTTCGACGAGTACCGAGTATAGTAAAATAATCGAGGTTCGCAACTCGAAGTGATTGCTTATTACTTTACATAAAATTGTCTAGCCGAACGTCGTCGTTTATCATAAAGATTTCGAATAGGAACGGTTTATTCTTATTTCGATATGATTTTTCATTCCGCGCGAAATCGTTAGTTACTAAATAAATCGGTTATCAAAAGTGTTCGAACGATATTTAAACAGAATGAAAACGTCGTAACGAAAAACCGACTATTTCGTGGTTTTCGTAATCTCGGAAACTATTTGTGCCGTCTCGGGCAAAAATATTGCTAATATTTCGCGATACGAGATGGAAAGCATTTCTACTGTTTTTTAACACAGTTTTTCCCGTCGCCGTCGCTGACCGTTTCCTGCGCCTTGGTATTTATATATATATATATATATATACGCTACGGAGTTTTACGCTACGAAACCCCTTACTACTCACCATGGTTGCGGTTCGGGTGGTTTGCTGTTTTTCCTTGAAATGCGTCCCCGTGACTGCTACTCCGAGGTGCTCGGTGGTGGTCCTTGTCTACCCTCCTCGCGCCTCCTGCTGACCGGGCGGCCGTTTGTAGCCGCTGGACTGACGTGTACCTCTGACGGCGACACGCGAGACAGACCTGAAAAACAACGAGCACGGTTTATTTATACGTGCGATAATCGCGGTGCGGATCGTTCTCGGACGGACCGATTAGACGCGCGGCGTGTAAAAAGGTCCTTTTCACACGGACGAAACGCGTGACGGCGTAATTCGATGATCGTTTACACACACAACGCGCGCGCGTGTATTATATTCACTAACGTATACGTTAATTTCAGACGATATCAGTAGTAATTATCTTTCCGGAGCACAGATAACCGCACGATGGTCGCACGAAACTATTATATCGTGTGATACCCGTGTCACGTACACTGCGTATAAAATAATGTAAACGGTGATTTCGGATTCGGCGGCGAACCGAACGCGTGTCGCTTCTCGGTTTTTCGGCCGTCGTCGGCGAGTGCAGCAGGGTGGTGCGCAATGACGGACAACGAGACCATTGCGTCGTAGTATACTATACGTGGCATCGATTAGTTATTGTTTTCGACGTGAAAAAAAAAAAAAAACCAAATCGATTGTTTTTAATCGATAAGTATGCCAACTGACCTGATCGTTATTTAAACGTGTGTTATTATATCAATTACATAAACGATAACAATAACAACTAATTCGTTTTTATCGTCTCGCGGAACGTGTTTTATTTACGACGATTTAAAATTATTATTATAATATTATATATAATTAAGAATATTATTACCGCGCGTGTTTACCGAGATCCAAAGCACACAAAATGTATATATAAAACAGTGGCCGAACTAGACTAGAATTTTATAAACGTTGAAGAATTTTATTTTTTAAATTGCATTAATGTTATTTTCATACGCATTTCGAGTTGAAAATTCGACTCGAATGACTTTGTCGAGTAAAATAACATATTTTATAAACTAAAACTTTTACGAGGTTTTAAGTTAAATTTTTTAAATTGTAATTTTCCAAGTTAAATCGTGCGCCGTGTGAAATCACACCTTTATCTATATAATGTAGTTCCGCCACTGTACACATAAACGTTACAGTACTTTCTTTATTTCGATACGAATGAAAACGACGATTGCGTTCGGTTCGCGTGTTCTAACGATTCGTCCCGAGGTCTCCCCGTCGATCTCGATTCGAGGCTGGCACACGTCTTTATATACTCGCTATCAATTGATTCGGAAGAAGGTACATACTAAGACAGAACAATAATATCCGGACAAGTGTGGAAGGGCAAACGGCGCTTTTGTGGCTCTCGGCGCCCGCGGGCCGTCGTCGCCAAGGACGTTTTCCAGGCCTACACGACGACGACGGTGCGATAACTAACAATATTATTACCATCGTCACTGTCGACGCGACACGCGCACGCGATTACGATTGTCGAAACTTAAAAATAGTCGTCTCTCTATCTCCGATCGTTCTATATTTCGACAACGCAATCTCTCTCGTTCGGAATTATATATTTTATAATAACTGCAGGAGGAATTTTCGCGACAAAATTATTACAACGCCGCCGCCGCACGATCGACCGACGAATGCGATAACACACGTGCGCTGCAGTCTCCGACTAAAACAAGTAGATGTCTCCCACCTGAGCGGCGAAAAATGAAGACAACAGTCTTACATTTGACCGACCGATTTCGAACGGTCGTTCGATATCAAAACACTCATGGCCGACCACGACGTTCGGGCGTAGAGCCGTTGCGACGGAAATTTAGACAGACTTTAGGAGGTGATTTGATTCAATTTTTTTCACAAAATAATTCACATAACTATACTTTATTTCGTCGTTTTACAGACTATTATAGGCTATAATTTATAGCAGGTCTATGTTTCATCGGCCCCAAAACGTGGATTTTTGAATTTCGGGTGTTAACGAGATGATTTTATGTAAATGTAAAACACAATGTTCTGAATATTAATTATTTTGTCATCATATCGTCGTTATCGTTTGTACGTTTTCTGAAAATTATTGATTCGGTTTTAAGTTGGTGTGCATTTAAACGTTTAGAATATAGAATATATTTAGTTAATATATTTAAACGTTTAATAATTGATTCGGGTATTTTATTGCGATCACTCTTGTACAATTAGATAAAAACGTCTTTAAAAATAATCGTTTTCACATTATTTAATCGTACGGATTATTTAATTATCTTATTTAATTCATATTAAATTTAATGAACACGCGAGTTTATCTCTTTTAACTTCTATGCGTTTACGTGATACGCATATACCTCAAACCAGTTAAACGGTATGTCCATCGCATCCAAACAATACCTAAACTACGAACCTATTTCGTTCAATTGACCCGCAATAATAAAACGCGGTAAATAAAACATATCATTAGGTATACCTACTAGATGTAATAATAAGTGCGACGAGTGGAAAAATGTCAATTTTTTTACGGTGATTTTTTATTACTTTTATGTTAGATAAAGCACAGTTTTCGATATGAAATCTCAAAAAATAAATGAATAATAACGTTCGCGCGTCGTTGTGATTTCAGCGTTTTCGATAACGAAACTCGCCATCGTCGCATCGAGATGAAGAGCCAGGACAGGCCAGACACGAACGTGCTGATGATGAACATGGGAGAACAATAATCGTACGATGTAAAAGTCGATGTACAATATTCAAAGTCGGTACAAAGTGTGTGAGAAAACCGTGGACGACGAAGCTACAACTCGTAAAAAAAGAAACAACGTGATCCACGTGAAATATTTCCGTTTCGACGATTCGCGAAACGTACGATTTCTAGTCGAAAAGAAAATCACCTCCCCCGCGAATCCATAAGGTTGCCGACCGAATTTTAAACGCCTTATCTCAACGCATTATAACGCGTAAACGGTCTATAACCGTTGTGATATAGTCATTACAATAATAACACGATAATTATTGTCGAGAGTTCAAAAAGCCAGATCGCTTTGAGCGTTATTTTATCGCGCCGTGTTGGATAATAAACGGTCGTGTCAACGACTCCGTTCGAAACATCAATCGACGCGCGATTTCGTTGCGACAATGATATCGAATCCGAAACGCAATGAAATTGATAGTAAAAAAGCGAAATCATCGTTACGATATACTTATAAATGATCAAGCAAAATATTATTAAATATATGAAATTATTTTAATTCCATCTATTAAATATATTTAAACAACAATAAAATTAAGGTCCTGCACTCTTGCCTCGAGTATTATAAAATAAAGAGTGCAAAAAAGTCACGACTGATTGAAAATCATCATCGGAGAGAGCGCACTTACATAATATTAGTATAATTACTTTATTTTCTATTTTTTTATATAATATTATAATAATACGCGAGGACCACGTGGTCTGCAGCGGCGGCGGCGCGAGAACGTAAATATATTTATGTGATTTACTCGCATCAAAGGTCGCGCGTTGTTTTTAAATGTTTACGTGCGGACGGGAAAAAACAAACGGTTTCGTTAGCTCGTGATTATCATAATATGCAAAGTTTGGGCGTTTTTTTTTTTTTTGTTCCCACCGTATTGTCGCGATAAAGGTGCGATTGAACGCGTTTAAACGCCGAGCGTTTGATCATAACTACCGTCGAGCGTCGTCGTTTCGAATCCGGTAAACACGCGTTGACAAATACCAAATGTAATAACACTACACGCGGCGAGTGTTTGCCTCGAACGACGCGGTTTTTATTGACTCTGTACGAAATCGTTTTTTTTTTTTTTCATCGTTTTAATGAACAGACGACGACGGTTTATTTATAACAATATAATTGTCGTTTTTACCGTTTTTTTTTTTTTTATTTTTTCCACGTCAAATTAAACGAAATCAACACACAAAATGTCGTTGCACACCGCGCGATGATTTATGCTCGACTATTATTTGTTGTAGTGTTTACCCGCTTGTTAGTTCAAATGTGTGCGCGAAACGAATGCAGTGATAATTAGAATATCCGAAACGTACGAGCGGTGAAATCTCGACGCGTGTAAAAAAAAAAAAAACCGTAAAAATACAACGACGACGACATAAATTAAACAGAAACGAACACAAAGTTAAAATAAACACAAACGATATCGAAATTACTGGGAAACATTTTGAATTAATTTACGGCGACCTCTCTTTCTCGCTCTTTTTCGGAAATCGGTTTAACGTTTTTCTCTCGTGTTTTATTCCCGAGAATTGAAACGTTACCTGAAAATACTTTTTTTCCGAAATTCGAACGATTATAAAAGAGAAAAAATAACCCGTGTGTAATAAGCGATGTGGGAAGGACTTCTATCTAAAAACGCGAGAGGACGCGATAAAAAAAAACTACGGAAGGTAAAAATTGTTTGCTTTCAGTAATAATATTATAATAACCTCATCGTTCCTTTTACCGCGATTTTAACAGAATTCATTTTCGGCTCTTTTCGTATAAACTTCTATAATATATACACAATAATACTTTGTGTGTCAATTTCTAATGAATTCGTCTTTACGTTATTTTTTTATAATTTTTATAATATAATAAATTCTATATTTTGTAAAAAACAATATTTTTCACAATAACGAGCATCGAGAGCTGAGGTAAAACGATGTGACATGACACGTTTTCATTGATTTTTTTTTTTTTTTAGTTTGATTCAAGAGTTTAAGTCCGTACAACAAGTTTTTTTAATCTTTCTCGGACAAGTTCAGGCATAAAGTCTGAGCCGAGTTCTAAAATAAAAGTGTCGGGCCAATAAAGTTTCGTGAAAACATAAAAATCTTGAATCGAGGTGACAATAATTTAACAAAATGTGAGTCAATAAAACCTACGTAGTGAATGAATACTGCTGAACGGTCCTAGAAGGAGGATTTGTTATTACGCGAGGAGATGATCCAAGTGTTTGATAATAACGATATTTCGTTTTGTTTGGGAATTATGCGCGTAATACGACGCACGACGGATTTACGAGACTGAATTGGTCGCGCAATTATTTAAGCTTTGTACGAACGACGACGATAATAAGTTTGGCCCATGCGAACCGATCGGAAATCGCACGATAAAATTGTAGTCCGACTTTATTGGCCGTGGGCGGGCGACACAAATTATGTTTGCTCGACGCGCGAATCGATTATTAAATTAAACGCGATGTAAACAATAATAATAATAATAATAATGAAAATATGGTTTTTCGACTAACTGTGACTAACGGCGTTATTTATACCCACGTTTAAAAGTTTACGTGATGACGGTGGCCGCGTGAAAAAAAAAACTGTTTCGTCACGCTCGTGTGATGATACACTTTGCAAAAGTGCGCTTAGCTCGCAACAGTGCGCTAACAATTTAACATTACGTAGTTACGTCTCGTAAGTATCCAGTGTATGGAAACTAAAAATAACGACGGATAAAAGTAAAAAAAAAAAAGCTCGAACGAACGAGAATATTGATAACTTTTTCTTCTATAGTACCGAGTAGCGGAGATTCGAAATATTTAACACGTCGCGTCGGTCAGGTAATTTATAGCTGCTGTGTAAAACGGATTTCTAAACTGGCGATTGAAAATAATCATAATTTCAACATTTTTTCTACCGGTTTTATTATTTTTTCCACGGTTATTATATGCGTTCAAGTGTTGAACAATACTATCTATACTTTTGAACAACACCTATACGCGTATGTCAGGCCAATGAAAAACACTTACAAATTGCAAGAACGGATAAGAGATTATATATGAAAAAAAAATTTTGTTATGTAATTATGTATACTGTGTATCGTTGAATGCGCACACATTGCAGGTCGATGAACAGAAAAATTTTAAAAACACCAGAATTAAAATGAAAATCAATTTGTTGAATTCAAACGTACTTGTGACATAGGCATTCCATACATAGGTCCAACTAGAACACGTGACGACTATTTTTTTAGATTTTAAAAGTTTTGATAGAATAAAATGGCACGTGTTACGTGTTTCGTTGAAACTCGAAGTACGAGCGAAACAACTAGCGGCGGCTTCGGTCGACGATTATATATATTCAAAAAAAAATTTGTCTGTCGGTAAATGCGCACAAATCTCCATTGCTCGGGTAAAAATAACTCAAAACGCCAATGCTTTTAGGAGTTGTGCGGTCGTTTCGACAAAAGATTTTCCACAAAACGAACTCCGCCGGAATTATATCCGTCCGATGTTTGACCGAAAGAGTAATTTCTGGCGCGTTATTCATCTCGTTTGATTAACAGAAATAATAAAAACGGCGCCGTACATGTATTGGACACGAGCCGGGCGCGCCACGCGGGCTGTGCATTCTTCTCTCGCCTCGACGACGACGACGACGCAATAATTATTATGATGCAATCGATGCGCTCGTCACTTTAGGCCTTTCCGACGACGCCGAAGCAATTTGATTTGAAACGACTGTCGAGCGAACGGAACCGATTAAAATCCCGTCGCCGGTAATCGCGTATGAAAATCGGATTCGACCGCGACGAAATTTTAAACGATTTTACCAACAAGTTGTTGGGCGCGTCGGCGTGAAACCTAAACGAGCTCGAATAAAATAGCCCGTCGATTGGAAATCTTTTCGATTCTTTCGTCTCGAAATGTTCAGACGCCGAACAGAACGACGAGCCGACGCGATCGCACTAGAGCCGCGTTGTAATGTTCCGCGAAAATTCTATTCTATTCTTTTCAAAACGATCAGGAGAGTTAGTTTGATGAAAAATAAAACTAAAGATTAATAACACTTTGATCGTTTTTAATTCGTTTACTCACGAGTCGACTCACTTTTACCTAATCGTCTGCAGTGGACGTGATAGCGTTGAAATCACGATAATGGTTATAATTATTATATTTGAAATAACAATAATTATTGTCGTTTTTTGGTGCAAATTTGCGGAACACTCGAAACACACAGAGTTCCACGATAAGAGTGGACGTTGAAAAGGATTCTGCCGACGAAGAGAAACGCTGTGTGCGATCGTGCACACAAATATACGTTATTCGAATCGGAAAAACGAGTTTCCCGCGAACGCCGATCGCGACGGCGTTATTGCCACGTCAAGAGGTATGTCGTTTGCTCAGCTTTACGTCGCCAACTCCGTCGCGCTGTCATAATATTGACCCGTCTGTATATTTATACAGCCGGGGCGCGAGTGTATTTATCATTTCGATATGTATTTGATATCGATGAAAAATTCTAAATTTCAATCACTTTCTCCGTGGCATCGTTAGTGATACCGAACAACTGCCTGGTGGAGAATCGCTGGTTTAGTAAATATCCGAAAACAACTCGCCGGGTTCTATCTGTCTTTTATCACTCGAGAACGCGTGTTTTTTTGTTGCGAATTCGTTAATAATATTAATTACAATTGGACCATTATTTTCTTAACGTCTGACCGCCCCGATTTTGATGTATTTTTCGTGATTTTTCGCGGCGAGTCGAGATAAAATGTAACCCATTCGCTCGGGGAATATTATGTCATTCGATACGATTTTATTATTATTAATAATACGATTGCGACCGAAACGTGCATGATTTAATGCGATAAATCAAAGAACGGGCGATTCAACAGTTATTAATATACACACGACACTAAATATTCGACATTGCGTAATTTTTTTTTTTTTTATGAATTTCAACGAATTATGTAATTTTATATCGTAAACACGGCGGTGATAAATTTTCATAACCCGGTGTACGTTATCGTTTATAGTTTCAGTTGTCGCGTGGAAAAGCAATCGCGATTGTGCCTAAAAAACCAGTGCGGCCTCTTGAAAACAAACGCCATCGCGCTTATTCAAACGACTCCGCCGGTAAAATGTAGTGAAACGTACATTTTATGCAAACGAAAAGTTTCAAAAACGCTAGGCGTACGTTTAAATCGTAGTACAACGACATAAAAGCTGCGCTTCGAGTATAAAACAAAGACAATTAGTGGAAATAAAGTAGTTCGGAATCTATATACCTTTGCGATAAATAAGTCTTCGATGTCTGTTCGCGCCTCCTCCACTACTTTTTTCCGACACGATCGCGTCAACTCGTTGATATTTTCCTTTCTAGGTCAGCTTAGTCCTAAAAATATACGATTCCAAATTTATTACGATGATATTTTGTCGTACATAAAAAAATACTAAAAAAACCTTTTACTACGACGCGTATCTTATAAGCGCCGTATTTTTTCCGCGATATAACTTCATAAACAAAAGTCATATACAACAACAAAAACTACTGCCGTACACGCGATGTCTCTATTTTGAACGGCAAACAGAAAAAAAAATAAATGAAAACCGATACTTCGCACGCCGTTACAATAAGGCTAAATTAATTACTATTATCGTGTCGATTTACGTTGGGTCCTGTCAAACAGAAAATCTCGTTTTTTTTTTGTTTTATAAACTTCGCAATGACACCACAGCCGTATCATGGGGTGAAACACACTTGTCAACTTAACGTTCTTTATACCGAAGGTATAAAACATTTTTGAGGCTTCTGTAACGTCCGTATTCACGTATGTGAATTACGTAGTATCGATCGCTCAAGTTCGAATTTACGTACATAAATTATATATAATATAATATTATACAAATGTATATAAAGTTAAATTGATGATGATTTTTAATCGAAACCGGTCGTGACTTTTTTCCACTCTTAATATTCGAGGCAAGGCATTTATTTTATTATTGTTTTAATACGTATATTTAATAGTTTGTAATTTTATATATTTAAAAAATATTTTGTCATTAAAATAAAGCTCTTACGGATATAGTTTTACGATTTTGACGGTTTCTCGAAACCGCGTTCACCGATGACATTAAACACTACTATGAAATTACGCAGAAAATTACCTTCGACGTATAGTTTAACTAAAGCGCGCGTTTTAAGAGTTCGTCGAATTATCGGTTTCACTCGTCGCTTCCACTCGCCGTTGACATTAAATTGGTTTTGATCAATTGAATTAATTAAAATTAAATTTTAATCAAATACAAGTGAAATACTATATCTTGTGCATCGTTTTGTAGGATAGGGACACCGTATCGCATGATTTTTGTACTGTTCTACAAGGACTAGGAGTGAAAATCAAATGGAAATAACTCGCAAATACGCAGCCGCCCTCTCGGTTGCCAGGATCATCAAATTATTGTTTTCACGCCCGACTTTCAAATCGTGTGTTTTAGATTCCACCGAACGAATTTCGATTTTACACACGCGAATATGGTATTTGTCCGCGATCAAAGTTAACGAGTAAAAAAGTCAATCGAAAGAAGTCGCATACGCCCAACTTTTCGAATCGAGCACACGCGATACTAGGCGGGTCTTTTCGTTTTTCTCGGCGTCTTTAAAAGGAAAAAATTATTCACGCGCTTCTTTATAGTTTCCCGGACGAATGTAATGGGAAAACTGGGAAAATACTTTGGAAATCACGTTAAATTTGCCCCCCCCCCACCACCACCTTGCAATTTACATTTCTTTTGAATGATTTTCCGTTTGGGGACGTTTGAAAATATATGTTTTTCTAAAATGTTATGAGTAGGGCCCGGATTTCAATGCAAAGTGCATATTTTTTTGGTTGATCATACACAATGCTTTCTAAGTACATAATTCGTTTCATGTAACGAGGGTTTGAAAACTACAAATTTAATTTTGCATTTTTTTGCATATTTCGACGTTTTTACATTTTTAGGGCATTTTTAGCATTATTGGGTCATTTTGTTGGTTTTTAATGCATATTTGTTCAATATAGATATAAAACTTGGACTATTCAAAAAATTATCTTAAGATAAATTATTTTCTTAATATTTAAGAAGGTTTATCGGGTTTTTCCATACACATTGTCAATTTTTTTTTTCGATTTAGTTTTTATCTTATCTTAATTTATTATTGACTGTATATCGTCATGTAAAAATAATTATTATGTCTCATTTATAAATTATAATTTGTATAAAAAAAAATATATGGCATTTTTAAAGTCATATTTGTGGTATATTGTATTTTTTAAGGGCATTTTTAAGGTAATTTTTGTGGTAAAATGCATTTTTTAAAGGCATTTTTGGCTATTTTCTAGAGCATATCTGTATGGTTTTAAGTGCATTTAAATCCGGGCCCTAGTTATGAGTGAATATTGAAAAATACAAAGATTTCGTCCGATCGTGAATATTTTTTTATCGCGCTCTTTGAAATTTCAAACTATTGAAGCGAAATGTTTACATTCGTAAATATCGAATATTATATAATATGTTTTCTTCTTTTTTTTTTTTTCACACATACATCGGGAATATTCGATAAATAATATTACATTGACCATCGCTCAGTGTTTTCAATGCTATGATTTATCGTCATTTTACAATGTCAACAAACAATGCGACTGCAGTCACACGACAAAAGACTCAAACGTGACACGAACGCCCGCGCGCGCGCCCGCCAGTATTTTATCTATATATTTTTTTTCCCGTATACGTCACAACACTAAAAAAGAGATAAACAATACCATCGCGATCGTAATTTAGGCATTAAACAGCACAAATTCGACGTAAAAGAAACTCTATAGCTTTTCAGCGCAGCGATCTCGCCGTCCACACGTCGTGTAGTTTATAAAGTCTCGAGTCGTAAATACGACACAAATCAGGTTTTTTTTTTTTTGTTTCATTAAATGTCAAACCAGTATGATAAAACTGCAGTCTTAAAACGCATTCGTCGAGATTGAAACGTTGTAACGTTCATGTAATAAATCATTTTGATTGAAACGAGTTTCGTTCGAAACCGCAGGTTTTTCAGACGAAAAGCGCGTACTATATTATGTAAATGAAGAGCGATTAGAAAAAAAAAAAAAAAAAAATTTATAGTAATTTGTTATTTCGGAGAGAGCGATGCGGAGAGATAACGAAAAGATGTTGAAAATTACATCGCAACTGCCTAAAAAAAAAATAGTCATTAAAAACACGCGCTTGACAGGACAAGACGCGCTACTAGAAACTCAAAGGAAACGACGTGTGTGTGTGAGTGTGCGTATCGATCGAAAAAACGAGTTTTGAAAATGGTTTGATCTCGCGTGCGTTTCGATCGAAAATAAACACATTATTCGAAATAATTTCGCCGTCGTCGAGAGGGAAAATTATGCGTTAAAGGAGCGACGTGTAGGCAATCTATTTAATGTTGTGAAAAAAATCAAAATCAAACACGGCAAACGCGCGACGTGACCGCAATTATTATTATTTAAACGCGTATTTACGAGTGATTTTCGATCAACGCCGCAAACACGCGTGATATTCGTTTTTTTTAATTCGATGCGAAACAAAAAAAATTGACATAATCGAACTCGAGAGGGGAACGAGGAGGAGGAAAAAAAACAGCGTATAAATAATTATGATCGGATTACGCGTCACTGTGGAAGCGAGCGGTGCAACGGTCGATACTAACCTAACCGTTTCAATCGTTTTTCAGCGTAGCGTACGAACGCGTTTTATCACTTTTTGTGACGGAATATTTACAAACGTATCGTCGTCGTCGTGGACAGATGAAAACAAAAATCGATCGAAACCATGGAAATTATAAAAATTATAAATATAATTTAGCCGAAATCTTTAAAAATCTGACGTGATTATAATATTTCCGTGAAAATTTTTTTTTCGGAACACCCGACGAGATGATATTGAATGCGACGAGTTATTCGGAAAAAGTACAAGTGAGAAATGTGTTCAAAGGATCGTCGTGAAAATGTCGATGAAAATATTGACAAATTGAAAAAAGTTTAAACTGTACGTTTAAAGTAGAAATAGAAGCCTTTTTTTTTTGTCGTACGTACGCGCATAACTCGAAAAGTACTCGATGGATTATAGTACGGTTTTCACTAACGGATTGGCCACGTCTCGAGGAAGGTTTAAAACTATATGAGACGTCTCGAAAATTCAACCCATAAAGGAGTAAAAAGGGTAAAATTAGTACTTTCCGAAAAGAAATAAATAGACTTTGAACGTTAAAGAACTTCACGCGACCGTTATATATTTGATGTGGTCCAAAGATTTGGGCGCCTCTTCGAACACGCGACCGAACAGAAAACGTTTTGAACGTGCGTTCAATGCGACTCGTGTATTTTTCACGTCCGAATTAGAATGTAGTAGTGCGTCTAATGAATTCGTAAGAGATCAAAAAGGTGAAAACCGAAATGCACAAAATGTGTTTACATTCGTATGCGCTCTGTCGGAATCGAATTCCGTTTACGATATCGCATCTGTTTATAGTAACAATAATAATACGGCTTCTACAGTATATAGGTTCTATACCGACACAATCGACCACAAACGTTGAATCATAATATATCGAAAAAAAAATTTTAAATAAAAAAAAAACGTATTCGATACCATCGACACGTTATTATTTTCTATATTGAATAAAACAAAAACGACGAAAAAAATTAAAAATACTGCGCATATCAATACTTTGATACGAAAAAAAAAAAAAAACAACCGCTTTTGAATTGCGTTACATGCATAGAGGTAGTAGTACTATGTACTACTATTATACATTATTAATGAATTCGATTTCAGTCAATAGGGACAGCATAATAAGCTTAAACACATTATTGGCTTCCTTTACAAAGAGACCGAGCCAACAAAAACGTCCCGAAAGAGCTCTCTATAGGCTCTAGTCGTTATTATTATTATTATTTAGCATAGGACACCTATAGTTTTCGTGTAGAACTAATTTCTCGAACCGGACGAATAATATGCCAAATATAGTAGCGCGCGTCCTTGGCGCATCTGTCGGCCGGAAAACTATAAATTACAATTATCAATGTACACACGTGTATATACAAATATCCGCGTCGTCGTGAAAAATACCAGACCGTCAGAAACGTCTTACGTAAAATACGAGTAGATCCGAATTTACAATTATGCGGCGGCAGTGAATAGGAGTTTTTTTTTATTATAATTACAATATACCCCCGTGATTTATGTCGTTGGATTTCGAAACGCGACGTGTTTGCACTCGATCCGTTAAGGTACGATTTCCCTTGCGCGATCGCGTTCGCGTCATGTTGGTTTGCTCTAGACGATTCTTCGTTGCGACCGAAAGATTTATAATTTATATTTTAACAGTCGTCCGTCAGTCGTATTCGATATTTTGAAGTGCCAAGTTCACGGTGCAGTGCTATTGGTTTTAAAAATTATTATAATGGAAGTCGATAAAGAAATGTTGAAAATTATTTTACTAGACGAAGAAGACGATGATGAGTTGCTTTGGCATCTCGTATATTCAAATCTTTATAATCCCCATTTTCAGGATTATAAATCGGGAGGTGTTTGGCTACACATTCAACCAATATCTCGTCTTGCTCCTTGGTAAACTTGACCATTGCGGAACTCACGTTTGAATATCCGATGTCAACAAGTGTTCAAACAGAAATGATAACATTGCATGGTGTATAATAATTATTATTATTATTATCAAAACAACAAGTCGATCGCGGCTTTTGTTTTTTGCGTTTTCGTAGTCCACGTTTTCTTTCCGAAAAACATTTATTTATTTATTTATTCGCGACTTTTCGAAAACAAACGCATAACGGTATAATGCGGCCGATACGAAAAACCAGTTGATATAATACAATGGACGACGACGTCGTCTCGCGTGATTTATATTTATCGTTATAAATGTACATCGGCCGAAGCTCGTGTGTGCCTATATTGATCATTATACGGGCAGACCGCTTTCGTCCGCCGAACCTCTTATTACAACACGTCCGATGCGAATATAATATATCGAGTTTAACGAATCACATTATCAGTCATTATATACGTTGCACGTTTCCCTAATTGAGTGCTATCTGAAAAGCCGCTTGTGTCACAAACCCAACGAACATCGTCGCCGAGAAACCGTCGGGTGAGGTCAACGCGTGCCTATAAAATATACTCGACTCGCGCGTCACGGAATATGGCCGTGTCGTCGCGGTATTGCGATCCAACGGATTGTTTTCAATGTTTATCACGCTAGTTAGAAATATTTACGTAACGCGATCGTCTCCTTTTTTTCCCAAGCCTAATGGCTTTATCGCTGCTTCTCGCCTATAAATATTCCGCCGCGTTGCTCTCAATTCTTTTACGATTCGACGGGCCTCTCTTGTCGGGCGATACGCGTTTTGCAAATATTGCGCACCAACACCTGTCGGAGTGCGGCTCGTACGACTCGCGCGCGCCAACGATTCGACCCGCACGCGGTAGTACACACAGTATAGTTGCAAGTTGAAACGAGATTTCGGCACAAGTATAACGTGACCATAATTTTTTTACTTCAAAGCGGCACACCTGTACATTTTTAATGAGAAAACCATATAATTTTGGGTAAAATAACAATTTTTTTATTGAAAAAAAATCAAATTGTATACGTAAACTGTATAAATGTATGATTGTGATATATGTAATCAATAAATACCTACCACAAGTAGACTTTTCTTAAAGCGGGACATTTTTAGGTTCCTTGGGGACAGCGGGACACTTAGCTCGAAAGCGGGACTGTCCCGCCCAAAGCGGGACGTATGGTCACGTTACACATGTAGTACATACGTGGGAAAATTGAATCCGTTTGATTATCCGAAAGTTATTTGGGTGAAATACGAAAAAATATTTAAAAAAAACGACGACGAGACCGGTCTCGCAATAGACGGCGCGGTAAACAATACACTCGGGATCGCGATGGACCGCAAAGTAAAAAACGCGGCCGTCGTCGACGAGAGCATATCGATCGATATCTGAACGTTCTCGGCGTAGTGCACTACGTATACGTCGAATTGTATAAAACACGCGAGTGTAAATCCGCGTCCGATTAAAATACGATGGAAATAAATTACACGCGCACGTCTAAAAATACGAATTCGTTAAAATCCTACTGACGTGTAATATGATACGTGGTCCTGTAGCGGCCGGAGGGCGTCTGGCAAGTCGGAGAAATCATACGCACGTGAGCGTGCGCGCGGAGACTATGATAATTGCGCGCTTTACGAATAATAAAAAGAATATTATTATAATATATTGTCTCGACGACGGCCAATTATAATATGCCTCACGAAAAGTATGTTCTCTCCCACTCGCCCGCGCGAAAAGAGAATTATTATCGTCTATAATAATAATAATAATAGACGACGCGCAGTTATTATAATCGTGAACCGTTTGGACGCGCGTTTTATTTTCGCCGAACGAAGAGGATCGGAATTAATTTTTAACCGATGTGGCATATGTAAATGTTTTTTTTTTACGCGGAAGATATATTATCTTGCGTACGACACTACGTTTCGTAGGTTTTCGATCACATGCTCGAGCGTCGACGACGTCGCAAAACAATGGAACAATAATAATCGTCGAGATGGAGAAAATCAAACAAATAACCGTGGATTCCGACTGAAGCGCGCGGGAATGTATACATTCGGCGTCACCGGCGGCGGTAATGCGCACGCCGGGTATTGTTTTGCGTACGGCTAAAAAAAAAATGTCGACGGTAAAAAAGTCGGTCGGTAGGTAAATGTTATCACGCGTTTTTCGATTTTTCACGACGTCGATCTAGGTTATCCCTGGTACGAAACGCTCGCATCGTTAGACTTACGTTTTCTCCTCTATAACGAATGGTTTTCGCGCGCGACGCGGTCGGGTCGGAACGATTCGCGCACGCCGCGAGCCCGAAAACTCCGGAATCCGCGACGAAACGAAAATCGCGCGACACAATGTCATCGTGTGCCCCCCCCCCAACTTTATAAATCGACGAATCGCGTCGAGTACGTAAACCATAGGCGGACGTACCGGGTGTCCCGGAGGACAGGCCCTATTTTTGTGCGTAGTACGACACGTCGTCGTGTGAGATACGAAATCCAATGTAACCCGAAATTACAAAGTGTGTACTACACACTTGAAAAATGTTGAGAATTTGTTATAAAGTTAAGTTTTATTCCAGTTTATCTAGTTTAAATATGTATTTAACTATACTTAATTATGCCGAAGAACGGGTATATAATGTTTGACCTTTAGGGGATTTCTATTATTTGAGAAAAGTGTGCGGTACGAAAACGGACGGAAAACATGGCCTGCCCGAGGACGACGAGAGGCGTGCATCGTCCTCGTGCAGGACGACACCCAGTATGCGACGACGTCGAGAACTGGCGCGCTGACGTTTTCAATTTTTCCGTATTTAATTGCGTACGATTTATCTGCGATTAATGAACGATGACGTGTGCCTATTACGAGTGGGTAAACATCGGAAAACACCTGAAACTATATTACACGAGGGGGGACACAGAACGATCGCGTTACGTCGACGTGGAAATCGTTCGATTGCACACACGCGTTATTATAAATACGGCACCGTTTGACCCGCGGCGAGGGCCCCCCGACGACGCGCGGCAATAGAATCAACCGCCGCCGCCGACACTTGTGGATCGTATTATTATACCCACGCCGCGCCGCCGGTCGGTTTGAACAAATTTTACACGCATTTTTCTCTCCAACGAACTATTCAATGCGATACTTTAATCGAACGTCGTCGGCGGTTTATCACTCTCGGCGAGACGGATTATATATTTGTGTATACGGACAAATTGTTGCGTATTAGCACGGAAAAGATTTTAAGCCACGAGGCGACCGCGTATCCCGTGTTTTTCAGCTTAGTGCTGTCACGTTTTCGTCAACCCGAGAGCATGCGTGTTTTTTTCGCCCCGTTTCATAATACTGTTTTATTTTCTTTTGCCGAAAAAGGATTTTGGCATTTTGTTCGCCGAAAAACCGTCTTGAATAAACACTTGGAACTTTTTAATGGAATCCAAAGTGTTTCTTATCGCACGAAAAAATCGAAACATTAAAAACTAAACCATACAGACATGTAAAGTAATATATATTATTTTTAAACAAGCAGTCTAACGATAAATAATCATTCGATTCATTCGATCGTTATAATGTGATATGTAATTTCTCGTTTTTACAGACAATGCGCTTTTCGTTCTTTATTCATTGCGAAAGAAGCGTGTTCTATTTTTTTTCGTTTAATACGGTCACCCTATTTTAAAAGTGGGTAGTCGGGAGAGTAAGAATACGAAAATGATGTAGTTAATGTTAAACAAGTTACGAGTAATGGGAAAAAAAAAAAAACAAACAAACATGGTAACGGTTTGCAGACGAGACGAACGTAAAATTATTATTACACGATTGCCCGAGGCGATCGTCAGAACGCGTACCGAACGCGCGCAGACGTCCAGAGAGTCGAAACGTGTCGAGCGAAGAAATTAAACACGGCTATCGAATAAAATCTCGCGCGAATTCCCCCTTTCTTTAAACCCTGGCCGTCCGAATTCTGACGTATATTTCAATAGCGCGAAATAAAATCATCGGTTACAAAGGTGTTTGCGTATAAATTCCGCTGTCCCGAACGTAGTTTCCGACTGCGTGGCAATAATAAATAATAATAATAATAATTACGAACGAAAATCGAATTTCCTAACCAGCACGCGCGAGCAAATTACAGCACATACATATTCAGTATAATAACCGTGTCTGCTTCCGAAGCCCGTAATCGGCGTTCGCACTGTTCGTACGTGTCCGGATTTCGATTTAAAAGAAAATGTGTTGCTTCAACGCTAATGATGGGGGGAAAAAAATAAACGGCCGTCTTCAACGACTGTTATTCGAATATAGAGGCACACGTGTGTCCGACGAATAAAATTAAAAAAAACATGCGGTCGACATCTGATTAGAGAAACGGGTCTAAATAAACGGCGGCGCGGAGAATATTAAATTTTACACACGCCGACGTGAGTTTTTTAATGGCTGAATTTCAACGACTAGAAGACTCGTTTGAGTCAGTACAAACACGACCGTTTCGATTCCCCACCGCCAAGAAGTATCTGCTTTTTTTTAACGTTTAAAAACGTATACGCGAAAAAGTGTCTGTAATGATGAAAACATTATTTAGTCGAGTTATTTCGTCGACTCGGTTCTCGAAGAAATACGATCGACTTCGTCGAATTAAAAGTTTAAAAATATCGTATACACGCCCCCAGTCCCGGTACACGTTTCACGCGGAACCGAAGAAACGCTAACGAGACAAAGACCGTTTATTTTTTCGCCGAATTCGCATGGCTCGCGGAGATCAACGCGGTCGACCGCGCTGGGAATAATTTTTATTGTGTTCGAAATTCGTACGAAAGACGACCCGAGAGGTATGTATCGGCCGTACCGGCTGGACAATGCAGGATAATATTATAAGAAAACCGTATAAACCTCACGGGGGGGGGGAGGAGGGGGCCAACGTTCAGGGCACGGCCGCTAAACAATATACACGACGAAAAACACATTTTACACGAAAACAATAACATCCGATCGGACGCGGTTTTTTTTTCCTTCTCGTTGTTAACGAAGTAGTGATAAAAATCTAATACGTCGTCGTCGTCCTTCGACAGCTGCTGAAAAACGAAAAGGACATTGGTTTCATATCGATTGGTAAAAGCCCGGAGCGATCGCGATTTCGTTTTACAGGAGTGCCTCATAACGTACATCGTCGCAACAATATCGCCGTACAAGAACAATAATATCGCTCCGAAATTGTTTTGCGCTGCAGTTTAATGCGCACATAACACGTGCAAATTATCCGCTGTCGCTTGTAGATGCACTCGGTGCCGCAGGAATTCGCTGACGAAACGTCGGTCTGCTTGTCGGCCCAAACTATATTTGGGATTTTTCGCACGGGAAATAATAAATACGAACTAATCGCCATCGTATACGCCCAACATATTATCATATCATTATCTCGTTATTACGATATTTTATATTATCGTTACTCGTGTGCGTTGTTATCTAGGTCAGTCGGAGGTTTAGCGCGCGGCAACATTTCAATGAAAACGCAATAGCCGCAGTGCAGTAACGACGACGACGCAGAAACGATGAAATTTCGATCGAATTCGAAATAACAATCGATAACCGTTGTTCAGACGCTGAAAGTTTCGCGAAAAAAAAGCCCGAATCAGAGCCCTGGAAAACGACGACGACGTGGCCATCGTATTAGGAGGTGTCTTGTCCGTCGTCTGCAGATATCACGTACAAAAGTCGTTTTGTTACAATGACGCGGCGCCAAAAATGAACAATCGATCTGTCGTCAATTAATTATTATTTCCACGGCGAGAGTTCCACGCGAAAACGGTCGTACGCGTCGGCCAAGATCATACTTCTCGCGGCTCTTATTATCATCCAAACGAGTGACCACAATATTCCGATAAAACCGCATCCGTTGGTGATAAATTAAATGACGTTTTTTCTAAAATACTGCAAACATCGTATAATGCAGCTGCCTAGTGTTTTTATATTTCTATTGCGTCTCGCGTTTTCGGCATTGAAAATTTGGAATTTTCTTCGACAAGTCGTCTTTTAACGAACGCGTTTTCAAAATCGACCGCGCGGCCGAGAATATTGCTCTCGTCGCTCGCTGCTCGGTGGGCGTCTATAGTCCTTCGTGACAACGTTCGGATTTCGTCGTCGACGAGCGTAAATGGTGTGCGCGAAAAATTAATAAAAAAAAAAAAATCGTATTATTTACGGACGACGACAGACAATATCAGAGTATTGTGCGCGTCGACAAAATGTCACTGTCAGAATAAAAAATTATATTATACCCGAAATTACGGGTAGTCGTAGAAAAAACAAATACAATACGCGCGCGGAACTACTGACGATTAAGCACAATCGTGACGGATGTCCGGCGGTTTACACGCACGATTATTATACGCGTATTTGCGTGCGTTTTAATATTTAAGATAATACACGTATTATTTGTCGTGTCGTGCAAAAATACATACTACCCGTATTATTTGAAAAACACAAAAAAAAATTACTCACGCGTATACTACTACACGAGCGGTGATTTTTTCCGTTATATTGTTTTTTCAATCGCGTTACAGTTGAAAAATGTTGTTTTTTTTTCCGATTCTAATCTCGGCACGACTGGTAAAATTGTTGTTGATTTTCGTTTTTTTTTTTCTTTTTTCCAACATCCGAGCTCCGCCGTTGTATTGTTTTGCAGTGGCGGCTCGTGGGGTTTGAAAGTGGGAGGACGATTTATTTTTTTATTTTTTGAAAATTAATAGAGTACAAATATATATATATATAAATTTAAAAGATTATCGAACCAAAATTAATACTATATAGAAAAATAAAATTCTAAACACATTTTAACATTTTAAATTTTTAAACAATATATTTTATATTGTCATATACTCATAAAATATTGTAATGTAAACGCGTCATAAACTTAACAACTCGGAACGAACGACGGAACAAGCAGTAAAAACTAAAAACTAAAATATACCTTTGTCTTTTAGTTATTATGTATAGTTTTCCGCAGACCGCATGCATGTCGGGCGATTATTCGTATCGCTCCGCGGCGGCCGTATTTTTACCGAATCCCCCCTCCTTTGTTTTTGTATTTGATCATATTAATTTTTTATTTTATAAAAGTTTTTGACGGGCGATTGTCAGCCAATCGCCGCGCTGTATAACAGATAAGATAATATTATACTGATTCTACACTCGATAACCGTGTGGCGCGTAGTGGCGTAGATGGGTAATAACCTATTTCAACTATATTATAATGACTTCTTATTATATTTTTAAACTCCGATTATTTGACATTTTTTTCATAATAATAAAAAAGTGTTTTTACTTTCATTAATATTATAATATTATACGAGATCATTTTAATATTTGAATCAATATCCAATATCTGAAAAAGTAACTTGCTACAATTTTAGCAGGGGGGGGGGGCGACCGCCCCGTCGCCCCTACGCACGAGCCGCCACTGTTGTTTTGTCAAAATACCGCGGGCACGTGAATTTCCAACGAAAGCCCATCGTCAACGTGACGTTTTCATCGGGACGACGCGAACATTCCGACGCGCGTTAGTTGTTTTAATGTATAATTATTATCGAGGAGTAGAGATGACCGACTCGGCGAAAGGTCGCCATGAATTTATGACGAACTAACTGCCGTTTCCGTTTATCTTAAATTGGAAAGTAGGTTTTTCAGTCGACCTGAACGCCAAAGCTTGCGACTTGCGCGTGGTGTGTGGTCCTGCGTCGAAACGACAGACGTGGGCGTGACGTCTCGTCTTCAGTTTCGAAAGAAATTAAGAACCAAACACGAACAACTCACGTCTTCTAAAATAACGAATAACAATCAGTGGTTCGCTAAAACAAAACAAAAACCGCACGCTCTGCATACTTCTATGTGGACAATCTTCTATACGATTAATGACGCCGATAAATTGTTCGCCCGGATTCGTTCATAGATTCCCTGTCGAAATACTGTTTCGACGCAGCAACAACGGCCGAGTAGTGAGTGTGATTTTATTCGATAAAGTTGAAGCCGACGAAACCCGGCGATTAGTCGATTTTGAATAAAAGTCTGTAATTTACGAAGACGCGCGAGTTTATTGGGTGAAAAAAAAAACCCATTGTTTTACTGCCTCGTTATAAATATTTTACGTCTTTTCGGCGGTTTCATCATGCATTACCGTTACAAATCAATAAGTAATGAGCCGACGAAGTGAAACGAGAAATAATTGTTCGACCAAAAATTTACTGCCGCGTTAATCGCATTCGTTTATGAAATAACGACCGACCGCCGCGCGTGGGTATTATTTACATGAAAAGTTCAACGACATTTTTCACGTTATTCCGTGCCATTGTGTGTCGACAACGCAAATTAAAACGTTCTTTTTTTGTTTTTTTGTTTAAATAAACCTATTATACTAATTAATAACATACCCGCTGTGGTAATACACGAGTAAGTATACACAACGACGAGGACGAAAATTTGCGAAATATTTCGAGGACAAACATAATATAATAATATTATATTTATCTCCAAATCGTATCTGATTAAACGGGAAAAATCGACAAAAAAATTATGAATAAATTGTATATTATATAATATGCACGTGGGAAAATCGAGGTTTAAAAAAAAAAAGTGTTAAAATTAAAAATTAAGGAAATAATATTAACACTCTCGCGCCTTTATTTCGCGAGCAAATGTTCAAAATAGTTTGTCCCAGTCGATATAATCGCTTTTGAAAATTAACTATTTTGACGAGAGACTTTATTTCGGTAATATTAAAGCCGACCAAAGTTCTCGCGGTTGGTTTTCGATCATTTCCATCGCGGTAAAACGTAACTCGATATCGGTCGGTTATCGCGGCGGCGCGGTCGTTGTTCCAGAAACGTTTTTCAAATCGCCGAAAGAAAACTCGCACACACCGGGCGGGTAGTATTCCGGACGTTTCGATCGAAACACGATTGCAACCGTGGCAGATTGTTCGAAACGAAAAATTTACTGAAAAACGTAATCCGAGAACAAACGTCTTTTCTCGAGCAACCAGCCCACGCCGCCGACGATAAATAAAAGTATAATACTCTCCAGGAGAGAGGCGTGCGATAATAATTTTGTGCGCGATGCGATGCGATTTATTTTTTACCTCCGCCCGCCGCCGGCCGAACCAGACGCGCGGCACGCACACGCGCAACACGTGGTCTCAAAGGTATAAAGCAGATGCGTTGGAATATAAAAATAAACGCACACGCCCATTGTCTGTGTACCGGCGCTATTGTGTGACAGTCGTGTGGAATAATATTATAACAGGCGCGACCGTTTTAGCTTCGGCGCGACACAATACACCGAGTACACATATATTATTATTACGAGTGTTATTATATTATTAGGGTGCTCGTAGAGATCGAAACCAACTCGATCGGGGAAAACGGTTACGGACGACGTGAAAAAAATGCTCTGACAATCCGAAAAGTGCAACGTCCAAATCGGTCGAAATCGGTTAAGGTAGGATTTCCAAGACGCGACAGGTCGCTACAGGTCGCGGCGACAGAACTTTGGGTCGCCGCGACCGACGACACTACTGCTCCGGAAGCAGTGCCCACGCGACATGTCGTTCGACAGCATGGCGTCGAAATTAGTGTTTTCCCCGTCGGAAGAAGAAATTCTTTTATAGTAATCACGATGCTTGAACATAGTATCTGTTTTCTTCTTTTTTTTTGACTTTAGATGGCAAAATATAAAATCTTCTTCGTCATCTTCATCCAATAACAATGTCAGAATGTCAATTATTATTAATGCATAATTCAATAAATGGATCCATAATAATCTAAACAAAACTGTATCAACTATAACTAAACTTATTTGTATTAACTACACCTGAACACATCTGTACTCGGACAGGTTTGCAAGCGAACTGAGTTATATAACTACCAAAATCGCAGCGACAAGTCGCGTCTAGTAAAACACATCAGAAAAAATACGTCGCGGTCGTCGGTCGCGGCGACATGTCGCGCCTTGGAAATCCTACCTTAGAAAATCCTTGGAAAAATCCTCTTGGAAATCCTTAGGCATTCGTTCGTTACGGAAACGCGTTCGAGATTTATTTCATCAAAAGTCACACCCTGACGCACGCGACCGGGGGGGGGGGGGGGCGATTATTATCACGTCGGATTTCTTTGACGCGCGTTTAGTTACGCGTTACGCACCGCCGCCGCGCGTGAATACTAGATAATATAATGTATCGTATACTAATTACAGAGTGCCGACGATAAGTCGAGTGCTGGTTTAACGCGAAACGCGTCCGCTGTGACAATGTGTTCCGAACGCGAACGGATATACGAGTGGGACGCGCGGGCGTACGATAGACCGCGCCTATAGTCTAAATAACAGGTTACCCGCGCGGGAGGAAAACGCGGTACGACGCGCGGTGTGTGGAAACTTTTTCCGCAGTGCACCTGACGCGGGGACCGGACGGAATGAAAATAATCACACCTGTAACGCGCTTAATTATAATCGCGCGGCATTGAACGGTTTCCAAAAAAAAAAAAAAATCATCATTTCCCGCGAGGTCGATGATAAAATCGTTCTCCGATTTGCGACCTCTCCCGCGCAACACTAGTTACGACTAGTCCCGTCTAGCTCGGTCCGAACTCGGGCCGCTGTCCACTCCTCTGTCGGATACGTCCGCCCAGAGAGACGAATTATTCTAAACGAAAGTGGGGGCTGGCACTCGACTCGGCGATTATCTTTTTTTATTCAGTTCACCGACGCGATTGTAAAATCAAACAAAAGAATAAAATATTCGCTGAATAAACTGCGCACAAAATATAACAATTTATTGCGCGATAATTATTATTATTTACTAATTGGCATCGCGCTTCGTATTAATCATAAGTATTGGTTCTATTGTAAACGCGTACATTTTTTCACCGCATTGAAGTTTTCGACCGTCGTGTTAGCGTAAAGACGAAATATTTACGTAATGCGTATAAAAGTGTACGAACGAGCTTTTACCGAATTCAAGAGAGCAGAAGAACTCTCGATTTGTACGCGTAAAACAATAGGCGAATAAATTAATAGGTATTTAAATGATAAATTAGAAAACGTAAATCTAAATTAAACGTAATTTACAGTTTAAATGGGAAGAGAAGTTTTTTTAGAATATTATCTCAGAAACGTGTTGAATTCGAACGGTCGAATTGATGGAAAATCGATGAAAAGCCGTTTTCATACGTTATATGAAACGTGTCGGCTTGACGAGTTTTAAAACGCGTAACTACGAATATTCTCAGAGATGTTCGCTGTTCGCGGCGGCGGCCACCTAGTCATTAAAATACTGCGTGACATTTAAAAAAAAAACGCATTTGTTTTTTATGTAAAACCGAACTCGCGCGAATTATTCACTCGAATATCCGAAAATACATGTTTTGTGTTCGAATGACTTTTGTCGTCGACGCACACGTCGTCGTAGAAATCCCAAACGAAATCGTTTCCTCGTCACTAAAATAAAAGCCATTGTTATAACGCGCTAAATTATTTTATTTTTTTAACTTTTTTATTATATACATACAATCTGTAATTTTTTATTACAATAAGCATGCGTGTGGACAGATATTTATAACTTGATTATTTACAGATAAAAGGAGCCACCCAATGGCGACACTTTACGACATGATAGTTTTTATTTTTTAACATTTTACATTTATATATTTTCATTTTTTTTTTTTGTTGTTGTTAATTATTGATAATAAGGTCTCTACACCACCTTCTTTTCAATCTACGAGGCGGATTTCCTGGTATGGTGTCTGAGCTAAGGGCTGAGATAAGAGGGTTGGGATGGTTTAACAGTCGGGAGCGATATCGTTTGAATAGAATTTTTGCCGTTTCATTTATGGTGTTTATTTTAAGATCGGTATGTAGGGTGTGATTTGAGACGTAGAACGGGGCACATTAGTGATGATACGTAGGGTCGTGGATTGAAAAGTTTGTATTTTTTTGATGTGTGAGTTTTTTGCTGCGCCCCATAACTGGATCCCATATGTCCGGATAGGCATTAGTAAGCTTTTATAAAGAATTAATTTTGTTTTTGTAGTAAGTTTTGAGTGTTTGCTAAATTATTAAAATTCATAATTCGATTTCGTTGAAAAACGCACAAGACCGACCGCCGCCGAATCGTTTCGATATAAAATATTATATACTAAGTCTATAAAATTAGATTCGGCGGCGAAAGCCTGGCGCACACTACACCCACACGAGTGCAGTGCACAACGATAAACGATATTTTTAATTTTATTTAACGCTATTGGCGGCCCCACGCAATAGGCTATCGCTGCAGCGGTGTGTTTTCTTCACACGGCCGGCGGCGGGTATGAATAGAAAATTTGAATTAGACAAACACGCGCGCGTTCACAACAGTGACTATTATTATTACAATAATACGCGCACTACTACGAAACGTATATTTGTTATAGATATTCGAAAACGGTTTGTTTTCCGTTTGCGACTTTGCTGTTGTCATAATATTTTAAGTGCCTACGCGTGTTTGCTTATATTATCGACTAGATCGTTAGATTCGGTGCGAGGTACGAACGACGACAATTGACGTGTAACGTAATTGACATTTTTATGGTCAGTTAATTTACACTAATATTGAACGCGGTTCACGGTACTTGTACGTGTTTATAATCGGGCCTTTTTTTCAAAGCGTGTTTAAACAGGACGCGAAAAAGGTTGTACTTTATACTACCAAAAAGACAAAACATGTAAATACGATTATTCATCAAGAGCTCTGTTTGAGAACAACATTGAAAAGAAAAAAGTACGTGCAATAGAATTTCTATTGTAATTTATCACCGAACAATCATTAGTCTCAATGGTTGCCGGGACAAAAAAAAAAACAAAAAAAACTCGCCGAAAATTCGAAAATCGAATTTACTCCGGACGAATAATTTCGAGTGTGGCGGGCAACAGTAATTGCATTTAAGAACGTGAAAAATGAAAAGAAAATGTAATTATTCAAATGGAAAAAAAAAGTTTAATTTAACAAATCGATTTGACGAGATTCCATCGTGAAAGAATATGCTGAAAAAACCATTTTCGAGCTCTGAGAAATTTTCACGATGCACGATTTGACGCAAACAAAATTATTTTCGAAAACAATTTGAGCGTACGTATAATATACTCGAATCTAACGCAGAAAAAAAAAACCATTTCGTCAAACAGTCATAGTTTACATACGTTTTTGATACTCGAAACTTTTCGTTTCACTTTTACTCGTTTGATCGGCACGATAATACGTATTTTCGCGTCGTCGAGACATATTTCTACGTCGGATCCGTACGTTTTAAGAACTCACAGAATTGTCTAGGATTTTTTTTTCGGAATTACATGAACTTTACTCGCGAACCGATAAAACGTCGGTATGGAAAAAATTACGTGCGCGACAAATACCTGCGGTTATGTCACATAACAATATACAACAACACGAATCGCATATTTTCAAAATGTTATCCGTAAAGCTAGTACTAAAGTGTAGTCGGATTCTCGTCAGCAGTAAAAAAACGAAAAAAAAAACCATCTCGATTGTTCTTATTATACACACAATAAGTGCTGATTTATAATATATTTAACAGAATATTATCGTTTTCTATTTTTTCGTTAAAGATAGTACGAGAAAATTAAATTCAACACCTACGTGCTGCAGTATACGGTACGTGCGTTTTATTGAATTTACATAATCTACAAGATTATTATTAAAAAAAAATTAGCAAAAGTGTCAAGTTCAATTATTATTGCAAGGTGTGAGTTTTTTTTTTTTTTTAAATTATGCAAATAATATTATTCTACCTCTGAAATAATTTCATAACGATTATCGCGTTTTCCGAGGCGAAAAGAAAACGTAACGTTTTTAATTCGGTAAAACGTATTCAATATGGTGTTGAAAAAGAATCGGAGGAATTCGGTCAAATCAAAATTTTTAGAGAAATAACGACTTTTTCAAAATATAATATCTCTCTAGCACAGATCGATGAAATCACATTTCCTACGATATAGTGCGACATTTCAAATCGATCGTATTGTTAATAATATTAGTATTACCTACTCGCGAGTTGAATTTTCTAAACGCACTTTGACGACCAAAGTTGTTTTCGAGGGGAAAATAACCTCGTCTTTCCGAAAACGACCGCGATTAAACGTCCGTTTAATTTCTTCGCGATTTTCACGCGCGCGACATTTGCGCAACAAATTTCCCTTTGTGAGTAAACGAAACATCGACTCGCACAAATATCGTAATGATGATGATGATGATAATAATAATAATAATACGGTAAACGAGCAGAACAATAGCGCATTCTTATTAAATTATTATAATATATAGGTTAAGCTAATTGAGTATTTTATTTTTAATATTAATTTTGTATCTTATCGTAACGTGTTTCGTAAGAAACACTCGTGGAGATAATAAATCATTAGGTTTTTTTTTTTATATAATATATATTTTTTAGAACAAACCAGAATTCGTTATTTGTTCAACGGGATTTGGGAACACGCAGCACTCAAAATATCAATTATTGACGTTAATTGTGACACGAGAAGGACAAAATATATTTATATTAATGTACGCGCGCGTATTTACACAAGTCCACTTTGCGTCGATATTTGTACCTGCCTACATTCACACCTTACCTATTACACAAACAAGACGCAGTACGTCAAATGCGATAAGTATTATGAAGTATGATGAAAATTCTCGCGTTAATTTCTTTTTTTCAATTAAATCGATCGAGATTGTAAGGTCTTTTTTTTTTTACTCGCAGAGTGTTACGATATAATAAGTTAATATTTTACGCGTACATAAAGAGTTGCGCCAGCCGCCGACCGCGGCATATTGTTCATTCGATATTTTCGTCTTAATCCTACGGATTTAGTACCCAATATAAGAGCCTTTACATAAGAGCCTATTATAAATTAAATAATAATTATCAAGTCGTGCCTGCCGTTTCGCATATAGTAGAATGATTTATATCTAATAAACCTTTAGACGATTTAGAACGGAGAGAGAGAGAGAGAGAGAAAAACTATACGCCGCGCCGGCCAATCGTCGTAGTATAAACAGGTTAAATATCAATTTCTCACTGAAATAAATTACGTAATAATTTATTACGTACAATATTTTTTTTTCTTTTTTTTATCCTACACAATAATCGTTCGAAGAGAAATATGACGTGCTCGCCTCGCGTTGACGGTATTGATGAATTCGTCGATAAATTATTACTATACGCGTCTCGAGCGGCGACGACGCCGCGAACCGAACTCTCCGATGAACGGCCGCGGCGATAGATTTACAAGAGGGGATTTATTATTTTATTTAACCTTACCGATACGAATAAAATTAAAACTATAATCGAGTTTTTTTTCTTTCGAAAACCACTACTACGCACATATTTTCGTATACACGCCAACCAACACACACACACACACACACATTTCCTTAACGGCTACTTTCGAAACGCGACGGATAAAAGTCGTTAGCAACGTCCAAATACAATATGTTAATGACTCTACCTTGCTCTCCTAATCGTGGGGGGGGGGCCCGTCATCGTCGGCAATCGGTCAAACGCGAAATGCATAATATTAAATCGATAAACACGCATAGGCAGTGTAATACGTATATATGCGCGTTTAAATCCTCCGCGGCAGGATCGAAATCGTCGAGACGTAATCGTGTTCGGTCCGAAAAAAAAAAAAACTTATCTAAATAAAATGTAACGGAACCAGTTTTTCGACATTCGTCCGCGATAGTTTCCCCCGCGCGCTGCACAACTGCACATTTTATTCGTCAGGCGTACGTAAAAAAAAAAAAAAAAAATGAATGTTTGACTAGACTCGGTCTAGTAAAAAAAAAACCAAAAACAACGTACCAAGCGGCCCGGCGCCGAATATCGTTTGAAAACTTGCTCGAGAAATAGACGCACAGGTGCACACGACGGACAAGCCGCGATGTTTTCTCAAAACCTACTGGATTTTAATAAAAACATACTCGACCGTAACGCAAACGAAACACGAATTCGAGTGAAACAATCTCCGCGGGAGGAGAACACGTCGGTATAGTCGGAAAACGACAATCTCGATCGAAAAACGACACGACGAAAGTACGCGAGAAATTATTACCGAGCACGCGCTTGGTCTCTGAACGGTGATTTTTTATCGAGCCTAGATGCGGACGTATAATCATGATATCCGCGCGGGCGTATAAGATTTCCGTAAGTCACGATTAGTATTCATATTTTCTAAGCACACGATGGTGGCGGTCAGAACGAATACGTTTTCCCAAGGTGTACGTCGTCGTCGTCGCGTCGTCGTAAAAACAAGCGTAAGGTCGAATTGACATTCGCCCACGTGTCGGCGATATCTATTCATCTCGGCGCGGCGAGTCAATATTTATTATGTTATACCCGGCGAGACGAGGAAAATGCACGACATTAAGAGCGCACGTCACACGCACAACGTTGTTTCGATTAGACTTCGGTTTTATTATTTCTATATTGTATTTTATACGTCACTAGAATTTTCTAATTGTGTTTGTTCAGACGATCTGTACGTACACGTGTAGTACACGACGATCGTAAAAACGATACTACTCATTACCAGGGCTCGGATGCTGAAGGTTGTTTTTATTTTGTTTTTTGAACAACGTCGTCGTCTATGACGTATTTCGAGTTAAAAACGTGCGTTTCAATAACGTGCCGAATGTGAACAGCTAAATATTCGCGTGTTTTATTTTTTTGCCTTCTTCAAACGATGAGAAATTCTAAAAGTCGTTTTTATTTTTTTACCGCCGTCCACTGATTGAGAACAAATCTCGAGTTTATAATAATATAATATTATATAACTCGAAATTATAAAGTCGAACAGTGAGTTTATAACACGAGGAATTGCGATGATAGTTTTAATTAGGTACGCACTATTAATGTGTCGAGGCCATTGCCACTTGAGCCTTCCGGGAATACAGACGGACAGAAGGTTACGAACGTGGGCACTTCGAAGGCGGTTTCTGAACTTGGGACAAGCGCAGATTGTTATTTATGTGATTTGAATCGTACGGAAGAGGAGCGTCGGTTACCAGTCTGCGGGTTTCGGGCCGGAAAATATTCGTGCTTTATTTGACCGAGCCCCGGAGTCGATTCACGGGGGTTCGAGCGGCGACGCGTGTTATGACTTCCCGGTCGAACGGAGTAGATAAAAGCCGTCTGTTTCGTTTCTTTCGTCCGTGTCGGAGACGAGGCCTAGCAACGATGACGGGAGTTACGGAGTTACGTTTGCGCGATAACATGAAATATACAATATATCGATACGTACGAATTCACAGGACCCCGCGCCGCGTGACGTTGATAAGAAATAAGGACGAATATAGTGCAGGTAGAATAAATGGCGCGGGTACTTAAGGACTGCGATTAGATAGGCAGCCGTGTCGAGTATATGAACTCCATTATGTGATATATACTACGCTCTTAAGATATTGTCGTGCACAGATTTGTGTCTACAAACATGGTGTATAAATATATGAGATAGATATACATGTACGGCGGGGTTTCGCGGTGTATCGGGAGCGCGTAATAAACACGTATTAACTAAACGCTCGAGTATTATATTATGCCATCGGGTAATCCTAGAAATGTTCACTGAAATTCAATATTTATACGTCGTCGTAAACGATACCCGTGGCGTTTGTTTGTCGCTCGCCCGCTCGGACTTTTCGAAAACACATCCACCGCGCGCGAAATACATTCAGCCAGCACGTCGCAACAACTACAGACTACTACGAACGAACGTTTGGATAAAATTTAATTAAAAAAACAATAGGCCAACTAACAATTATTCGCGTTTTTGAGAAATCAATCTAATAATATTATAATATTATCGTGTGTTTTTATAAGCGGCGCACGCGTATAATTTTCACACGTAATATATTATGGTGGAAACGTCATAAAAAAAAAAAAACAACGAATACGACGATTACTTTTTGGCAACCCACGGGTTACAGAAAATAAAATTAAACATTAACATAAATATTAAAATAAAAAATACATTAATTTTCACCGACGCTGAATTTTCGTTCGGCTTTTTATAACCGTGTTAGCGTATACGACGCACCTATGAGCGCTATGACGGTAAATTAAAGAAAAAAAATCTGTTCGTCATGAACGAACGCAGGTCGACTCATTCAACATTATCCGAGTCTGTCATCGAATACATATCCAGCGTACAATAATAATAATCGATGCCTTTTTCGGCAAACTTATTATTATAGTTACGTCCCGCGGTATGAATTATTTGTATCGATTGCCGACAGAGCACAATAAAAATAGGCAACGCAAAACGTTATGTAAACTCAGGTCGTGTCGATTTCAAAACAAACCCAACTCCTCGTATAGATCCCGAGACCAGTTGTGTCTGTTCGAGACTCGGCCGCAAAACCACATCTATACGTCTGAGAAATATATTTTTCAAATCCTTTGTCGTTTCAATACGATATTATACCGACTATTTGCAGTTTCCATGCGGAAAAATAATAAAAAAACTTGCGCGCAATTTGTTCATGCATACCACCATTATGCGCAATATTCGTATTTGTTGCAGAGACTACTTTTCAATAAGAAGACGCGATTGTACTTTATGCCGGTGTGATAATTTATGTGTAAGAAGCCGTTCTTTGTTGCGAAAAAGACAGACGCGAGCGCTAGGCAATAATGCACATAATATATATACTCGTATTCGTGTGCGCGTGCGTGCGTGCGTGTATATTGTATATATTAAAAATAAATGTAGCCAAAACGAACGGCGCAGTTCCGCGCGAAAGATTAAAATATGGGGAATCGTCATGAAAGTAATATACAACGCATTTGAAATGAAAATAGAATTCGCATTATTCGTAAGGCCACCCCGCGACTACGCGTTTTACCGGACAAAACAAAGGCTGCGAATCGAAACGCCGCGAACGATTTAAATCCAAGTACAACACGGGCGACACCGCGAAAACTCACCGAGCGAACAAGAGAGGAATGACGGAGTTCTTTTCTAATTTCTTTTGTTAAAACGGTAGAAACACATTTTATTTGATTTCGCGATTTATTTATGCTATAAACGTGCCACGTTTTATGCGATATTCCAAAGTCTAAAATACTCGTATTGAAAATGCATTTTTTCGATTCGTGCGGATAAGCCGTGGACGATATATTATTATGTACATACACACACCTACGTCACAATTATAACGTTTTTCGACTACTCTCTCTCTTGTTTGCAAACCAACACGCGAAAATAGATAACAATTACATTAAATAGAATCGATCGGCGAACACAATACACTAATGGCAACAGATTAAACGTAATTCGAACTGTTATCGTGTTGTTTACATTTCAAATTAAATGATAATTACTTAAACGAACGAGAGAGCATTATGTAAATCTCGAGTAGATTTCGGGAATCTTTTTCAACGAAAAATCGAACGTTTCGTAGAGACGACGCGAAATATTTTCCCAAAACGACGGGTAAACGTATTGATTTTTTTTTTACACCTACAAACTTTAATTGATAAATGACAATATCGCGTTATTATAGAAAATTAATTTCTAAAGACGAACGGAGAGAACGGCGCAAAATGAAAATAGAAACTTCACGATGGATTTTCTTCTTTTTTTTCTATTATAAAATTTATAATATTCAATGGTCGAATGTTGATTTCAAGGGGAAAACATTCGTTTGATAAAACGCTTCGAAAAACGAATACATTACGTATTTATGGACTACCGAATAACTTTTTTTTACGCGAAAAATCAAAAAGCATTTCATACTGATATTCTGTTTGTATTTATTTATACGTTTTTTCATAACATTATGAAACGTAAAAATATTATCATAAACTACCGGTCTTTTGAATAATAATTAATACTGTACTACTACTAATCTAACAGACTTTAAATTTTATTTTTACGACGACGCGTTTTATGCAGCCGATTCGTTTTTTTTTTTTTTTTTTAGCAAATATTTAGAAATAATATACACCACACAAATACGAAATCGAAAATATCATTAAAATTATTCCGCGTGTGTCATCAAACCACCAGGCATGTATATTACCTCTAAAGCTTATAACGCCGTCGAATTTAAAAAATAGTTTTCACGCGCTTTTTTTTTGCCGAACAACGTATTCGAGAACAGGCACGACCCAGATACGACAGTTACAAACAAATTGGAAATAAAAATGGACGATCGGTGTAGATTTAATAGTTTTGAAAACGTTTTAGTTTTAAATTATTACTTATTATAAAAAAGCAATTATTGCCGCGATAACCGGTCTGTGCTTGCGTAAAATCGTAATATTCATGTCTCGGACGATAAATGGCCATTTAAACAGTCAATAAAATATAATGATTAATGGCAGTTAAATTAATTTGGAAAAAAAAAAACCGTCGATGAGCTATACGGTGCCGTACGCGACATAATTGATATTCAACGCGGCGTTCAAACCGCGTGGCGATCGGTTTCTCAACCGAAGTATTTCGCATCGAGACCATAAACACGAGACGACGATTTTTTATACGAAAAACGCATAACAAACGTGTCCAACAACGCCAGTGGAAACGATCAATGTCAAGATCGTAGAGAGACGTAAAAGAAACATTTACACGCGTACCACGATCGACGCGAATAAAATTAATTCAACGATATTTCTTTACCGATGACTTTATAATAATATAATAATATGTAAATAAAAACGTTCTCGTAATAATAAAATTCGTCTATAGTGATTCAATTCCATCGTATGCGTAAGAGGAATTCGCGCGGTGACATGTGTACGTAATAAACTCAACTCGCTGGTTGCATTATTAGTACTATTATTGTATTTCGTGAAAAAGCACTACACGAAATACCCAAGTCTCGGAAAGAAGAATACGGTTTTTTGTTTTTTTCCCCATTTGATTTCGATACGTCTCTCCTCGACGAAATCGACTGGAAACCAATATTCGAGTAGGTATATACGAGATAATAAAGTACGTGGCAATTTATTCCGAGACACGGCCGATATTACGTTTCCAAGCTGAAAACTTAATCATTCCGTTTATAATAATGAAAAATAATAAACGTCGACGCGAATAATGTGGCATACGATTCTCGGAAATAAAAAAAAAAACGGCACACACGATCGCACGCCACCGTCGCGTCGTCGTCGTATATTGAAGTCGCAGCGGTCGTGCGCGCATATTTACACCTACGTGGCCTACGCATAGATGGACGGGATTGTTATTTTCTCTCTCTCTTTCGATCGAGTCGTCTGTTTACAATAACTGCGGTAATAATACACCCGAGCGCGTACGACGCAAATTACGTCGTCGTCGTCGTTATTTTAATATTTATTGTTATGGTATTCGCGCGCCGAACGAATCGTTGTCGACGGAAAATGCGCATAGTAAAAAACTATAATAACATTGCCGCTTTTGCGCACGTGAGATTATCCTGTAGTTAAATTATTTATTGTTATTTTCACCGATAACGGGCACCGCGCGCGCACGCGCGTGTGTGTGTACGTATTATTATTATTATTATAAAATATCGTATCATTCATGGTTCGCCGCCGACGGAAATAAAATATTATTATTACTAAATTATAATTATTGTTATTACTATCGTATATTAATTATTCGGCGGCGCGGCGTACGAAATCCGGCGTATGAACTCGATGTGGAGACGATAACCCGCGCGGGCAGGTACCAAACGTGTGTGTACCCGCGTGCGTTTATTGTACGTTTCGTCTCGAGACCCATATCGCGCGATTATTTTAATCGGTGGCCGGTGATTCATCGATTCCAATCGACACTGCTGCGTATAAACGGAACCGGCAAACTCCGCAATTATTCATCGAATCGCTCGGCGTTCTATAAGGCCAAGCGCACACGGCCAAGCAACTGTTTTGGGACAAAAGTTGCGAATCAGTTGAGTTTACAACCAGTTTGAAACCACGGACATGACTGATTTTAGATCGGTCGCTTAGTTAATTCGAGCAGTGCAGTTGTTTTTTCGGTTTTTTGCCAATGCGAATTCAGATTCAGATGAAGAAATGATATCATTGATTATTATCGATACCGCAAGCTACGCAGAATACGGATGGAGCGTTGAAAGAAAATGCGAACTTAAGGCTATTTGTAGCGGCACAGGAACTATCTCAGACGGATAGAAAGTTTATTGCTTTCTACAGAATGTCGAAACAACAAATTGAATATATTATAATATATTATATTAGCACGAATATTAGTTTAATAATAATAATAATACACGTGTTTAATTACAATTGCAACCGCGGCAAGCAAACGATTACGGACAACCGATTGTAAACTGATTTGCAACTTTTGTCCCGAAACAGTTGCTCCGTGTGCGCTTGGCCTAAAGGATTTAAAAAATAGACTCGCGAGTCGATTGCCGCACGCAGCGAATGTTTCCGAACGCAATATTATGGCGATGAAAATACAAATGTTACGGGTGTGTGGGATTTTAAACGAATGGATCGACGAATCTCGAGTTCTATCGTGCGCTTTGTGGTCGACGGAATCCGTGCGATTATTAAATTTCGCGGGGTAAACGCGATTCAGTGACAAAAATTGCCACAATCCGGACGACGACGGTACGATTTGTTGACGATTTATTTGAAAGGTAAATGGTCGCTGGCGAGTGTGAAATAATAAACATTACTCGGACGATGCGAGCAGGTGAAAGAAACTGATAATGGGAAGTAGAAAAAAAAAAAAGGCGTAGAATAACTCGCGTCGTCGGGTAGACGGTGACGGCATAGAAATCGATGTTGCGTCATTTTTATATATTATTGTTTCGCGAGGGCGAGGGAAAATTACGTTAACTCCGGTTTTTGGGGTCGTGTTGCACGCATACGGAAGACCCCGCGGCGGTGGCGGCGGCGGCGAAGGGGTTGGTATTGAGAGAGTTTGATACAGCTGTATTTTTTTTTCTCCGACGAACATAGTCCGTCGTCCTAACTTCGTAACTAACGTACGCGCGCGCCACGAAAACCCCAGCGGATTTGACCGGCTCACACACAAAAACACAATGCCGTCTGCGCGATTTATATAACAATAATAATAAAACGTACCTGTGTACAATACAGTGTGTGTGTGTGTGTCGCGCGCGCGTATATAGGAAACTCGGCGCCAACGAAACGAAAGAAAAGAAAGAGTAGGAAACCAGTTTTTTTTTTTTTTTTTTTTGCACGTGAAGTAACAAAATGCGCGTACGCGCACACACTCGTTCGGATGTATTGTTGATATATTATATCGCGAGGCCGATGGTTTATGCGCGCGTACGGCGGACGCAGGTATTTCTCGTATTGCACGCGCGTCCGCAACTATAAAAACAAACGGGAATATGTTTGGAAAAAAAAAACTACTACTAACTTTATTATTACTTCTCGTCAAACGACGTCAATTATTGACTGTCTGATTTCGCATCGACGCGATCCCGAAACGTTATTTCGTCTTTGAAACGTCCTTTATCGTCGAATCCGTAAGGTTACAAACGGTTATACGGAAAAATACAACGTTTTTCGATGCCGCCGGAAAAAAAAATAATGTATTTCGCGGCTGCAGTAAACGAGGAGTTGGTGCGGTAATAATAACGGTAGAGAATATAATATCACGAGGCAAAATATCGCATTTAATCGCCGCGAAGTATCTACTATTATTATTATGCGAATGTGCAATTTAATATTCAAAAACATCGTGTTTTTATCGAATAATTTATACTTGGCAATGTGATTACGCGCATTAAACGCAAACACCGTTCGCGTTATCCGCGCCGAACGATCTCTACGCGGCGCACTGACCAAACCTTTTTTTTTAAAAAAATAATAATTAATATTTTCTACTGCGAAAAATGTGCCACCGGATTATTATGAACATACACGTGTTCGAATTTGCACCGCCCGTCTAGGTCCGGACGAGCCGCGGAATAAATTACGAAGGGGTTTAAACGAAATATTTTTACCTACGAATTTACATTAAAAAACGGTTTAGGAAAACCACATGTAAATAGTGCATTAAAAAAACGCAATCGTTATATACGGCCCCCCATTGTCACACGCCTTAATTCCGGCAGGTGGAAAAAAAAATAAAATAGTCTGATGAATGAAAACGATATCACGCAAACGCCAAACACGTAGGTGGATTGGATATCCCGTGAAATATTGCTGTCGAGTATTTTTTACGACGACCGTTTGGTTTTTTCAGTACTCGAAAAGTAAATATACGAACGGTTAAATATGTTATACACCACGCACTCGACCGTCGACATCGCTGTACGACGAGATCCGTTCGAAAGTGTTGTTTTCGAAAAGCATTCGTAACGTGTGATATTCAACAACAATAGAGTTTCGTGAGAAAAATCAATAGAAATACGCGCCACAAGCCCAGCACGTGGCTATAATAAACACAATAATAAATACCGACGTAAATTTCCCAATAATAATTATTGA
This sequence comes from Drepanosiphum platanoidis, assembly GCA_948098885.1. Taxonomy (NCBI): domain Eukaryota; kingdom Metazoa; phylum Arthropoda; class Insecta; order Hemiptera; family Aphididae; genus Drepanosiphum; species Drepanosiphum platanoidis. The sequence continues at coordinate 4,654,869 of OX402534.1, read as the reverse complement.
ATTTAGTTAACTCGACCATTCATAAACGATAGCGATATTATCGACTACCAATGTCATCGTGTTGTACGCATTTATCATATTTTATACGAGAAAAATCAACCGTAGTATATAAAAACACCGTGTAGATTACAGAGTAAAGCTCACCCAGCTGGGTCGTATTTATATAACTAGAAATTCGTTTCGTGAATTTCGCGATAATTATCATCATACAAGTTTAATGAAATGGAATTTTGGAATTTGTTTGGAACGAGAATGTTTATCGATAAATTAATAGAATAACGGCCGTTCTCGTGTTTAATAATAATAGTATTATTACGCGTGCGTATTTATTACTCTCAATGACGGGTACTCGACACTGAATTTCACAGTGCGATGCAAGTCTCGGTGTGTTTTTTTTTTAAGTTTGAAAAAATCCCCCCGGCGGCGGCGGCGCCAACATCTACCTAATATTGATTTTGAACTCGCGTAAACGCAATATCGGTTTTTACATCGGGAAGGATCGTACGTAATGATTTGGCGGCGTGTAAAAAAAGTACGTAATGAAAATAAATTGAACAACCACTCAGCCGCCGGCGGGAGAGCACGCGGAAAAATATTATATTAAATATAATATACTAAACCGCTGCCGGACGCTTGTATATTACGAGTGGCGTATGGAAGGAAACGGGAGTATTGACGCGTGAATGGGGAACCCACGTGGACATATTTCAACACACGCACACCCTATACTACGCCGCCGCCGCCGCCGTGTGACATTCGTTGGTCGTAAAAATATCGCGTTCGGATTGAGAGCTATAACGAAAACGCGTGGCAGGTGAACTTTTACCGAGAATTCAATCGTTTTCGTTTTTATTTATTAATGTGGATTTTTTTTTTTTCATGAAAATCAATCTCCTTTTTAGTCACGTCTTTCCGTTACGCGTCGCATAAAAAGTCGTATTTTAAAAAACCGTACGACGATTCGGTCGCAGATTGAAACGAAAAAAAAACACTCAAAGACAGGAAAAAAACCCAAACAATAAATAATCGAAACGTACCTGAGACGACGACGTGGAGAGACTGTGTGGAAACCGACTGTTCGACGGGCCTTTTCCTCGGCGTAGAGATATTATGTGACGGACGAGGAAAACGGTAAATTAATTAAAAACGTCGTGTGGAATAATCAAAGTGAAATTGAATACGAAAAAAAAATAAAAATAATAATAAAACGACGGAACCGACGGCGACGACCACGACGACACGACCGGGACGACGCGCCGGTAGACGTTCGAATGCGGAGCGATTCACACGCGCGCACGATAATATAACCTAACCGGCGACCGCGCTGGAAATAGAAGCGGCGGCGGCGGCGGCGCGATCGTACCGCGCGCACTTTAGACCCCCTGGTTTTACACGGTATTGCGTGCGGCGCCGGTGCTGCTCCCCGCGGCGGCGGTCGCGTTTCGCGACGAATGAAAATATCTCGCCGCGCCGCCCGCGGAAATCGATTTTCCCACGGAAATCGCCGGCCACGTGGTGTTGTTCGTGCCCGCGCGTAGCTCGCGGCCCAAAAACTACCCGCTCGACCGCAGCGGATCACGAAATCGTTGTTCCCGATCATTATTACACCTCGGAAGTCGACGACCTGTGAAAAACCTTTGAAAATGACTTCAAAAAGTACGAACGTACCAAAAACGATGGAAAATGACCCGACGATCTTTGTGAAATAATGAAATAAAACAACTTTGAAATGTAATAAAAGTGACTAAAAATTTTTACTATTGTTTACAATAGTATGACTATGAAATATATCATATTTCAAACATCGTGGGTATTATTAATAATTTTAATGTACCCATGTTTCAAAGTTAACATGAGATTTATATCTTTTATTTTAATAATATTTTCACATAAAAAAATTGTACGTATTAAGAAAAGTTCGCTATATTTTAGAAAATGTAAATTATCAGAAAAATTGATTTTAAATGTAGGAACAAAATAAAATGATATCGATGAAGCCAAAAAAATGAAAATTATAGTTATTTTCATTGGACCATCTAAATCAGATTTTTAGCTGCCTACATCAATTATGAAAAAAAAAATGCATCGACTTCCGAGCCTTAATTATTACTCCTCGGAAGTCGACGACCTGTGAAAAACCTTTGAAAATGACTTCAAAAAGTACGAACGATCCAAAAACGATGAAAAATGACCCGACGATCGTTGTGAAATAATGAAATAAAATAACTTTGAAATGTAATAAAAGTGACTCGTTTAATTTTATTTGGAAAACATTTTGTTTACTGTAGTATGACAGCTCCCGGGCGCGATCGCGACGATTGTTATTACCTCGGAACGTGACGACCTTTGAAAATGACTTCAAAAAGTACAAACGATCTAAAAACGATGGAAAATGACCCGACGATCGTTGTGAAATAATGAAATAAAATAACTTTGAAATGTAAAAAAGTGACTAGTTTAATTTTATTTGGAAAACATTTTCATTATTGTTTACAATAGTGTGACTATGAAATATATCGTATTTCAAACATCGTGGGTTTTATTAATAATTTTAGTGTTTATATTATTATAGATTTATATCTTTTATTTTAATAATGTTTTCACATAAAAAAATTGTACGTATTAAGAAAAGTTCGCTATATTTTAGAAAATGTAAATTATCAGAAAAATTGATTTTAAATGTAGGAACATAATAAAATGATATCGATGAAGCCAAAAAATGAAAATTATAGATATTTTCCATCTAAATCAGATTTTTAGCTGCCTACATCAATTATAAAAAAAAAAATTCATCGACTTCCGAGCCTTAATTATTACCATCGAGCCGGAGATTCGCACCGGGACGACGACGGATATATTTCAATACTATTATTATCAGCACTCGGCGCCGCCGAGTCGAATACGAAATCGCGTCGAACGTGTCCAATAAAAGTGATTAATGTTCGTTCGCAGCGTGCCTACAGCGTTGGTCACTACTTTTACTATTATAATATTATACAGTGTAGTTTTATAGTTTTGTTGTCTCGCGAGTTTACGATCGATTAATGTATTTTGTTGTTTATATATCATTGTACAACAACGATTGCGTTTCGAATGGACAAAGCGAAAACACGGGAATCGGTCGAGAACTATTGGATTCGAAAAACAAGAGGGAAAAGAAAAGAATTCGGATGAGGTACAATGGCTAGTTAATGATTTACCATCAGATGAACTGGAAAAGTGATTTAATACAAGTGTGACCACTTGTTTGCTCTGTTTTTACTAGATTTAGTTGCGACAGGCTACTGTCTTCATTGGTTTAGTAAATGAGCTACTGCTAATGGAAATTATAGAGTCGTTTTGAGTTTCTCGATTAAAATGGGCCCTACAATATTAATAATATTTTCACGTAAACGAAAATTAGCAACTCACTTTAGTGACCCGGCCGAGTACTGTTCTTGTGTGTAAACCCGGCTTAACAGACAATAAATGTTTTCGTCTCCTTCGACGGGGCAGTATGAGTTGTACCTCCTTCTACCGGTGCTCTTCGTTACCGCCGTTGTTCATCGATTCTTAGCGACTGACGTCGATTACGTTGATAAGAACCGGTGGTGGGCATGGATTTTATACCTAAATGTATCACAAATTTTGTCCAGTTAATTTTATACGCGTTTATTGAAAAATTATATTTAATTATGAGATCATGGACCTAACCGTGTTGCGGATTTGTAAACAGTGTATCAAATTTTAAGTTAAAATTGAGTTTTATAAGACAATAAACGTATAGAGAGAAAAAACGTAAACGCATCAAAGATAAACCGATGAGATAGATCGTTTTTGCACTTTGGACCTTTTTGTCTTAGTCCTCATTGAGTATCCATCGAGTGACAACGGTCAATAATAATATATACAAACGCGTAAAAAAAAATATAAGTAGGTTAGATTATTACTTTATTAGTACCTGTAGAGATACTTTTTTCAAAGTTTGTCTTAGAAACGCGCGAACTCTGGAAATTTCATGAAACCTTTTATCGATAATATTGGTGCATTGATGGTCTTTAAGATTTTTTTAAAACTTCTACTGATCGAATTTTTTAAAACTACTGATCGATGTGCTCTGGATTTGAAAGCCGTTGAAATGTCACTACAATCGAATCGAAAAACGGATCAGTATAGTAATATTATGTTGTTTACATTTACGATTTTCTGTCGGCGGGTTTTATTATGTGAACACAAAGAATCGTCTGTTGGCGGCAATCAAAGGTTAACGATTTAAGGTCGGACATTACGAGAAAAAAAAAAAACGATTATCGCTGACGTCGTCGGATTTGTACAACAAACCCCGTTTTCGTCCTGCGTCCTCCTCCACCCGTGGTTTTATTTAATACATTTTTTCGAAACGTCTCGCGGCAACCGGGACCGCGGAATTCGATCGCCTCCTAGAAAACACGGGACACAAACGCGTCCAATTTTATACGAACGGCGAAAACAACGCGAACGAGATTATGTCTAATCCCCGTGTCCGTTGAACGTCAACACTATTGTCGCAAACAATAATAATCAATCGGTAAAAATCGAACAACAGTATTTTAATTCCGCGTGCGGCGGCCACAGTTTGCGATATGATATAAATAATGACATCATATCCACCGTAGATACTCACGAATAAATAGAAAATCAAACAAGACGACGCGATTGCACGGTTCATTGTTCGGCCGCGAGCACAATATACCGGCTATTTGTATAAGAAATTAAGTTTCCACGCGATATCATCGAGAGAAGAAAGAAAATAACGCATTCGCGGTTAATTTATTATAAGTCGTAACAAATCGCCGATACGAATACAATTTGACACATTAAGAACATGATTTAATTATCATAACATTACTGGTTTAACGCGCCGCTAACGTACATGCGCCACTAATGGATCTGATTAATTTATATTTAGACAATACGCTTACAAATTGATTTAAATTGGCGTCCGTTTTACTGTTAGTCTAATAATACATAACAATATAGGGTCTCGTCTAACGTTACATCATTGACTTCAATCAAAACATTTTAAAACTGCTCCGAATCTATTAGAGATGATATTACACTTTTCAAATTGAAATCGTTTTCGTTTCTCCGTGTGCACACGCGACGACGACGATAGAACGTGTTTAAACGTGATTTCAATTTTAATTTTCAAGACGAATGTTGTACCTGGCCACAACAATGTCGACAAATAATATCTTACGGCTTTGGTAATTGTATTTTATAAATAATTCTACGAAAACAGATTAATATTATCGTTATTATAATATTATTGGCAGATCACTTGCCTACGGAAACCTTCGAGCAACTATGCGCGATATGTTGTACGCAGTACGCGGAATATTCATTTAGAAAAATGTCCAGTAGGCGGTGACATTTTAAAGACAAATAAATACGATTATTCGCTCCGCGCTAGGCCGTTCAAAAAAAAAAATTGTTTCGTCCGACATTCGCTGATAAACACACTATAATATACTTATCTGTTTTATAAAGTGCGCATATTTCAATAATATTATCGTGTAATGAAATAACTTTTTAGATATCTGTATTAATAATTCATCGGGCGCAATTTTCGTAATATGTAAAGTCGTCGTATTTTTTAAGCACATATTATATTTTCTGTTTATTTTCGACTCAAGTTCTCGGAAACCGTTTCAATTAACTTTTTTTACAACTGACCGAAAAAGTGTTATTATTTTTAACCTCGTCAACCGTTATGACAGATTGGTTGGTTTTACTCAAAGAATATTTAAAACCAATAAGACCGACTTTGAAAGTAAATCAATCGGATGGATTTTTCCGAGAGGTATCCGGCCAGTGGCGTATGATGAACTGTGCCTACGCCAGGGGCGCAAATTTGTGCTTTAAAATTGGTACTTATTTTTATTCGACCTTCAAAACGACATTTTTTTATTACCCATACGGTTATACATTTTGAAATGTGTATGATTTTGTTTATCTCGTTTATCGTTAAATTCGTGTTTCACTACTTTTCGTCAATTTTTTAATCGCTTAAAAGGCGCATTTTCCTAGGTCGGCCAGGGGCGCTAACAAGTCTTTCTACGCCACTCGTATCCGGCAGTTGTTAATATTCATTATTATCATTGATCCTCGTGTGAAAACGCTGCATTATATTATTATGATATCGTTTAAAAATATAAATAACACTTCTCTGGTCGTTTGGAATTCGTCCACGCTAGTGAAAAACCGAAACGATACAACGACGACACGAAGTACGAACAATTAAACAATATTATATTAATTCATTTCGATGGCGCCAACGTTATTTCCAAGCTATAATAATCGCAGACACCAGTCCCGATAACTTTGTAATGGTTGCCGTGAAATCGTCGAAAATTAACATACCTCGTCCGCCGGGTGGCCGCCGCTCATTTCTATCCGCCGTTATACTCTGCAGACACATGATTATGGTTTGGCGTCACTTGTACTCGGTATTGAAACGTATTCGTCCGTCACCGTTTATCGCCTGGCAAAAACAATACGAAAATTACATGAAACTAAATAATATCGCAATCGACGGGAAAATGTGCTGTAAACATATACGATTGCTGCTGTGGGCCGGGAATATTTTCCTCCGAAAACGTTATTCTTCAAAAAAAAAAAATGGGGGGAGGGATACGATTTCTTTCCCAAACAGAAATTGATATTTTGCCTAAATTTTATCCGCCGCCGCCGATACGTCCTTAACTACGTAATGTTATAGTAGTTAATAAATTATTATCGATTATATTCACATCGATAGCGCTGATATTAAAATATTATCTTTGTTGGGATATCGTATATTGGGAGTGCTACGAATTTATTGAAACTCGCGGGGAGTTATAACGATAATTATAATCGTTAAAACGATAATGTATAATCCGAATAAAAAATAATATAAATCGTGATGAAAATGTCACGAGTCGCACGAATGAAAACGATTTTTACGTCCACGAAATTTTACATATTTCCACTTAAAATATATGACGACGAGAACACGTCGTCCCCGAGTCGAGTCGTCGCTCTAGTCCACTGGTTCCCAAACTGGGGGGCGCGTACACATTGCTGGGGAGGCGCAAGAAGTTATTACGAAATACAATTTTTATTGATTAAATTATTTTTATTTTAAAATGTAGGGAAAATATGAAAAATTATAATTATTATCATCAATAAAATTGAATTCATCCCGGATATTTTATAATTTCTTCGTAAAGTACACAATAAAGTGATATATTTTTCACGTTATAGAAGGTGGGGGGGGGGCGCGAGAGTTTCGAAAATATACAAAGGGGGGCGTAGAATAAATAAGGTTGGGAACCACTGCTCTAGTCTATAACAAAAGTAAACACGAAAACATACGATATACAGACTCGCCGGTAAAAATCGGTCTGCGACTTATCGCGATCGACACGCTGCTCACCGTTCCATTATATCTGTACGTCTCTCCGAATTTTTTTTCGTTCCATCGCCGTTTGCGCGGTTTCGAGTTTTCCTCTCGTGGTCGTCCCCGTTGTACTCGCAGCTTGTCGTCTGGTCGTTTTTTCCAGGACCTTTTCCCGACGTTCGTCGTAATTGACATTACATTGTATTACTCACAAACGTTACCGATTGCTTGAGAAGAAGAAGAAAAATCTCGTACCCCCACGTGTACCTAATTTTTCGTCGTCCGGACAGTGTGCACATTTTTAGTTCTGGCGGCGACGGCCTGCAACACAAACCGTACATTATATTATTCTGTAGCCGCCTTCTCCGTCGCCACCGCCTGCTGTGCAATTCCCCCGCGCGCGCGCGCGGTCAATTCCGCACATACCTGCCCGCACGCGCGCGTATAAACCCATACACAGTGCGCATATTGGCGTCCCGCGACGACGGCAGACTTTCCGCGAGACGACGACTCGATATATACCAAACGTCCCATCACCTCCCACGTGGATTTACCGTTTTCAAGTAACGAGAGAGTAACACAACGACACCATTGTCGTCCTGAAAATTGTTTAAAATGTCGCGGGACACCTTTGTATATATTATATAGCCTGCGGTAGGTGCAAATACCTATGCATGTACGTACATAACGTGACATTCGGACATTCCGTAAATATTCGCATCAAACGTCCTGCAGGACATCCCGCGATCGTTCGCCAATTTAAGGTTTGAGCAGGGCGATGGAGTCGCCATTACTTCAGTCTCAAACGACTATACATAAATGCAAGTGTTTCGTCAAAGGTGTACAATAATAATTACCGGGTATACGACTGAAAAGACGGAAAATTTAAGTAGATTAACGTTTATTTTGTTCAACACTTGTCGTACGATATTTTATCGTCACTCGATATATTATAATAAATTATTATTGTTTAGCGCATTGCATTTCGATTTATACGAGTGCAGTTCATACAGTGTTGTTCTAGAAAATATGCTGGAGGGAGGGGTTATACGCCTTAATCCTGTGCTAAAAACGTAAACAATAATAATTAAAGAGTTAAACGACAACTGAGGTCCGACCTACCTCTGGCCTATTCTTGGTCGGCACGCCACTCCGCGCGAGTACATATTATAATACGAGTATAAAACGTTATGCTATTAATATAATACTTAGACGCGAGTACGCGATACGCCAAATCCTAAACGTCCAACGAACTAATCCGGTTTTCTGCAAAGTGCACGTGTGTTCGTTATTGCACGACGTGTGCAATGAACATTCCGACGGGACGATTCCCCGGACTAGGTGCATACGGCATAATAAACACTCGGATAATAGTCTTGGCGCGAGAAATTAAACACGTCTACGTCGTTATAATAATATAATGCGTCGGGGACGGGCGAGTAAACGATATTTGTTCGACTCGGTTCGGTTGAGCCATAATTTCTCGGTCGAGACGAGTGCATGGAGAGTAAGTATGCGAGAGTTGAGGTATACGAGAGTAGAGGTAAAGTTTAAAATAAAAATAAATATCGCGCAATAAAAACGTAGAATTATTAGTAAAAACTCACAACCAATAGTACGCAATAAAAACGTAGAATTATTAGTAAAAACTCACAACCAATAGTACGATAAACATCGTATTAAGATTATTACTATAGTAATTTTTATATTATAGATATAGATTACACTATAGATAATTAGCCATCACTAGGGTTCGGGACTTGTTGCATTTGCATATTGCTTAATAATGACTGCAGAATAGTCTAGGTAAGATTTAAATTTGTTTTAAGTCATAACGGATTGAAATACAAAAATTTTAATTGCATATTTTCGCATATTTGGCCGTTTTCTGAGCAAAATGCATATTTGCCAATTTTGGCAGTTTAATTGTTATTTATAGCATATATTTACACAGTTTTTGTTTTCTATTAAGTATATTTATTTTAAATATTTTAATTATTTATTTTATAACTTTATTTTTTTTTCTACTTTCATGCGTTGTTCAATATCGCTCGGTCTACACAGAGTAGCTGAAACAGTCCGTATTCTAAATCCTAAAGTTGATAAAATTATTGCTAACGTAAAAAAAATCTTTAAAAAAGCTCCATCCCGCGTTCAAATTTTTAAAGATATTGCTCCATTATTACCACTGCCACCTGAACCAATATTAACGATTTTTCATTGTAGGAGAAAACGAAGAAAATGAAATCGAACATACACTTTTTGTAATATAATGTTGATAGTGTTATTGTTGTCAAAAAATAACTAATTACAAAAAATTGTCTAAATTTAAATGAATAATTCAAATTTTTAGTTGCATATTTCGGTTATTTTAAGTGCATATGTGCATGCATATTTCCTACAATTTGTGTGCAATAAGTCCCGAACCCTAGCCATCACCATTACATCCAATTACGCGTCGTATTATCGGACATCAAATATTTGATCGTGACTAATAGAATATTATCAAAATATATCATGTTTATATCGTTAAAACAGTTTTAATAAATTATTTTATATATTTAATAAAACGTAGTTATATCATCCGTCGGTGGATACGTATTAATGCGCGAAGGATATGCATAAATAACCGTAAATTGTCTACACCTACACACTCGAGATAATAGGCGGAAAAATACGCCGTAGAGGAGTGTTTTTTTTTTTTGCGCGCGTCACCAAATAGTCGAAAACACGTCGTTTGCGGTATCGATTCGTACAATTTTTCAACCGTCAATTTTCATAATTGATCGAAATACCAGATTCGTCGAGTGTTTCGACTGCGTAAATCGACGTCGCGCCCGCCTCCGCCCCCGTTAAACCGCACGCACTGCGTCGAACGTAAAAGTCGGCGGCAACAATATCGCGCGGAATTTTTCGCTTTCGCCGTTATCAAAAGTCGCGGACGTCGTCCCACGCACGCGGCGCAATTGAGCGGGGACGGGGGCAAAGGAAACGAAACGGAAATGCAATTTCATAACGCGCGCGAGGGGTGTTGTTGTGGTGCATCTACTACTCGTTCGGTCGTTTCGTTTCGCGCGGGAGTCTCGCGGCTCTACTCTATAATTAAAACAACATTGCCGTCGTGGTCGTGTCGCTATTTTTACACTCACGCGTTTTACACGTCCGAGGCGAGTTTCAGTCGATAATTCCTTACGTATTGCCACACACGCGTAGGTTCGCGTCGTGCGATTTTTCGTTTCGAAAATATTTTCCACGCCACGCGACGACGTTCGTTCGTACTCGGACAAAACAATGTAAAACGTCGCAGTGATGACACGCTCAAACGGTTCAGTTGCGATGAAAAGTGTCTCGACGGGTTTTGTCGTATCTAGAAAACAAAATTTATTATTATATAATGACTAATAAAACGAGTACAAATATTTACGCACCGCCGCCGGCGCTGCACACGTACGGTAATAATAGACTGCACTAATTTCACGTGGGCGTTCGGTGTACTTCGGAGACACGGAAAACAAACATTTCTATGAGAAAGAAAGAAAAAAAAAACACAAACCTATATACCTAGATACTTGTATACTTGCGCGCGTGTGATTTGTACGAGGTGATTTACCGTTTCGTTTTGAAATCAAATAAATCCAACGCGATATAGTGTTTATTTCAATATTTACGTTCGATTTATATTGATTATTATTACGCTTTCGTGGTTCGACTTTAAAACTAATTACTCCGCGTCTGCTGACTGCGCTCCACCAAGTGCGCGTTGCATCAGTACGATGCAAACTGTCGTTATTGTAAAGTGAAAAAAAAAAACACATCATGGTGACTATAGCTGCTTCACTTGGAAAAGTATTGAAAAATAAATAATGTCGAGAAATCACCTCGTAAACGATTTTACGTTAGAAAACGTATTTATTGATTATTTCATTAATTAATAGAAAACATTTTTATCTATAGAAAAATGTCCGACCACAGACACCGGACTACCCGAAAAAGAAACATTGATTTTTAAAATATTCACGATTGCTGATTTTGATAATAAGTCGAGCAAAACTATAGAAGACAGCTAACTTTCAGATGAAATTAAACACGCAAACAAATTTTTATAATAATTATATTATACCAGCTAATGTGAGATCGGAATTAGTTTTTGAAGTATTATTGTTAATCTTATATACGTATAGCCGCACAGCAATTTATGTTTCAAACTTTTAAGTCGTATTTAATAAGCTCGCGTATAAAACGTCTAAAATATTATCTCGTTTTGAGATTGGTTTTATTCTCACAATTCCGTACGCGTGGATTTCGTTAACTTTATATCTAAGTGAAAGTTAAAACGTAGTGTGTCGCTAAAAAGGCGGGATGACAAATATTTATTATTGAAACTGAAGATCTGTAGTTTTTGAAAACGACACCCGAAAATCGAAAAAACTATAAAAAAAAAAAAAAACCCCCGTTAATACGTAATACATTATTCATATGCGAGTAAAACGAGAAAATATTTTTGGGCCGAGCTAAGCAAAAAAAAAAAAAAAACCATTAGATTCGATTGACGAATTTAACTATAATCAAATTGTTAGAGTTTTAGTCGGCTAGTTGTTTAGCGACGTGGAAAATTTACTGCAGATCACACATCTATTCGAAGAATTCGAAACGCGAACGGTATTAACAAATCGTTTGTGTGCAGCGAAAACAAAAAAAAACGCACAAACATGTCAATGAACCGCGTTTATCCGATTTTTCCGCGTGAAGAAAAATCTTTCGCGCCGAGAATATTCGAAAACAGTTAATTCTCACCGCACGTGTGAATAATAATAATAATAATAATCGCGTTAATTCGAACGCCGCCGAGATAACGTCGTAGAACAATCGACCTGGGGGGGGGGGGTTTCCTCCTATCGACGGCGACGGTTCTGCACTTACGAGTCGCGAATTTCGACACGGAACGTACGAATTTTTCATCGCCGCGCAGCGTTTTGAAACAGAATATTTCAAAACGATAAACAACGATTATTTTTCAAATACACATTATTATAACACGCGCGCAGGTACGAGGGGAAATAGAACACCGAGTTGAAATAAATTCAGGATTTCACTGCGAAAAATACAATAACCCAGATTCTATTCGGTTTTGACCCAATTGTGTGCAGTTGTACACACGCAGTGCGTCGGGACTTGGCATTTTTCCGCGCTCTCGTAAGCACTATTAAACAGGCATTTCATTTCATTTTTATAATGGAATTTACGAAACGTTTTCGTCGTACAAGAAATATAGGCGAAATAAACGAATTTCCGTACTCCGAGTAAACAACACGCGTGTGTCGTAAAAACAATACGATTATTCTCATAGGAATTCTCCGACTATAAATTATAATTATTTAAAAATCGAACGACTGACTTTACGTCGACTAAAATAATAAATGAAACGGTAAAACCATAAAAACGTACCCGCGCGCGATCGTACAGAAAGTATGAATATTTCTGAGGAGAACATGAGAAATCAACGTACGTTACCTCACAGCGCCCTCCTATGAATCTCATCATTTTTTTAAATTAAATATTCAAAACGCAATTCGTATGAGTTTGTACGCCCGTTCGCCACAATTTTTACGAATTTAGTTTTGGCAATACGTCCGAAAAACAGGGGCGGTGCTGGAGAAACGTTTCCCCTGCACCATCCCGAATCGAACCGATCGAATAGAACTCGAAAATAATACGACATATTATATTGTATTAAACAATGTGTACACGAAAAGCCAAAATATTAATGTTATCTTCAACGAAAAAAGTTACAATAACTCATAATCTACACGTCTAAAAATATTTAGAAATAAATTTGTATTCAGTTTTATAATCGACAAGTCAACATACGAGGAGTTCAGCTCGTCGGCCACCGTTTTTATCAACTAAACAATAGGCGTTGCTTTGTAACTTTTATTACAATCTCTCTTTGTACGCTGTCGCTAGCTATACATAGTGTTTTCGTACTTTTGATTTCTACACCGATTTTAGAGTCAATAAAAAAAAATAAACGAATAAAAATGTTTATCGTATATTGCGAGAACTTGGTTCGAAAAAATGTCGGTGACACGTCGAATCGCTGCCGATGTAAAAAGCAAACGTAAATCGGTCGACGATTTTTCAACATTTTATGTGGATCGTATAAATGTCACGATAACCAATCGTCCGGAAAAAGGGGGTTGATAAAAAATTATTATTATATTGGAAAAAAAAAAAAGAAAAGAAAAACACGCTCGTAAACACTAAGTCGCCGCTAAATGTATGATTAAGACCGTGGAATTTAATGCACTAAAAAACTCTATAAAAAAAACCATTTAAAATCTCAATAAATACAGTAAAATACCTTCGAAAATCGACCGTAAATCCCGAAAAAAAAAAAAGAAAACTCTACTACCCTGTTGTATAATTAAACGAATTCACAACTTTACGATACGGTGTAGCCGTCGAAATAAATCGTTTCGTCGAATCGAGAAATATCTCGAAATTAAAGGTAATAACATTGTATTCTCCGTAAAAGGCTCAAGAGATAAAAAAATAATCTAAAAAAACGACAGAAAACGATGATTAATATTACAAAAGAAAAAATGACCTATACAATTAAAAATGCGCGATAAAAGTCACGAGACGAAACTCGCCATTAGAATATTGTGTTTAAACCACAAAAAGAACCACTTGTGTATATTTTATCATCGGCTAGAGAAAAAACGATTCGCCTAAAAAATTCACACGCGATTAACACTGTGCGACTCTTTGACGTCTGCTTCCGGTAATCGCGATGACGTCATATTCGAGCACAAATATTGGTCTTAGCAGAATTTACGACACTGCGCGATCGCCGAATGTATTATTTGTACACAGACGACAGCCGTTGAAAATTTTTTTTATAAATACACAAACGGTCATTTCAAAAACAACACAATTAGTGGTACCGTCGAACGCTGTTCGTCGCTGAGGGCTCAACCCCGACCGAGCGCCGGAAAAATCGATAATAGATTTTTACAATAATTACTAGGGTTCGGGACTTGTTGCGTTTGCATATTGCTTAATAATGACTGCAGAATAGTCTAAGTAAGATTTAAATTTGTTTTAAGTCATAACGGATTGAAATACAAAAATTTTAATTGCATATTTTCGCATATTTGGCCGTTTTCTGAGCAAAATGCATATTTGCCAATTTTGGCAGTTTAATTGTTATTTATAGCATATTTACACAGTATTTGTTTTCTATTAAGTACATTTATTTCGCTCGGTCTACACAGAGTAGCTGAAACAGTCCGTATTCTAAATCTTAAAGTTGATAAAATTATTGCTAACGTAAAAAAAATCTTTAAAAAAGCTCCATCCCGCGTTCAAATTTTTAAAGATATTGCTCCAATTATTACCACTGCCACCTGAACCAATATTAACGATTTTTCATTGTAGGAGAAAACGAAGAAAATGAAATCGAACGTACACTTTTAGTAATATAATGTTGATAGTGTTATTGTTGTCAAAAAATAACTAATTACAAAAAATTGTCTAAATTTAAATGAATAAATCAAATTTTTAGTTGCATATTTCGGTTATTTTAAGTGCATATGTGCATGCATATTTCCTACAATTTGTGTGCAAAAGTCTCGGAACCCTAATAATTACCATTTAATTTACTTTACACGTTTTATCGGCCAATAGTTAATATTTTCAAATTCAACGTTGTCTTTAAATAATTGTGATTTATTTTTTTTTGACGAGCGTGTAATAAAATTTCGAGTTTCGATTTCGAGTCTCCCCCCCCCCCGTGTCAAAATCGTTGGACCGTCGACTATTTTTTACCCGACAACAGTCGGAGTAATTTTTCTCGTCGATTTTCAAACGCGACGTGCCCACTCGCGGCGGTGCATTGTTGCCGGATCCGGTGAACACGCGTTCGTTTTTCGCATTGTACCGTGCACACGCCCACGCGGCGAAACGCCAATGTCGTATTAATTGCGCGCGCGCTCCTCCGAAACGACGGAACTCGCGGATTATCGTTTACCTCGTCTCTCCCCCCGTCGCCGTCGTATTTTTAATTTTTTCGTCGTCCGCACACAACAGCAAATATATAGCACGCAATACGCGCGCGCGCGCGCGTCCACTGAAAATGTACGCTAAAATGTATACATTCCGCGCGGCCCACGCCGATGCGCGTCGTTCGACACGTGCAATATACAAAATACTAATAACGCCGCGGTAGAGACAATGGAAATTCGTTGTTTTAGAAACGCAAAAAAAAGTAAAAAAATCCACCCCGCACACACACACACTCGCGGCGCGCGAGTAACCGTCCTTTGTGACGACCGCGATCACGCGAAACACGCGTTTTCTACGAGAATTCGACGAGGAATTACGTTTTCGACGAGATTATCAGTAGGCCAGTCATCAAACGATTTTTTGAGGAATTAAATCGGAAAGTTTTGAAACTTTGCAAAAAGTTTGGTTATAGGTAAAATATTCAATGTTATAAAATAATATTTATATTTTACTAAATAATATGCGGTGTACAAATATGATTATAATATTTAAATTATTTATAATATATAAACGTATATCAATAATAATGTTTATCTGTATTGTATATACGTGTATAGTATTGATACGCGCCGCGTCCAATATTATAACACTTGGTTAAATTTTGCTCTTAATCTATTCAAGCGACAAAAAAAAAATAATAAAACCATATTTGTTTAAAATTTTGTCAGCTACATTTTTGCACAGAGGTATTTTTGAAATAAGTTTAGTGTTTTCAAAGATGATTTTAAAAAACTGAAAAATCGCACATAAAATCCAAGATGGCGGACACTTCCGGACCTCGGAGGGATGGCGACTTTTTTTCGGTTAATCAGGAGCCTATGACCAAACTTTTTGCAAAGTTTCAAAACTTTGCGATTTAATTCCTCAAAACATCAATTTCAGAGCTTAAATGACTGGACTACAACAGGCTTCGAGAGTAGGAAACAAAAACGACAAGGAGCGGCCGCCACGCGCAGTTCGTCCGCGAGTCGTTTGTAACTCGATACGTCTGTACCGGTCGAAAACGTTGTTCAATTAAGCAGCGCGGCGGGCACGCGTATAATAATAACGTTTCGCCGAAGAATCGAAACGTCGAGAAAACTTCGCCGGTCCGCCGAAAACACGCGTCCATAATGGAATATCATTTAGAAGAGAAAGAAAAAAAAACCCGCCTATTCACGTCCGGTCTTTCGAAAGCCTACCGCCGCCGCCGCCGACGCGCGTCTCGGCTAGTCGCTGGAAGCTCGAAAAATAAATTTATTCCGCGACGGTCGCGGATAATTTATGCGCGCGCGCTTGTTTAAAGAAACGCGCGCCTAGGACCGCCGCACGATCGTTAACCCGCCATCGTTTTGTATGTCAGACACGTGTCGATGGATACAGGATGTGTTTCTCTGCGACGACGACCACGTCGGCCGGCCGGCCGCGGGGAAATGACGATGAAAAATAAACGCACAGGTGTGCGAGTAGTCACATCTGCGTCGTAATGTTTAAGCCCGACGCGTCGTATTCACCGACCGCCGCCGCGCCGCGGAATCGGACGGAATCCGTTTCGTTGCCGAGCGGTTACGACTTGGACAACGTGCCGATAATAGAATTGTTCGAGTGGGTTAAAGCCACTGAGTGGTCATATTTTTGGTAAAAATGAGTTATACAGTAGGTAGTCACTCGATAATTCGAAATTCAGGGGACCGGAGTTAAAAATTCGATTTATAGAGGTTTTCGATTTACCGAGTGTTCGAATAATCGAGGGGAAAAAAATTAATTCGAATTAAAGAGAGATGATATTTATTCATTATACATACATATTATTATATTTTACATACATATTGCGACTGACTACGTTTTATTCAATTTCAAAAACAGTTTACCCATAACAGAGGTTTATTTTGGTATAGATTAGGTAGGTATGATACGATAACATTAAACTACGATAATATTTAATCATCGTCATTATTAGTTTCATTACGAGTACGTTAAATAGATTGTACATAATCTTTATACATATGAACGTACATATTATTATATGTACGATATAATATGTACGTAACACGATTATTCGTGTTTAAAGAAATTCGAATTATAGAGATTCGTGAAAAAAAAATTCGAATTGTAGAGTGTGCCTAACCGACAGACATTTCGAATTGTCGAGGGGACCGGAATACATGTATTTTTTTCTAATTATAGAGGTTTTCTCAGGGGACTTGGCGTTTAGTTCGATTTATGGAGTTTTTCGAATTATCGAGTGACTACTATATATTATATCTTTGAAAAGCAAAGTGAATTAAGTCAAACTTCTACCACTAGATGCTTGATTAGACCACACTCCGGGTAATAATTTCATCCGGGATTTACTTTTTGAGTTTTTAATAAACCCATTTTTGTTTCTCTAATTAACGTTTATATGAATTACAACCGTTATGCGGCTTTGACCCACTCGTTTATTACAACGTGCACGACGCGAGTGAACACGCGTTGTTCGTATAATTTTCACAAATAACAGCGAATTTCAACGTTGTCACACCGTAACAAACGGCGATGGTCGATAAAACCATTTTAATTTGTTACTACCGTCGAAAATAATAATTAAAAAACAAACACTGTATTATTTTTGTGCTACGTGTAATAGAGTAACCTCCCTTTTAATAGACTTGCGATCGACCTCCGAGTTTTTCTATAGGTTGTCGCGATCGACCGGAAAAAAAAGAAAAGCCGTCAAAAATAAAAATATACTCGTATTATATAGTACATGCTCTTTTAACTTATTACTACTATAACTATAATACTATTTTTTTATTAATACTACAATTATTATGTTTATCTAATCATTCAATGAGATGTTTGTGCTCGCATTTGATAATTTTAAAAATTCTAATGACTAATTTATTTTTATTTATTAATCAATTTATACAAACGCGATGAAGGCCGCTAATGGCGATATTAATGCCGGATATTCACCAGATTACGTACAACGTACTCAACGTCAGTGTATAATCTCGTTTTTCGTAATTATTTATTGCCTTTTTCCAAGTCTAATTTTTATATTCTCGGGTTAAACAAAGATACACAATTTTACGAAAAAAATGTCAAGAAAATGCGACAGATCGACCTGATCTATATTATATACCGCGTGTCGTTCGCGACTGCATCGATAATAACAACGTGTTGTTCGATAAAAGGTCACATTTAATCAAACCGTTTTTTTTTTTTTACGTTTTAAATAATTACAATAGCATTATTTCTAAATAAACTGCAGAGCGTGAGACGAAATAAAAAAAAAAAAAAACATCAACGCGTACAGTAGTTATTAATTAATCGATTTATAATGATAATTACTTAATACCGCGTTATCTTATTATTATTGTTATTATTTTTTATTTCATACGAAACACATTGAACTCAAACAACAACAATTTTTATTTTCAGCTCAATAAGATGTCAAAATGCCAACCAGTTATAATTTTTTTTTAGTTATTAATAGTTTTTATGTATATTAACAACATCTGATGTATTTTATTTTTGGAATTCAGAATAATTTTTTTTCATATTTAACATTTTTAATGCATATTTTGCAATTTTTTCGTGCATATTCGCATGCGTATTTTACCTTTTTTAGCTCCTACAACTTCCGAGCCCTAATTGTTATTATTGTTATATGCGTATTGCGTGTTACACGTATGAAACAGAGCCCCGAAAAAAAAAATCGTTCAAGTTTACGGCCACCACGACGACGTTACGTTTTTAACAAGTTTAGCGTCAAATTTTTAAATTTCTTAACAAAGACACGCGTGTGCACAATCGCGAGGAGTTTTTTTTTTAAAATCCACAGACGATCGCAGACGTCGAGAAAACTATTGCTACGACGACGTCTGTATGTGAAAACAATACAAACCAACGGTTCTCGACGTCGACCGTCCGTAAACAAATTTCACACGTTCTCATTTTAGATTACGACTCGTCCGCGCGACGCAAACGAATCGTTTTTTTTTTGCTTTTAAATGATTGTTTTTTTTATTTTTTCGCGATACCCCGTGTGTCGCATGTCAGGAAATGACATGACGCGCAGAAACCGGTCGCAAACCGAGTAGCTTTGATCCACTGCGGGTACGACCTATCGTTACTCGTATATATTATACGCAGGATTTAAGAGGATAGTTTTTTTTTTTTTTAACGAATCGTTTGAAAGGAAAAAACGGTCAATAGAATTTTACGTCTTCGGGGCACTTTGATTTCGCACAATACAAAAGTTTAAATGTTTTAGATATTCTTCAAAAATATACTCGTTTATATTCGTTTACTACAACTATTATGTTACGGGCGAAACACTTTGGACGTTTTATAATTTTGATGTCGTGTTATTATTTTAAAAATAAAGTTTCATTTTTTATTACACATATATAAGAAGTCTGTAACTTTCCCAATCCTGGCCAATAAGTAAGATTTTTAATTATTTTAGATGTCATATTCACGCCGCCGCGCCGCCCCTATTGCCGCGTTATTATAGAAGTTTTTTTTATAAATCAAAGAATACTACCTAAACTTTTTGACGGTTATTAATTTCTTCGCGAACATACTTTTTTACAGAATACGATAAGTAAATAAAACCTAATAATAATGTTTAATCAATTGATTCTCGTGCACAATTTTAACTCGGAAAAATATAATAAACTCATTGGCAATATCCGTTTCGTCTCTATAATTACGGTATCATTTTTAAAAACAGTTTTAGTAATATAGTGTGAGTTCTTACTTTATATTTATTTATATGTACGTACATCCCTACTAATAAGTTTCCAAGGTCAACTTGTAATCATTACGAGACCGAGTAATAATAAGACTCCGAAAATGTAAATTTCTAGTAAGTCGTAACAGATTATATTTCTATATTTAATAAAACGTTTACTCGGAACAATATTAAAGGCTTTAGTTTTTTATTCATTTTTTTTTTTTTTTTTTTTTAATGGCGCTTTCCCCGAAAATTTTACTTAATCCCCCAACGATCCAAGGTTTTAATTTCATAAGCTTAGTTACTTGTTTCATTTATATTACAAGTTACTTAATTTAAATAAATACATTTTTCCATTATTTTTTTTTTTATCGTCCAAAATAATATATTTGATTAAATTTTAACCAGGTATCAAACGTTCCTCATCGACATGGCAAATTAGTAGATTTAGAATATCAAAATTTAAATATAGAGTCAAAATTATTACTATCACAATTATTAGCTATTGAAATTGTTATACTTTTAATTTTATCCACTCCTAATACGACATTTTGTGTTGAGAACACTAGGTATCGTGCAAATCAATATTGATGTTTCCATTGATAAAATAATGTTTTCGTTTCCAATATTAAATATTACGTAACAAAATAGATTCGATAAACTAAAAACGAATATAAAAACTAACCGTGTTTAATTTCGGAATATTTATTTTTATAAATAAAACTACATAATTATTGTAAATCAATGGTCCGACTGGATAATTATTTTACGCGAATATTATTTATTAGCAACGTTATCGGCTTTATTGGTGGCCGACAGAGTAAGAACGAAATGTATCGATTGAATTTTCAAATTAAAGTGCATCATTTTTTACCGAGTATAATATTATTGGTCAAACTGACCAATTACGGAACTGGGTAAAATAATGAATCATTGGTATGTTTTTTCGCCACTTTGAATATTTGATAAAAAAATTAATGTGAAAACATTATTATCGTCAATAACACTATATTATGATATTCTCATTTATTTTGCTTTGAATTTGTAGAAGTATTATAATCTATAATTAATTTTTATAAACGATTTAAACTGAAAAACCACAATGACGTAAAAACATTATTTCCATTCTATAAACGTATAAAATATCTATCGAGATGTATTTGTAGTTTGATATTATGTTACTATATATTTACAGTAACGACAAAACCTAATCCATTTGATAAATAATTGAAATTCAAAACCATACTGTAAACACGATCATTTCCATTCGACGAGAATAAATATCTAATGAGATTTAACAAATAAGTTTAATTTGTCGACGATATAGAGAGGGATTTTACAACGAATCGGAAACGTTTATAAATGCCCGCGTCGCACATTAGTGATAAATTGGGACGGACAACGGCCGTATTCAATGCCCACAAGATCACAAGTGACCGTTTGTATTCGATACGGTACAAACACCAGATAATGACGCAATTTTAGACACAAGTTAACATTTCTACTGTTCGTTTAGCCTTTTATAATATGTGCCGTACAAATTGATAATTAATGTTGACCGACTAGTCTTGAAATCATATTAAAAGGTATTTTAATAACGGTTAATACTAAAGGTATTTAATAACGTTTATAGTGCGATTAGTGTGATTATTCGAAACGATACGATAATATACCGTTTATAATATAATTATTAACATGTCGTTTTATTACGATTGTTAATTAGATTGGGAGTTTAATGTTCTAAAACAATTATTTTAAAATCTAGAAATGGACAACTATTGTTCCCAGAAATCGATAAATCACATTATATCATAGTAACATTGGAATTTTTATAAGCAAAAAAAATCAGTAACATTACCCACGTATTATTATTATGACGACAAGAATCAGACAAATCCACTTTTTATAAACGTTCACGACCAACACATGTGCCCCGCCCGAGACCGGACCACCGCGATTTAACTGATTTAATACGATATAGAAATATATTTATTTTTTTAAATTCCATAAATTACAATCGACAATAAGTTGATGATTACACGACGTTGGTTTTTTAAGATATTAATTTTTCAACGGTCGAAATAGTTAATTTTCCATAGGACATTCTTAGAATAATATTTTGTCGCCCAAAAGTAGTTAAAATTTGCCCGATTCGTGCGCGGCGAAAAGGGCGATTTCGCAACTGAACGTAACATACTTACGCCTAACAGGGTGACCGACGGGAACCCGACTGGTTTTTAGGTGGAAAATGAGATCCGTTACTCGGATGAATCGACAGAGAGTGGGAAAATCGCATTCCGCGGCAAGACCGAAACAGCACATCGGACGAGATTTTTAAAACGCAGCGCATTTCGAACGGCATCGACGGTAATAACGACATGGTACTGCGGGTATCGCATATTGAAAAATAACGATTTACGTGATGTTTGACACACGCGCGTACGCGAACGAATTTCGCGGCGAGTAAAGGAAACAGGATCGCAAGGATCTCGTCAAAGCAATATGATAATCGTTTCGTAGAGTGGTATACACCGGAGATTCGCGTGTATACAATAGAATTTAACAGAGTAGGAAATTCGGGTCAGCGGAGGCCGTCGGACGCGACTATGATATAATACAGTCGAATCCGCTTAATAGAGACACCGGTTAATAAGGACAACCGCTTAATAGGGACGATTCTTCAACTATACGAAAACAAATGTATACTTGTAGGGTAAACGTTCAACGCTTATCTGGGCCACGAGTCCGGATAATTGGGACATTTTTATCGAGTATATTAATAGATCAGTAAGAAAATCATACCATCGATCAACAATTAGAACCAAATTCCGAAGAATATGATATATTGTAAGAGTATACTGAACAACGTAGAATTTGAACATCTGGATTCAAATGTGCAATGCTATGACCATTTAGTTATATTTAGGTTATAATACTATGTTTTTCTTTTTGTATAATTGAAAAATTTCCATAATTATTGTGTTATTGTAATAACTAATAATATGTATTTGTAATAATAAAAACATAAAAAATCAGTTTTTCAATAAATTTGTATGTTTTTTTTTTTTCATTTCGGATTATTGGGACAAATAACACGCAACCGATGTGTCCCAATAAAGCGGAGTCGACTGTAATTATTATGTGCGCAGCGGCTAGTCGCGGGGTGGACCTCGTTTTAACGCCATGTCGTTGTCGTGTACACACAAGTAGGTAGTTCGTTATAAATACATCCGTCGTTCTGGGTCACTCGTCCGGATCGGTCTGCCCACATCGCGGGCGGAATGTCATCATCCGTAGTAAGTAGTAGTAGTAGTAGTAGTAGTGCGTAGTACGCGGCCGCGATCGATAAATTTATGAATGGGATGATGCAATTGCAACAGTCGGCGCCGTCATTCTCGTACGAACGGGGCGCCGACGCAGTGCCGCGCGCGTTAGTATATACTCGGCGGCGTACGTTACACACGAGCGGGCGCGCGCGAGCGAGCGAGCGTGCCGACACACATATTTCTCGAGAGGAACGCGCGACGACGTTATATTAGACACACGCTCTGGCAGCGTATTCGCGAGAACGACGCGAATATTATTGTTATATTATAATATGTTATTTAGTGCTGTCGTTACGCGCGACGACCACGGTCGAAAAGAGTTGCTGCGAAAAAAACCCCATCTGGGCGACCATAAATTAATTTCCAGGGGGGGGAGACGAACCAAGTCTCCAAACACCCGTTTAAAGATTTGTGAAATCGATAGATTATTATATAGATATACGAGGGCAGTAACAAAATGTTGTAGACGTATTTTAAAAACAAAATTTATTGAAAAATTATGATGTGTGTTTTCATGGGAAATTTTTGTTTTTAAATGTATTTATGGCTCGGGAAAAAGAAAAATCTCAACTCGAGACTATCGTAAATATGATTTCCAACGGCGGCGTGACTCTTTTAAGACTGTTAAATAACTCGTTTTAACTGGTAAGATAGTATAACTAGTTATTGATGAATAGTTAATATAATAATAAAACAAAATCGAAACAATTGATTTTGCGATTTAAATTTGATCGATTAACAGATATTTTTGAAAATAAAAATGTATCTCATGGAGGTGTTTACGAATTATTGCGACAGCGATAAAAAAAAAATACGAGGTTATATCTTATGTCATTATTATGATCGGGCTGATCTATACGATTGTTATACGTTTCTGGTGCCAAAGTCGTCATTTTTTTATAGGTCGGCAACGTATTGGAAAAAATACGATTTAAACCTAATAAAAATATGATTTTTCTACCTCGTGAAAAAAGCCGTAGAACTACCCTTCGCAACGCCCTATGACCCATCACCACCTATGACCCATCACCGCCTATATACTATAAATAAATATAATCGGTACTACTCACGGCTTGTCGGCGGGTGGCTGCTGTTGAGAAGTTCGGTGTTCGCGCGTGTGAATTTGCTCGCGAAATAAATTAACGGATACGAAAGTCACTAAAAATTCACTAAAAAAAGTTTGATCAGTCGTCGACGAGATAAACGAGATAATACGACCGACATATCGACGGAGAAAAAGAATAAAAAAAAAAAAAAAACTGCAAAGTTAAAACGGAGACGCACTTTCCGAACCGTTGTCGACACCGGACCGGTCGCCGGCGCACTGAGCGCGGGTGAGCTGCCGTACTTACATCACTCGATCGGTATTGGTTTGGCGCGCGGCTCGGCTGTCATTGGTCGGGCGGCGCGAGCGGCTCGGCTCTCATTGGCCGCGTCGTCGCCCACGCAGCTTTGGACTGACGTGAACTCGTTCCGATTTCGCGCAAACTACACTCTTATTATTGTGTCATTATTATCGTTACATAATTATGTATTCATAACGAACCGTCTTGTGTAACATTATAATAATATAATCGATGGTGTAATATCTACCTAATATAGGGTGACCATACGTCCTGTTTTATACAGGATTGTCCTTTATTTCGGCTTCGTGTCCTGTTGTCCTGACAAACGTCACTCAGGACGCTTTTTATCCCGTAATTTCAAGTCTGGTCCCTTATTAATCCTTTTTTTGTCCTACTTACTGTTAATTCATAAAATTTTGAAATCGATTTTATTGTGAATATTTTTGTATGACATTATTGAATAGAATAATATAACAATCTATACTTATCAGTTGTATTTTTGTTTTTACCATAATTATTGTTACATCACATTGTTGTTGGTGGCGTATATATTAATAGTATATTTATAATTGTATAGTTATATCTCATCAAAAACACTCCGTGTAAAAACGGAGTTTTTCGGGGAAATTCGGGCGGCCAGATAGTTCGACGCAGCGCCGCCGTGACGTTTCAAAATAAAGTTTTATGTATTTTAATTTTAATATCTTTAATAGTTAAATATTGTATTTTTTACGAATAAAAATCAAAAAAAAATGTACGAGTAATAAATACTTATTAATTTAAAAATAATTATGGATATTATTTTTGTCCTGTATTTTATTTTTTTAGAAATGGTCACCCTAACCTAATAATAACTGATCCGTTCGATCGCTATGCGTTTCTGGCGAGAAAATCGCGATTTTTCGTGACGAAAATATGATTTTTCTGCTACCCCGTGAAAATATGAAGGGGTGGCGCTCGCTACTGGGGTAGTAGGGGTGATCGGCGCCCAAGGGGGAGGCGACTGTCGTCTACGTTTGATTCGAAACCGTCGGAAAACTCGCACTCGTACGTCCAACTCTGGCCAACATTGGTATCCAATAAATCACGACGATACCGTGGGTATTGATTGTTTTATTATTATCCTTACGACTTCCGAGCTTTTCTAAACGACCCCAATAAATAATACGCTTAATATCATTAAGGTTTTATAGCGGGCGCGCGCGCGTCAAAAGTTTTTTTTTTTTTTACTTCATCCGTTTCGAGTTACGCGCGGGGGGGACACGTCTTATTGATCGCAACAGCAAACCGCCTATAAAGTGCTCTATGAGAGAGAGAAAAAAACCGATCGATTGCATATTTTTATTCAATAATAATTATTATCAAACTGTGTGTGAGGTAAACAGTTTGTTTTTTTCATCGACGCTGCTGCATAAAGTCCAGAGATTAATCGGTTTTACATATCCCGCGGTCACTCAAACGTTCGGTTTTTTATTTACTTCAACTCGCAATTCTGTTGATTTAAGTCTAGTCTTTGTTCGGGCACACCTCTGTGTAGATGGATCGGCGGCGGCGGATATACACTGCCTATTCTTCTTCTTCATCGGTTAGGCCATTGAGGCCCATTACCGCAACACAAACTCCCTTCCATCCGTCTCTGTCCTGTGCTAATGTTTCTCCATCTCTTATTCCAATCTCTGCCAAATTCTTCTCCACCTTGTCAATCCACCTTTGTTTCGGCCTGCCGAGTGGTCTTTTTCCCCGGGGTTTCCATTTTTAAAACCTCTTTCATGAGACCATTTGACCTCCATACATGACCGGCCTACGTCTGGCTCTTTATAATATAATTGTTGTATTTCTATATTATTCCTTTTCTCATATTGTTGGGTCATGTTATTTATTTTTGGCCCAAATATTCTTCTTTCGAGTATTGCTAATTTGTCTTCGTCTCCTTCAATAGTCGTTGGCCATGTTTCACAAGCATATAAAAGGACTGGTCTGATAATTACCTTGTGTATTGTAATTTTTGATTTGAGCGGTACCCGTTTTGATTTTAGTAAACCCGTTACTCCGTAATAGCATTTATTCGCTGCAGTTAGTCTTATTTTAATTTCGTCGTGATTATTACTATTGCTATTTATTGTAACACCCGGGCATTTAAAATTTTTCACTCTTTCAAATTTACAGTGCCCTATAAACAACCTATAAAAACGTAACATTGTTTCCAAAAAAATAAAGACGAAATAAATTACCTCTCCGCTAGTAGATCCCGTCCACTTCTCTCTGTCGGCGGTTCCCCGCGCTCCGATACTTGTAGCGCCCCTAAAATATTTACACCGCTTCGCGCTAGTACACTTCTAGGAGTAAACGTTTGTCGAGCCGATGTGAGAACCGACTTTTCCCGTTCGCGATACAGCCGTTTGTAGACAAACGAGAAAAGACGACGTTGGAAATTTTCCAAATTTATTTTTTTACACACCGTGTAATACATAAAATATAGTATACTAGCCGACCTGTCACAGCTTCGCCCGTGATTGGTTCACGGCATGATGATGAATTGGCCACTTACCCAAAATTTAACTCTATTAGCATGCCCAATAAACCTTCATAAGAATAATCAAAAAGTAGGTAAAAAAACTAAGCACAAATTATGCTCGCAATAATAACTCTATCCCGCCGTGCCGCACAATATAGGTACAATTGTTTTTAATTTTTTATGAACTTTTATGAACTTTTTTACTGACAAAAGTGGTACTATAACCTTCAGCTGAGTGTCGGGTTTCAGCCAAAAAAAATTTCAGCCAAATCGGTCCAGTAGTTTTCTCGGTTAGCGCGGTCGAAGAAAAACCCTTACAATTTTATATATAGTATAGATAGATAGATAACACACACTTTTAAGTGCGTTTTTATAGTGTGCGCTCGAGCACACTATAAACTTTTTCATCGGAAACATGAGCGAGAGAAAAAAAAACAACGCCGCGGACGTTATCCTACTTTCGAATTGATAAATTGAAAAAATAATACATCATATTTTTCTCGGGCGGCGAATAGAAATTCACCGTGGGGCCGTGCACACAAACTGACGGGGGGGGGGGGGGGGGGGGAGAACTTTTGAAAAATTAAAACCGACGAAAATTAGCGAGAATTATAATTTAAGTTTTTTTTTCGTCGATTCGAACGAGACGTTACAACGCGTGATAAATATATATATACGACGTGATAATTATTTTAGACGATTGAATATGAGATGTGTGATGTCGCGGTCGGCGGGTATTTTCCGTTTTGCGTGGAAATTTGTTGGTTTGCAAATTTCATGAAATATTTCCAAACGGCAAGTTGTCTTAAAGTTGACAGGAAAAAAACTTCATATGCTAAACCACATACACGAGTAAAATAAAATATAACTAAGCACTAATTTCATATTCAGTAAGGTTTTTAGTAAGTAATCATACGAGTTAGTCGAGTAGATTTTCTTTAGAGCATAACTTTTTGAATAAACATTATTTTAAAACCTTAATCATAACTTATAATTTAAGTCTTTTACAGTCAATATTTATTATGTAAATTGTTTGCGTCGAAATTAGTTTAAGTGTGTCGTACATAACAAGCTATTTATTTTATACCCATGTACCGCCGCCGCCGGTCTATGGGTAACATAGAGATTAGAAGAAAAAAAAAGTATTAAAATAATGTTATAAAAATACTAAAATATACTCGAGTCGTATTTAAGCTAAATAAAATATATATTTATACATACACATCAACGTAGAATGATCAATATAAATTATATGAGCGTATTTTTGTACTTAACGAGTCCGTAAAAAAAATATATCTGCCGATTTTCTATTTATAAAAATAACAAAAGCTAAAAAAAAATACGTTTCAATTCAATCGATAACTTGTTCGACTAAGTCACTAAGTTAACAAAAATAAAACGGGGCACAATATCATCGTGGGAAAACTATATAATAATAACACATTATTTTCTACACTATATAATAAAATAAAATATTTTATAGGTACGTTATAAATTTATAATCGACGAACGAGAAACTCTCGAACGATAACATTATGGCTTACAATCGGGAGAAAAATAATTTAAAAATAATGAATTCACTTAAAACTAAGCCTACAGATCAAATATTATGGGATGCGATTTTGTTCATTTCTAACTTAAATACAATATTATAGCTATAAAACTTTAACGCCAGCTGATAAAATACTCTGTGATGACATGCGATTTGTGCACATAAGTAGTATAGTTTTCGCCGTGTACGCGGTTTTAATTACGAATTGATTACATTTGTATCGAATATACTTTGATAGGCGCTGTTAATATTGCACTAATTTGATGACATCCAATTACGGCCGGAAAAAAAAACAAACACCTACTGTCGACCGTAATTGAATTTATCTGTAACCAACAATATTTGTATACGCGACATTATATCATAAGACAATGATAATTTAAAAATAACGAATTACGCATTCATTAAACCTTATAGACCACGATATAAAATTATAAATGCAAGTGAAATGTGTTTGATTTGTGTTTTCAAGTTTCAGCCTTTTCTCGATATGGAATTTCGATTTTATCATTCGGGTGGCGATTGAAGAATACTCTCCGACAACGACAAGTCCTAAAAACACAAAAGTCACAATTAATAATTTAGCCGTCAAAATTCACAATGTAATTTCACATGGAGTATATTTTGCTCAACTACAAGCGGTCGAAAATTTAAATTTGTCATTTTTCTATATTGGTCAGTTGATTTTGGTAAATTTACGATGTAAAAATTACACATGGGTATTTGAAAACTGGATTTCCTTAACTCATCTCACAAATGACATAGTTTGTTTAGTTATATTTTGGATATAGTTTGATGTAGTTATATTTTAGATATAGTTTGATGTGTAGTTAATTTTAGATATAGTTTAATGTAATTATATTTTAGTTATAGTTTGATGTAATTATGTTAAAAACAAATTAACTCGATTACTCATATACAGATATGGTAATAATTTATCACATTTGATGGGAAAATTGTATAACACATGGAATTATAGATTTTTTTTTACGTCAACCGTTTTGAATTAAAATGATGAAAACAGTATTGATTTAAGATTACTACTTTTTAAATTTATTAAAACTTTTTCAAATTATTTGATGTTTATTAACCCTAATGTTCATTTCATCGAAACAGATCAAATGTGTTCACTTCAGTTTAAACTTAATTTCAATAGTTATTTCAAATGTTACTATAAATGAATTGTTACTATCGAAAAAACATCCTAAACTTTGTGTAACATACACATATACGCAATATGTTTTGCCTATCTACTAAGGCGCGATATTTTATAAGTATTGAATCTTTTTAAATTTTTTTAAATAATAACTTTACTACATTATTACATTAAACATAAAACAATTAAAAGTGTGGTTTGAAAAAATAATAATATCGTAATGTTTACTTCACAAACAACACTTACTTCAGCACTTCTAATAGTGATATGAACTAAAATCGAAGCCAATGGAATATCCTCAGAATAACCGTTTTTCAATGGAATACTTCGATAACCCGACCGCAATGAAATTATCTGAAAAATATTATGAAAATCTACTCAAATCCCAAATCAACATTAACAACAAATAAATATAGCGACATACCGGATACGTGCTTTGTCCAATGAAATTAGAATCGCCAAACATATCTTCATCGTTGACGACAAACCTTATAAATGACAGCGCTGGGTTCTCGACTTTAAAATCTGTCGCCTCATTCCAAAACGGATTAAACCCATTGTCGGCTGTAAAAAATTAACAATATCATAAACATAACTTGACAAAAAAACACGCACAAAATAAACACGTACGTATTGCGCGAGTACTGAGTTTCGTTCCCAAATCGTTAGTAGTTCCGTATACCTCGACAACAACAAAAGGATTAGATATTCCATTACGACCGGGTCGGCCAACATGTCTACCGGAAATGATACGAATCGCTACTGCTAATTTCTCTTCCATATTGCTAATGTCAGAGATATCGGACTTGTTAAACATATACTCTGGTTTCAAAATGTAGCCAGAGGCAGCGTTCAAACGGAATTTGGCTTGATTTAATTGCATAGACTTATCTGAAAAATCAAAAAAAAAAAAATGAGTACAACATTTTATGACAATTGCAAATTATAATCGTGCGCACCTGGTGACTGGTAATTAAGAGCAACCATTTGACACCCCGAGTTCCATAAAGGTATGGGCAAATAATTAGACGAGTCGATTCGTTGACCTTTTGGATACACTCTACTGAACTGAACTTGGTGATAGCGAAAAAAGAAGTTCTGTAATTGGTGGCACATTAATTTTTCGGCTTTGGTTTCGTTGAAGGAAGACATTTCATTGTGTACAAGTCCACGTTCCCGTTGTGTTTCGTAACAGAAATCAACTGATCGACAATAAATTATGAGATCGGATATTTCTTTAGCGATTTTCAACTGGCGTTCCATTTTCTTATTTTCTGTTTCCTTCATTGAAAAAGCAATTAAAGAGCAATTAAAATAAAGTTCATGTGATATTATAAAATAATTATTCATATGTTTGTGAATTACTCTTGCACTAGCGTTATGAGCGGTCTCGTCAATAAGATTCTTCCATTCTTCAGCTTCTTCTCTCAATAATGAACCTACGACGAACGGTGTACACGCGTTAGATGTTTGTATTTTGATCATCCATTCCAAGTTTGGCTGATTTAACTTTCCGATCTCAACTAGAGCACCCGTCAAGTCTAAACTTCCTTTTTGAGAACTTCCCAAAAACATTGACTCGGTCGACTAAAACATTATAATAGAAAAAACAAATAAATTTTATTATAGATTTAATATTATTATATTAAACTAATTAATAATTATGTATTATTCATAAGAACAAAATTAAACAGATTCATATATACCATAAAAATAAATGATTTTTCAAATAAGAAAGTCACATTGTTTTTTAATTATCTGAAATTTTGCTAAGGTGTAAATAATTAATTTGAGATTACATTCAAACAATAAAAAGATAAGTTATGGAAAATTATTTATATAGATAATGATTCATTTTTTGTTTGTTTTAAAACTAAAATTTATGTTAAAGAAAAGCTCATTTGTCTTACACCACTATCCATGCTTTCAACGTGAGCTTCTTGTATTTCTTCTACGTAATCACGCGGGAACCAATGTTGTCTTTTACCGCCATAGTCACCACGCCACCAACCGCAGTCTTCTTTTACTACATTTGTTATCACAGCATGTTTGCAAAATGATAATTCATCATCTTGACGACCTTCGTAATCAAACTTGGCTTTGACAGTAATCTACAAACGCATAATAAAAGATAGAAAAATTAATATAAAGAATAATTATTATTTATGATACATACTTTTTTCTATTAATACAAAATTGCTTAATTTAATTAAGTAGTATTATTTATTAAAAATAAAAACAATCATCGATACTTTACTAATTAACTGCAAAACGTTTTTAAGCACTTGGGGTAATATATTTAAATAATAATAGTAGTGTGTT
This sequence comes from Drepanosiphum platanoidis, assembly GCA_948098885.1. NCBI lineage: Eukaryota > Metazoa > Arthropoda > Insecta > Hemiptera > Aphididae > Drepanosiphum > Drepanosiphum platanoidis. The sequence continues at coordinate 4,622,481 of OX402534.1, read as the reverse complement.
CTTTTAAAGCCATCGAGTAAAAATAACTCGTTTTACCAAAAGAAATATGAAAGGGTGCAGGATGATATTGAACAGCAATTTCAAGTTATCCCAAAGGTTAGGAAAACTCGTATGAAAAGTGAGATATTACTTTATGTGTGAGATAGCACTTTAGGAATCCAAATTTTTACTCAAAAAGTTTCTGCATAAAATACATATAGATGTTTAGGTATAGATTTACTGCCGAAAATTGTTAACGAAATAACAATAAATATAATAAAACATTATTATGAAACTATTATATTCTATCTTCTACGCATGAATATATGAACAAGTCTTTTAACCGTAATATGACTTATAAACAGTTCTATATATAAATATAAATAAATTACCTTAGTCATTGCAGTGCTAGGATCTATATAGCCCGGCGTAGAGGAAATGGAAGAATCGTCAATGTCCTGAAAACATAAAAATAGATTATTAGTAATAATAATAATAATAATAAAATTAAAAATATTACCAATCTATACAGTGTGATATGGTGGGAGTAATCCCAACCGGAACCAATAAAATAATCAAAATAATATAGATTTAAGTAGAGAGAGAACGATAATATTATATATCTACCAACTCAGTAACAAGTATATGTATATAAATAATACATATTACATTCGGGCTGTTATTTTAGTACTCATCCTAATACAATTACAAATATTTAGTCTAAAGTATGTACATACAGATGATGTACATACCTATGGTGTTTCTTAACCGTTTTAGACATGACAACATCTCGTCCGGAGTGATTATAAATATTTCAAAAAAAAAAGAGGATATACTCGTATTTCCCTTATCCTCACACCCATTTTTACTAATCCTAGACGCATATTCGATTAATTTTTATTACACGTGAATCCTAGTCCTGCTCACGATGTGCGAGTGACATAAATATACTGAAATCGACAATCGAAAACATGTAATTGTCAGTACGAGACCGCACTTATGGAAAAAACAAAAAAACAAGTGTTAATAACGACAAACCACTTTGATCGTTTCGACGACAGGAGGAAAAAAGGTACCTGAAAATGGTAGCGAGATAATTACAAAAACATTTTGTCACAACAAGATTCGAGATGATGTCCCAGACTAATGTTCACGAACACGATCGTCTAAATATTTCAAACGTAGTAAAAAAAACGATCCGATTATTAATCGTCTGGACCCTGGAGAGCAAAACTTCGGCATATCTACACAGAGGTCATTTTGAAGTTCGATGAACCTCCGATAAGGGTGGAACGGACATGAAGCACATCAAATTATCGGGTACGCGCGCGCGTAGGAACCTTTTTATAACAATACGTCATTAAAACTCTTTCTTTTTTTTTTTTTTCGTTATTATTTTGTAGGCACGGCTAGTGAGCGGTAGAAACCTGATCTTGGAATTTTTAAATTATACCGCCTCAATAGGTGACGGGGTACAGATTTATTATTATTTTTTTTTTTTTTTTTCTATGCCCAAACCGGTTATGGTGGTAGCGTTTCCATCTCGTGTCCCCTGGATACTGTTGTACGATTTACCAAAACATAATAAACATAATATATAATATCCGAGGGTGAAACCACACTAGACGTCTAGGTGTTTTTTGGAATTATTTTATTTACAGCCCGACACAGTATAATATTATTATAAGAGTAGGTAGCTCGTAAAAAACCTCCTACAAAGGGTTCGCGTTGAAAACCAGAAGGCGACGAGATAATACTACACGTTAAAAATATGATTTACAAGAAAAAGAATTCGTAAAAATAAAATACATACACGATGTGTGTATTTCATGCTTTACAGCAGACACGCATTCCGATCGTGGATGCGTTCAAGTCTATTGCGCGGTTAAGAAGTATTATTATACTTCTGAAAATCACATATTTTCAAAACGACAATGATTTTTCGTGCTGTTTATTGTCGTTACGATAAAAAAAATATCCCGAACGTCAACATTTTTCTTCTTCAATCTTTTGATAGTTTTTTTTATTTTTTTTATTTAATCCATTTCTACGTACTCGGTTTTTTTTTTTAACAACGTTCGGTCAAACGTTTTCCAAACGATTGTCGTGCGCTTGTATCTCGAGTGGACGACGGACGATAATAAAATAACCGAGTACTCGAGAAGTTCTCAACTAAACGATATGTTTATTGGATTTTCCATGTACTCGATTCACAAAAGTTCTATTACAAACTAGTCGTAAAGAAATTAACCTAGTCCAAACAAAATTGAAAAACAAGTCCAATTAATATTTTAACCGAATGGCGCCCTACTCGAATACTGCTCCTCGCACTCTAATCACTTCAAACCCATAAATCCTCGAAACAGATTGTTCCTTTTATACGCCTTCGATATCGTCTATAGTCGTGTAAAAAACCAATAAATTACAATTTATATCTTAATAATTTTGTAATCGCATACGAGCGCATTGTATGGGTTTAGTTAACATAATAATACATTATATTATGCTTTATGAATCCGTTCATAATTTCCGATATTTACTACAATCTCCACGATATCCGACGATTCTGTTTGTACGACGTTGTGCATCCGTTCAAACACGCAAACGTCCCTCGAACGTTTTTTAGATTGTTTCATTTCAATAATTTGAATTGAGATGCAGCGATTCCCTCACGATAATACATCGAAATACTTCCACAGTTTCGAATACGCCTCAAAAGTATCGTAACGCTATAACGTAGATGATCAGTATGATTATTAAATTGTTAATTGTCGCTCTCGTCATGGACCCAAACTAATTTAACGGTTCGTTTCTAAAAAAACATTCCGGTTAGAAAAAAAAAAACCATTGCTACTCGTACAAATAATAATATGTCAGTGTAATCCGGGTCGATTCGATTGAAATAATAAAATAATTGGCTTTTGATTGTTTACCATCGTGAATCATTAATCTTTAATCCCATCCACATCGGATCCGATTACACCGGGTTTTTCAAGACAATATTCCAGATATTATGTTCACGCTCGAACGCATGACCCTTTTTAATTTTACAGTTTTCTTCCATTTCTTTTTTCTACAGTATGCCTCGAGTCGTTAGATTTTCGTTTCACAGTCGACTCGGTTATTCAGTAATGATTTGATGTGTCTTTTCAAGGATTTCCAGTAAAAACCGAATTATTGTTACAAGTTACAGTTATTGTTAATAGAACTACAGTTCAACCGCGGCGATAAAGTAAATAAATAAAACTACTCTAAGCGTATATACCGTGCATTTCTTTTAAATTCTTGTCGTTTAAATTTAAATACAATTTCAGTCGGGCGACCAGTTTTATCTTCTCTGGTTGTATATTTCATAACCTACCCACGAAAGTATTTAACATATTATTATCTAATTTATTTACGAGTATACGACCATTTAGTATCCTTATGGTTAGGTCAGTATCGGAGACAGGACGGGAGACGCGATAAATCAACACGACAAAATAAATCGTGTCAACATCGAGAATAAGGAGCAAAAATGTAATTATTACAGAAACAAATTAATCTTACGATCGCAAAATGCAATCAGAAATCGAACAACGTAATAGAGAAGTTAGTGAAATAAACATTGTTCGATATTTATAAATCAACAACACCAACTCACAAAACCGCACGAATCGCAATATTTTTGAAATATTCATTATGAATACTACTCGTATAATAAACGGAATTGAGACGAAACATATTTGACTGCACCGTGATGGCACGAAAGCAATTTTCGTCTTAAAATGAAGTTCGAAAATGTAATTACTATGACGGAGAGAACTTCGAATTAATCGAAAAGACGAATTATTTTCTACTGTACATAAAATTATATGATGAATAATAATCGTTAGGAAAACAAACATTATAGATTTATCATATTATATTATAAACGTATGTAATAAATTATGTTTTTTTAATTCGGTGAAATGAAAAAATAAATTATTTTAAACCCATTTAAATTCCGAACGGTAAACCGTATTATGTTTTCGTCTGGGAAAAAAAAAAGTGACTAGGTAACTTATTACTATACACAAAACTGGCGTGTCATGTTCGAATGCAACAGACGCGCAGCGGTCCGCCGGAAAACTCGATGTACCATTATATTATATTATTAAACCGAGCCGAGATCACAGACAAAGGTAAAGAAACACTCGGGCGGCGGCGGCACGAATCTAAACGATCGAGGTGTACTAAAATTAGAATTCCCGACTCTAAATTATAATCCATTCATCCGTCCGCGCGCGCCCGCCGTGTCTTCGGACACAACCCGTTTCTTCGATAGCGGTGCCCGCCTAATCGCAGGACGAATAATGACGGCCTCAAGAAATGAAATACAAATAAGTGCGTTGTTTACATAAATCTCCTCGACCGGACACCAACGATTAAATCGTGGCAACGGTTAAAATAGAAACTAGAATAATAATGGTCCAACTATATCGTCATAGTCGGTACGGGCGGCGCGCATTTAAATAAACATTACATCACCCGAGAGAATCCCTCTAATGGAATAATACCTGTGCGCCGGAAAGTCGTTTGGAACGACGAGGAGGACGACGGTGCGCGCGGCGAGGAGAAGTCGAGCCTGGAGATTATAAAAGGGGGTTGTTGACGAGCGGCGCGCATCAGTGTAATTATTCCATTCGAGCAGCGGGGTTCTGTCTGCGGTTTCGACAATGGGAAAGATGAAGTCCACCGTGTTCAAGAATGTCGTACAGGTGAGAGAAAAAACACTATCCGTCATATAGCGTACCCTATCGTCTGCGGGGGAGGCGTTTATTTTTCTGCCGCGTTCGCGTCGTAGTCTCTACGCCATCGAAATATTACGAAATATTTTCAAAAATTCGACCTAGTGATTTTTACGCTTCCAAACTAGTTCATTGTTTTTCGACTGATTCGTCTGCGACAAAAATTAATTTATATCCATAAAACAGAAAAAAAAAAAATGTAGCTCGATCAAATGTTTTTAAACCGTAAGCACTAAATGATACACGAGTTTTAGGACGTCTTAGAAAACTCAATACTAAATACTCTCCTCTTTGGGATAGAAAACATATTTTTATAATTTATTACCAACAAATATAGTTAAAATCTATTACGGTCGTCTGGTAAACGATAGTGTATTCGAATTTTCAAACATATTTCTTTCATTAGATAATAATAAAAAGCTATCCAATGCGATGAGTGAGCAACATTAGATGACCAATGTTAGTAGCAAGTGATGACATAACGTAATATTGGATTTATTTGCACGGTGATTATCGGCACCTCTAAATATTAAAATATATATACATTAAAACGTTGTACGTTATGTTCATCAATTGCCTGTTTTTCATTAAGATTAATCTGAATAATTTTTTAAGCAGTTTTTTTTTTAAGTTACCATTTTTACACATAATATTAAACAAAGTAATTCTGAAAGAATGTTGATTTTTTTTTAAACTAATGAAATTAATACATTTTCTAAATTTGTTAATTAAATTGTTTTCTTATTTATTAAGTACTAAATATGCTAGTTAGCTGTTCCAGTAGTAGTAAACTCTTATAAAATTTATTCATATTTGATTTTATCGTTTCAATAAATTTAATAATATTATATAGGTAATAAAAATATACTTAAGCACAATACATCTGATATATGTGTAATTATAAAACTATCTGATTTTATGATACCGTTCTCCCTAGAGTAATCCCGAATATGCCACAAAAAATATTATGAGCTTATTACTATTATTATTAGATGATTTATTTAGCCAACATTATAAAACAGAAAACACCAATTTGTGTTAAGTATACTTTTAAAATACAACATACAAATCGAAAATTACTTAGAAGTCAATTAAATCAGTAAAAATTGAATATTTTGTTTCATAAAAACCAATAATTATAAGTTAAAGTCAAATTCAAAAAATTAAATTAAATACCTACCTATAATATACCTAAAACACTAATGAATCATATAAATATTGTTAAAACCACTGCAAGGTACTACATAATTGTAGAATCTTGTATTGTAAGTGAAAATATTTATTAAAAAGAATCAAAAAATACAAAAGAGTTGAAGTTATAAAATACTTGAGAGTATCTTGAAAAGATATAATGAAAACTAAATTCTTATTGTTAAATAGTAACAATGCCTACATATACCTTATATATATATATATTAGTTGATGCTGCTTTTTTAGATGTAACAGGTGGTTTGGGATTTCATTACCCAGAGAGACATAACAATATAAATAATAATTCTACCAATTCAGGTTTTTTTTTTTTTGTTATAATTGATGACACTTTTTATGAAGTTAAATATTACATGCCTACTAGTTTTACTACTTAACACTTCAATAGCCAATAGTTAACAGTCGTTACTTAAATTATTTAAATGTTAAATTATTACAAACATTAATAATGATGCTACTAAAAATTATTAAAATGTTGTTAAAAACGGGAGCATGTCTAAACTTTTAATTGATTTCTAAGCAACTAAAGGAAATGTATTTTATTGTATTTTATTATTTTAATAGCATTTTTTGTACTTTTAATAAAAATAAATAGGCGTATCAAAAATATTTGCTGGCATGCATTTAGAACACGTGCAATTTTTCTCAAGTTTGATTATTTTATTTTGAAAACAAAGATACTCGAAAGTTCTTAAAATTAAAAGTAAACAGTTTAGGTTAAAATAAATTTAAGGCAGATATCTCTAATAGTTAAAAATATTTTTAACAAATCTGAGTGTAATGTGTGGCAAAAGTGAATTTATTATCCAATTATATACACTAACAATAGACTTATAATTTTTAGGTAGTTGTCTTCATTATCATTTTAAATGGAGTCAACTCAGTCAAAATGCCAGGAAAAAAGGAGGTACCGAAAATACAAGAGGTAATTAACTGGTTTAACTTTAAAAATTACATAGCGATCAAATAATTGTATTAATCAATATTAAATGATTAAATTATAGACGCCGTCTTATCGTTTCCATTACTATGAACAAGATGACAAAACTGCAAACTACAAATCACCCAATGACTACAAGAATGGAGAAAAAGATCTTACTTCGCAAATTGTAGCTACTTCAACAAGGGATTTTCAGACATTTAATTATCGAGCAGACAAATCTAATGGATTGCAAACTGATGTCATCAACAATGAAGCTAGTGCTTCGCCGTTAAAAATATCACTTAACAACCAAATGAATACTCCAATAGAATCAATAATGTCTCGACAAACATCACCAATAGTAGTAGAACCAATGATCACGCAAGAACAGAAATCTTCTAAATCAATTGAAATGGATTCAAGAGATGAATACCGTCTGAATGAAACTACGGACAAAACTACTCAACCAACAGAAGAAATGAGTACAAATCAAACTGAAGATCGTAAAGACGAAGTAAAAGATGAACAGGCAACAGATCAAGTATTGATTCAAGACGAAAGCATTACAACTAAACAAACCGAATTTACAATCCCATTTAAAAAACCAGAGCAGGTAAATGCAGATGATTTCAAGTATAATGAAAATAACGAGGCAGTGAAAAAGAACATTGTTAAAGTGATACAAAATTTTAATGAAAATCGCGAGGAATATAATCCTCATTTAAATTTTAAAAGTGTAATATCTGAACAACCTCTAAAAATAATCGGTGCAGCTTCTATGGAAACAGTACAACAGGAAAGTCATCAACCAAGTAATAGCCATTCGAACTTCAAAAGTCAAAAACTATCAAACAAGCCATTAAGATTATATGGATATAATCCATCAGTTTTCGGATCATTGTATGATATGCATATTGAATATAATCGACCATCACAAATTCAACAACCCCCAAATCCACAAAACCAAGGTCATTCCACAGGGTTTGATGCTTATAGAGACGATGTTAGGCCGCAAGTATATGATGGATCTGGAACATATTCGTCTCAACCGATTTCGACATTCCAAACGGGAGGTCATAAAGAAAATCAAAAACATAACAGACCAACGAAAATTCCACAACCACTTTATTATTACGATCCTGATTCTATGGTGATGTTACCGGTGTATACTAACATGATTCAAAATTCTTATCCGTTAGTAGAAAACAAGCCCCAACCCACACAACCACCGCAACATGTAGATTCAAATAAAAATGGTTTCAATTTCATGCAAATTTTGAGTGGAGGCAGTTTCTACAAGGGCTCAGAACAAGCAGAAAGTTCTCAGCAAATGACAACAAAAGACTCGATAAAACAAGAATCTAATAAATTAGAAAAATTGGAAAAACCAAAACCATTGGAAACGTATGATAAATCAAAACCTCCGCAAACAGTGATGTTTTATTTGAACCCCGGTGAATCGCAATTGGATTTCAAGTCTCTCACAGCTAGCCCTATACAGCTTACATATAGTCAACAGCCGCCATCAGATTGTAATGGACAGAATCATCGAACTCCAGCAGTAAAATCAGACAAAATCCTTCAACCTATACCACTGTGTTCAGACTGCGTACCGGCTTTGGGATTGATGGGCTTATCAAATGCAAAACCAGTGGCAGTACAACAAAAGAAATCTATCGTTTCCCCTCAAGTGATGCCAATTTGGAACGGGCAAAATGTTTCAAAATTCAACTACTTAATATTGCCCACTCCGATTTCTAAGAAATAATTTAAACTTAAAAATAATAAAATGACGACTGCTTAAAATATTAAGATTTTAATTTTATAAAATATGTTTCATTTAAAAAATAAATACTAACCTAACCTTTATACCGTTAATTTTATATTCTGATTTGAAATAAATATTATATTTAACATGATGTGTATTTTACTTACATTTCCAATTCTGTGTGCGATATCTTCATTTACAGGAAACCATAGTTTGATCATTTTGTATAAATAATTTTTTTCGTAAAACTTTATCAATTCTACCAAACTTTCAAATTGTTTTAAACCAATAGTATATAATCGACCTTCTAACTTAATACGACAATGCTTGATGTTTTTTTCAGCTCTAAAACAACAGTATTACATTAATAATTATTATGTAATGATTGTAGAATATTATAATGTATTTTTTTAATTTACCTGAATGAAATGGCAAACAGGTGTTTATCGTTTTCACACGGTCGTACTAAAAATGCACCTTCATAAGGTACTTTTTTCAATAATGCCTCAGCTCGAATTCTATCAACATGTGGAAGATACCAAACCATACCTTCATGTTTTAAAGGCTGAGGAACAGGTTCCTTTAAAATAATACGGCTTTCCTAGAATAAAATTATTTTATTATTACAGTAGAAATTGATAATAACAACTGTATCATTAAATATTTAGACTTGAACATAAAATGTTAGTATCATAATAGAAATTTTACTTGTAAACGCAATGGGTTTGTTCGATAATAAGTTATCAAACTATATAAACTATCAAACTTGGTGCCTTCGATTAAATGATATTTTCTTTGACTTGAAAATATTCTACAATGATTCACATTCTTTTGATGCCTGTGAACGACGAACATATAGATAAATATCTAGGTTCCAAATAATAATAAAATGCATAGTTACCAGAATGATAGTGAATATTCACCATAGAATGTTTCACTCATTCTCACTAAAAACGTTCCAGTGCCAAGATGCTGGTACTGTTTCAGTAGTTCTTCGGCTTCAGTTCGACCGCGAGCTAATTTTCCGTGAAACCAGTATTCTCCGAAATGTAATTCATCATTAGGTATACCCTAAAATATAGTATAGTTAGATAAGTTTTTATTGGGTAAAAATGTATGTCAAATAAGAGTAAATAAATATTTAAAAATTGTTAGACCAAAATAGTTTTCATATTGTTGGCAGTAACTAGATCTAATGTCAAGGTTAGAGTAAGCAAAATTATGTGTTACTCAATATTTTATCACATATTTGATGCGTAAATACAATGTACAAGTGATTTTCACGCAGTCATGATACGAAAAGAAGTTAAAGTTCTTTTAACAGATCATTTTAAAATAAAATCTAGTTACCCCTTAACAATAAAACGTTAATATTAATTAATTTAAAGTTATATGTACTGAACAACAAAACCCACAATCAAACTAAATAATAATAATTAATAATATCTTTATCGGAGATATTTTACACAACAATATTTCTAAGAAACGAGTACCTACTAAACAATTGTAAGCTAAAGTATGAATTGAAAATCAACTTTACAACAACATTAAAAAACATAGACGTCCATTTTGTTAATGTGAAGTTCACCAATAATGGTAAAAAAAGATTTGAATATATTTCATTAAAAATATTAGAATCTACACAATTATAAAATTTAATTGATTAAAATTAATGAGTTTACCAAAAGACTTAATGATTTCTATGAGTTTTCGTAAATTTTTAATTACCCTAATAAAATAACTCTAAAAACTTTATTCAAACAATATTTGCATTTCTCAAAATATGAATACATTAAATCAACGATTCTCAAACTTTCTTGTTGGCACATTTTGTTTTTATCCGTCATGAACATTATAAAGAAATAAATTTTAAAAAATCCACAGTGCTCCCAAAACCAGGAATGCCAATGTTAAATCAAAAGTCACAAATCATAAAAATAATGTATCAATGATTTGCTTTTTAATTTATTTCTTTATAATGTCCATGACAGATAAAACAAAATATGAATAATCTAAATAGTATTGTATAATACACAATCTACATAAATGTAACAATTTAACTAATATCTAAATTCAATAATTTAATTCAAATGTATCCATAGAGCCATTAGATTACTCTTGCTGAGCCCTATAGCTCCGTAGGCATAGTTTGAGAACCCCATCGTTAAATAATAAATATATAAATATGAATAAAACTAACATCTCTCGATCGATTTCCGTTAGATAACTCAACCTCTCCACCTTCCGCTTCATCATCGTTATCGTTATTCATTTTCCAACGGTCTGTATAATACAGTTTATTGCCAAAGAGTGAAAAAAAATGAGGTCTCCACTTTTTCTCGGCTGGATCTTCTAGGTACAACACTCCATTTTTTTTTGCGTTTCTCAAATCAGTTTCTTTGGCTAGAACAAAAAATAATGATAGAAACGAACGAAAATAACAGATATAGAATTGCTTACAGTCATCTCGTTGTCTTATTTTAACTGTTTGATCTCCATTAACATTCTCTGGAAATCGTTTATGTTTTATTATGAACTTATGCATGAGTTTTTCAGGTGAAGGCATTTTATTTTCGTTCCTGTCGATTGGCTGTACAAGTAACTTATCACCAAATACTTCGATCATAGCTGATGCCATCTTTCGTTGTTGCGGTACTGAACAGTTGTCTTCTATTGACAAAATCACTGGATATCTAAAGTTACACTGATAAATAATTAATATAATCTCAAAATATTGTTTTCAATACTTACGGAGAAGTGATAAAGGCATGTTCTTTAATCGCTTTAATAACGTCTAAAAATTGAATACGACTAGTCAGCGTACGTCCATGGTATATTATTGGTAATCCGTCTGGTCCGTCCCAACAATCTAATTCTATGCAGCGACACCCCCAGCGTAAACATCTTGCATACGCTTCAACTGAACTTTCACTGGATACTTGATCTCCAGTTAAATAGCTAAGAAAGATTGTACACCCAAATAATTAATACAAATAATACTAAATAGTAATTAATAAATATATGATTTATCAGACAAGATAAAAATATTTCAGTTATACTCACGTATTATGAGAAGATGCTATCCAATAATGTGAAAGTGGTAATGTCATATCTTGAAATATATTATCATAGTACTGATCCCATACTTCATTTTGTTTTGAAAACAAGAAATCCATAAACTAAAATGAAAACGTGTTTAATGTTAAATTTGTTTACACTTGAACCGTTTTTTTCTAACTGTAGTCATAATGGATTTGTTATTAATATTCAGTAATTCGTATTGACAAAATAATCATAAGATATTAGAAAAACCACATTTAGTATCATTTAATAAATTAAGTTTGAAGTTATATAGTTATGACTTATTGAGATGGCGGTTTTAGTTTAAATAACAAAAAAAAATGTCCAAAGGGGGGAGCGATCATTACAACTGAACACAGTTATAATGTCGGTGCATTTTTTTAATTAAATATATTAATAATGTAAATAAGCACGGCACGGCACGTGTAAAATATTTAAAAAAAAAACTAAAATCAAATATAAGGTAATGTGAGTAAACAATCAGATGAAAATTGTTAAAAATATCGTAAAACGCAAACAAAACGGGAAATTACGTAATTAGGAAAAACAATTTCAAAATTATTATTCATCGATAAGTACCTATAGTTCAAACTCATCGCTCCATAGCTCGTGGCTTCGAAAATGTTGTAAAACGTTTACATTTAAAAGGTTCTTCCTGAATTCTTTTCTATTATTTTTTTTCATCGATCCAAATTTTGTTCTGCCCACCGGATTTTTCTCTGAAACTCGTTCGGCTAATCTAGGCCTGCGTGTAACAAATAGGCACATGGCTACTTGACAAAATTAGAAAACAATCTGTTCTATGAAACAACCGGAGTCGGTTGTACTTGTAATAGTAAAGTAGCAAATGAAATGATGAAAAGTATATGCGATTCGTTTTTGTATTATCTAACGGACCGGTTTAACATGAAATTACGAACGGAAAAACGAAAACGAAATACGAATCGCTGTTATCAGTCGGTTGACGCCATTTGGCAGGTGATAACACTCGACCGTCAACACTGTGCATCTGCGAAATAATACTCAGTATTGATTTTTATTCGACGTGGTTTTCCTAGTTTTTATATTCGTTATCTAGTATAGTACACGATTTTCATTTGTTTTTGAATTTTTTTTCCGCACGATTCGAAATGATCCGTTTCATTCTCATACAAAACAGAGCGGGGAAAACGAGATTGGCAAAGTGGTACATGAACTTTGACGACGACGAAAAACAGAAGCTCATCGAAGAAGTACACGCAGTCGTAACGGTCAGAGACGCCAAACATACGAATTTCGTAGAATTTCGCAACTTCAAAATAATCTATCGGAGGTATGCCGGCCTATACTTTTGCATCTGTGTGGACGTGGGCGACAACAACTTGTGCTATCTGGAGGCCATACACAATTTCGTCGAAGTCCTAAACGAATATTTCCACAATGTCTGTGAATTAGATCTTGTGTTCAACTTCTACAAAGTATATACCGTGGTGGACGAAATGTTTTTGGCCGGGGAGATTCGAGAAACAAGTCAAACGAAAGTTTTAAAACAACTACTTATGCTGAGTTCGTTAGAATAAGTCATTATTTATATTTATGAGCGAATATTTTTTTGCCTCACCAATACACAATATTATATAATTTAATGTATACCCTGATGTATTCTTTTTATATCTATATATATATGCATATATTACTATTTACGTTTATCTATTATGTAATTAGAAATTATTAGAAAATACACCTCTATTATTTTTATCCTAAATCTAATTTTTTTTTTTTTTTGTGATAAGAGATAATAATATGATATCCTCAACTTTATCCGCCTCCTTAGATATCAAATTATTGAACTGCAAAACGTTTTCAGTGTTAAATGTATTTCATCTTATAATAAAATGGACAATTATAAAGTGTTAAAGTTTGGTGTCATTTGCGTTATCGGTATTATCAAATTGAGTGTTTGGATGATTTACATTAAATAACTCATACTCACATCAGTCGCTGTGAACTGTAGCTGATCGTTTGAATCTTTTCCGCAATACTTGAAGTATTCTTTTATGTGTTTAGCCACAAGTTCTTCTTCAAGACAAAAACTTTCTTGTTCAATGTTCAAAAATTTAGTAAGATTTTGAATGTCAAACGTGTCATCAGCCGAACAATATGTTGAAAAAAATTTATTGAAAATCTAATGCAATGAAAGCAGGTATTATGTGGCTATAAATTAATGTGTAATAATAATAATAATAATAATAATAATAAAATGAATTGTTTTTACCCCAGGATTGTATATAAGTTTTTTATAAAGAGTGGCGAATTCGTCGAAACAAAGTTCGTTACGTTTTCTGGTATCAACTTCTTGAAACAACTCTCGCAATTTACTTGTTGAAATTTTGCAATGGACGCGGGACAAAAATAATTTTATATCTTTTAATGTTACTCTAAAAAAAAAAAAATGTAACAGATATTATTCATTTTGTTTTTTTTTAAATAAAGCATCATTAAAAATGATTATCAAGTTATTTTACTAACGTCTCCCGTACATTCTCCATACTATAAAATTCTTTGCGAAGCCATCTTTCAATTTGCAATGGATACGGAGCACATACAGTATCATTTACAAGGTGATATAAGCCCTTGAGCCATAATTCACATTCTTGTTCGGAAATAGCTATAATTCAGTAATAATCATGGTACATAAATTAACATTAATGTAAAGGTTTTTTCGGTATGAATACATGAAATATTATAAAAATGTAAACAATGTACCAATCAATTATATTGAATTGTTGATTTATTTTTGTAACAATAAATTATGAATACTATACGATCAAAATAAATAATATTTAAAAACAATTCTTTTCAGAATAATGATCAAATATTGTAAAAGCTAAAAAAATCTGTAATAATTATTATTACTTTGTGTTAAATGTAATCAAAAATATTAAAATTATGTAGATACGATAAACATATCATATACATTGTGAAAATTAGTAAAAATTGTCAATAAGACAGTGAAAATTACCAATCACTTATGAAAGTCTAGTGTCATTATTTAATTTATTATTTATTAAATTATCATGATTTGTACAACATAAATTTAAAAAAATCTTCATTTTTTTTTTTTTAACTAGAAGTAAAATGTTATTTATTGTGACATTAATGATATTTATTTATTTATGAAAAATACATTTCTCTGTATTGTATAACAAATTATATTAACACCATGGTATATTATAATATACCATGATTGACATATTATATGAAATAATTTAATTGTACTGAACTTATTATCAACATAAATGTAATAAATTACAAATAGGTAAATTTATTTTATTTTATTTTTTTAACGGAATACTATTTTGAAAAATTAACACCATAGGAAATAATATCAAATATTAATGTATGCAATTAATTTAAATTATACAATTCAATTAATTTAAGAATATATTTTAAAAGGTATACCAAATGATTGTTTATCAAACTCCCATAACTCATTTGTTGTTAATCTATTATAAATTATTTGAATGATTTATCTAGGTACCTAAAACTTTTAATTTTTGGTTCATAATAATCAAATCAATTTAATTGTATATGAAATAAAATACATATTGTATAACACTTCAAAATAAAAATAAATATAAGATACTTTGTTTAGAGAAAGGGTATTTATTTTTTTTATCAATAGTAAATACTATAATTGATTATATTTTAAACAAAAATATGTAGTCGGTACACTTACATATAAAAATAATGGTGGCGGCTTGCCCTTGAATATTTTAGTTTTAATTTCAAACATCAATGCAAAATATTATTATTTTATTAAATAGGTAGGGGGATTTATGAAGTCTGCCATTACTGGTTTCATAATTAATTTCATTAAACATTAAAACAGAACTGTATTCACGGGCAATAACAAAACTCTTTAAATAATAACTAATGTTTTGTATTGAAAAACATGAAGCTGACTTTTGTCAGAACAATAACAAGTTAAAACAACAACAATGAATAAACATTAGATGGTATACGTACCGACTAGAGAGAGGGTTTTGAGTTTGAATTCGTTGCCGTAAAATATGACAAAACATTTGGAAGCGTCGAATTCGTCGAGACACCTGTCGAATTCTTTACTGTTCTTTCCGTGGCGCACTTCTTTGACGTCTCTGAGGTCGACTGTGTAAAACAAATCGATCGGTTAGACACGAATCGACACATAGCAAACGAGCCCGCGATGCGGGTAAAATTTATGATAATTACGGCAGCCTTCGAATTTCTTCACGTTGTTGCTGGTCGTCTTGAACCACAGCACCTGTCGCGTCTCCTTGCGCAGCCGCAACGTCCGCTTCTCGGGTTTCTTTTTCAAATAGAACCGGTCGACGATGGTGCCCCGTTCCAATATGTTCATGATTTGGTCCAGCTCCGATATGTTCATGGCGGGCGAAACCGTGCACATTTTGAAAACGGTGGACGTCGAGGTTTCCCAAAAAGCCTACCCCGAACAGTGTTTCATTACCGGTCAACTGTCCGCGACCGTCGTTGACATGTTCGTTCTAGTAGGAGGACGTCGTCCAACAGCGGATCTGACGGATTTGACGTCCGCGTTATCGGGCCAGTGTATCGCGGACGACGATAACGTTATCAACGACATAGGTTGTCGACGAGGCCGATAACACGGTTAACGGTGACGGAGAAATTCAAAACGTACGCGTAGGCGGCAGATTACTAATGTGTTTTTACGTTTTTATTTCCCGTCATGCATGCGTGCAAAAAATAAAAACAAAATGTTTCGTCCGATGGACGTGGTCGCGTAGGTAGGAGCGACCGCTGCGTAGTATTTTCCCCCGATAGTTGGTAAAAATAAGAATTATCGCTCAAACTGCCGAGCGATTTGTTGCGATTGTTTGATTTTTCGAAATCGCCGTGTAAAAAGATAAAAATGATCAATTACATCGACGGTAGTAATTTTAATAATAATAGTAAAAGCGTGGGCGGTCAAAACGCGTTGAAATATATAATAACAAAATATTATCAAATATATAAAATTATTTGAATACAAACTATTAAATATATTTAAACAATAATAAAAAATAAAACAAAGGTCTTGCCTCGAGTATTATAATTTATTATAAAGAGTGCAAAAATGTCTTGACATTAAATATATTTAATAGTTTGTATTAAAATAATTTTATATATTTAATAATATTTTGTTATTATTATATGAGTTAGTACTCATGTATTATTATTACTCATATAAACCTTTAAACATATTAATTTTTATTTTTTAAATAGTAATCAGTGATTCATAATAGCTTATACATATAAACAAAGCCTGTATTTTTCTCGTACAGTACTACTTCAAGAACGAATGGAAATCAGTGTTTATTTCAGAGGGGGGTAATTCTTTCCCCCCCCCCCGAGAAAAACGATCGGTCCTAGATAATATACATTATTATAAATAATAGCAAATGTTTTAAAAAAACTACCTCTTTTCATTATCAAGGACCTCGAAAATTGTTGATACCCACCCGGAACATTAAATCTGAAATAAACATTGAAATTGTAATGGTCATCAGTTAACAACGACGCGTGAAACAGGGTACCTATGTAGGTATTTCATAAGTATAATAATTTGAGTGTTTCGGTCATGCTACGGGTACGCTATCGACAAGAATACGAAATCGTAGGCGTTTGAATACTTTTCATTATAGCTACCTGCAGTTTTAATAGCCCGTTAGCTGGATATCGATTATTTATGAGTTTCAATAGCCCGTTGTGGCAGGTACCAATTTCCCGTCTATTTTTAATAGCCTGCAATTAGAACGGAGGTGATAGTTTTGCCGAATAATCAATGCAGTGTGTTTCTTTTTCGAACTATTTTCTCTAGGAGAGAATTTTTACAAACTTCGGGGAAATAGGTGGTCAATAATATTAGTTCAAACAGTGGCGTAGATGATATATATATCATTAAAGAGATTATAAAAATCATTTTACTTATACAATACGGTAAATATCATGATGATAATGTTTCAATAAATAGGTAAATAGAATAGTAATTATTCAGTGTAATATACTAATAATATTTCAATAATCGTGTACTTAAATAATAATAATAATAATAATATGTTGCCTCGTTAGCACGACCGAGACATAAATAAGTCGGCTGTTCGACACAATCAGAATATTAAATAATATACAAACGAATCATATTATTACTATAATAATAAACCTTACCTCTAATAAAGGTTTGTTTGTGACGGCATCGCAATGCAATAATGAACGAACGTGATGCACCCATTGTGGCCGGCCCGTTTTGAGCGATCGCGAATTGTCGCAATGAAATGTTAAATTTTATTTACACATCGTATGTACGCACAAATCGAAACGTTAGAAAATGTCACGCGAAACGTTATCGACGGAGAATAGTGTTATGTTTTTACCATCCGAGCTTCCGTGGTCGTGACTAGCAAAACACGGAAAAAAAAACCAAAAATCGTCGAGCCGGCGACGGGGAATACGATACGAAACGACGACGACGACGACGTCAAAAAACGCAAACTCGAAGCCTTTACCGGCTTGGATTATAGACGTCGTCCGAGCCTCGACGGAATCGTTGAAAATCCGAAGGCGACGGCCATTACACTCGTGTAATGGATCGCGCACCGGACGCGACGGCGGCGGCGATACGATAGGAAAAATACGGAATATCGATGGTACGGTAGTATTTAAGCGACAAATAATTTGGTTCCACCCACGCGACCGCCGTGAGACGTGCGATTATTCGTCGATAATTACTATTACCATCGCCGCGAGAGGAAATTGTTGAAACCGAGAAACGAGACAATGGCAGTCGGCATAAAATTCTCGAAACACGGACCCGCCGTCCGGAGAGCCACGGACATACGCGCGAACCGAAGAAGACTGAAACGAAAGGGAAAACCAGTAGCCCCGCGTCGGCCGAAACGGTTGGAAAAACGAACAGCCAATGAAAATTATTTACGAATTCATGGAAAATAAATTTTTTTTTAACGGTCGTTTTTTTAAACGACCTCCGGACGGACGACCGCGACCGCGGTATCCAGAGTTCTGTCCGCAGCGTCGTTCCATCACGGCGGCCACGCGACCACACGGCCACGGCGGCGGAACATTCACGTGCCGTGCGGTTCGCGTGATTCGCGCCGATTCGCAGCAGTGCTATGATAATTCGTCGTTATCGGCGTTTTTACCGAAATAGGTTTTCGAATAAAACAAGCTCACCCCGAAATCATCGCCCTTAATGCGTTCCTGAATTGCCAGCTCTGAATACTGGTTCATGCCTCTGCTATATAAAACGAAACTATTGACCAACTTTAATACCACAAAGCTCCAGTGGCTCCGGATTTTTTCCATCTGTACCCCCCCTTAGGGTTAATTTTCTTCATTTTTTTCCGTAACATTCTTCTCCTGACAATAACAAAAACAAAAAAATAAAAATAATTAGCCAAATCGGTCAAGCCGTTCACGCGTGATGAGGATACCTGGTAAATAGGGATTCATTTTTATATACTATTTTTACCGATTTCAACCCTTTAAAAACAACATTTTGAAAATCGGGCGACGTAGTGACAACACTCGGGAAGGTATTTGGAACAACTCTGTGGAAAAAAATTGAAAAAAAGTTAAATAGCGTCGTCACAAAATGGGAACATGAAAAAGGCCTGTTCTATTAAACTGTTTATTAAAACAAGACTATAAGTAATGAAAACTCGCTTGGAAAATGTGTATTAGTTTTTGTAAGTGTCTACTCAATTGAGAAAAAAAAATTAATCAACTTGACCGAATTAAACAAAAAATACCAACACTTGCCCCCAGCATTGAAAATAATTACACGTCAAAGTAATGGAATTTAAAAAAATTAACGCCGATGCGAATAACGTCGGTCCACAGTGATTTTAAGCTGGAATTTAAGCGCGATTTCAACATCATCAAACAACAAAATAGGAATATCGGCTTACTTGGTCTGAGAGATAATTCGTTTCTTCCGACGGCGTTCAAAATAATACACTTGCGGGGCGGATGTTTAACGTTCTCTTAAAACAAACAAAACAAATCGGTTAAACTAGATGGAAAAAAAAAAACAGTAATGTAATGTTAATTATGTGTACTAATTGACGAAATATTTTGCACAGCGACACCCGACGACGACGGTCTGAACGTGATTGAAACAGTAAACCGGTAAATACCGATTAGAATAATTATTATAAACTCAACGATGTCATCCGATCGATTTCACCTCGCTGCTCTACTATCCAGTTTCCTTGGACGCCAGTTTACCCATTTGGTTACAAAAAATTATCACCGATGAGAAGAAATCGGTTTCGAAAATTGATGCGCGAAGACAATATTGTTACGGTAAAAAGTTACGACTCGTCTCTTTGACCATGATTATAATATAATGAAATACATTTCATTCGCATTATAGGTACGGTTTAAAATCTTCTCGATACTATTATTATGTGTATAATATTTCGATTAGTTCGTTACGGACAAGTAGTGTGTAATGTATAAAATGTGATGCCGCAGAATACTCGACTATATCTGTGTGAATAATTGAACTGGCAATAGTGTGAAAATGGAACGATATTCCGTTGGTCGTTGGTATATAGGATATTTATTCGCGGTACAGTGTTGTCAAATTCGTTATACGCTATTTAGACGGCAGCTATATAATTATTACGTATAAGATATTTTAATTCGAACGCGATTCTCTTTGCGCGTTTCCCTGCAGCGACAATATTCGTCCGCATCGTGTTCTATATTTCTAACATCGACACGCGACAATTATGAATATTATGCCTCTGAAGTCAGACAAAGTGCCCGCGCATACCTAATTGTGCACACGGAGTCTCGTGGAACGCGTTTGCTCGTAACGAGTGATAATCGATGGCAATCTATCATTTTCAAAAACGAATTAACGCACGCCTCCTCTGTGCACGACGACGACGCGCGACGTCGCGACGTCGTCAAATGGTTTCTGCGTATTGTTTTCTCCGGCGGCGCGAGTATTACATTACGCCTCGTTAATTCCAAATTAATAGCTCGGGGTACGAATATCAAGCGAAGTGCCGTGTCGAAATCGATTCGCGTGCGCGCCGTTTCAAACGCGTTCGCGTCCGTTGACGTCCCGGAGTATTGTGCGCGTAACGTGCGCCGCGCGCGACGATGTCAAAAAAAGAAGAAGCGCGCGCGTCGCGGCCGATTTTCAAAAGTTTTCGTACGCACGCGGGACGGGGCTTTTCGAGTTTTTGACGTGTATAAATACGTGCAAGACAGATGAGCTGTCGAAAAGTCCATGTAAACGGATATAAAGAGATTGCGATCGTTAACGTTAAAAACTCGGTAGAAAAAATAATGACGCTAACATGCAAACATGCAGTTTACCCGTCCTATTTGACGTGTAGATAATAGGCGTATGACGTGTTGAAAAATAAAAAAAAAAAACTCCCGATCCGATTCCTTTCTGTTTTTGCATTTATCGCGTTACGTAAAGGCCGATTTCGCAATTGGTCCGGTGTCTTATTTGCGCGGTATATTTTCCCGCCTACGTTGGAAGCGAGTTATACATACGAGTTTTAAAAAATAAATAGGTCCCGCCAGCGATTATAATAATAATATTATCATCGATATTATCTAATTAAAGATTGTACTTGCGCGTGTTTTCGCTATTTCAGAAATGATAAAAATCGTCTTCGAGTGCGAATAATAATACGTTATCGGTGGCGCAACCAAGGGGGATGTTTTGGGTGTCTGGACACCCCCCTTGAACCGTATAATAGGAAATTTATATTTAATTATATTCAATAACCATTGGAAAAAAATGTTCAATATTTTTTAAAATCTAAATCTAGTGTAATAATTTATAACTGATAAATGTTACTAAGTCACTTGTACATAGTATACTAACAAATTTGGAAATGAATTGGGGAAATACTGTATACGCTACTGGCGGACACCACCCTTGAAAAAATCCTAGTTGCGCCACTGTACGTTATTATAATACCAGCGACGGATGCGAGAAAGATCAGCCCCTTCCCCCTTGGACAGGGATTTTTTACTCGATTCTCACTATGGTCTTATGATTGTCAATATAGAGCTAAAACGAGCTCGCGACGGCATGTAGAATTTAAAACGACACGCATTCGTCATGAGAATAAAACTGTATAATAATTATGTCGAAAAAAAAACAACAACGCGAGAGATACGAACTGCATTTCCAAACGATTAATTAATTATTCCTAATATATTATTGAAAAAATAATTGAACGACGACGTAGGCTTAATTGGGTAATCGTTAAAAACGCGGAAAAGCCATAGACTTTAGGTTCAAAGTTGCACGAGTAGTAAAAAGAGTAATTTTTCCTGTTGAAAATCCGCCTCTTTGAACAATGTGCACCCGGATCCGGCGCTTTTATCCGTTCCCACTACTCGTTTTATTTTAATTGAAAAAAACTACTTGAAATGTATGGAATACGTTTTAATAAATAAAAATGTCTCCCCGAGGTGTAAAATGTCTTCATTATTTTCAACAGGTTTTTATTTCGAGTGGTAATATTTATAAATATGCCATATTATTTCTATACGATTTTATAAACGCGCACATTTATAAGCCATCAAGTATTATATATTTCTATACAATTTTATAAACGCGCCCGTTCACAAGCCATCGGGTTTTATTACTTTACGAATTTAATCCATTTATGTTATCGAATTAGTGTACGTAGACTAATCTGATTTATTATTACAATAATTAGAATATTATAGGTATGACGTCGTCGTCGACACGATTTAATTATATTTTAATTGGGCACGATTATTTACAATAACCATATTTGATATATCTTATTGGAATATTTAAACTATTCTATTGTAATACTTTGGAAAGACGAATTTCAGATTGAAAAAAAAAAAAAAAAACGCTAAAATTATGATTTTCGCCACTAACCTCTGAACGTTATTTATTTTTTTTAATATTTTCCAAGTTTTCTATATCTAGTTTTTCTATATCTCCTCCTATTCGTCGTGAACGCACTGAATAATTCACAATATTTCGATTCTGAGTGAATATATTTTTCCGGTGTTTCAGACTTCACAATATATATATAATATATATACCTGTCATCCACAGTTTGAGCGACTCGTCGTATCACGTAGTTCGGTATTTATTTAAATATTGAAAATATTTACTCGTTCGCCGCGAGCACGATATACTTTCTTGCCTTCTATATAAACAATACCATTTCTATTCCACGGAATATACGTATGCAATTATTCAAACATTTGTCGGCCGTTTAATATCCATTTGCAAATATCTAAACACACGGTCGGGGGAAATAACTAAAATGTTAATGCTATAGTATTAGGAGGCGCATAATTATAAAAGGTTAACCATGTGTAAAAAAGGAAATATGTCATTGATTATTTACGACTACCATATATAAACTATGCCGCATACCTATTTGAAATACTCTAATTAAATAACATTAAGTACCTAAACAGTCTAATAGATACTGGGTATACTACGCGTGCCGGGTTACTGTATTGTTATTTTAATATTATTCTAGGTAGGTTAATAATTTCCTGCGATAATGAATTTCTCAAGTGACTAGCAAAATTATAATATAATTCTTTATCGTACTTTTACGTTTCGTTTTGAGTTTCTCGAGAAGTCAAAATATGAAGTTCACGTCGTCGTTAAAAATTAAAAAAAATATACCTGTACAAACTGCGATGAAATTTAAAATATACACCGTTCTAAGATACGACTACGATTAATAATTATTGTTTATCGTAATAAATATTGTATAAACACAAATACAAAACAATACCAAAATTGTTTTCCAAATCAAAGAATATTTCAAAGAGTATTATATTTCTTATATTTTCATTGTGTTCTGTGTCGTTGTGCGACATTGAATAATAATTCAACCTACCTATTGAATATTTAAACATCAGAATTCAATAACTGTAAGGGTCTGCGTTGTCAATATTTCAATACGACTTTATAATAATATCTGCGAATATTTTACATTTTGTGTAAATAATTTGGATATAATATTGAAATATCGCATTTTAGATTTCTAAACTCGCGGCGTATAGGACACTGCAGTAATAAATTGTCGTGATTCGCGTGATATTGTGTATTGTGTGTGGTTTTTTATCAATTTTATCGCAGTCATTAACTAACCAACACACGGAGGTACTCGTTATTTTTGTTATTATTTTCGTCATCGGTCATTTTAGTATTTATCAGATTGCAAAAGAGAAAAATAGTAATTGCTCGTTATGATAAAAAAAAAAAAAAATCAACGGAAACGTATAATTTTAAATTTTCAGCGAGGTCTTATCGCGTAAAAACGTCACAGAGTGAATTCGTGAAAATGTGTATATAATTTACATTTATTATTTAAAACGGTGAAATAATCGATACGAAAGAAAGAGATTTTTTTTTTTTTATTGAAAACAAAAAACTTTTACACGAGTCGCGTACTACACACGGTAAACAAATACGCGTTAGAGCGGGAAAAAAAACCGATTAAACTTTTAAACCAGTGGAATATAATATCAGGTCATAATGATATACTTACCTGTATAATAGAATACGGAAACAGCTGAATTCCTTACTACAGGGGTCCCCGTCGATTGTTTCAGAATCTGCGCGCATCGAGTTATTCGAAATATTTACTCGCACCGAGAAAACAAAAAGCGTCGATTTTCAACGAGCCACACAAACTCTTCTGTTCTTGTACGACATACCAAACACTTCTCTAGAAAAACATAAAAAAAAAACCGTTGTGAAAACAATATCGTTTATAATTTATTATTACTTCGGTGCCGCGGTGTAGAGAAAATGAGTTTAAAGTGCATGTATATACAGAGTAATTATTTCGACACGAACGCTGCCGAACTGATCGATATGAACGGTAGGTTCATTTAGATAAGTAAAGCGCCTTCGAGCTGGGTGAAAAAAACAGTAAATTTTAAAATCCGAGTTCGGTAAAAATCGGTATTATATAATAGACGTTGATGACGAACCGTTTTGGGATTTACGATAAAAACATAAAAGTTACGTTATTTATGCTACACATTTATCGATATTATCGAATGGTAAGACTTTTGATAATTTTCGTAGGCAAAGCCGCCGAGGGATCCGATTGATCCTCGTCAAAACACCCGCGTTTAATAGTGATATATGTTTGGTCGTTTCCAAAAGTTTGGTCGTTTTTCATTGTATTTCCGGTGGTTTTCTCGTCGGGTACGATCATACACGCGGCACGGGAGATATTATAATTTTTGCGCCAAACGTGAACTTTAGCTATTATTATTTCCGCCGCAATATCATACGTGTAATGATTGTGTTTCGCGTACTTTTTTTTTCCGTCCGTCGTTCGTCTCGCGACGGACTGTAACAGTTTATAATAATTATTATAAAATATCATTTAAATAAATAATATTGTGAATTTTACGGCGGGACGTATATTTTTTAACCGAATAAAATTCTCAAACACAATATAATCAGGTACGTTTATGCCGAACGTCTCGTGACCTATAAACGATAATAATTAATAATCATTGCTCGTGAAATATATTGGTAAACGTTATTATTGTTATAGTCGTATTTACGTAGACAGTGGCGCCATAAATTTATGTCAAACTCGCCTATATACGTTCAAATATCGAGAGTGCTTCAATTAAATCGAATGCTACTTGGCACCGGGATCCGTAGTCGGGCCACTGATACATAGAAACTAACATAATATTATCACATTTATATAGACGTTTCGAGCGGGCAGCAGAGACACGGCGGCGGTCCTGGATCGCGGAGTTTAAGATTTTGCAAATCGGTGGATTCGCGGTCGTAGATTGTTTTATTCGAAATAGAAAAATGCCGGGAGCGACACCAGTTTTTAGTTTTTATTGCCCGTTCGCCGTGGACGTTATTTATACGGTAGCACAAAGGAACGAAGCAGAAGAAAATGAAAAAAACTCCGAACAAATATATATATATATATATATATATATATATATATATGCGTGCCGGATAAAAGATGGTAATTTTTTCCTTTGAGTATTCGTCGTCCTGCCTGCTACCCCCCGAGCGAACAACCCCTGAATCCGGCGACGCGCTAACAAATATGTCACCCCCGGGGCCTCCGGGTCAGATTCCATTAAACGCCGTCCCGTAGACCGAGGTTTAGTCGAATCTCGGTGTCGTTGGTTTTTTCGTACTTTTAGCACCACAAACTACGTCATATCGACCACAAAAACAGACCGCGATAATCTAACGCGTAGAATAAATTTCAAAATAATACAGGATCGTTAGGCACATTGAATCGAAATGTTATACAAATAGAATTTGGGAAAAAAATAAAGTACGTCATCACCACCGATTGTGGCACGCGTAGAGGTAGGTACGACGTTTGTTCGTCGCATGTTTTTCATTTTTTCGAAATTTCATTTCAAAATCGAATTCTCCCTGAAATACGCGATCGACGAGAGGACAGTTTTTACATTGCGTTCGGAAAATCGTCGCCCCCGCCGCTTTCCTCTTTCCCTTCCTCGACGGCGCCCTACTCGATCGTCGCGTCTCGCGGCACTGCGCCGCGCACCAGAAGACGACCGCGGAGGCCGACGACGACAACCGGTTTCGCGTTGCGCGCCTGCGCCGTCGCCGGTGACGTCACGGCGACGGTCGTGAAAGCGGGTGTTCGTTCGCGCGGCGCGGCGGCCTACATCCGGGAATCCCGTTACCCGTGCCACTTGTTCGACGCCACGAGACGACGACCACGACGGCGAACGACGCGCATACGTGTTCGCGGGACGAGCCACACCGGTCGCGCAGTTCTCACCGCCGTCGAAGCCGCGATATTGTTCGAGCCGAGAAACCAAACGACGCGCGTTTTTCACAGCTACCCGAACGCGAGACAGTGCACACGCGCGGGACCGTTAGCATGGTCGGTGGCGCCGCGGTCGGACAGCCGAACGGCGCGAGGGTCGGCCGTCGCGGCGACGGCAACAAGAACAGGAGCAAGAGCAAGGCGCTCACCTATCTGCTGTGGCTGGTGGGCGGCGTGTGCGGCCTGCACCACTTCTACCTGGGCAGGGACCTGCAGGGCGTGCTGTGGTGGTGCACGTTCGGCGGATACTTCGGGTTCGGCTGGCTCAGGGACGCGTTCTACATCGGCGAGTACGTGGCCGACGCCAACGGCGACGAGAAGTACATGAAAAAAGTCGACTACATGGTCCGAGTGCACGAAAAGGTGAGGCGCGCTCGTATAGTAACAATAACAATACATCTGGGGTACGTGTGTCGCCGACGCGTCGTCCCGGCGAGGTGAAAAATCGGTACCGAAAAGAATAAAAAGAGAGAGAGAGAAGGAAAAAGTGTATATTTTTTTCGTCTGTAGTATTGACGCGGCGAAAGAAACGTTTCGGTTTTCCTCCGCCCGCCCGCCCGCCCGCGGCGTGGCGGTAGCGGATCCGTCCGCGGCGGCGGTTGACACATTTCTCTCGTCCATCACCTATTGAACGACTCTCGTCACTCGCGGCGAAACCGTACCGTAACGTATTTATTTTTTTTCCTATCGCTCCGAAAAAGAACGAAAACGGCATACATTACAAATATATAATAATATATCGCGTACATATCTAGGTCAACGTATTTATATGTATATAGTGTGTGCCATAAATCTATATTCGATTACACATACGTGTAATACCCCAAGGCCCGTCCGCGGGTTCGGCGCGATGCCCGACGGAATGATTGAAAACGAAAAGAGTAGGTGTTTCCGAGAAAGCTGCGGGACGTACGTGTAATGCCGTATTGTTATTTTTTCTATGACGTACACGTCTACGCCGCCGCGAGTAGGTTTTTCGGATCCGTAGCAAACCGACAGAGGAGGCGCCGCCGCCGCCTCACACACTCGCGGCAAACATCCCCCCCCGTCAATGGCTTTATTTTTTCGCGAATAATATTTTACCGAATGCAGAAAAAAATCTCGCGCTAATACGCGCGTCTGACGTAATAAAATATTGAGAATCCAATTTCGCGGTGGTGGTAATTCGGATTTAATTTAGGAAAATATCATTTCCTACTCGGACGCGAACGAATTATTCGATTTTTAAAGGATTACGTACGTATGTATATTTTAAATCAAACTGCTCGGAGGAAACGTTACACTAGTAAAATCAGATTTTTTTCCCCCCACCCCGTTTTTCCTTCTCCGCCCAACTCTTTTCATTATTATATTTATACGATTTTTTTATATCGAGTTATCAAATACAATTTACATTACCTTGTGCGATGATTTTTATCCATAAATTTCTTTCTCGACATTTCAGAGTCGATAAAATTCCACTGCTCGAAGCTACGACATGTCCGTCCACCCACTCGTCTCCCCGATCGGTTCCTTTATTATTATTCTTTTATTCGCAGCGTCATTCCGTCCGCCAATCGTTGAGATTTCATTTGTACCATAACACGCATTTTATCTAAAACAATCGGATGTAAGCATTATTTGTTCCGCGTCGCGGATTGGGAACCACTGATATAATATCAGTGTTTTTTTTTTTATTGCAGTAATTAGTAAAACGCCAAGTAAATATTATAATGTCGTATAGTCGTCAAATACACCTGTAAATATTACGCGCGTGAATCCGTTTCGTTGGCGAAATTCGTGTCATCTTGCCGACAATGACGACGACGACAATCGTTTGCTCGCGTAAACCTATATTTACTGTTGGACGCGTAATTTTTCAATCGCGTGTACGAAAAATTAATCCTACGGTTTCATCACACGTACGGGTAGCGTAAAATTGCCATCGGAATAAAATTGCATTACGATTTACGCGTAATGCGTTCATACGAATCTCTGAAATGAGCTTTTTCGCAAGCTTTTATAGTCATTTATAACGCTCTACGGCGGCGCGAAAAAATAACCTCTCGCGAAAACACGAATAAATCACTTTAACATAAACGTCGATAAATGCGGTCTTTGGTCGTTCGTTCCCTAAACCGCCGGATCACGGTCGACGGTTCGCTGTAGAAAAAAAAAAAAAACCTTTTCTTTTTTTTCATACGTACAAAATCGAGTATAAATAATTGGTCTTAATGACTTACATTTTTTTTTTCTGTAATGAACACGCCGCCGTAGTCATTACGTTAACGTTGCATTTATAATCATTGGGAAGGTAACTCAACCGGGCACTCGACCGTTCGATTCAGCGCTCGACAATCTTTTTTTCACCAATCTGATTATTGTGTTTTTATCTTATAAATCAAACGTATTAAACTTTTTTTTTTCAATATTTAAAAAACGCACCCGGTAATTACACGAATAGTATTGCATACCGTTTACGTTAGTCGTGACGCAGTTATCATAATTTTCACACTTGTTTATGTTTTTGTAAAACAAAATCGATGTGCGATTTACTTTGTTCGTTTGAAAATCAGCGAGTCTAATTTTACGCGTCTGCTTTGGAATCCAACGCACGTTGCCCACGAGTTATTCATTTTATTTTCTCATTCGTTATTTCCTAGTAATGTTCAACAAATCTACGCGAAAAACACAATTTCATTTGCGCAATATTTTTCTCTAAACAATGCTTTTGCATAATTATACTTATTATTGTGTCAATAATAATAATAAAAAAAAAAACGAATTAGCCGTTACTTTGCATTTTATTGAATTGTAAATTTTCTCAACTGTTTTTTTTTTACACGTCATACATGTAAGTTGTAGTAGTGTATTACACATAGACGCGCGTGTCTTGCGTTAAACGAATCACCCGAAATAGTTAAAATGTTAAATCTCTCAACGTTCTCTAAACGTCCGAAAATAAACTCGTACGAGTCGGTAAAAATGTACGCGGTAATAAAAAATACGCTACAATAACAAGTGTAAACAAATCGAGTTTGTTTAGTGACGCGAAGAGCTGAAACGTAAGTAAAATAATTTAACATTCGTATACGTTTCTTAATATAGAAAACGAAAATAATATTCCGAAGCGGTAATTATAAATCTTTCGAAACCTGTATGTTATTTTTTTTTTAAATTAAATCAATCCAACCCACCCCGATGTCTAAATACAAAATTCAAAAGTCCGAGTGCTCGGAAAACATACTCTATAAAGTTTTGAAATAAAGTCTCGTCGGTCGAGACGTAACATTACAGACGGGTCCCCCCGGTTAGGTACGGTCGACTATAAAAATAATAGTAGTAGGTATATTTCGTTCTGTATAATATAACCTACTGTTGGTTAGGAATTCGGCCTTGACAGTGGGTCCTACACATACGTGTTCACAAATACGCGCAGGTTAGTCCCCTCTCCCGTAAATCATCGTATACACACACTTCTAGTTGGATACGGATATTTTCTTATCCGGTAACGACGACGACGACGTACGTACGTATATTATTATTATTGGTACGGTTCTTCCCGTTACACCAGTCCGAATACGTTATAACTGAATAAACTAAACGGCTTATTATGATGATTATTATCGTTTCGCGAATAAAATAAAATAAATGACACGACTTGCGTATATAATATGCTAGATGTTAATGACACGAAAATAACGTTAGGTCGGCCAATATAATAATATAATAAACTATTATATTAAACAGTTTTAACAATTATTACGTTTGAGATTTTCTGAGAAATAAAAACTTACAGTTTGTGTCGTCGTCGTCTTTTGTGGAACTATTTGTTCAGCTTTTTTTAATGGAAATAGGAACGTGTAGTATTTTCAAACAACTGTCCCAACATATAAAAAAAAACACAAACACAAATTACAAACGGTAGAGATAAGTTTTGACTTTTTAATAAAATAAATTTCGAATGAAGTTTTCAAATTATATAGTAGTAATAATAGCTAATGAATAAATAAATCTGTTGATTACGTTTTAAAATATTATTATTTCTATTCGAAACTATAGGGGAAATAATAATAAAATGCAATTATTTACGTATTACACGTAATAAATTAGGTTTTACCGAATAAGTAAAAAGTTTTACTGAAAAAGACAGTAAAATATAACAGTCTAACTCAATAACGTCAAAATATGCATAAAAAAAAAAAAAAATTGAAAAGTGCTCTAAAAGGAATTTCTATTTTCGATCACAGCATTATAAAACGTATTCGCACTCAATTCGAAGACAATATGATTTACCGAGATAAAATATTTGCAAATACATCTCGGACGATGTGAATTGTTGGCCTAAAACAAAAGCGAAAAAACACTACCTTATATCTCAGTTACGAATAAAGTCAACTAATTAATGTTATAATTACTGTTTTGTTTTAGCCTCCGTTTTCCACGGTTCGATTCACTGGCATGGTAGTAGTGGCGTATCTTTTCAGCACTGTCGTCTCCCTGGCAATACCCGAAGATAACGTCGCAGGACTCAGTTGGCAATGGTTACACGTATTTACTCCTCTAGCCGCGGCTTTGGGTAAGCAACTCAAAGTCTTCCGAGATAACCTAATTGTATTTTAATTTATATTACGTTATATAATGGAGTATCCGGCATTTGAAACGATATTATGTTTTCGATCGATTTAATTTTAACGAGTTAACGACGAACAGCGAGTCATACTCGTATTATAATAATGAACACGAAATATTTTCAAAAAACATAGTGTGTGAACATGATTATCGAGTGCGCATAGATTTTATAATATCACACCTGATCGTATTAAAAAATTATTCAACAATCTGTTTGGTACTTACTTTCTAAAAAAAGTTTTAAAAGTACTAATCGTTGTGCGCGCGCATTGATTTTTTCAGGTGTATGGGCCGTGGGAAACATCGGTCACGAAAAAGGAACTCTAAAATGGCCAATAATATCTGCGTACTTGGTGCCCATGATTGGCAATCCGATGAAATCGTTTATTTTCGATAAATGGGGATACGACATCGACGAGTCCACGTCGTTTGCGATAATGATATTAGCAGCGGCGTGGTCGTTCGACCATTTAGAAAAACGATGGAGACCTAAGAATCAGAAAACCCCAGGATTATTAAAGTAAGAATTATTCGAATTTTGATATAAAAGCTAGTTTTTTTTTATTATTATTATTCCTATTCGGTATCTAAATAAAATAGAGTTATTTGATTTCGACACTGATGGAATATTATAAATTCATATTTTAACAATATCGTTTTGAGTTATTAAGGATTATTATTAAAATATTACGTGTACTTACCTTTTTTTTTTAATTATTCTATCAAATTTTCAGGCGAATACTTGTGATTAGCATGTGTTGTTTGCTATACATGGCTCTTTGGAGCAGTTATTTGTATTTTAACGCTAAAGTAACCGACGAAGACGGCGACGAAGTTCCGTTTCACGAGGCATTAGGTCACTTCTTTAGTTCGCCTTGGTGGCTGGACGTGAAACAATCGTTCATTGATGTATGGCAATTTGCCCAAGAACACGGTTGGATGGAAACGTGGCGGCAAATAGTTTCGTTGTCTGATCCTTCTGGCGAACAAAATGCTTTTAAGGTAAGATTATAAATCTGATAAATTATCCCCCAAACGACGCCAGACAGTGTTTAAACGCATTGTTATGAGAGAAAACCTCTTCTGTATACTATATCCTTTTGTTCTGGCCAAAGTAGTAAATACTAACAAAACGTTTAAATAAATAAATTTGACGTCTCTAATTGAAGATGTAATTTGATTTAAATAATACGTCAAAAGAATAATAATATGTACGATATCTGATAAAAATTAATTTGTTTATAGCTCAGATACGCATATATGTATAAATAAATATTTATAATATATTTGATTTTAATTGATATTATCATGTTCGTTTTCTTTAAAATGTAATTAAAAAAAAAAAAATCAAGATTTTTTAAACATTACAAATTATTATTATTATCATCGTTGTTATTTATATCCGCATGGACTTGTTTTGAACGTATTTTACGAAAAATAAAATAGTATGAACTATGGCAATACCCTTGGTGAGGTTTCAAACCTATATTTCCCATTATTTTAATACATTTTATCCATTAAATATAGTAATTTACTAACTCCTATCGTTTTCATGAAATCTAAATAAATTACTCGGCTAATAGAAAAATCTATATTTTATAAAGTTGATATTTTTCGTCCGGATATTTTATTTCTACATTACACAATACTTTACCTATCGAACGTGCTGCCGACAATGCGCTATTGATTATATCTCCGCCGACTCTACTTAATTGTAACCTGTATCACGGGAAAGTTGATAATAGACATTACTACTAAACTCGTAAGGTTTCAGTTAAATCGTTCATCGAGTGTAGTTTATAAAACGTTATGCGTCCCTGGGGCAATCGAAACTTTTTAATGTGTTTTCTTTATTGTTTTATTCATTTTGACGCTATTAGTAGCAAGGGTGGTATATTATAAAATATTACACATTGGGTATATACCTATTACCGGGTCTAAACATCATATGAAATCGTTTACCAATTAAATTTTGAAGTCAGATACTCAATATCATTTATTACGATTTGTACTCTATTAAAATATATTTTCACTTAAGAAAGGGGTGGTAGGGGTGGCATAAAAAGTATGTCTACACTTTATTTCATTAGTGAAAATTTAAATACATAAAAAGTGCCTATCCACCCCTGATCATATATTATATGGTATTGGTTTACTCAGAACGGAATATTTAAATTAATTTAAGAAAATAAATTTTACGTTTATATATTTTTACGTTATTAAAAACTCAAAATTATGAAAAATTTTTACTAATTAAATCACCAAATACTTATGAAAAATAAACAAGGACAAACTTTTGTAAATCTGATTAACCGTTATGATAATATGTTGTGTATTTTAATCAATTGTATCTAACGCATGAATGTTTATATTTATAATTTGTGCACAATGTTTTTATAATCATCACCAATTACATTTTCAAGGTATTGGAATTACGGTCGGGAGCAACACAAACCGAAATAAAAAATCAATGTCGATCGTTGGCGGTTAAATATCATCCGGACAAAGCTAAAGACGACGCGACCAAGAAAGAAGTGCAAAATCGATTCTTTGAAGTCCAGCAAGCGTGTGAATTGTTATCGAACAGTAGGGCTAAAAGACGAAGGAGAAATAAACAGTTCAACGAAGAACTTTGAGATGAAAAAATTATTTTTTTCGTCATGTATTATATAAAATCATAATTATTTATAAATATGCTGTGATAAAATTGATAAGTATACGATAGCTGCAGCTATTTAAGTATGAAAATATCTCCCATAAATGTTGCCGGTGAAGACGTCGAATCCTTATATAATATGTGATGGATAATTTTTAAGATAAAAATATCATTTTCTGAATGCTAATTTAAATTTTCAAACAAAGAATTTATATAATGCCTTCGTCGGACTCTAAGTGACTTATTGATTCGGGGGGAAAATCATTTTTATAATCACATACCATGATTTTCTGATTAAAAAATAAATACTAAATCGCACAATGTTTTATGAACGCTCATTATTTATAAACGTTATATTGATACTAAATGCCAATTTTGTATTTTAATAGTATATATTATATTATACATTGTAAGCACATACCAATGTGTAATATTTTCGAGTTTTTAACGAGTCTCGAAGTTCCTATATGTAATAACAATATTATGTTTAGGGTTTTTAATGGATTTTTAACTTGTAATACCAAATTTTATAAATATATTATATTGATTTAGAATTTAAAAAATTGTATTTACCTTGTAATCGAATGTGTTATTAACTAACCAGTTTTTTGCATCTTGTCAATAAGACACTTCCGTATTAATATTTCTACCTGTTTTTTCCTTGCCAAATCTTAAAAGTTTTTCTGTAAAAATCGGGTTTATAAATGTCTCGTGAAAGGAATTAGGAAATATACGTAGGTATGATGTGTCCAAATAGAACTTACAAAAGTAATTGATCTGTGCATAATACTATGTCACTTACTTTATCGATGCCGTGCCATTACCAGAAGATTATGTAAATCCGGCATGTCACTCGTGTCGTCGTCGTCGTCCTCGTAATCAGACAATTATTATACATTATTAAATAGATATTATAATCATTATTCATATTTACTGTCGCGTAAAACAAAACAAAACAATAATGATGTATATAACATTTTTATGATATGATTTATTGACTCATTCATTTTTAATTAATATAATATTATCATAATAACATCAATGAAAAAAATATTTAGCATAATAAATGGTTTATGATTATATACTTATTTTCTATAATTAAAAACCCTTAATAAAAATTAATAATATGTAAGAGAGCACCTTAATTATTGAGAATTATGACATTTGAACTTTATAACCGAGAAGTTTTTTTTCATAAAAATTTATTACAATATAGTTTTAGCCGTCTTCCGATACGGATCGATATCGCGAGACGTTTGACTTTTTTTCCTTTTATTAACAACAACAATAATAAACAAATTGAATGAAACAAACAACTACTCGGTCTACAAACGGTTATGGATCAGTAATGTCGATCGTAACAATTAATTAAAAAAGGGTTACACGTTTGTACACGCGGATTGTAACACACATTATTTGCATATGACGTATTGTAGTCGATAAAAAACGATCCACTTCCTCGGGTCGAATACGTTTCACTAGAGTAGTATAATATACGTATATATATAAATAAATCGTCTTAGACGCGATAAATGTGGAGTTCTGAAACGGATTAATGAGAAATAATCAGCGCGCGCCCCTGAATATGGTGGTCGTAAATTCAGCGAGATTAATTAACGAGGAATGGTCGTCATGACGTTTCCCCCCGTGTAAGGTTAATTAAAGATTCAATTAATTGCAAAGTAGCCGGAATACGAGGGAAATATGAAAACGACAATCATTTACGAGATATTATATTAGCAGCGATACGGTTAGGTAGGTCGCGGGGCGGCCCCGTCTATAACAATACAAAAATATAAAACGCGCGAAGGCGAATAAAAAAAAGAAAAAAAGAAGAAATACCGTATACGTACGATTTCGATTAAAAAATAATTGGCCAATTTTAATTCGTATTTAATGAAAAATAATAATTGGAAACCGAGTTTTCGCGCGAATCTAATGAATACCGAAATCTTACCGAAAATCAGATAACAATGGTCTTCGTGTGATAATATTATGTCATAATAAACGCGCAAGGCCGTATTTTCAAAGGAGCAAGTCGAACCTCCCCTCCCCTACCCCTTCTAAAATTTAATTCGCGGTTTATTCGGAGAACAATAATTATTTTAATATAATAAAACGCGCAATTATATCGAACAGTGATATTGGATTGTGAAAAAATACGATTACAAGTTGTACTCGCGTGTACCGCCATCGTGTTCGAGGCGATTTTCAAATTGTTTTTCTAACAAGGCGATTCGATTTATAAACCCTCTCCGAAAATTTCGGTCCAGCTACGGCCTTGAACCCGTGTCTATTCATTTCGCACAGACCGGTCGCAAAATCGTTTTCACACGATTTTCCGAACCTTTCTTGTACTACAGACCAGAAAAGCCTTCTGTTCGTTCGCGGAGTGCAAATATTTCTATTCCGGTTGTAGAGGATCTCTAAAATATAGGTAGCACCCCCTCCCTCGCCCGTCAATATAAATAATTGAGCATTTATACAATACATTATTTATTCAGCCTTTAATTATTTCTTCGGGTCGGCCGGCAAAGGCGGCATAGATGAAACCGTATAATTTAATACCTTTTTTGCACGATAGAGACACACTATAGTGGTGCACGTGTGCACGAGCTACTAAAAATAGGAGACTCCTAACGTTAGAAAGAAAAAAATTCAAATTTTTAACCTAATTTATTTTTTTTTTTGCCGAGAATAAACAACGCAAAACGTTTTCCGGCCACGCAGCGATAAATATAATAATTATTATTATTAATTACTTTGAAAAAATTAAAAAAAAGTTAGTGTCAATGGTTGAATTGTTCGTAACAAAACTTCATGAAAGCATAAAACTAACGACGGTCGAATAAATAAATATAGTTTACCTATAACGCACACAGGTAAGGAAAGAAAAGTAGGTAAAATTCAAGAATAAGATGTTTGAAATTTTTAAATTAAAATATAAATGAAATGGATTCTCGAAGTATTGGACTCGAAAGAAAGAAGAAAAAAATCGTATTTTATATTATTCGGTTTATTTTGGTTGAAATTATATAGTTTGCATTAGGAGGGAATCTCTACATGACCAACAGTCAACATCCTAAATCCCTGATTCCACCTATGTACACATGCCTATACATATTACATAAGTTACGGGTAAAATAGGAATACAGATAATGTATTCATATACGAGTATAATATGAATAAATTATAGATTCGTATTGATGAATAAAGCGAAATCTCCAAAATTTACTCCCTCGAATAGTCATGACCACATGTCATCCCTTATTGGGGAAAATATTTTTTTATACCGTATACTCGTGTGTTTTAAGAAATGTAAGTATTTTGTTATTTTCGGTTTTTTGATAATTATATTATTTAAATTATTTCTAATAATTATCTATTTTATCGTATTGAATAAATAAAATTAAGAAATGTATATTGGAAAATAGTTGTCTTGCAAAAAATCACCCATTATTTGGACGACATTAAAAGCTATTTAATGCGATAAGAACTCTAAGCGAAATTTCTCAATGTTTATCATCATTGAGATCGTGTAAATTTTGAAATTTTGAAATAATAATTAAATATGTAGATATTGTCTGTTTGTGTGCGATTTTATCGATTGGTATGCATCGTTGAAATGATATGCTACGATGAACTATTAGTTCATTGCTTACGATTACCATGTGGTTCAACAGTCGGATTTATAATATTAAGATTACGAGAAAATAAACCAACGAAAATATTAATTTCTAAAAACAAACTACGTAGTTTTGATATTTAAAATGTATTTCGTCCGAAAAATTGAAAGCATTTCCCGTTAAATCAGTTATATCATTTGACTAAAAGAAAGAAAAAAACGTCAAGAGTATTTGTGTACGTTGAAACCCGTTTATAATAATATGTTTGAAATCGAGTTTTACATTAACCCGAATCCGGTGAATATTGTAACCTTAATCTTAAAAAAAACACGAGGCTTTAATGACGTATTGAAAGAAAAAAAAAACGTACACGGTGTGTGAAATTCAAAGCTGATCGAAACCGTCGGAAAGCATTAACCACCAATTGGGTTGATAAATGGATAAAGCTCACTTTGCCTGCACCGACCATGATATACATACATATATATTTTACACTGCATAATAATATCCGAACAAAAAGGTCAACGAAATACTGTGTTCTTTTTATTTATTCACACCCCTCTCAAATACATTATAGAATATACGAATAAAGAGAAATCGAAATGGATATTTGAAAGGGGGGGCTGTTATTGAAATCCGATATGGAAAATTGACTTACGTTTTACGGCGACATAAAATATTTTTGGCAACCCCGTAAAGTTGTTTATTGTAATCTAGAAACTTGACGCGTCTGTAATTTTCCACATTCCCTTATAAACTTTACATTATTTCCTGTACAATTAAAATAACTTTTTAACACATCGATAAATCGTAAAATGTATTTTAATAATATATATATACGTATACTAGCTGATCCGGCAAACGTTGTTTTGCCATATATTTCTAGTGAATTTTGTAGTGTAAAAAAATAATAAACTTATTGTAAGTATGTCGGGACGGCGTCTATGACTGAAAAAGGAATGGAGCGCGCACGCACGCGATTTCGGTAAAAGTTATGTGTAATAATATATGACGTTGCAAAATCCATACCTTTTGGTAAACATCGTCGGGTTTCCGCTTTAATTGTATACGCCTATCGAGCTTATTGATCAATGACGATAGATTTGCCTGCGATCGTATAATGCGACAGTCCAATGAAAAAATCGTATTCGTTCTATTGTTCGTCGCACGCACGCGATTTCGATAAAAGTTATGTAATAATATATGATATTGCAAAATCAATACCTATCGGTAAAGATCATATGACATAACAATCTATTTATATAAAATGCAAATTACCACGCACTCGCCGATCGTTGCACATCTCAGCAAATCTAGCCCGTGAAAAGTTTTTCCCCGGTATGAGGGAGAAATAACGTACTAAATGTTCAACCCCTTTAACCTCCTTAGGGATTGAATTTTGGAAAATATTTTCTTTAGCTCTGCTATATAAAACCAAACTATTGACCAAATTTAATACCACGAAACTCCAGTGGCTCCGGATTTTTTCCATTTTTACCCCTTTTAACCCCCTTAGGGTTGATTTTTTTAATTTTTTTTCCCGTAAGATTCTTCTCCTGACAATAACAAAAACAAAAAAATAAAAATAATTAGCCAAATCGGACAAGCCGTTCACGCGTGATGAGGATACCTGGTAAATAGGAATTCATTTTTAAATAATATTATTTTTACCGATTTCAACCCTTTAAAAGCAAAATTTTGAAAATCTGGTGACATGGTGACACTCAGCAAGGTATTTGGAACAACTATGTGAAAAAAATTTGGAAAAAAGTTAAATAGCGTCGTCACAAAATGGGAACATAAAAAAGGACTTTCTTTTATATATATGAGAACCGTTTTACCAGTTTTTAAAGTTCTCTAACCTAATCACTAATCAGTAATCACCGTAACCGTAATATCGTATTAAAAGTAATTAAAAACGTTTAAACTTATATTAAATAATATAGTGAACAATATTCAGCTATAAAATCCTTACCGATTTTTTACAATGATTTTATTTGCAAATTTGTATTCATTTTTCGATCAAATAAGTTCGTCGTAAAACTGTAAAAATATTTTGAACGGAAAGTTAAAAACTAAATAAAGAACAATTACTATTATAGTAAATATATATAATGTAAATTGTAAATTTTAATTTTGTGGGCCACGAAATATTTTCAATTAAAAAATGCATAACGATTGCTAACTATTGGTCTAAAACAAAAAGTTGTGCGCGAGAGCAGCATATGCATTGGCAAGTTACGTTTTTAGTTGTTATAAGCAGAGGTCGTAAAGTAATTAAAACATAATAATTTATCCTTTGAAGTTCGGAATTTATTTAAACTTTGGAATGATTTCAAAATAAATTATTTAAATTGGTTCAAGTTTATGAGTTATTATAAGTAACAATATCGCTTGATTATTAAACAGATCTCAACGTACCTCGGTATAAGCAATATAAATATTGTGCGTTATATTATGGATGATTCGCAGTATTGCTCAGTAATAACTAATGAGTACCTACAGTGAAACTTTTTTGAAAGTACATCCGGATTTTTTAAATTAATGGACGTTGAGTTTTGAGAAGTATCCTTTTTTGAAATTGTTAATGCGATATTTGGCGATCCATGTAATATAATAATACAATTTTGTGGTTTTTGGAATAATTTTCCTATTAAAAAACAGAAAAAATATCTCATTTATATTATTAATCAATATGAAAAAAATAAATTATTTCTTTTACATTTTTGTTCAGTGGAAATAAACTGAAAGGTAAAGTGACAACGTTACGTAAAATGACATTTTCTAAGATACAACACTAGAAAGGCACTGGATGTTTATGACGTTTTATTTTTTATTTTATTTTTTCACTACATTATGTTCGATAGTCAATGGACAAGCGTGGACCAGGTGAGTCTGACGGAAGAAAAACAATTTCCTATAGCTGTCCGGACTTTTTTAAAAAAAACCGAGAACGAATAAAATTCGCCGTCTCCGGAACAAACGATCAAGGAGGAAAGATTAGGAATTTTATCGGTTCCGGAGTTGTGCAACGAGCCGTAAAAATAAAAGGGAGTAAATTTCGGTAAGTCCGAAACTCCTATTGTAAAATAGACGCGAAGGGATGTTATAAAATTAATAATAGTGGATCGATAATAAAATACTCTGTAAATCGACTTGCGCTTTTTTCCGTCTCCCCCCCCCCCCCCTCGGAAGAAAAGATTGGATAATTGAAATCGACACGTGAAACACACACACACACACGAATTTGTAAGGCGATGCTGTTTCGTCGAGTATATAATATATATTATACGCAGTCGGAAAATCACAGCGGACAATATTATAATATATTATCGTAATAATAATAATAATAATAATATAAATAATAATAATAATAATAATAAATCGTAACCCGTGACGGTAGGGGATCATCATCGTTTCTTGTTCTTCTGTTTTTTGCCGCCGGACGGGGACGACTGGGCGGCTGCGGACGTCTGCTGCTGCTGCTGCTGCGGCTGCGGGTCCTGCAGCCCGGTGACGGTCACCTTGGGCACGGTCAACGGTCTGAGCAGCGACTTGACCATGGGCTTGGTGCGCGTCTGCACCGGTAACGCGGGACTGCTGGCGCACAGCGCGGCGCCGGTGAGCTGCGACACCAGCGAGTACTGGCTGGCCGTCGAGTCGGGGTTGGACGACGTGCGGAATGCCCGCTTCAGCTTCGACTTGATCGAGTGGTGTTGCGCGCCGGCCCGCTGGAGCGGCGAGGACGAGGCCGCGGCCGCCGGCGGTTGCATCAGCCTGCCGTTGACCAACAGGTGCGGGCCCAGCTCCGGGTCGCTGCCCCAACGGCCGTACGACGTGGTCCGCTCCAGCAGCCGGTTCCGGGCCAGTTTCTCGATCGCGTCCGCGCAATTGTACCGGCCGCAGAATCTGGCCCACTGTTCGGCCCGCAGTCCCCGGCCGGTGTCGCGCATCGTGGGCGACGCTCCTGTAAAAAAAACGCGCGCGTCTTTATAGAACCGTTCTCGGGGTGGGTGGGTGGGGTACGATACGATTTCCATTTACGACCGTATCATGCGCTCGTTCATAAATGGATTATAGTTCAAAAAATAAATGCATTCACGAATGCACATGTCCGTAGTATTTTCTAAATTAAAGGAATATTTAAACCACCTGTAGTCGAAGCCGTTAAAGAAAGCGAACCCTATCACTAAAATAGTTGCTACAAAGTTATAAATTGTTTTACAAATATTCGCGTGTGATTGTACAATTATTATTATTATATGATTTTATCAAAAACCAAAAATACAGATAAATTATTATTTCTTCGTTCGAAAGTTTTATTATAGTTTTAGTTTTAGGAGTATTGCGTACGATGTTATCCTTTCGCGTAGGTATTTCGGTAAAAATATATGTATTTTCATAGACTTGTCGTTGCTATAAATGAAAATCTGAAATTATTCGATTCGTTTTGATTAGATTAACTAACTAACCTTACTTAGAGGGCATATAGATTAAACAATTTTAAGTGTACATACAATATAGTATTATGACAAAGCTTGGTTGTGTAAAAATTGTTGTTAAAATTATAGATTATTATTAAATTTTGAAGAGACTGATGATAAGAATGATCACGATTTTTAACTATGGATTATAGTTTTGTTTTTTCAAAAATTATTTCAACCAGCTTTAAATTAAGAAACCACAAATAATAATATTATAAACATCTATAAGAAATAGAAACAAAAGCTAATACATCAACTAACTCTCTTTCGCACAAAATTGTTTTCCAAAAGCCACGGCACATTGATTTCAAATTTATGATAACAATTCAACAATATCAATCACCCGTCGTACAGTAAATCATCCGAGTCACGTATCCCATCATCCTGTTTAGTTTAAACCATGAAAATATCAATTCTATGGAAAAAAATAAGTAACAATAACGTTATATTATTTAAATAATTCTATTATTCAAAATTTAAATGACACGTCGTACATAAAAATCTTTTCTTTTTTTTTTTATGTTCGAGATATTTCTAATGTCAGAATAATATAAATAACGTCACAAATACAAAAGTATTGTAAAATCATGAATCACATTTAAATATATCAAAAAGTTAATTTCGTATAGGTCCCCCATTCATTAAAGATATTTAAGAAGTGTTTAAATATTCTTATTTTCATCATTGTTATTTTATTATTAACTATAACAGTTTTATTAAAAGATTACAAAAGAGAAGCCAGAGTTCTATTATATTTGAAAAACGTGGGTCATTGAAAATCTAATAATCTCTTTATCCATCTCTAGAAAAAAGCAAAATAAAAAATGTCGAACATATGTGACGAAATCATATTTGTTTCTTAAAACTTGATTGGAGGATTACGATAAAACTTTAAAAAATACTTTATATGATTGGATACTAATTGATTG
This sequence comes from Drepanosiphum platanoidis, assembly GCA_948098885.1. Taxonomy (NCBI): domain Eukaryota; kingdom Metazoa; phylum Arthropoda; class Insecta; order Hemiptera; family Aphididae; genus Drepanosiphum; species Drepanosiphum platanoidis. Next base: position 4,579,541 of record OX402534.1, on the reverse strand, counting down.
ACTTTATAGAAAATATCAAACGTGTTACTGTTTTCCATCCATCACTAATATTTAAAAAAAATACAATTATACAGTTGAATATTAGAAAAAATTATTTAAAATTATAAGATTGCAACACAGTTTTTAGATTTTTATTTCATGGCAAATAGTTGAATAATAAAACAGCTTCAAGTCGATTAAACGGAGAAAAATGTACCGAAAGAAAATATTACTTTATAATTTCTGTTCAATTATTTATTTTCTAGTGCTATTTAAATTCCTTATAAAATTGATTATGTAAAACAAGATTTAAATTTGTCCAGATCGTAAAAACAAAAACTAACTAAATACACACAAATAATATGAGATAGTGGACTGTTTAAAATACGTGATATAAAATAAGACAAACTTTTACTTTTGAGTAAAAGACGGGGAAGGTTATATTATCAAACTAACCTATTTTGTAGGCTTTAAAATAAATACGAGACGATGATGAAATTTCTGGGAAGTCAATTTTGTTTTCAATCGACTTTCATGTAAATAACATGTGCCATTGTACATGTATACCAGTATTACCTCAAAAAACTAAAAGCTCTGAAGAGCATTAATTTTAAATGACTTCTTCTGCATTCCCTCCCTTAAACCGAAACCAAATAGTTTGATCGCTAAAATCATCAAAAACTGCCCCTGAACTTTATCCGATTTATCTATTAAACCCGATTACGAAAAGTTCAGTAAAACTGACATGTACTCTAAACTTTACAAACGCTTGGCCTTAAATACATTTAACGCGCATGGTGAAATTGTGATGTGAAGTTTTTTTAAACTTTGAAGCAAATCGTATATGAGAATATCACAACTATTCTGTTTAGGACGCCGAAAACTATTCACAGCGAGTTACACTTTTCGAACTCTACCTAAATACACACAATCGTAAATTTATTTCCTATTTTTACACAAATAATCTGCATAATTATACATTTATTTATCTACTCGTAAAAAAATTATTAATTTTTTAAGCTTAAAAACAAAAATATTGACACTATATTATAGTTATATAATTTATAATTTTATTTTAAAAAAAAATTTTATTCGTTTGTTTAGTTGACCAAAATCATGATAGACAACATTCTTAAGTCGTAGCGTTTTTTTTTTTTTTTGCTAACCACATTACAGAAGCAAACCACATACTAAAAGATAGTCTGTCTACGAAGTAACGAATCTCTAGTGAAATAACTGGGAAAATCTAGCGAGTAAATAGTGATATTAAATACGTTTACTGACAAGCCATTAATCTCACGCCATTCAACCAATCTAGCATAATCCAAAAAGGTGACGAGCTCTGAAAACCGTGCCGCCATAAGTTGACACCTGTGTTCAGCTGGCGACAAGCCCAACATTAGATTAAAAAACTGTTTAAAAATCATTGAAAAATAAATACAGAAGAAAAAAAGGTACATCGTCAGTCACTAGTTACTTAATATAATATAACCACAAAGTATTAATAGAATCCACTAATAAAAAGTATTTTATTTTATTTATTTAATACTATATGTATACTTTGATATTATACTAATTGAACTCAGTAGGGATCTCAGTAATTATATAATAATAAATAAAAGTTATAAAATTGTAAGGAAAATATCTAGGACACTTCTGAATATTATAAAAATGTAAAAGTTATGACGTCATATTTATAACAAGGATGACGCAAATGATCAAATAAAACTAATCTCCTTAAATGACACCGCAAATTATTTACATTGCTGATTGATAACATTTTACTTTATTTATTTACACAGTATTTTGATGACAATTCTACATGTCATTATAGTTTTTATTGAAAACATTTACATAGACATTAGATAACGAAATTCAGACGCCAGGAATAATTTTACTATTAAATGATACTTATTGCTGGAATAAGTTTAAAAAAAAGAAAAGAATTTAATTATTTTTAATAAATTAATTTAATTTTTTACAAATCACTCACATTCGAATGATTTTCCAAAATTATTTTTGATTAAAAAATTATAAGCTCATATCAACCAGAAATTTAAAATTTGTTTAGGGCATTTTAAAATTATCAATATCAATAGATAATTAAGAATCAAATTTTATTATGTACCTACACAAAAAATTATAACAGTTTAAACCACACTAAAACTTCACCACAATTAAATGGTATTATACCCAAAGAATTGTTCGGCATAATACGTCGAATAATATTATGTGTAAGTAAAATAAAACTTACATTTTATCTAAATATCAAATTCCTGTTTGAATATTTGAATACTGTCACCTGTCAAAACTGAAAGGGTTAAAAACTGTTTTTAAACCTATTTGAATACTCAATATTAAACTATTTCATACATTCGAAACTCAATATATATAACCTTCAAGTAAATATATTCCAATTGGCTATTATGCACAAAAATATATTTGTACAATAAATTTAAATATAAATAAGGTTTTGGTTTTTTTTTTTTAACTTTGAATATACCATTGGTTAGGTTGGAAAAAAAATAAGAATAAACAAAACTAGAGGTTTACTAAATAGGTATTGTACTGCATGTTATTGTTTGTATGATGTATGTTTGTCTTTCAATTAATAATATACTTTATGTACCTATCAAATGAACAAACTTGGGTTTTTGAAAAGAAAAAAATTAAGAAAATATAATATAAAATATAAGTTCTGAACTTGTAACTTAACAATAACTTAGTATTTAACAATACCAAATCATTAAATTAGTTTTAAAGTATATATATTAAAAGTATAAGTACCTAATTTATGAATAGAATCGCTAAGAAAATTCAATACTTAATTATTTACAGTTATGAATCACAAAAATAAAATATTAACTATAAATATATTATTATTCACGACCACAGATAAAGAAATTATACTACATATAGTTTTAAAATATTTTAAATACCAATTCGTTTTAGTACTTTATTATATAATAATATTATTATAGTACCTGTATTATTAAGTAAAATACTATTTTTTATCAACATTTTATTGGGATAGCGGTGAAATTGATTTTTTTAGGTAATATAAAATAAATGTTTTGGTACTTAATATAATGCTTGGTCTCAATTTAATTATTTAAATTATTAACTCAATGCGTATACCTATACATATTTTAACATTTTTAACAATGATAAATTATAGCATATATGAGATTATTACAATAGTATACTTTATATTAACAAATAATAAAAATGTTGATGTAACGGATTTGTATGTTGAATAATTAATCCTCAAATCAAAAGTCTCTAAAGAAAACAATGTATTTTTCTCAAATAATGAAATTATCATTTTAATAATAAATGGTTAAACATTACGTTGATGATTCAAAATACATAAATTATACTATGTTAAAAATGTCTGTAAAATTAAATCGCATAATTGAGTATAAAGACAATGACTGTCGACCAAAATGTAATCACTCATTACTAAATAGTTCAATTAAAATAAAGCACTTATATTAATAACTCTAGATTTAAAATGTAAGGAGTTAATATTTTAAACTAATATTAACTTTTATGAATAAATTATACGCTGTGAATTATTAAACTCCCAGTGATAAATTAATAATTAGTAACCTATATCCAAAGTTGAAAAATCTATTTACTTTGAGTTTTATAAAATAGCTATAAAATCCAAATAATTATAATTCATCAGTACATAATCCACCAATTTAAAATCCCAATTACAGTTTTATTGCGAAAGGAATCTACTATCGAGTGTACTTTGCATTATTCATTGTAATGATTTTTTCAAGATATAAAACACTTATTTTTAGCAATAGCTTAATAACAAAGTCAAGTCGTTATTTAAATTGTTTATACAAAATATTTGACCTATGACGTATTTTTTTTGTATAACAACTATCTTGAAAAATTTTACTCAAACAATAGAATACACCACAAAGTGCTGGAAAGGATATGTCGAAAGAGTTGTTAATATAATTTGGACTATAATAATATTATCATGAAAGATGGGACAGATAAGCCCTAACATTCTCTAAATGACGTAGTGGTTCGTATCACACAGGAAAATTGAGAAAACGTGGTTAGAATAAGTCTACAGAATCCGAACAAAAATAAAATCAAACACAAATTTAACACACAAGAACTGATTAAAGTAAACACCTAGCTAACTTAAATTACTCACCTTATTTTAATAAATAATTATTTGATATTTTGGGACAGATGTGTAATGCATTTTTCAGTCGTTTTAAAAACTATGTCAAACAAACACTTCACTAAAATATATACTTTATAAATAACTATAGAAAAATAACACTAAAATTATTTAAATACCTAACCTTTGATGTAGTCTAACATAAGTTGGGTTTGTCTATTAAACTATTATTTATCTGATAGTAGTAATACCTGCGTACAGTAGAAATTTCGCGCATTTCGTACGCCCCTGGAGAGCAGCCTTCATTAGTGGTGTGAAACCCAAACAGTTTCTGGCATCAATCTCTAGTTGTAGACAGTTATTCAATAACAGGCATACAATTTCTGACTGGCCTAGAGTAAATACAAACGTTGTAATGTGATAAATCTAGATAATCTAAAATCGATTAGTAAATATTAACAAAAAATAAAGAAATTAATTTTAATTGTATCTTTAGTCGTAAAAAATATTTTTGATAATATTTAAATACGTTGAATTAATTGCACAAGATTATAAATTATATTAAAAACAATAAATTCTGTTAAAAAACAAAATAAAAGAATAACTTAAAAACCTCATTTGATACTTCTGAAATATTTTTAATGTATTAAACATTTTTAAGTACATCAGAAATAATTATTGGTAAATACTTATATTATATAAATTTATTGTTCACATTCTTATTTTTACTTAACATATTTTAAATAACTGTCAATTTTGTTTTGTTAAATTGATAAATAAAGTTATATACCTAATATTTATGCAATTAAAAGTAAACAAATAATCATAGTATTTTTAAAACAGTCAGTTAAATTAAATATAGAAAAAAATAAAAGAACCAACTAAAATTTTTTTAAAGTAAATTTATCGAAAAAATTGTATACTTTTTATATTATTAAATTTTTGAAATCGAAAACATGTTATAATAATTATACCTAGTAATTTTATACCCAATTATGTAAAATAAAAATGACATAATATATAAAACTGTCAAAAAGTAAAAACAAAGGTATAATATTTCAATTAAATTATATTGATTTTGTTCTATTAAACAAAAATTATTTTATTTTATTGCTTTAAATATATTTAGTTGAATTATCTTTAGAAGTTTTTTAATGTATATTAAGTTATGAAAAATGTAAACCATAATTTCCATGTTAACATGTTAGTGAATAGTGACAATATAATTATTTGTACCTTTTATAATGACATCAAATTATACAAAATGTTTAATTAATAATAAATTAACAACTGACAGTAACGCTAAAAATATTAGTATGTAGTAATACTAATTGAAATATTAAATTTTTCAAGTTCAGTGTGAATTAATATAATTATATTTTACTGTCCATGTAAGAACATTTTAAATTGCATAACTTTTTCTCACTTGTTTTCCATTCAAATGTTACATAAAGAGTATATATTACTACAAACATCCCCTTAAAAACACGCCATTCAGACCATAACTATACAATATATGTACTAACCTGCCTGTGATGCAAAATGTAAAGGTGTGTTGCCCTCATTGTCTGGTTTATTATAATCCAAATCAGGCACTCTAAAAATTTCCTCGACAATTTCGACACTCCCACTCGATGCCATGTAGCTCAACAGCGTCTGTAACAACAAAAATCCATACTCTTTTAAGCCAAAGAAGTATTCAGATAAAACTGTTAATGATGGTGGGTTAAATTTCTGTATCAAATCATCAGTATGTCTAATAGATTTATATTAATGATTATTAATCATTGTTTTCCTATTCACTGTGTATAATATAACATAGTCAATACAGGCACGTACCTTAGAGGGATGATAGGAGTGATAGTTCCCCAAGATTGTTATATATATTCAATTATGATTCAAAAATGGAAAAATAATATAGCATATTAATAAATATTTTGAATTTTTTGCATTGTAAATGTGCAACGAGTTAATTTGAAAATTATTTACTAGCGATATATGTTGATATAGGTACTATGATATTGATATACGAGTATAAATAAACCTGTGAAACACTCAAATGATTATGATAATACAAGGAATATAAAGATATGATCATGTAAAAAATGTAAAAATATTATAGACTTAAAAGTGTTTGAATATTTTTACTACAATTTTTACAATTTATAAAAGTTTGTTTATAATAAAAAATAAAATTTTATGTTAACAAAATTTTAACGACTCTCAAAAATTATAAATCACCTTTCAATTATTATTATTTTTTTTTTTTTTTTTGATAAAGCCCTTTGTCATTACTACTACCCTTTTCCATCCTTCTCTATTACCTGATGTTTCCTCACTATTAATTATATCCAAAACTTTCAAATCACACTTCACTCTATCCACCCATCATTGTCAGTGGTCTCTTTCCTCCAGGGGTCAATTTTGTGGCATCTCAAGTTACATTTTGATTAATTAACTTTTACAGTAATATAGAGTAATATTACAATAATAATGTTTTGTAAATGTTAACGGAGACTGAATGCTGAATTCAAATGGGTAAAGTATATTTAATCAAAAACATTATAATACCAGCTATACCAATTCATAAACAGAATTACATTATTTTTAGTTATCTAAAAATTATACCATCACACCAATTATAAAATAATATATGAAGTATCGTTGATTATGAAATACCTTTATCATTATAAACAATAGTGTTTAATATATTCTGTGGAAGCATATATAGTAAAAGACAAATTTATATTCTACACAATTTACACAATTTAATTGATAATAAAATATCAACCAATCATTGATTGAGACATTCACGTTCTAAGTTAGTTTAAAATGTTTAAATACTAATTAAAAATTGACTTTATTTAAAAAATACATTAAATACTAATTAATATATGGTTTATTTTCTTAAATTTTATTATTGTTAAGTACTAATGTACCAATTATACTTCAAATTTAACAGTATAGACCTACCTATTCGATACACATCTTATAAGTAACTACACAAATTTATAATAATTTTTACATTCGAATAAACCATATTTAATTTTCTAAAATATTTAAAGTAGTTAAAATAAGATCTCCTCTCAAATGTGTTCTTTTCATACTTAAATGACAAAATATATCACGTTTAAAATTACTTAAAAACTGAACCTATCGGAAATTAAAAACTAAAATAGTTAAAATTTTAGTATTTTATAATTAAGTATTACTATCATAATTTTAAAATAATTAAATAGTATATTTAATTAGTTAAAAACTCTAAAATATTGATTATGATAAAAGTACAAAGCCTATTTTCACAATTCAATTATAGCTAAACCAGTCATAATGCCATGATTCAAACCAAAATACCATCACCCAATATCTAGCGCCAAAATGTTTGTACATCGAATCCAGGTCACCTAATCTCATTTACAGTTTTCGGACAACATAAGTCTCCAGTTACGGAAAACGACAATTGTAAAATAAATCAAATACCTTAAAACAATAAGTTCTCTCGTGCAGGACACCTAACATTGACTAAAAAAAGAAACGGAAGGGTTGCATTTACTCGGGGGAATCCTGTCATATATCATATGCAACTAACATTGTTAGTCACAGCAAGTTATAAGTATAATAGTAGAATAATAATAGTTAATACGCAAGTTATTGTGAGATTTTTATAATCCCATAAGGTAATAATAGGATTTTGAATAAACCTATTGTGAGTTTATCGTCCATTCGGTTAGTTCATGAACGTTCCCGGGCATAACGGTGGACGAGAACTTAACAACGCACTGATATTAGTTTTACGACCCCTCCTCTGCCAACGAGTCACTGTTTGTATACGGTATATACTACGATTTTTTGATGTTTGTGTTATTAATGAATAATTTTTAAGTGACGAGATAATCTATACAATTTAATTAGAACTAAAGAAATGAGGACTAAGAGGACTATAGTTTAATGCCCCTTAGACAAATGAGCCCTCCCCAAAAATATTTATAAAATTGGGGCCCCTCACTCCTCAGGGTGAGTCAGCTCAGTACCATTAATTTCATTAATCTGACTCAGAAAATTACACATATTTCTAAAAATTAGAAATACTATTGAACATAAGTGAATTTATTTTATGTTATGGTTTTTGTGGTAAAATAATACACATTAACGGCATTAATCAAGTTATGATAAAATTTAAAATATTCTTAAATGTAGAAATAAATGTCTTCCGATCACTTGACAAAAAAAAAAAACTTTTTCTTTAAAAATATTAGACGAGTTCAGCAGCTAATTCAATAAACCATGAAAAGAGTTTTTTAGATGAATAAGATTTTCTTTGGAAAGTGCCTATATTAAATCAATGTGTACAAACTTTCAAGACTTTAAGTTGCATTATGCATTTCTAATGTGTAGATATAATTCAATGGATATTCATTCGAATATATATAAGAGTGCTTTAATACATTTCTATAGCGAAATTCGATTTCCCCGCATTTAAAATAACAAAAATGGCGCACATGACAGATTGAAATATATCCACACACAGTTTATGCATTAGTTAAGAAAATACTTTGTAAAATAATAATGTCAATCAAAATTAATGTGACCGGATTTATTATTAGTAAAACACTTCACATTGATTAATAGATTAAGCACTTCATTCTACTATAATTATTAACTATTAATCAAACATATTTATAATTTTATTATAATACCTATATACAATTCAAAATAATTCAATGTTTTTTATGTTCTTCGTTATTACTCGTATCAATAAATAATCTCTTTTCAATTCGATATATACTCTACCCGGGCGCATAGTTATAAGCTTCCTCGCTACTAAATGTCTAGGAAATGATAAGAAACAAATACCTTTTAAGTTTCATTGTCTATTTATCAATATTGACTTAACTTTAAGTAGGCTATAAAAAATAAGTAAATGATAAAAATCGATAAAAAATGTATTGTTTTAGCGAAAACATATTTTGCAAGGTTTAGTTTTTAATTGTACCCGATACAGAGATTATTAATAAAGGAAAGTAATTTTGTGTCACAACAATTGTTCTTTAATGATAAATCAAATAGCTATTCGATTTTAATATTGAGGTATAATTTCTATCTGAAAACATTGTTAAAAATAATTTATTTTACTTCCTAATTGAATTGCAAAGAAATATAATAAATTCTATAAAAGTATGTAATCTAGATCCGCTATGCGATATTATAAATGTTTAAGTAACATATGTATACATATTTCACATATAGAAGTAGATAGTTAATAATTATAGTAGCTTTATCTAGTATATGTTAATAAATTAAGAATATTTCATTATGACTTACTCGGCCTGTAGAATCCGTGTCATTGATATTGTTTCTAAAAAACTCTTCGTCGTGGCTTGTTAAAATATTAACGACTGATTCTAACTCCATGTCTCTTGCGGCTTTTAACATTTGCATAATGCATTCAGCTGGGTCGTCGGTATTCACACGAGCTAGTTCCGGCGGCGTCCGCACTCGGGGGTCTGGTATTTCTGGTGTCATTTCTAAAACAAAATGATCGAATATCGATACAAATCAGATTAGTCTAGACACGCGCCTACATTTTTTTAGATACGTTAAAACAAGATGAGATAAACAATTGCGTTCATATTATTTTCCGCAACAGGATATTACATTTTATTTAGCACAGCTGCAGAGCATAAAATATTATACTTATTACTAAAATATTAAGGATGACTTAAGAAAAGATGTTTGCCATAAATTGCCTTTGGTTACACCACACCGAATACTGGGGATTTCAATAACTACAATTTAACGAAAAGTGTTCATAACAATTAAAATATATAAACTCAAATAAGTAAATTTAAAACTTTCAAATTCGATATTTTTAATGTTTAAAATATTTATAATTGGTACATAATTTTAATTATTAGAAGTAATCATTAAAGTAAATATTGTTATACTTTAAAGGTTATTAAACTGAGGTATGTACATCAAAAACATGTTTACTTAACAACCATAGCTGCTGTATGTACCTTATATTTACACGAATAGAAATAGACTAGTACAATACAATTGCCAGAGATTGGTCAAATAATATAGGTTAGATTATAATTGGATCAACTAATTCACTGTTAAGGCAATAAAAAATAATCAAATTAATTTTTCTATATATTTAACAATGTTATGGTAACTTAATTTAATTTAAGAATGATACTGTTGTTGATACTGTAATATGTAACGCACCTATTTGAAATTAAATTAGTATTATAATATAATGAAAACTATAATAATTATACACTATATGTTAAATACTAATCTAATCTAATAAAAACCTATCAAAAGTAAAATTCATTTAAATGCTTAAATTTTGTTAGAAAAAACTTATAAAAGTACTAAAAGTACATAATTATTAGGTATTATGTCACAATTTGCAAGTAATACACTAATTTGGTTGGTTATACGTATATGATTTGAGTATAGTGTAAGTATACAATATAAGTACTATATATATATAACATATACAAGTACTCAATGGCAGTTACCTACTTATGAACAAAAAATTTCATTTTGAAGAGTTATTTTATGTAATATATTTATGAACAAAATTGATCCTTTTATCATTCAAACTACATTCCTTAAAAAGTCTTACACTTATATAATTTAATTATCAAATTTGATTTTTGAAAAAAAAATTTATCTACATTCTATGTTAACTAATATTGAACTACTAAGATAACATTTATAAGAAAGATTAACAATGACAACTATTCTATATTCTAAGTATTTTTCGAGTATTTACCTCATTTTCATTTCAATGTGAATAGTAAACAAATAAGATAAGATGGGTCTCTGAGTATTTATATTAGTAGGTACTTATAGAATAATGAGTCTAGGATTTATTCATATTTTAGTGTTCTTTTCCAATTTGATTGATTTTTGTATGAAATAATAATTTAAATTAATCATACTTTTAATTACAAATCATAAAGATATAATCTGTGCTTAGTCCCTATAGATTGAGTGATGCGATAAATAAAAATAATATAGGATTTAAACTATAAACGAAAAGCGAATACGAGCGAAGAAACTCTATACAACGTGGAATTCATTTTCCATGAGCAAAGATGGTTCGACCGAGATTTTCTAAATTATAAATAACACGAAAAGATTGAAGACGCGTAGTGAGTGATTTCGCTCGTTATGTTCATAAAAATATAAATAATTGCTTTTACAAAAGAGTAATTTTGTTTAAAAGCTGTTCAAGGTACCCATGAATTACGGAACATAATTAACACAGGTCGTTTAACATAAAAGTGTAGTGTCTTACGAATGCACTTTACGGGAAAACTTGTTTCCAAGTCACATTCCCAGTACTACAACGTAATCAAAAAGAAAAATCCACGTCAATAATGTATTATTACCTTCGACAGAGCTATTTTCGTATACGGTGATCTCGTGAAATTTCTTGTGCACGTCGTGTATGCTTTCCGAGAGTTTCTTGTTATACAAGTCAAACGTTACGGACTTCCGACCGGTGTCTACGATACATTCGTCTGCCGAGTACCGTCTGCAGCAGTTCCGATAAAAACAAAACACAAGCAACACATTATTATTGTCATTATTATGTTTTTTATGTATTATTACTATGATATTATTATCGTCGGATTATTTATTTATCGGCGTCGATGCGATTCGCGTTCATTTAAACGAGTGCGATCTACGAATCGTGAGCGATCGGTCGGCGGCGTCTTGGGCGCAGGAGCGACCGCAAGGTTTGACAGACTATTTTATTGTACTCGTACCTACACACACATGTGTGTGCGCGGCGCACGTCTAATTATAATGTTCACGCGGACTCCTACCGTCTACAATTCGTATCAAACTATATACCGGCGTGGCGCACGCGTTGGGCTAACAATATAACAAAACAGAAGCGTCAGATAGAGATAGCCGTCACACGACGGACTTCCGAAAGCTGCTCACGTCGAATCGTACGCGCTTATTCAACCTCCGCGCGCAAGGCCGACACTACCGAATGTATAACGCGTATCAAGGCCGCGTACAATAACGAGACGACGGCGACAACGAGACGTCCGCTGTAATATTATTATCATCTACACAACGCCGCGCTGCAAAAACACGGCCATACTCGATTTGAGTTTTGTTGATTTTTGGTATTCGAACGGTCGTCTCTTGTTATGTATGGCGTCCTGATCGAGTTTGCGTTTTATTTCGTACTCGGACGTTCGACGGCATAACGTATAAACGCACACATCTATCGTCCATATATAGCGAAGAAGCGCACGGCCAATAAGTATACCTATTTATGCCGATGGCGAGTATTGTTTTCCATCGACATCAACGGTTACATGTTCACTGTTGAAAACGTACCAGCCGATCTACTCGCTGAACTCATGGAAATATATCGAGAACAAGAAATACAATTTTAAGCTTAGCGTTTCCAATTTGTGCGATCTCGAAGAGATAATCCACTTTAGTACAAAACAACTACATCGCGAGAATTAGTTGTCACTTGTGGGCATGTTATTATTGAACTTCAATTTTGTTCATACAAATGGTACTGTCATTTCAATTGTAATTTGTATGTCAATCTTTATTACCGTATACACTGTGGCGTTCGCTTCGGTCCCTTAGCCCTCTCTCATCGCTCATGTTATTTCCTTTTTTTCAATAATATTTCACATTTCACTATTTTCAATAGTTGTAATTTGTTGACTTATAGTGGTCTAATTTGTAAGCAAGCTTGCTGTATTTATGTAAATACACTTATGTTCGTAAGTAAACAGTTTTATTTACAATCGTTAGTAAAAATGACTTCAGTTTTTTGAAAATTAAAAAATTTATTCATTACCTTCTTTATTCTTCGGTAGGTGCTAACTGAATACCTATTTAAGATTTTAAGTTCTATAAAAATCAATCAAAAAATAAAAAAAGAAAAGGCGATTCAAATTTAATTAACAACGATTGCAGCTTCTCCAACAATAATACCCATTTGATGATTAAAAAACTTCAAAAAACTTAGTTTACAACTTACTCTATAGTTCTAAGTTGATGAAATTGCATAATTTAGAATCTACTATGTATATTATATAAAATTCTTGATTCTTAGATAAATTAATTCATTATTATCTTTTTGTTGGTACAGATTATTAAAAAGTACAATTATTGATAAAAAAAATATATATAAAATAAACATACTGAAAAAATGAAGCGGAAAATATTATGCCTATTCAAGTTATTCAAATGACTTGATTATTTGAAAAGGTTGAAATCAATTCACTAACGGACAGGTACCCATCGCGGATGTAACAAATTTGAATTTGCATTACAATTTGTAATCATTGGACTTTAATTCATGGTATAAACTATGACTTTGAAATTAATTATATTTTTTTATACATTTTATGTAGGTAAGTATAATAAGATTGTATAGTAAAAATAATTACTATTTGTAAATACAATTTTATATTGTTTAAAAATTATAACTCGAAGCTCAAACTCATAACCTTTCTAACACTTGAGTAGGTGTCTACTTGACCATTCAAAAGCATGACCTTCAGACAAACCATTTTAAAACTAATAATTCTCAACCAAGTTATAAATAGATTTATATTAAATAAAAATGTTTCATTGAAATAATAATAATATTTTTTTTAAATAATTAAAAAGTAAAACCCATAGTTTATACTATAAAGACTATAATATTATAAACCAATTTAGGTTATATATAATATTATATATATTATATATAACCTAACCAATATGTATTCAAAAAAATTATTCAATAATTTTTATTTTTCATATCAAATTTATAAATATTAGTGTTTTATGTTTGTCAGACACTAACCTGTGACTTAAATAATCATCGAGGCCATCATCGTTGTAATCGTTTGGAAATGACCCTCGTCCAAGAGTTGCATTGTTGTCTGCTAACGCATATTTTGGCCCTCCACGTCGATGACACGTGGCTGCAGAAGAAGCCACAATTGAAGATTTTAAAGCCTGAAAAATATTAACTGTATAATTATATAAATATGTTTATTGATTATTAGTAATTTACTATTAAAACTGCAATATTATTTAGGCTCAAAACTGATTTTTAATCGTTCCAGTTTATTGCCAAATTACGCACTTACTTATGCCCATTATTTTGCATTGTTATTTAAAATGAGGCTTTATAAAGATAATTTGTACATATGAGTATATATTCCTGTTTTGTAATGCAATCGAGTAGGTAGAAGTTTTAATGATTTGGTGAAGCCCAAAAGTAATATTAAAACAAATTCATCTTATTTAATTTTATTTCATTCCTCCTATTTCACTAAATTTTAAATAATTATAAGAACTTAGTAAACTTTTAGTCTACTCTTAAGAATATATTTGTTATTGATCTGAATAAATATGCTATTTAATAAGTCAACATTTACAATTATTTTTAAATATCAAGATATATTAATTTGTGTTGTTTTGGAAATTGTTCTATACATGTATGTGTTGTGTTTGATGTGTATGGTACTATGAACTTTCAGGCATTTATAAATGAATGAATAAATAAATTTGCATTAATCTGTTGAGTTTTAAGTACATGACTTATTTCAATCATTATTTAGTAAAATTACTTTTGATGTATAAAGATAATGTTGTATACTAAATAATTTAATGTCGATACTAAAAAATACCTTACTAATGTAAACTTTTAATTTTATGTACGATATATTCTAAACAAGTTCCCATTATTTTATATACCGGTATATTTTTTTTTATTCAAATTTGTAAATATTAACAATATTAGTTACATACCAATATACGAGTATAATGTTTTCACAATATGTTCAGATATTTCTTGATATACTGATCATCTTTAAGTGAACCAATTTTGCCTCAAGATTGATTTTTAAAAAAATTAATAACTAAATTCATTTTTAAGTAAAGTTGATTACAAATACAAATTAAAAATAAAGTATACAATAATTAACTACTTAATCTTTGTTAATGATATGAAAAGAGTACCTGAAATATAAGAATCTCTGTTCGTTATTATTGTTAATTTCGTTTCAAAAGATGTCTTCAAGTAGTCAAGTACAATCTATATCTGATTCCCAATAGATGTTTATAGTCATACAATACATATACAATTAAGTTTGCTATTTTGTGCGATAAGTATTTTCCGTAACATAAAAACCCTAATAAAAGAAGAAGAAAAAATGTATAGTTAATTTAACATATCTATGTTAAAATTATTTTTGAATTGATTAGTTTATTTACTGTACCATCAGTATATCATGTCTCTGAAAATCTAAAATCCTCAATTTATTTTATATACCTATCATTATAAATGTTTTTCAAAAATATTGTTAAAAACGGTAGGTAGTGACATTCATTGCAGTGGCGTTATTTCATTCAGGGCTTATAGGTCAATCATGATTGACGCGAATCGATTTATATGTAAAACCAGAAGAAGGGGAAGAAAGCATACGGAAGGAAAGTAGAAGGTTCAGGCATAATAGGATAATGAACATTTCGGCACCGGTCATATCGCTATGACAGCGACAGTTTACGGTAATAGTTAACTTTGTTGAAGGTCAGAAACTAAACGTTTATATATTATCACAAAAAAATAAAAACAAATTCAAGATATTGTGAATAAAATTACTTTTATGTTTTAATCACTGCATCGCCTGAGGTATCGAATTTTGTCACATCAAAAATGAACGATAGAAATATTAAGATGTAAAAAAATAAAATAAATATTATAATAATAAACAATGTAAATTTCAAAATTAACTATTCCCGGATCAAATGTACAATAGTACTCCTAATAAAATAAATAAAAGAAAGTATTCAACTTTAAGACTATAAAAAAAGTATACCAAAAGGTATACTCCGTATACCACACAAATTATACCTATAAGGCTATAAACATATAATTGTATAAATAATACATTTGAGTAGTCTTTTAAAGTTTAATATACAATTTAATATCTGTTCTACGATAGTCGACAACAGGATGAAAAAAACTGAAACAATAAACCGTTAAAGATTGACGAGAAAAAAAAAATCCGCCATTATTCTCCGACTGATTTTATCTCACTCTTAGGTAGACCCAGACCCCAAGGCTGTCAACAGTTTGGCGCCCCTACTTTACCAGCCCTTCGTGAAATACTTTGTGAATATTTGATTTTCAATTGTCAAATTGTAGAAAAATGTTCAAAACGGTCACGCGAAAGACGAACAATGTATAAAACGCACTATTTCACAAAAAACTTACGAACGGAACAGCGAACGCATACAAAATGTCGGCGACAACTGCAGAACTGCCCAATGTTGCGACGACGCGGCGGCGTCGCGCCCGCATAGTTATCGCGAACCGCGGTTATCGCACGCGGAGTCGGTATAAGACCGGTTCTACGGAAATATGGTTTAAAAATAGAACGCGCCCGAACAATACGATACAACACATACAATATAAGATTATATTATCGAAAAATATCAATACTGAGGTGGAGAGGTGGAATCGATTCAAACATTGGTTTTCTGTAACCTTAATTTAGTATTTACCATTTCTGTCTGAAATTTTCCGAAATTCAAATATTTTAATGAAAATAATATTGTGCGTCGGTGTCCCAAAATCCGTGGCTGTGTAGGCTACACTGCTACAGCCCACACTGCTTACGCCTAATCCGGGACTGCGTTAGGTAACCTCTTTATTATTGTCTTAATGACCATATAGTAGGAGATGTGATAATAACTTTAAAATAATTGCCACATAATAGAGTGAACAATTATTGTCTGTACTGTATATAACCTAAAATAAAGAAATAATGCATTATGTTTTACCTATTTATTATTAATTTTAGAAGATATCGATTTCATATTAATATGATTAATACTCGTATTTAATTGATATCTGTGGGCCAATAGCAAGGGTAAATTATAAAAATTATGCAGTAGCACCTGACCTAAAACTTTGAACACGCCTATGCATATTTTCACTCAAATTACATACATTTTAATGTTCTACAAAGGTTATTCTCCTTGAATAAGAAAATGTTCACATCCTTGATGTTTACAAGTCTAAATAAAATATAATACTTTATAATTAAACTCAATAGTGACAAACTAGAAATAATAAAATAATAATAATAACAAATTAAAAACAGTATGATCTCAAATAAAACTAAAACATTACCCAATTTCTGCTGATTTAGGATTTATAGATGAAAGAATTTTGCAATAAAAAACGGATGTTAAACGAACGAAACTATTTAATAATGCTAAGAAGTATTTTTTTTTATGGTTTTCTCGGAAAGTAATTGAAATTTTGAGTTAAAAAATCTCAATATAGAATAAATACCTACCAATAATTTTTCCTTAATATAAATCTACAATATTAAATATATTCATGTGAAAAAATGTAAAAACTTTAATTTTTATTTTTTTATTTAAAAAAGTTAAGATAAATTAACATAAAAGAGTTAAATATTCCCTTTTTCAATCAATAAAAAATACTTGATACTTTGCTAACGATTTAAGTAAAAAGTTCCAACAGTGTTCAAAGGACGTTTTAAATATATTGAGCTCACTCAAAATTAATTTATTATTAAAGATATTTTAAATGTATAGAGTAAAATGAGTAGGTAACCAAAAAGTTGAAATTGGAAAGCTTAAGTATATCTCCATCTGATATCGATTTCTAGTTTAAGCATAAAACTATTTAGACGTTGAATATAAATTTGGATATTTTTCTTCTACCGAAAAAAATTGAATATACAAAAATTAAAAATAATATATGCAAACCTATAAATATGTATTTTTCATAAACCTAATGCAATAATTCCAAAATATTTTAAGTTTGTTATTCAACTTAAAATCGTGAAATTATGAAATGGGATATTGTAGCTATCGATTGTAAATTAGAGTATAATAATGTATAAATATGGTGATATAGGAAATAATTAAGATTAATAATCCTAACATTAAATATTAAATAATATTATAATCAATAATAGTAAATTAACATTTAAGTTCAATAAGAAACTTAAACGTATTTTAATATTAAGAGAAATCTTCGTATTTCAACATCTAGTTTTACAACTGCAATACGATATTTTTTTCCCATTTCCAGTCCTTGAATACGAGAAAACGACTTTGTAACTATTGATTGAAACAGAAATTTTTAAAGGAAACCGTTTCAGTGTTTATAAATGACAAGTATATTTGCGTATTTATTTATTACAGTTTGGAAACAAGGTTTTTAATTATAAAAAAATTTAATTCAATATTGAAATTGGTTTATTCACAAATATTGATAGAAGTTAAAAATATAATTTCCAATCAACTAGTATAAAAGTTGTATCTGCAATTCAATGGATGTGTTTAAAGTATATGAATTATTACTAAGCAATTATATTAGGTAATTACAAATTAAAACCAATTACATGGGTATTTAATTTTAAAAATAATAATTCATATTACTTTACTTTTCCAATAATTTTGATCATTTTGCAATTAAGATTAAACATTATGGAAGTTTTACAACAAAAATTAAATTAATCTGTGTATGATTCGTGTATATCCATATTATACCTGCTGTGTTTTCTTTTAATTATAGCACTATACTATTTTGTTCACATATACAATATTTATACAGGTTATCTAACCTTTTTAATTAATTATACATTTAATAACAATTATCATTTATCAATTTAAAAGTGTTGTAGACTTTACTCAATGTACAACACTGTACTGTTGTAGTAGGTACACACTATTATCATTATTAAATCAAAAAAAAAAAAAAATTTAAAAGCAGTAACACTGAATAAATGTAATTTAGTAAAATTTGTAAATAAAAGGACATATTATTATTAAATTAAGACTCTATGTTAATATTCCTATCTTTCACACACGTCATGCAGATTAATTTAATAAAATAAAATTATTGGATTGTTATTTTTTGATAGAAGCAAAATATATATATATATATTATAAGGTATTTCAACTGTTAAAAAATGTAAATATTTCAAATGGTATGCAGTAACTTAATAAGTTTTGTATTTCACTAGGTTTCAACTTCAATATAAATATACTAGGATCATACAAATACTGTAGTATAACAAAAGAAAGATAATACGTCTCGCTAGATATTTACAATATAATTCTTCTCCCTTTTAGGTCAATAAACCGCTCACAAAAAATTACCCAAAGCTGAATTTTTTGTTTTTACAGAGGTCTTTGCAGGATCATTTTTTATCCAACCCTGGGGAATCGTTTTCAATGGAAGACACCCGAAGCGTTTGATGATAAATCCTTGGGTAGAAGAAGGAATCACCAGATACCCGACGGGCACGTAAACAAACCTTAGGGGAGAGAAGGGCATACTAAAGGTCATATGTAATTTGACATTTTCATCCATACAAGTCAAACTAACGTTTTCTAAATTCTAAATACTAATATTCACGACAAATAAAGTTGATTCGTGATAAAAAAAAAATAACTTAATTTAAATAAAATCGTACATAATGTTTTCAATGGATAAAGAAATTAGTCTATTTATTTTTTAATTTATAAAATACAATTGAACGATGAAGAATTAAAATAAAGTTAGTAAAAACCAATTTATGAAATGTAAATTATCGATGAAAGAAAAACTGTTTAACGGAATTAAAATGTTTATTCTGTTAGATTAAGACTTATGATAAATAGGCTAAATAATGTTTATATTATTTAACATTTCTAAAAGAAATTTGACTGATATTTACAACAAAAGCATACACTAAACAATGTTTTAACAATTAGTGATCAGTTATGAATCACACTAAATACCTATGTATAATTTATAATATATTTAAAAAAAGTTTATCATTCTTTTAAGCAAAAATTAAATTAAAAACTAAACCAACATTTTACTCGTATAATGTATTCAATCTCATAATTAATTCTAAGCACGTTATGAGTTATTTAATACGGGTATAATTAACCATAATTTTAAACAAACTATACTTGATAAAACCTAAAATGTATTATTTTAATACTATACGAAACACGATTTTGATATAAATATCACATTTTTGAATCGGAAAAATACATGGATTTGTGACCAAGATACATTTAGCCGTATCTAAAATTGTAAGATAATATCAATAAGTTTAACAAATAGCTACTTACATCTTTCGATCTGTATACGTGGTCCGGTGTGCTGTTGAATGGGATTTTCGGATTAAAATGAACGGTGGCAGATGTCCTTCGTCCCGTATCGGACGACCGACCTGAAACACATTAATAAATTTAGTATATCTGTACGTACTGGAACGATAGGGTATTGTATACGCGTATAGTATGTATATATTCAAGTCGAGATGACGACAATGTGAAAGCGCGGTAGTGTATTGCTCGATTCACACATAAATCAATGTCGCATTCTATAACGTAGTTTCAGAATAACATATTTACTAGATATTATGTACTCGCGCAATGCAGCTTTAAATTATTATAACGATTTAAAATAAATCAGTTATTAAATTAAAAGTAAACTACTTAAAATTTGTATGTTTAAATTATAGTAGGTATTACCACTTATACTATATTGTAATTTTTATTTATACATTTTTAAATTAAAATTATTTTTTAACTTATCATGACCTAAATAAAGGATTACTTAATAGTTATTATAAGTTATAAATCTAAAGACTGTTTTAAATAATTCTCTTAATTAAATTTAAAGAAAAAATTGATCAATTCAAAACTCTTGACACGTTTTGAAAAAACACGGATAATGTATTATTGATATAAATATATAATACAATTACGGGTGCGATAAAGTATGATTTCCATACTATAATATTACTTTATGTACATCACAATGTTTACCAATTTCACGAGACAGGCACTTTATTTTATTATAATATGATATATCCCAATGGAAAATTAAGTTTCGATATACGGAATACTACAAAATAGTTCAATATTCGTCAAGAACAATTATGTAAAATGTAGACTTTATTAATGTTTTTTTAATGTCATAATTTAATTTCTAAATTCTTTGATAATATTAATCTTTTATTTTAACAATATTATGCCTATATAATTTTATCAAAAATATCTTTCTATTTATTATAAAGTTTTCCCACTTTAAAGGAAATTTTCTTCTTAGCAGAATATCTAAGATCATAAGATCATAGAAAATAATATGTAAGTTATTATGACTACACAATGGAGCATTAATGGAAAGCCAATTATTAACCCTTTTAGTTAAAATTACCACCACACTCTTCCCCTTCCCCCACATGACACTCTTGGTATTGACATATTGTTTTAATTAAAACAAAAGTTATTAGTATAAACATTTGAAATGTCAATTGAATGTTTTAATGTATATTTATAGTTTTCCACGTAAACATAAACCACTTTATTAATAATAAATGTTATTATATGAAATATTTAGTTTAGTTCATTAAAAAAAGGTAATTTCATAATTCCCATGTTATTTACTTTATCGTGGGTGTCACTTTTTACATTGTTAACGGTTGTATGGATAATAATATTGCCAACAGTAATCCAACGTTTTTATTGTAGGTACTAATTGTCATTATTAAGGCGTCTTATTAAAACCAAAACATTTAATGCAACACCTTTTAATGAGGGTAAAACATGATACCGCACAACCAAAACTTTACACCTATCTTCACAAGTATGCCAAAATACTAGCTACATTATTAAAATGTTTTACTCCATAAAAAAAGTATTTTATATGTGAGCATACCGCATTTAATATGATTATAAAATTTAGTAGATTAAAGTTCTTAAAAGTCACACGCTTTAATAGTGTTTACTAAAGGTTACTTCGATAAAATTATTTTTAAGGTCAAGTTGTTTACATGCATATATTAATATATTAGGTATTTGTTAGTCATATATATTTAAGTTACCTATATATAATTATTGTAAATTATTATTTTTTTAAATTAATAATAGGTAAGTAAAATAAAATAATGAGACATAGGTGACGGGTAATTATTGATATTGGTAAATTGTTCTTATGTTTGACATATTTCATCTAACCTCACCAATTTCAAGTTTGAGATTTGTAAAATTTATCTATTTTTATTCTTATTTTATAGTATTTCATATAATTATTTTACTTAAGCCGTAAATATAATATTGATAATTTCATATTCTGATACAAAATATTTTATTTTTTTAAATATTGATTTATAAGTATTAAAACATATCTAATACTAAAACCATATCTTTTGTTATATCAATAAAATATAATTTATTATTAAGGGACAAATCCAATATGTGACCCACCATAAAAAATATATAATAATAATTTATACATTAAATTATACATTCAACATTTATTGGACAGAATAAAGGAGAATAATATATCAATAATAGGGATGTTTATAAATATTTTCTTTTATTTATTCTCTTAAAATGTATTAAAATAAAAAATGTTCTGCTTCGTAGTATGCAATTTTGAATAGAAAATATTAACTAAATATATTATTTAATTACCTTTACTGTTAATAAAATCAATTATTTAGGATCGATTCATTAAATTATAAAAAAAAACCATTCTAATACGAATTAAATCTGATAATCTTCATTTACATTTACACTCACCACCGGGCCCGATAAAATATGTTTTAATACAAACCATTCGAATATTTAATTATTTAATAAGATAATTTTTAAACGAATTTATATATTTAATAAACATATAAGCTTTAAGAAACAATATACACATCCAAATATTTAGAATGAAAAACTTTCACGCATTTGTCACTTGTGATTTGTATGAAATTTAGTAATTAACTTACATACAAGAATAAAATTATCAAACTACTTACATGGATTTGGAGTCACCGTATGCAGTTTATAAGCAGTAAATCCGTACATGTCGAACGTTGGGTTAAATTAACAAAGTTGCTATTTTACGGAGGTAACTTTTTTTTCGATTCTAACGTTGATAATCGGTATCATTTTGTAGATTAATAATTGTATTCTTGTAACGAGAAAAAAAACAAACGAAAACGTTTCGAATATTTGTGAAAAATATTAACCGTACAAATAATATTATGTTACCCGGTATTCAAACATTTTACGCGTAATATATCGGCGGCGACGGCGACGACTACGACTGCGGTCTAGTCTGGTTGTCTGGGGGGCCGACAAAAGCCGAATGTGTATGGGAAGGAAAGTATATTTTCACGAGGCGTTTGTTCCAAACTTGGCCGGCGTCCCGCGTTTGCGTGGTGATTAACACTATCCAGTCGATCGGTCTGGGGGTGGGTCGAGGGTTCCCTGCGGTGGCGAGGATATAGGGGAGGACAAAGGAGGGAGGTGCGTAAACTATACACACACACACACACACACACACACACACACACACATATATATATATATATATACACACACACACACACATATACACATATACACACACACACTCAAAACCATATTCAAGCAGTGACGGGTAGGAAACAATTTTAAACAATGTTCACTGGTGTTTAATATAAAAACGTAATGTTGTATGATTAAAAATGCCGTCGTATTAAAGCGAGAACCGTTTTGTTTATATACGGGACACAAAAAGCCCTCTAATGAAAATCGTTACATGTTGCCCACTTAAGTACTGTCAATATCCTGAGTATTTTTATACGATAGGATAAAATAACATAAGCGTGACAATATATAGGATTTAACTTCCAAAGTAACATATTTAAGTACATTACATATTAAATACCAGTGAGCAGGTAGACATTTTAAACAGTATAAATACATAATATATTGTGTCTTCCTACACAATATAACAATAGTTGATACAATTTTAAACTTAAAAGACGAGGAAAAGTGTATACTTGTTCGTAAATCATAGTTGAATGGAAATGCTACTATTATAATAATTTATAATTTTTAGTTTAAAATAATTATTTTGTTTTAATATTATTATATTAATATGTAAGTATTTAGACAAATTTCATCAATATAATGTAAGCAAAATTTACAATATATTATATTTGATGAGGACAACTTTCAAATTTCAATTTAAAATATTTACTTCACAGCTATAGCTATTATTGAAATATAATTATTAATTAAAAATCAAACAGGATAGAGATAATTGATGTAATTAAATGACTAGGTTTTTCTTTTTTTATTTCAAATTACTCAATCATTTAGTATCTATAAAATTATATGAAATATCTACAACACATATTGTAACAATAGTCAAAATACTAAACATTATGTATTGTGACAAAATATATATAATAATATGGTGCGTACCTACCTAAACTTCAACGAAATATAGAGCACATTATTTAAAAAAACGATTCTATATACATCCATCAATCAATATTAATGATATGAATTACAATAAAAATATATTTTACTAGTCTATATTTAAAAAAGTCATACATCATCCACTATATTATTTAGGTTACCTACTATGTAATGTTATCATTAGGTAGGTAAGTAACTATTTTCTGTACCTATATTTTAGTACCTAGTATGTACAATTGATTAGAATTTGAATAAATTAATTAATTAATAATAAATTTAGTGATAAAAAAGGTGAATATGCTTAAAAATTACCCAAGCTGTATACTTAAAATATATAATTATATACTATTAGATTTAAATAATACACAAACAATAATAGGTGCATAAATACTATTTAATTCTAAATAACACATTGATATTTTTGGCAAAACTTTGGAAATATTAACTATATTTGCTGACAGCCGAAAATGTGTTGGCATATATATTTTGTAGGTTAAGGTTAATCAGTTTAACTAAATATATGTCTTAACTAAGCATGTAATGTGTTGAAGTGAGACACATTTTAAACAACAATAATAAGTAATATAAACTATTAAATATAATTTTCATATACACAAAAATGATAAAACATCCACTTAAATTTCCTATCTACTAAAAAAGGAAATATTAATGCAAGTATGTCATTTTTTTTAAATTTCAATGAATACAATAGATACTTATAGATCCAGCGATCGAAAGCCTAAATCCAAGAACAAGCAACATTTAATTTAAAATTATTAGTATTAATTATTTAAAAGAAAAACAACGATTATTCCCTAAACGTGATTTTAGTTTTTTGGCAAAAATTCGTTTAGTCTTCTGAACTAAAAAATCATTAATCTATTGAATATATCCTTTAGGTTAATCCGACAATACCTTTTCTTTTACTCAAAATCATTTTTCTAAAACAATGTACCATTGAATTAAAAATTGTTAAGAAAAATTCACCAATACCAATCACCCGTCGAAATAGCGAATTATTTTTTTATTTTATCTGCAGTGTATTCCTGCTAATAAGGTATTAAAAATATTAACTAGAATAAGTACAGAACTTGATAATCAAAACCAAAATAAACTTAAGACTGCAGTTACAATTAATGTTCCAATCTAGAAGCTGAAAGCTCAATAATGTTTTTCTTAACAATTTAATTTGGGTCAATACACAAACAAAGATTTTAGTATTTAAAACTAAATCGAATTAAGTTTATTTTCCAATTTCTTGTTCAGTGTAAAAAATTAAAGTTTTATAAATACTGTTTGGACCATGTGTGCTTGAAATGTATAATGTGTAGCTCGAGATCCGTCGTGCCAAATGTTCCATGAAAAAGATCTAAATATATCGAATTCTGGGACGCATTTACTCGTATATCATTAAATCACATATAATGTATATTTTGTATTGTATTGGTTCATAATGTTCATATATCTCGACCCGACATTATATACATTATAGACATTTGGATTGGAATTCTATATCATTAATCGAATTAAAAATTGACCCCTATTTTAGACTTTACCATATTATACCATGTGTGAACTTTCTACAAAATAATTTATATAAAACTATACAAAATACAGTATTGAAGACTACCTATTGTATTTTTTCGTTTTCCTCTGTTATCCGGCTCATCCAATGTATATTATAATTAATACTTTACAGCTGTAATACTGTATCCCTCACCAGTAAACTATCTTTGGTTTCCGTTTGGCTATTTATTTAACTTTTTCCCTGCATTTTAGAATAGTTAAAATTAATTACAATTTTTTTGATTCGGTACTCATTAGATAAAACAAAAACATTACACTGAAAAATTATATTAAAACCTCCTATCATTGATTATAGAAATTTTTTTTCTATAACCAATACTTCTATATACAAATGAAAACTAATAACAACAATATTGGCGATTAAGGAGTGCAGAAAAACAATTAAAAAATATTAAAGCCACGAGCTAGTTGAGAAACTAATTTAAATATAGTTAAATTTAATTAAAAGCATACTATTTCTTTAAATAACCCAGTGGCAGTATATATCTAAATATATTTTTTTTCCGCGAGAAATAATTGAACAAATATAAAATATGAGCCAATATGAATGATTGTAACTAGGATTATAAAATAAAAGGAGAGGATATATATATATATATATATAGTATATACATATACTTAGATATATATTTACACCGATTTATTTTTTTGAAAATGGCCTAATGAAATATTCAATTTACCTGCCTAAAAGCTACTGGAAAACCGAAATGACGCCCAAGTTATAGATTTATAGTTTGAACAATTTTACAGTGGAAATATGGACGACACAATTCTATTGCTAAGCGACGAGAAGCTATATTGCTCAATTTTATTATGCATTAGAAGCATTCTCAATAAATAATTACCATAAAAGCTTTATATTTCTCGCAACAGCCTATTAATTTCTCACATTTTAACAATAATGTATTTTAATGACTTAATGTATTTTATAAACGAATTAAATATTATTTGATTTATATGTTATTGAATTATACATAATAGGTACTTATATAATTGGAAATTTTTGAACAATAGGCGGTACGCGATACGATGATAAGTGGAAAGCGGAGCAATATTTATCGAAACCGTGTTCTAAATATTTTATTAATTAATTTTCAGTACGATCGATATAAATAATTACGCATATCCGCGCACATGCGTGCTGCAATTACCTAATTTTGAAATTGTTTTGCTATATTTTCCATACGATGCAGTATCCGAATTTCGACCATGGCGAATATTGCCAACTACCTACAATTTACATAATATATAAGGGCATGACTACATATATAAGTCGATAAACGTATTAAGTATTCAAACGTATGGGATATATCCGGTTTTTCACACCATTTCCGTTTATACAATATAATATTATAATGCAGTATATACATATATATTATAAACAGGAGTTAGTAAACGAATAGCGTGCAGGGAATGCTTCGCGTCGCAAACCAGCAATAATACTTCATATAACGCGACATAATAGTGTTGTCTATAATAATGTAACGGTGTCGGTTCTTCATAAATTACCCAACCAAAAGCCCATAATACAACACATGAGTATATGACCCTAGCCATTCAGGCACAACTGTATACCTACTGAGTCAAAAATAATAAAAAAAAAGTGCAAACGCAAGAAACAAAATTATAAGACGAATACATAAGCACATAAACGTGCGCACGTTGAATGGAAATCGAGGGATATTTGGGAAATTAAATATTCATAGCTCCTCTCCCCAGAAAAACTCATGATCCCCACAAAACTATCGGATACTTTCCAAAGTAAAATAATATATAATTTACAAAAGTTTCAAAGACAGCATACAAAAATAATTAATAAATATTCGAAATAATACTTTCCATTTTTAACGCATTCTATATGTGTTATTTCAGACACTGGATATAAAATTGATATAAATAATAATGAAGGATGTAATTTAGCAATAAATGGATATATCAAATGGGTTTTAGAACTCAAAAAATAAATTTATGTAGGTATATTGTATATGAATTATTAATTTTAAATGATTTTAAAGGTTATTGAATTTATCGAAATTCAATATTCAATTTAAAATGAATGTAGTCAAGAAGAACATCATACAATCAGAAATTGCAGATGAAAAGATGAGATCAGTTATGATGTAATAAAAAAAATCAATTTCAAGAAAAAAAATATAGAGGTATATATATGAATAATTATATGTGTGCGCGTGTCTGTGTGTGTGTATTATAGTATTCCAAACTTGTTCAAACTTTTTAAAGTAGCCATGTATTTGCCAATAAGTTTAGCCACTTGTGAACGAAGTTTCTCGACTATTATGAATAAAATACAGACATGGCTACGTCAGTAAGTATATATACCTAAGTATACTGCAGATAAGGTTAATAATTTATCTGGGTAGGTTTATTGTTTAAAGAAAAAATTTAAAAATTGGTGAAGAAAAAAGTTATTAGTGCATTTTTAATTAAAACTAAATACCCATACATTATATTTTGAAATGAACGTAATGACTATAACATTACCTAATTGTATAGTTAATAATTTTGTTATATACCAATATTTTACAAATAAATATTAAAATTACTATTGTAGGTAACAAATTTCTTATTTGTTGTCTTAATGGAGTATATTAGTTTATTCGATTTTTTAAGAAAAACTAACACCACCCCCTCAAAAAGGTTATTAAATCTCTATCTGTGTAGAATATTCGGTCGAGCTATACATTTCTAAGGGGACACTTGTTAGAGGACTTGATGCCAATACATAATATATACTTTTATTTCTTGGTGATGTTTGTGGATGCACAAACTAAAAATATGTATTTTTTACTATCAAAGAATAATATAAAATATGAAAAACGAAAAGATTTCTCAGTGATATTGTACACAAAAAAAAAAATATATAAATTTCTAAAGGATGATATTAATTCTAAACAGAAATTTGGTAATAAAATATTAAAATAAATTACTTCAACGCGTTATTTGAGCTCGGATATCAATTAACCCATATATTATTAAAATGTACATCATATCACTAATAAATATCGTGTAATCGTTTTACATTTTAGTGCAGTTATGC
Source organism: Drepanosiphum platanoidis (assembly GCA_948098885.1). Classification (NCBI taxonomy): domain Eukaryota; kingdom Metazoa; phylum Arthropoda; class Insecta; order Hemiptera; family Aphididae; genus Drepanosiphum; species Drepanosiphum platanoidis. Next base: position 4,550,472 of record OX402534.1, on the reverse strand, counting down.
AAATAGTTCCAATACTACAATATACTGACGTCCACAAGTACACGGGCGAATAAAAAGGAGATATTATATGTATATAAATTTAGTCCCGTTCCCGAGACATTAATTAAGGGTCTATACTATTACGAACTAGACCGGAAATTGGAGTCTGCGCGCGCCTGAAATTAGATAGTTTCGTCCCGTAAAAATCGGAACTCAACACGAATTAATAGGTAATATATCGCGATCAAAGGTTTCGATCTCTGCGCGGAGCCGCGTTATTTCTGGTCTCCGTTGCAGCGACGTGACGTCTGTAGCCGCCGGAAAACACAAACGATTCACTGTTTCGCCGGCAAGGCAGCGGCGACTACTAGGCGTCAGACGACTCGCGGGGCGAGCAACGTCGCTTCTATTCATAAACTACGCGCGTTTCGTACACGTCAGTAAACACACACACACACAAAAATACAGTACCACAAACACTGTACACAAATACACTCTTATAAACATACACACACTCTCATAAATACACGTAGGTACCATGCTAGGAACGCCATACGTCCCGTAGGGCGTAGGTATTCAAAAGCACTATTCCCCAAACAATAATAACTAATAAATCTGTAAAAATCCCGTCCCGTATTTTAAATATCTAACCCTTCGTATAGTATGTCCTCTGATTATAAATTAATTTTACGATTTTTTTTTTATTTATTCCCAATCGGCGTTATTAATCAGCAGCGGAAACGGTAAATTATTTTTAGATAAGAAAATCGTTTTCTGCCCATCGAGAATATTGTCGTAGGTATAATTAAACAGGTACGATATTATTACGGCGTGTGTACTGTAAATAGTTACACAATACACTGATTTCCCATACGCGCATTGCATCAAAAAAAGATTTCCAATAACATTTGAGTTATTTTACTGACTATAGAAAAAAAAAAAGTAAAGAAATAAATAACCAAGTGTTTTATTTATTATCCAATTCGTAGTAACTTTTTTCAGTCCCGTATTTTTATTTTTGAAATCTGGCATCCCTATATCACACACACACGCACCACCACACACAGATGACGCAACGAGCGACAGACTTGACGTGAGTGAGTGCGGTGTACAGTAGTCGGCAGCAGATATTACCGTGTGCGCGATAATATACTTTTTCATAAAATAACCATTCGAACGAACAGGAAAAAACAAACGTTGAATTTTATATATTTAAAAATCACGGCTTATTCGAAACATTTCCTAACACATCTACGATTGCCGAGCTATGTTGCGCGACAAAAAAATTATCATCAGACCAAATAATATTATTACTATTGAGAATGTTTTAAAAAAATAATAAAATATACCTTATGTTTGTTGGCGAATACAATAGAGTCAAACGTTCGTTTAGTGTCCCACATGTCACCAATTCACACTTCACAGTACACGAAACAATATTCTCTCTGGCCGGATCCGTTGGGGCCATCTTGACAAAGAAAATCTTTTACGAAAAGAAAGAAAAGAAAAAAGTTCAAATCCTCTGGAAAAAAAAAACCCCCTCGCGTTACCACAAAAGAATAGTCATGTTCGTGTAACCACATAGCAGGTTAAATTTTAAACATTTTATTTCGATAATTTTCAATTCCACGGTCGTACCGAATAACCGGTTAACGGTCGGTCGTGGAAACGAGAAGGGAAAACTCACACAGAGTACCAAGTTACCCCCCCTGTAGGTGAAGAAATCCACCGACTGTTTTTAACGCCGTTTGATAACATTGCCGTAATATAAATAAACAACGATCATAAATATTATTAAATTTTATAAATCGGCATGGGGGGTTAAACGCAATAATATTTTATTATTATTTTCGTCGGATACCCCGGTACCGAGGCGCCGCGAGCGGGAGAAAACGGTAATATAATAATAATAATAATAATAATCAATAATAGTAATATAGTAATAATAATAATATTAAAATCGTGGGTGGCGGCCCCCTGCGCGTTGGCGGCACTGCGACGGTTTCAGCTGACCCAGAATTGGATCGCGCCAGCAGCAACAGCAATCCTGCGAAAAAAAAAAAAAAAAAGAATGAAGCTGTAACTGTAGTCTGTACCGTTTATTGCGGTAAATTAATAAATATTATTATCGCTGTCGTCGTACCCGTCGGATACGTGTGCCGTCTCGTACAACAATACCCACAGTGTGCACGGTGCACCCGAACCGTTCCCCGAAGATGTCGGTGGTTTTGTGCGCCAACGTGACGTCGTGTATTGGTGGTGTTCCCGTCTTGCGAAACTCCGTTGTTGCTCAGGTAAAAGTCGATTTTCACCTCTGTACCACCCCCAGGGTATTGCACTGACGAGTGGGGAGGAAACAGTCCTTCCATAATCTGTCAATTTTTGAAATTATTCATTAAATCCTTTGAATGTCGGGCATTTTGTTCTATTTTGTCGTCTTCATGTGTGAAATTGTCTACAGATTTATAATTGTAAATAATTAGTTATTTTAAATTATGAATAGCCAAGAATAAGTATAAACTTTCCACCCATGCACTCGAAAATTCCCCTAGCCCTTATGTGCAAAATAACTCTTATGTTGTTGTGTTTCAGGTGTATTGTTAAATCATGAGCGTTACTATGGAACAGGCCAGTGCCTTCGATCCCGGTGAGTCGAGTGACCAGTCTGAGTAATCACTTACCACTAGCTGTGCACAAAGTTAATGCTGACATGAACATCACTAATTTTTATTTATTTTTTTCTCCTCCCCATTCAGCCTTGGCTGGCTTGCTGGAGTCGTTGGTTGGATCGCGTGATGCCATTTCTGCGTCCAAAGAAGAACTGGACTTCTTATCCAATCTGTTGCAAAGCAAAGAACTGCATGCTCTGTTCAAGGTGTACAACTCTATTGTCGACAGGGTTCGTGATGACCGACGTTGCTCGCCTGTACTGTCCAGTTCCATGCAAATAACTCTGGACGTCATGGAAGTTCTGTTGCCCAGAATTGCGCTTAGTGACACTTCCAGACAACTGTTCCAACTGTTGCAAAACCCTCATATTCAGGTATGCGTGCAACAAAGAGCTGCACAACAGTTGACTTGTGTTTATTAACAATCCCATCAAATCACTTTAGGGGCTTTTGTGCGCACATGATGCAGTAGCTCAAAAAGATTACTTGCCTCGATTGCCTGAGATTCCCCAAGAAATGGATGAGGATGAAGAGACAATCAAGATTGTACAATTGGTCAAGAGCACTGAACCATTGGTACTGATATGTAGTTAATGTTTTAAGCATGACAAATGTTATCCAACATGGCTGTACGAGCAAATTTTTTTGTTTATTTTTATTTAATAGCTTTTTTCACTACTGATTGGCATTTGCTTCTTGTAGCTTTTTATTTTTAAATGCCAAAATCTTAACTTTATTCTAGTCCACTTTTTGTTTTGTTTTTTGTGTTCGTATTTTATTTTGTTTTCCATGTATATATTATATAAACGTATACATATATATTTTTTATAATACATTTTTATTTTTATTATTATTTTATTTTTTGAAATTTTGCATTTCATTTTTTAACACATTCACAACCATAACTTCTTAGTGGTTAATCTGTTGTTTTTTGTATTAACTGTTTTGCAATTCACAAGGATGGGGAACCTGATTCAGCTGAACCAATTGTGGTAAGTAGGGTGAATAGGTTTAAACGGGTATTGATTTCAAACATACTGAACCATGATTAGGTGTTAAAATTGTGTCTACCAATTAAATGTACTGTTGAGTTGTACATCCAAAGCGTGACTGTATTATTTATAGATTTACTGCGGTTTATTAAACGTGTCATTAATTAAGTGAGCATGGGTTTGCGTCATTAGTGCTGTAATCTTTCACGGCCTAGTTTTTACTTAAACTTAATTTTCCCAAACTATTGCCAATGAATAAATACATTAGGATATTCCCTATTAGCCTTATAAGATCGCTCAATCATTAGTGTACATTGTTTAAAACAATAATATTTTCAATTTTTTTTTTGTCTTTTGTATGAATCCGTTTTAATTAAAAATTTAATATTGTAGGTTTGTTAAAACCGTGCGAGGCACAAAAGATAAAATATGTAAAATTTTAAACGCACATGTCCTAAAAGTTAAAATGAAACGTGATGTTCCAGAGTTCTTTAATTTTATTACTGGAAATATACTCCTACTAAAAACACCAAAATAAATTGTATATTGTCTAACAATGTTTGCATCAAATCTTTATGTAAAGAAATATACCCTGTAATCTCTTAATTCTCAAATAAAATGTTAAAAAATCTAATTAAATACATTTCAAAATGGACTAAAAAAAAATATGAATGCAAAATAAAATACTACACTCTTAATCTTCACTGTACCGAACTGATTTGTAACAATAGAGCATCGCATACATTTAAAAAAAACGATATAAGTTTCATTGAAATCCCGGCCTTACTTTTAGTAATGTATAAAAATTGTCCCATACTAATTAAATTTAATAGAAATTCAAAATTGTGTAAGGCAATTTTTACCATCGACAATTGATTTTCAAAGTAATAACATTCTAATCAGTAGCAATACAATTATTAAACAGACATTTGAACTACGGAACGCTTATAGCTGTGGTACTTTTAGCAATTTATGAAAATTACAGGGTGCCACGATTAAAACTGACGAAGAAAATGGAAAAATAATCATCGCGAGAGTCATGCACGGTGGTGCTGCTGATCGATCGGGTTTGATAAATGTTGGCGATGAAGTGTGTGAAGTAAATGGAATTAATGTCGAAGGAAAATCTCCAGCAGATGTACTACAAATATTGGTAATCGAGAATTAACAGTGGCAAAAAAATCAGAAATAAAATTTTTTATTTTTTTTCTACTTGTAGCAACATTCTGAAGGGACAATAACATTCAAGTTGATTCCGGCAGATCCAAAAGGTGGAGCACGTGAAAGCAAAATGAAAGTCAGAGCCCATTTTGATTTCAATACTGATGTTGATCCTTACATTCCATGCAAAGAAGCCGGCTTGAGTTTTACCAAAGGAGAAGTACTACATATTGTTAGTCAGGATGATCCCTATTGGTAAACCTATTTTTATTTTTTTTTTCTAAGCGGAAAATAAAAAAAATCTTCTAAAATTACAATATACTGTACATTGTTATGTATGTTATTACACTGTTTATTGTTACTTTTGAAAAATCTAGGTGGCAAGCTCGAAAAGAGGGTGACCGCAATATGAGAGCTGGACTCATACCTAGTAAAGCTCTTCAAGAACGTAAAATAATTCATGAAAGATTGTCGATGGCTGATCAAAAGAAAAAATGTGAGTTTGAATTGAAATTTTTATTTTATTTTTTTTTTATTAAAATTAAATGATTATAATTTGTTCAAATTAACTCTTTATGTATAGTTATTCTGATCGATAAAAAAAATATAATTTGTCATCTTCTGATGGTATCTATTCGTTTTAGCATAGATATTAATTAATCTGTTTTTTTTTATAACAAAATACAATTTATTGATATTTCACTAGATATCAAAATAGTCTAACTTTTTTCAAGTTTTTGTTTATGTTTTATATTAACTGTTAATTAATTTAAATGACAATTACACGTAAATGCTTGTTGATATTTTTATTAATTTGGTTCAGATTTCAAATTTGAAAATAATTTTCAAAAAAATTTTTGCAGATTAGTTTAAATATGATCAATAGACCACATTTAAGTGTGTTTAGAATAGTAGTTATTTTTCTTTATTTTTGCCAATTACTAAAAGTCAATTGCTAAAAATACCCATGTATTATGTATATATATTTAATAATATTTTATTTTTTGTTTTGGTTTTTTTTTTAAAATCATGAATTTAAAAAACAATTGATTTTAATGTGTTTTTTTTTACTTTTATATTCATTATTTTTTGTTTGTTTTATTACCTACCTAATATGTTTTTTGTTTAGTAGTGTATTGTGATTAACACTTGGCTATGTTTGCGGATTACAGGGGTCATGGATACCATTAATGGGGGTTGTATTGGTGGGGGCAGTATGACATGTTTGCCAGACCGTTCAATAGCCAAGGACCCATTATGTGGGTCTCTGGCCGCTCTGAACGATCTTGGTGAAGACATGGCGTCCGAATGTTCGGTACGTACACGTGTTAAAAAGGTTATCTATGACGCAGCTGAAAGTGATGACTATGACCGTGAAGACATTGCTACTTACGAAGAAGTGGTAAAACTGTACCCGAGACCTGAGCTTCCTCGACCCATTGTCTTAGTTGGTCCACCTGGTGTTGGCAGAAATGAATTGAAGAGACGCATTATGGAATTAAATCCTGACAAATACCATACACCTGTACCTCGTAAGTATTCTTTATGGCAACTCATATTTTCATTATCATTTGTAACTGAAGTTCTTGGATCAAATAAAACTAAAAACATCCAATATTTACTATTTTTATACATCAATTGTTATAATACGCAGTTTATACATTTTATTCAAATTATAATACATTCTAATAAATTTAAATTATAAGAAATACATCGATTATATTTCTACTTGAGTTATAAATAATTTATAACTTATTACTGTAATTATATTTTTAAATAAAATGTGGAACAAAAAATGAATGTTAAATAATTAATTAATTAATTAAATAACAATAAATGTTAATTAATTTTTTATAGATACATCGAGATCTCCTCGACCTGGAGAAATAAATGGCAAAGAATACAATTTTGTCTCGAGAGAATTAATGGAAGAACAAATTGCCCGTGGTGAATTTTTAGAATTTGGTGAATACAAAGGCAATCTTTATGGCACATCTTTAGAAAGTGTTAAATCAATCATACGTTCCGGGCTTACGTGTATAATAAATCCACACTACCAGGTATAATAAAAAAATTATATATTTTATAAAAATATTAATTCTTGTGTTAAAATCAATTATTTTCTTTTTAAGGCATTAAAAATGTTACGCACACCTGATATCAAACCTTATATTATTTATATTAAGCCACCACCATTTGATACATTGAAGTCAACTAGAAATGGTGCATTTGCAATGTCTACATTTGATGAAACAAACTCTAGAGGTTTTACAGTAAGTAAACATCAATTATTATGAAATCGGCCAGTTAAATATTAATATATATATATATAAATGTCTGTTTAGGATGACGAGTTTAATGAAATTCTAAAAAGTTCCCAACGAATAGAATTCCTCTATGATCATTGGTTTGACGAAGTAATTGTAAATGATGATTTTAAGTTGGCTCTGGAACAGTTGCTTGAAGCCGATCATAAACTAAAAACCGAACCATTATGGGCGCCTGCAGCTTGGTTACAGTAAGTTTGATGATGGTAAGCATGTAAATGTTTAAAATCAAAACGATTTTAAAACAATAAAACATTCAACATGACAAAATTATGTTTGTTCACAGTTATGTGCGGAACTAGTCAGTAAACTATACTCAACTCGCCACCAAAACAGTATTTATGAATATTCAATAGAACACAAAGAACTTCGACCAATAATAAAATAAAATAATCAACAGTTTTGTTCTAATTTCTAATGGATTTAGTTTTATAATTTTAATAGGTTTAAAAGAATACGATAGTTAAAGAGTAAAGAAATCGCTATTCTTTAAATGTAATATTTATTTATGCTTTTAGGTGGAATGTTAAATAATTTCATAATTTTTAATAATAGGCTATTTACGGTTGTGAAATCTAATTTAGATGATAACTAATCTATTTTTACCCATTTCTAGTCAATAATTTTTAAATGTCCCACATTTGTTGAGATTTTATTAGTAAGTTATAGGTTTTACGGAAGTTATTACAAATTATATTTTCTGAAACTATATCATTACTCATTATTTAGAATTGGCATTAAGCCTATTTTGTCTAAGTGTATTTTGTTTTGAAATAACTTTATTATTGCCAAATAGAAAATTTGTGTAATGGGCGATTCAGATATTGTACACGCCAGTTGTGAACCAACATTGCATTACTGTCGTTGAAAAAATGTGGATACATGCTGTATGATAATATAGATGTTTTATGTATGCTGTTATTATTGTTGTATTTCATTCATTAAACTTAACATTAAATGCCAACCGAACGAATAATTTTTTAATCTAAATTGAATTTGAGTGTTTAAATTTTTTTACAACCTGATGTGAACTTTAAAATTTAAGAATTATTTATCAACTAATTCTATTGATGAAATACATAAATATATACAATAATATTAGGGTACATTTGTTGAATAATATTGTGTTATTGTAACTATTTTTTCTTTCTACAAATATATATATTATATATACATAATATATATATAATGTTTAATAGTTATAACAGTGGTTTTTAGAATATTGAATTGAATTTTATGTAAACTGAACATTTAATAAAATGTTAATTTAAAATTGTTAAGATTAGCATTTAATATTTCACACATATATATAAATATCTGATATTTCTTAAATTAATCCACTTTTTATACAGTTATACCTGAGATCAAACCCAATATTAATTTTCGCATTGGTTTTCCATCACTTTGCGCGAGTCGTTACTTCTATTATAAAACCATTATGTTTTATTTCAAATTAGTGAACAATTATCCATTCAGCTATTATGATGGTATTATGCTGTCGATATCAAGGTGCTAGAAATGTATTTCTTTTAGTTATAATTGTATGATCAATGTGCCAAATCAATATTGAACTTTTTTGTCTATGGATTGAGTTGATTTTTGTTTGACATAAATAGAACTACATTCTAATTCAATCGTAACTTAAACAAATTATTTTAGTGTACTTACTAAATATAGATTTTACACATCACACAAAATTCACCAATGACTTCAACTCAAATTGTTAGCATCCCCATTGCTGTTAAAGAGATAACAGTTATATTTTATTGTTTTACAAAGAATGATGAGCAAGAATTGTTGTTTTTATTATATACAATAATAAAAATTTAAAAACCTATCAACTACAAATTTAATTGATGTGATTCAGTTTATTTTAATCAATGTTAAGTTGATCGTCACATTTTCATTGATATTTTCTATTGCATATTAAATGAACATGTTATGGCACATTACAAAAAACAATCATTATAATGAATTCGTTATTAAATGAAAATTTAAAATTATTAGACACAGAAGAGCCTCAATTACTTAATCATGAACCATAGATCAGAGTCTACGATATTTATAAATATTATAAATATGTAAATCATTTATTATAAAACTCGGAAATGTCAATGGTATTTCAATCTTATGATCATATTCATAAAAATAATAAAGAAATCATACACTCGATCTATGTTCAGACAAATTCGAATAGCTTAAAATATAAAAAAGTAACCAGTAGTTATCATATACTAGATGTACTTAATTTATAATTATAAAACCACGAGTTTAAATATGTAAATGAAAAAGATTACTTTGTGAAATCTGCACAATTCAATATGTGTTATCGTTTTACAATTCTTGTTTTATTTTGCTCGTTTCTCCTTTAAAATTTTCGTTTAAACATGATACGTCAGAATTTTTTAACGCACGATCTCTACATAAAAAATTTATGAGACCTTTGGTTTGATCATTAAAATACCAATGTTCAATATCCGATTCATAGGCTTCTAATAAGTCTTCACACTGCAAAAAAAGAACACATATTTTTATATTTTAAATTATTACAATTTCATTTGCCACTACAATTAATATTTATACAGTTATGCAGAGTATTTTAATACCAACCTGTGTTTTCATCGTTGTTATTTCAACTGATGGTTTGTCCCAAAGTTCATATGGTATTCCTAGTTCAACTTTTACACCTTTATTTCTATAAATATATACAAATATAATAATAATATTATTAATTGAACAGAATTTTCTATAATAATAAATATTTTACTTACTTTAGATTGTGTAATGTTTGAAAAGTCTGACTCATTCCTTTAGCAAACCGTGTACTGTCTGTTCTTTCTTTATGAATATTGTATTGTAATATTCTTTCACAGACGCCTTCTAAAGATTCAACTAAACGAAGTTCTCTGAAAAACAGATTTATTTGTTATAAATTACCAATTAATTATATTAATGTAAAACTCACGATTTTTTATACTCTTTTTTCTTTTTTGGTTGATCTACTGAGTATCCAATTTCCAAATACTCACTAGTTTTGCCCGTCTCTTGTAAACGACCCTCTAATTCTACTGCTAATATTTTACAAACTGAAAAATATAAACAGAATATTACGTGTTAATAGTTTTGTATTTTGTTTAAGTTCAATAACAAGTAAAAATTAATTTTTTTAAAAAATAATAAAAACCAAGTATAGAAAAATTATAATAACTTTCCATAAAACAAAAAACTATACATAGGTACATTATACAGACAAATAATGCAAAACTATCAGGGATGTTTATTTTTGCCAGGTTTGGTCCTTAAAACGTACAAGTACAAAATGTAGGCATATTATACAAACCTTCGCACTTGTTGGCATATTTGACTCCTTCGTCTGATGCACTGCTGCACATTGATTCACCAAAGAGTAATAAGAACACTAGCGATTTTATCAGCAGAAGCATTTTTAACTGTTTGATTAAATTTTAACTGAACAAAATGTATTCACATTCACATAATGACTAATATTCCATAGGCCGCATAATCGAAATAATCGATTATTATTTATTATTCATTAAGTAGCAACTCTTGGGGCTTCAGTCTTATCCGGTTACGACACGAACTGTATTAAATATGAATAGTTTTTGAAGTCAAATAATTATTAATAACGATCGTGATGAATTCGTGGTTCGTTGTAATTGGTATGATAAATAATTAATTTCCTGATCACTGACGACACGAAACAAACCAAACAAACCGAGAAAGATTATCTCATAGACGATTTACGTGTGTGTAAACATGTAATCTGAGAAGATAATAAATATAAATATAATTATTATTGTTATCTATTTCGACGACATAAGGTAATATTATAATAGAAGTTGTTACACGTCATATTACCCGAGTTGTAATAGAACAAAACATAATGTTGTGCAGTAAAAGTGAAGCAAAATGTTCGATGGATTTATGAATTGGTTCGATCGTTGACTCGTATCACAGTTATCTAACATTATGGTGCATATTTCGTCCGCTAGATAGCTAAAAGTACAAAATCGAAAAATTAATAATGCACGTCACCTGCGAATTTAACGTGCACTGAACATTTGAACAAAAATGCATTTGAAATTTCAAAAAACAAAGTCTAGAAATTAAAATGCACATGCAATTTATCTATGTTATACAAGATTTCCTCAATTCATTAGTTAGGTACCTACTTTGTGAACTATTTGTAGATTAGCATGATAAAAAATTGTTTTTGTGTGTGGTAAATTTTAGAAAATATGTGAATGAATAAAAAAAAAGCATGCAAAAAACAGTTGTGTTGAAAATTTTTACTATATCTAGTATTTCGACAATTTTCCTTTAAACGATATTGGTTATTTGGTTTTTATTTAAAAAAATAATAATCCTGCTGGATTGAAACATTCACTTAGATGAGAATTTTGTAGGTATTCTAAATAATATCTAAACATATGAAATTCGTACCTTTTTTGGGCATTTAAAATTTTCGATTTTTTCATACTTTCTATCGGTTATAGCTTGATAACATTTTTAATTTTTGATATTGAAACTTGAAAATTTAATATAAAAGATTTCATAACTAACTAAATAACCAACCCAATAAAATTATACTAAACTTGGCCACTCCCACCATACCTGGCAATCCCCCGAGACGCTTGAAGCGTAAATGGTGTCGCAATCTCACTTATAAAAATAATTACACTTATAAAAAAAAAAAAAACCACAGAAAGTACCATCGTTGGGTGGCTTCTATCATCAAATTTTTCATATCAAACAAGAAAATAATGTAACTCTCATCAAATATGATCATTGAGTCTAGTCTGATACAGATTGTGTATTACTAGTAAAAATAAAAAATCACACTACTTACGATAATATTAAATGACGAAACGAGCAGCGCTCTCTGACGACATCGTTAAACTAAATAAATTGGTTGCCATTTTCCCTATACCCATGGTCTATCTATAGTATATTTAATCTTGATATTATGTACTTAGACTGAACAAACTGAAACAGAAAGTTATGAGTGATTAATTATGATTTCAGTAAAATCAATATTTTGTTAGAATAATTATGATAGAAATAAAAAAACCACCATATCATAAGGAAAAATTCTCAATGATTAGAGGCAGTCAATAAGTTTTTGATAAAATAAATCATTTACTATCAGGAATAAAATATCATTAATTATCAGCTGTTCATTATATATTTATTCATATATAATAAATAAAATAAAATATTTAAAAGATCTAAGTTCTAGAATCTACATAAATGTAATTTATCAAATATATTTTCTCTTTTCTCAATTATACTCTGACTTCATAGTCATCAATACTAATCAAAACATCGACTATTTATTACCAATAGTTATACTATATATTATAAATAAAAAAAATCACAATCTTTTCTTTTAACAATATTAACACATTTTAACCATATTTTACAAAATACAAAAATATAACCAAGTAATATAAATCAAAATACCTATGCTTTAATAACAAAGTCTTATATATTATTTAACATCTATAAATTTGAGCGTTTTCCACATTAAATTTATTACATTCTTAACATATCTTAACACCTAAAAATACCACAGACCTATTACAAATAAATTTAGATCTATGGTTAATTTATAAAAAATTTTAAATAATTATTAAATTGAACGAATTTTCCTAATTCATTAGTTTTGATTTATTTGACAATATTAGCACGCCTAAAATCATCTGTGCGTTTTTTATACGTAATAAACATGGCCCAAAAGAATCCAACCATGTTATGAAACAGCACACGTAGCTAAAACAAATTTATTTTTATTAGTGAAAATAGGATTTTAATACAATACAAAATAAATATTTACCATTGGAGGTACAAATTTTACATTGAAAAATTGCACCAATGATACAATCTGCCAATTTGCTTTTAATATTGGCCAATAAATCGCATATATTTGTTTCATTGTGTCTTCGTGTGATTTTCCCTACAATAGAGTTCATTATCAATCATATATTTCAAAAGTATTGATTCTTTAATCATAGGATAGTTTAAACAGATTTAATTGTTTTGATTATAAACATTAAATAATTCTTACCTCAAATCTTGATAATACGTATAAAGAAAGAAATTGGTAGAACGGCGTAAATAGTAAACGTTCAATACCAAATTTTAAAAAAACCATTTTTGACGAATTTTCAGGAAACGTGCTCTCTAAAGATTCGTAGAAAAAATGAGGTACTGGTCCACCAAATAAAAGCCTAGAACAAATATGATTATTACTTATTAGTATCGACCAATGATATTATATTTAGTTTGTAAATGTGAGATGTTCAAACTGTTCAATAATAATTATTTAAATTGTTTTTGACCATGAAATATTCTTATTACCCGAACAATCCAAAAGCCACAACACTGTCCTGGTCGATCATCTTAGCTCCGGCAATATTTTGCAACGTGATATTTCCAAGCGAAGCAATAATACAACTGAAAAATAAAAATACATGTAACACGAATAAAAGTAATAATGAATATAATATGATAAGTACCTGGTGATAGATTTTGTACGAATAGGTCTTGTGTTCAGGCGTTCCAAATAAGTTAACACTAAACCTTGTAAAAATTCGGCAGGCTTTGAAAGTGCCATTTCAGTAAAAAATCTGAAGAATACAGATTTTACTCGTAATACGGTTTCTGTTTAACAATATGAAAATATAATTCCAGGATAGTAATGTCGTTTATAATAATATGCAACTAGGAAGTAAATATATTTAACTGTTATGTAATTAAAGAATAGACAGTCCAACGTTTGATACAAATTAGTTAATGATAAAAAAATAATAACAATAAATTATTAAATCATAAATCGCTTGTAAAAAATAATGTAATGACAAAAACAGTTTTTCGATAGCAATTTAAATAAATGTAAAATTAAAAGATCGAAAAGGAGAGTTATCGCCTTGAACGACGAATTTCACTGGCAGGACCTCGATCGTCTCTCTCTCACTTTCGAGTTCAACGTTCCAACTATAGTGATAGGAATAATCGAATGCAATAATCGAATCATTCGATTATTTAAAAATCATTCGATTATTCAAAAACATTGAAACGATGAAATAATAATTGAAGACATTCGAATGATATTGAACTAATAATTGTTTATGAACATTCGAATGAAAATAAATCAAGTATTTTAAAATGTACACCTACTCTCTAGTACTCGATACCTCGTAAATTCACGATTGAATAATATATTGTATAATAACAGACCGTAATATTATTATACCAAATGGATATATTTATTTTTGTGGTCTGTAAAATTTGTACGTTAACTTTCATTTCGTTTGTTTTTATACTTAGATTCGTTCTCGGTATGCCTAAATATTATTTTAATATTTAAAATCAATTAATAATTAAAATTGTTAATTAATACGTTTTGTATGCATTTTTTTACATAAAAATGATTAATGGTTTATACAACCACTCCGAGCAATATAAATAAAGTATTTCATTCGATTGTTTTTATTTCGACTACTATAATCGTTCGATTATTCGATTTTTTTTTTCGATTATTCCCATCACTAGTTCAAACCTTCAAACGTGTTTTTGTTTGTTTTTCACTTTCCAACTTCAGACATAACATCGCACGACGACGACGACGTCGACGACAACGACGACGTTATCGTTTTCAATTTTTCTAGGTCACGTCTCACGTGAGTGTTTTGAATTTTGACCACGGTTTAGACAACCGTGGTTTTGACTCGAATCCGAGTATTTTGCGGACGGACGCGTAACACTAGATCGCGCGCGACGTAACCAATTTCGACGATCCAAATATGCCGCTCGTTGCTCCGATTGTAAATAATTGCAATGAGTACTGCAGTAGACTCTTGTTTTCCCGCGGAATGATGTTATTATGAAAAACAATAGCGTGTGAAAAAGTTTAAATACTTCAATCATAAATTAAAGGAGAACGCGAAAAATTAACAAAATGGGATAAAGGTTTTTATTTTATTTTTTTTGTGAAAAAGTCAATCTACCTAAATGAAAAAATCGTTACCCAGACCGATTTGTGAATTTCTCATGCGGATTAACTGGGGAATTAGTCTATTAGCGCCACTCGAATTCCGCGAACGATCCGGAAGTGTGTCTTATAATAGTTATTATAATTATAATAGTTGCAGTTAAATAAATTTGTAATTTAAACCAATATGGACAAAACGACACGAATGCCTTTAACTTCTTACTTTATCTTTTAATCTAATGGTAGGAAACTATGAAGATTTTAAATAAAAATGAGATATAAGCTGATGGAAATAAACAGCTTTATTTTTTTTCGGACAAACCTCAATAAATGCCCTCTGTTTTATTTACAAATAATAATTTTTTGAAATTATGTATAATTTTATAATTATAACTTACATATTTTGATCATTGTTATTTATTTATGTAATCGATAAAACAAATTTAAGTTCAATATACTTAATATTATGAATGGCTTTTGCATGATCTATGTTAGTATAATATAAAACGTCCTTCGCAATATTGTAAATATTCAGAATAAACTTTGAGAGCATGCAAAACTTTCAGCAATATAGGGTACGTAAAACAAATTACAAGGTTAGCGGTTACGAAGGTCACATTATAATTATATATACACTAGTGTCCTAGTGTACATTTTACAGGATATCAAATGAATACAGTTCAATATTCAAAGTTCACCCCGTAGTTTTTATTATTTATTCATATTTAAAGTCATTTAATAGATCCATAGTTATTTATTTAATTAAATGAGTCCTATTTATTATATAACTAGTATTTATATTATATACTTTATTAATTGATGTTAAATCTAAGTGGATCGCCAATCGACAATTCCATATACCCTAATTAAAATAAATAAAGTATTCTATAATACCTTAATGTATAACTTTAGGTCTTTATCGTAAAACTTCTAATTTTGAAAATCTTCGATGCTCGTTTAATTTATAGACTGTTAATACTTCAATTTTTATATTTTTCTGATATAATTCGATTCTTGATGAAAAAATCGAACTTATTTTGATGATAAGCCTTCAGCTATCACTTGCTTTATTGTATTGATCCAACGAACACGTTGCACTAGACTCACACAATCACACCTATAATACTAGAGGGAAAACAATAATTATATAAAGCAAAGTTTAGTTAAAAACACCGATTTACTTAAAAATAATAGTAGCCAATAAGAGCCTTCAATATTACAACTTACCATGATATACCTAAATACCTTTCTACGTTACATAATTTCGTTGTTTCGCAAACTCCGTACAGCCCATTAGCAAACCCTTTTAAAATTATTCTTATAATTATACGAGTTTCAAAATTGTTATTTTTCATTAACACGACTCTGCGGAGTGCGATGTTGTCATTTTTTTCAACTTTATCGCGGAATTTCGGAAACGATTTGAAATCAATCCAAATCCAAATTAATTGATTAACTTATACTTATAACTTATAAGTAATAACAAACAACAGTCATAATGGATACCAAGAAAAACAATAAGCATAAGTAAATGTATATCGATATTCGATATAGGTATATTTATTATATAATATAATAAATAATATTTATTTATCATAAATGGCCGTACTTATTTCTACATTATTTTATCTTTTAGCTAGGGTTTCATCACTTGGATGTAAAATATAGATTTATTATTGCAATAATATAACAAACTATCGGTCGTCTTGTTATCTTGTACACGTAATGCAATTTTGTTGGTATATCGTATTATTATTATTATTATACGATTACATTGTCATTACAAAAATAATACCGAAAAAAATCTTCCCTACCAGTGTAAAAGGCTCATAATGGGTTGTGCAAAAATAAAAAGTAATATCATATGAGTATGTGCATATTATGGTATGTGTGGGGCCTGTGCCCTGTGAGGTACTTATACATAATACGCTCTGTCCATACAGAACGACGTATAGAGTATACCGCGTATAGGGTGTTTCATTTAAAATTCAGAGACTAAATAAAGAAATTCGTCACGTGATTGTAGACGAATCGAACTGAATCGGGTTGATATCGTTACACACGTGTAGAATTTTTTTACAGAGCATACCTATAGTACCTATATACGCATGGTAAACAGCGATAAATTTGCCACAAGGCTGCGTAGTTATTGATAATATCGGTCCGAGATACGCTGTCCGGCCGAGCCGGCGATATCTAAACCGCGTGAATTCGTTTATTTATCGTATAATAAAAATACCTAATTGCATAATAAGACGTAATAATTACTGTTTATTTCGTATGATCGTCTGGACGAATAACGTTTGTCCTCCCAGAACTCTTGGGAACAAGTAGTAGGTACATACATATAATATCTTCATACAATCGTCAATGTAAACGGTATAGATATCAACAATAATAAATTAATAAATTTCAAACGATTAATAAATATTAACACGAGTGTGTCTCGTAAAATAATATTGTGCGTTCCGAACGAAACGTCTATCAGGCGGTACCCTGTACAAACATTATACGCGTACGTTATATTATATAATATATACCATCACGTGTGTGCGTATAGTATGTGTGCCATATAGTAATATATAGTATTATCGCGTGTGTATAATTATAATACAGGACTGGCGCAGCAAAGGGTGCGAATAATGTTTGCGTTGGGGTCTCGTAGTTTCGTCTCACCTGCTGCGGGCGCGCAGGAGAACCATTGGACCGCGGAGCCGATCACGTTGCGGCGCGCGACCCCTAAAAGCTTAACCCCTCGCGCGACTGCAGCAATCGCCCACGCAGACGTGACGTCACCGACGCGCGGTGTACGCGAGCGTCGAGGGGGTTGCGACGGCGGCGTGGCGCCACGCGATCGACCGGGCTCCACGGGACCCTCACCCCTGCGGCGGAAACCGGAGAACTGCCCGGCGTCGCGCGCGCGCGCGCTCGCCGTCCCGCCGTCCGTCTCCGTTATTCCTGCGCGCACACCGCGGTCGAATAGCAACCGGGCGCCGGTGAGTTCGGTGGCGCGCGTATAATATATGTAAGTGTATGTTATATTATATAGTCCGTTCGTAACCTCGTGAATAATACGCGCGGCGATAGCGGAAAATAACGTTTATTACTGTATACTGAAAATCGAACGCGATGAAAAATCGTCCGTGACCAATGTATTTTTTTGCGATTTTTTCAAGACATATTTTAACGCGAGCGCGAGTGCATCGGACGTCGGGTGTGTGTATAGGCTAACGGCGACAATAAATAAAAAACCGTCGGGTGGCACTATATTACTATATGATGTATTGCTGTCGTTGTGGTCGTCATAGTCGCTCGTGATTGGAGGTGGTAGTGGCGGCGGCGACTGCGTCTGTGGTAGGTATAAGGTGAGAAACCTAAACGAGAAGATCTTAACTGGTAGAGCGGCGCGGTCGAAGCGAAGAGAGAGAGAGAGAGAGAGAGAGAGAGAGAGAGAGAGAAGGAAAGAGTGAGAGAGTAAGGTAGGGAGTGAGAGAGGTATTCCTGCAGGTATACAGTGACCACAGCAGAGATTAGTCATCAAGGTCTATGGCTCGGGTTGGCTACGCACCACAGCAATACCGGTTTTTGCGCGCGTGAAGGTGGCCGAGTGCGCGTGTGTGCGCGCGTGTGCGCGCGCGTTTTTGTGTGAATGTGTGCACGTATTGTATTCTCTGTTTACAATACACCTGCAGCTGCCGTCGGGATCGAAGAAGGTGCATGGCAGGTAGACGATGACTGTCGTCTGTCGTCCATTTTCGTGTGGTCCGCTCCACCGGCGTGTAGTGTTTCGTCGCTGTCCGTAACACGTTTATTATTATTATTGTAGTCCAAAAAGGAGCGGGTCCGCGATTTTTTACCCCCGGCGAGTGATTTGCGCTCCGACACGCGTCGATAAGACGGTTTTTACTCTGGAAAACCGTCGCTGTTGCGTCCGATAACGACGGCCCGGAAAAATGATGGTCACCGTGCGGGCCGGAAGTGCCCCTAACTTGACCGCATGCATCGAAGTGGACCTGATCAACGGGATGTCGAAGACCGGCGAAAAACTCACTCAGAGGTAAGATTGACTGCTGCGATTTTCGTTTTAATATTAGTTCAACATTTTATTGTACCAATGTCCAATATATACACGCGTATATATTGGTAAATAGGCATGCTAAACCCCCTTTGCGAGTTACGAGGCATTCACTTTTTGAGTGTGTCCCAGTGTTCCACATCACTCGGTTATTCTTCAAATAGCATTCGACAATCTTTTTATCGTATTCATTCACAGTCATATTAAAATATACTGTTAAGTATATAATGTTCTGCGTCTATGTTGAAAATAGATGTTGTGTTGTTACTTTATGGTTTAAGGGTCAGTTCAGTACGTTTGTTTTGTGAACCAACTAGTCTTGTAATGGAATTGATTTGGGCACCTATAATGGCTTTTATAAATCAAGAAATGTCTTTAACATACTCTACTTGAAAAAATTCAAATTTATTATTTAAAGGTATGGTAAATCTGGTTTCCCAACAAGAGGCCAAGAAATAGGTGTATATAGAATATATAAAGGTAGTGTATCTACCTGTATATTATAAGCTATATGTATAAATAGGTGTAATATAAATTTTATTCATGTTATGTGCGAATTACACCATATTAACGTAATTTGTGGTGTACACATTTAATTATTTCATAATACATATTATAACAAAATATCTTATAAAACAACACTTATTTACCTTTTACTTAAGTAATATAATAAATGCTTTTGAGTCGAATTAGATGTATAGATTTAATAATAGTTTAGGAACTCATTAATATAGGAAACATGATATAATATAATCATTTTTATTAAATATAATACAATAGATAGTTCTTAACTATCAAATGTATTATAAATTGCAAAATATTATTACTATAAATTAGTAGATACAACACTTAAGAATCGTCTATGAAAAATAAAATTACAGTCTTATTTATAATTATTTTACTATAGTTTGTTAAAAAAATATTTAATTCGTTAAAAAGAAAAAAAACTTGACCACTTTTGCACTTTTCTTAGCGCAGACTTGTAATAAAAGTGAGTGGACATGTTGCCATGGTAAAATTATTAATTATATACTAATATACTATCAAAAACTATGAACTATTTATGTTATTTATATTTTAAATTCTGAGAAAAGTGAAAAAGGATTGGATTTACAATGATATGTTTTTACTTTTTTTATGATCGATCCAATAGTTTTATATTACTTTACTTTATTAAATCAAATTACAAATAGCTTTTTAAATTAGACCAAAAAATGTGCTTGACAATAATAAATTACACTTCTTTTAAGTATATATAAATTCGTTTATTTCTTTAAAATGTTTTCAATTACTCTATCCATGCCAATACATCAACAACTAAAGTAATACAACGAACAAGAGCCAAATATATAAACTACAATAATACATTTTATCATAATCACATTACATTTTTAAATGGATTTTACTTAAGAAAATTAAAAAATTATTTTTATAGTTTCTTTTATTGCATAAATTCGTATGTATTATAATATTCTAATTGCCTTGTTGATTTTCTGGACTTAAATAAATAATGTTAGCTTACTAATTTCTAATAAAAAAATATAATCTGTAATAATCTATTGAAAATATGTCTACTTTTATAATGCAATCATATGACAATCATATTGTCCCTCAAAATAATCTTTCGTTACAGTAAAAAAATAAAGCATAATCTTCATTTTTAAATAAATTGTTATCAAACTTAATAACAACTGTCGTCTGTCAATTACGAATACACCGTAACTTATACATATTATTTATTCAAACCTGTAACATATCCTATCTTATATCTAATCCACACGTGACGTTTAATATAAGCCCTTTAATATAAGTTTGTTTATAGTACTTATACGTGTAAATGTGCAATGTTAAACAATAATCCCAAGTAATAATTTTTAATACACGTTAATTTCCTAAATCTCAACATTATTTATTTGTAATTATTCAAGTATAATTTAATCATTTTATACTTTGAACTTCAAAGTAGTATATCGCTATTTCAAATTATTTTAATTTAAAATTAATTGAGGTTCACCTATATAACCTATATCATTTCAACATGTTCATCTGTCTACTAGTAGTTAAAAAAAACCATCGCATCAATCAATAATAATATTTGTTAAATTGCCACGTGTCATAACAATCACGTGTGTATCATAATATGTAAATTATATTGCCGTCAGTTTTTCTCGCGAGCGTAAACCGTTGCAAACGTAATGACAACGGTACACACGTATAAACAAGCGCGCTCGCGTATCCGTGTAGTAGGGACGGTCAGGAATTCAGGATACAAATCGAAACTTATTATAATCAGACATAATAAAGCAACGTGGACGAGTATCAATGACGTAACAAATTCAATAATTATGTTACCTATTCATCGAACCACGTGCGTGAAACTTGTGGAAAATGTTTCGGGCGGATTACAAGAGATATTGAAAACCTAATTTCGTTCGATTTTTTCTCATACGGAAAACTCTTCAGCTGTCCAGTCTAATGTGAAATAATTTATGATGTAAAAAAATTAATTATAATTTTTAAAATGTTATAAATCGATTGCCGAGGGTTTGAATAGGAATAGTTAAAGATAATAATTGTTCGACCGCTCGATCGTATACTTAAAATACTGCTCAACTTCGCCGCTCAATTTCATTAAATAATAAATGATTCACGAGTCATTTAATTCCATGTTAATTACTGATAAATCGATTGCCAACCATGGGCATAAGTTTGTTCTAATACGATTATTTTAAGTTTCGCACGAATTTTAAATTCCTTTCGATTTTCCTAAAAGATTTACGCGGGTTGTAGAGAACGTCTTTTGGAATTTCTATAGAATGCAAATTCCATTTATGCATCGCAGTCGGTTCGTAGGTACAGATCACACTATAATAACATTTGGCGGACGAAAAAGCAGTTTGGACGTTTTTTTTTCAACGGACACGACAATAAGCCGGATGTGGGACTCGAAAACAGCAGGGGGCACAACTATTCAGACTGAAACGTTATCGGACGAAATCTGACGAAAGCTGACCGCTCTCGAGCGCGAGACAATAGCCCCCTGAACGGTCTTTATCGCCGCGGCAGAAGCAATCGAATACAATATAGTACATATTAAATTGAATACCTATACAGTCAATACAGCCGTCAGTACACGTGCACCACACGTCATCGGATACACGTTAATGTATAATACGAATTCGCTTATTACACGTTATATACGCGTCTTGTCGTATAAATAGAGTGTATAATATTTTGTATTTATGCGAGAATATAATAATATTAAAAAAAAAGAAAAATTTAAAAAACGGTTCGCGATCCATATATACCGCTAATTGCAGTAGCGCGTAAAATATATATATATATTTATGTATATGTGTGTGTGTACACGCGCGTCTGCTCCGATCACGTGTGCCCATTGTCGTCATTTGTTTGCCTTCGAGAAAATTTTTCGTTCCGAATATATAACATTTTTGTGTATACACACATGCATGTTTATTAACATATAATCACACACGCGCGCTTAGTGTACAATGTGACGTCGTCGCCAACAGTTTTCGAGCCCGTAATTGCCCGCCGCCGTCGATGTGGGTAACAGTTAACGTTGTGGCGTTTGAGCGTTTGCCCGCCGCGGTGAGGTCCAAACTAGTCCGCGTTCGGCTCTGACGTCTGCGTACCCGCGACACGGACACGCGCGCGCGTCAACGTCACCATAAGATATCGCGAACGGTCACCCCTGACGGCACACACGTCGTCCGCCGACGTCATGGTCATCAAGAAATGGTTCCTCCGCAGACGGGCCAAGCAACAGCAGCAACAAGGCGTCGCGCGGGACGCCTGCAGCAGCGCGACCATCAGCGAATCGTCCAACAGCGAGTATTTTTCCAAAAGGCGAGTTTTGCCGCGCGCACTTTATTGTAATAATACGTATTTCACTGTAATTCGGAGGCGTATAAGCGCGTGCGCGCGTACGCGACGATTTGCGGTGGCGTGGGTTCGGAGTGAACGCGCGTTTGGCGAGGCGAAATTTCGTAAAAACGCGGTGGGCACCTGTTCAGTAAAAAATCGTGACGTCTGAAAGTCGACGGCAATGCGAATTCGACGGTTGTCTTTGATTTCTCTAGTGTGGAGCCGGCCGTGGGCGGGGGGGGTCCATTCTTCCCTCGCATCGCCGGACGCAGGTACGCGTGGTAAATTATTTTTATTTTTTTTTTTTTTGATCTGCAATATAAGTTTTATAAAATACCTATCTGGGACACCGGGTGAAATATGAATAATAGTTCTGTAATAAAATTAAAATATAAAAGACACGCCACGATCGACTAATAAATGCTTTATTGAAATCGAAAAATATTTACGAGTATATTACAATCTATGAATACGGCAATAAATTTAATAGGTAGATACTAAAAATGAATGGTTATCTGTTCAAATAAATACCATAAAATTGTACACGAGACTGTATATTTTATTCAATAATTATGATTTAACGTCAGTACCTATGTATATAATAAATTCTCGACAACATTTTTTAAATATGTGCATATTTGGTAGGATGTTGTAAAAAGCTACATTTTGATTTTTAAAAGGATTTAAAAGGTTATGAATTTATCATAAAATTAAACAATGACATAAAACGTATTTATTATTGTGTGTATGTGCAGGTACTACTGCGAAAAATATTACGACACAGAAGCTAATACTAAATTGTCAGAAAGTTACTATAGTTGCCAACAGGTTAAACCTATTAATAAAAATACTATACTCGTATAATAATATATTATTACAATATTCTAACCTGACACGAACAAAACTGATAACCTATTATACATAATACCTAGGTATAGTCTTGTCGTAGAAAAAGAATATTGGTCTTTTAACCTTTTGGCTTTTTATTATAATTCATTATTTTCTGGTTTTATTTAAGTGAACACGACAATATGAACAATTAAAATACCTATTATATTGAGAACGTTGCCTTTAATGGACCTTGCAATATTTTATTTTTTCAGAATACATTAACTTTATGTTATGTGCACTATAACTAATTAGTAATTACACTTGAAATATTAGATAAAAATATTAGGTGAATTAATTAATTCAATATTTTTTAATATTTTCAAGTTATATTAGGTACTTAACGAAACACATTTATGTCTCTTAAAAGTGACGAAGTTAAATTTTGTGTATCTATATAATATTGATATAATTTTATATATATATAAAAAAAAAAGGTTGCAAATTTGCAATTACATGTTATTATTGTAAGACCATAAAGACAAAAGGAATCGTTTCTTTTACCTATGTATAATTAATAAATATTTTTAAGAAATAATGTGAAAAAAAGAATTTTTATTTTAGGTGTAGATTAAAGTATCTGGGATTAAAATATTTTTCATTTATTATTTAACATTACACATTTAAACCACACGAACTTTTTGTCAATATTATTTTGATAATATCATTAGTTTTTAAAATGATATACATATAGAACATAGGTACTATTAATCACATCGCATATACGTCTAAGTTATCTATAATTCATATACGTATCTTACGGATATATGTTAGTACCTTATTAAAAGTTTGGTAATTTTAAACTTTTAAAGCAAGGTTTGAATTTTTTAGGGAGGGCAGGGAATCGAACATCTGAACGTTAGCACGAAATTCGTATTCGGTATTCACTATTTTGTAATTAAGTCAGCAAATTCAAATGCAGTGTGGCGCACTGAAATTTGAACGGGATTAATAAACTAAATCTGATACTTGCCTATTCCCAAATAACATGGCCCAAATACCCTTTACCTATACCCTTCACGAGCTACCCAAAAGAAGTAGCGACTATGAAGTATGAACCCTCCGATGTACGCCCGGTGGTCGGTACGCCTCTGAGCTCTGATCGTCGCCAGTAATCCAGTATACTATAGTGTATCCGAAACGTTCGAAAACAAGGCAAACACTGTTTGTTGGTATTTACATTCTCAAAACACACACACACACACACACACTGGTGGCACACAATTTACTGTCGTTTCAAATTAATTTATTATTATTTTTCTCTCCTGCTCTCCAATCGATAGAACGCAATTCTATACTGTTTCCTCGTATTTAACTGCGGAGCGAGTGTAATTATTTTATAATAACAATGAGTGCGACGTTCGGTCCCAAGGCCGCACGACGGCGTACAAGTCCGCGGTAATCACGACGACGATGGTAATAATAAATAACAGGAAAGCGGCGAGATGATAATCGTTATTATTACGCGAGGAAAATGTGATAATAATAATGATAATGTAACAAAATATTTTCAAGTCAATCTGCCCTGGGTAGTGGGAACGCGATCGGAGGGGGGCACCTGACTCGGCGGTAGGAGACCGACGGCGACGTGTGACGACTGTGACGCGCGACGACGTTTTGTGCGAGCGATATCTGAGAAATAAACGCGCAAGTCTGATGTCCGGTCCAGTCCAGTCTAAACGGCACTCGTATTCACTCTCGACTTTATCGGCCGCCTGTCGTTTCGCGCAGTCATCGTCTAAAAATACTTCATTACCGTAATTCTTATCGTTATTTATTCATAGTACCCGAAGCCCACGTGCCCGCGTTCCTCGAGTTTTTGAGGAAATTTCAGCCGAAGCCGTCGTTTGCGTTCGGTTCTATTTTCTTTTGTTCATAGGTGTTAGTACTGCTCACGTCGATTTCGTATTATTGTTGTTTTTCTCTCTTCCGAACCGCCGTTGCTGCATTTGTTCCGTCCGCGTTTTCTCCACGTGATGACGGTTTATCCCTCGCTCAACTTTGTCATTACCAAATATTTCTTTGTACGAAGATCGCTTACTCGAAAATCGACATGAATTATTGTTTTAGCGACATATTTATCAAGACTATGCCGAGCTTGAAGCCTAAAGAGAAAAAGTGAGTGACCGATTTCTGGTACTATAGTGATTTTTTCTTACATATCCATACCCACTTGACTTTTCTCGTTGGTATTTTATTAGAAAAGAAAAAAACAATCTTATTTATTTGTGCATTTTTTTTGTGCAAAACAATTTTTCATCTAATTGCCCATCGATAGTTTTTAGTTTTGTACATATTATTCAATGCCGCGCTTTTTTTCTTTCTAACTTGAGTTTTAATTGTTCTACGCAACTTCTTTCTAGAAATCTTGTAAGTAGATTGTGGTATTGGGATGTTATATTTTGATTAGGTAACCAAAGAGTTTCTGGGAAATTATTGAAAAATAAAACAACCAAGAAATTTAAAATCATTTGTTTTCAATTGAATAATGTATCCAGGTTTGACTTTAAACTTATAAACATCAATGGGTTTAACTTAAATGTTTAGTCATGAATTTGGTATTTTTTACATTAAATATTTAGGTATGTACTTCATTTTTAAATATTTAAGATATCTCTAAATGGTCTTTGCAATGGTCAGTAGTGACTAGTGAGGTCATTAGTTAATAATATAGATAACTTCACAACTATCTTATCTTAAAGTATTTAAACATATTTTTACAAATTTAAAAATAATATAACCTGGGATATTAACAATTTATAGAAATATAAAATAATAGGGGACCTAGGTATAAATTATTTTCGAGGTTATTCTATTATTTGTAATAAATTATAATAAAATAGGTTTCAGATAATTATTTTTCATTTTATTTTACATGCATTCAAATATCTGTTAAAATATGTGTTTAATAAAATTCTATATCATATGAATATTTGAAATGTTGCCCTTGCCTGATTGAACTATAAGATCTAAGTGTTATGATGAAATGCCAGTCAGTTAATAGTTTTAGGGAATTTCATAATGTCATTGTCATCTACAAATAACTATAACAAAACTACTTGTACTAAATACAAACACACAGAAGTAATTGTGTTACACTTTTTTGCAAATAACTTATTTTTTACAAGACATTTTCAGTGTGATAAACTAAATTGTTTTTTTAAATTTTAGATGAGTATCTACATATTTTTAAAAAAATTTTTAATAACAATTTATGTTGTTAGTTCTATGATTTCATATGATGAAAATAAAAATGTTTGATTAAATATTTTTTATTATGTCTATGGTCATTAATGGTTCACAATTTAGATAGTACTGGATGATATATTGATATTCTGCATACATGCTGGCTAATAAATGTAAAGAATAATATTAATTGTACATTTTATTGGTACCTTGTATGCTCAGTAGTATTTAGAGATTTTTCATGGTTGAGATCATTTTTTCCAACAAATAGTCATGTAATGAGTTTTGCCTTCATATCCCCCAAATATATATAACTATAGTTAATATTTATAATAAAGCTTCAATATTTTTGAGGATATATTTTAATTATTTACTGGATACTTCTGTTGGAATTTAGCTAAATAGAGTACTTTGAAATTATTGGAAATATTGTATTTTCTTATTTAGAGAGTTCAGAGAGCTTTACAAAAACCTGTATAGGCCCCTATAATTTTTTTAAATTAAAAATAATTTATTATTATATAATGTATATATTATTATTTAATTAATATATTCTTTTAATTCTTTAGCTATTACTAGTAATTGTATACAAATCACAATTATGGTTCATAGCTGATAATTAAACACTATGTTATCATTAAAAAGGAAACAAGTTTAAATGACTGGTCACTGATTATAATAGTGTAATTAAATATTTGTATATTGTATGATTTCAATATTTTGTTCTTAAGTAACATTGATTATCATAACTTTTTAAATTTACATGTAATATAAGTTCAAACAACAATTTATATAGTTATATGACAGTAATTTATTTTTACTAATTTTAAATGTACCAACTAATGTTATTCTATTGTTCAAAAAATAATTTTTTTCAATCACAACCTATTTTCCAAAAAAAAATTAGATAATATTTTTGATATTTGTTTTGCATTTCTCTTATCTTTACAAGGTATGCACCTATATTTTATTACTGATGAAATAAAATTTCGATTGTATATTATAATAAATATTATTATAAATAATCATAGTTATAAATAACAGGTAATAAATTATTATTTCTAACTATTTATTATTTGAAAAAAAATATTCAGGTTTATTATTATTAGTTGATAATTGATAAGTATTTTAAAATTAAATTATTATGATTACATTTGACTAACAATTGATTAGAGTTATTTACTGATAGTAAGATATTCTATATGTATATCTTATATATTAATTACTATGTTTTCTCTTATTTAGTATGTTGTGCATTCAAGAAGAACTTGGAAATCTAAGCATAAAAGATAAAGAACCAATCAAAGACAGTGCCGTTGGGAACAATAAATTGGAATCTGATGTATTAAAACCAAGTGGCTGGTTTGATGGATTGTTAGGATGCTTAAAACCAATGTTGGGAATTATGGGAAAAGGAAATAGCCATGATCATAAATCTTTCCAAGGTAATAATTTAAAGTTATTCAATTAATTAAAGCAGAGTGGCTAAACATAAAAATGTGACAGTGCCAACATGCTCTGTCACCTGTTCAAACTTGACCATGGGTGGTAACTTTCTCTAAGCTGGCGACTATCCAGAGAAAAAATGACCGCTATATTGTCTATACAGAAGGCAATAGAAACCATTACACAGTGTAATTTCCCAAGTATACTTAATTGTTATATACAACAATTAAAACTGTTAGAGTAGGCTGTTCTCCAAACCAACCTAACTGTTGTAAAATTAAAAATAATAAATAAAACATTAGGTACTTAGTAGCGTATTTTGTTCATGCAATGTTATGATTTTATGATAAACATATCTTTATAAAAAAAATATAGAATGATTGACTAATTAGTCTTTTCTTTGTTGTATAGATGACTGGGATATTCCGTTTGAATCAATTAGTGATTTGCAATGGTTAGGTTCAGGAGCTCAAGGTGCTGTATTCAGTGGAAAATTAAAAAATGAAATTGTTGCAGTGAAGAAGGTGCGTGAACAAAAAGAGACTGATATAAAACACTTGAGAAAACTTAATCATTCCAACATAGTACAATTTAGGTGAAAATTTTAATAATGTCATAATTAACATCAGATTATTTATAATTGCTATAATTTTATTTTAGGGGAGTATGCACCCAAGCTCCTTGTTATTGTATAGTAATGGAATATTGTCCATATGGACCACTCTATAATCTACTTAGAGATGGTGAAGAAATACCTCCTATTCGACTTGTATCTTGGGCCAAACAAATTGCATCTGGCATGTACTATTTACATGCGAACAAAATAATTCATAGAGATCTTAAAAGTCCAAAGTATGTAGGAAATTGTATAAAATATCTTATATATTTGAATTTTGTTTAAATTTAATTTTCTTTTTCAAAAGTGTCTTGATTGGACTTCAAGAAATCGTGAAAATCAGTGATTTTGGAACGAGTCGAGAATGGAATGAAATAAGCACTAAAATGAGTTTTGCTGGCACTGTAGCCTGGATGGCTCCTGAAATCATTAGAAATGAACCTTGTTCAGAAAAAGTAGATATATGGTTAGTTCTTTAGAAATAATACTTTATATTGTTTGATGATTTTTGTTTTTAATCAATTTTTGTATACATTTTAGGTCATATGGTGTAGTTTTATGGGAACTTATGACTTGTGAAACGCCATATAAAGATGTAGACTCATCAGCTATTATATGGGGTGTAGGAAGTAATTCTCTACACTTACCAATCCCATCATCATGTCCCGATGGTTTCCGATTATTAATTAAACAATGTTGGGCAGCAAAACCACGTAATAGACCATCTTTTAAACATATAATGATGCATTTAGATATTGCCAGTTCCCAAGTGCTATCAAGTACACCAGATGAATATTTTAAAACACAGGTATAAAAAAAGCATAGTTTATACTCAAATTATAATATTAAAATATTAATTTTTATGAATAAACATTAAGGTGAAATATTTGAAATACTTTTATATTTTAGGCACAATGGAAAAAAGAAATTCAAATACACATGTTACAAATGCAGACTAATGGAAGTCATATTTCTAAATTTGAAGAAGATTTAATTAAAAAAAGGAAAAATGAATTGAAACATGCGCAAGATATAAGAGAACATTACGAGAGAAAATTAGAGCGAACTAATAATCTTTATATGGAGCTGAAAGCCGTATTATTACAATTAGAACAGCGGGAAAGAGATTTAATTAGGTTAGTAGCTTTCTATTATAATTTATTATACTACTTACTGTCAATAAATGCTATCATTTTTTTATTTAGGAGAGAAAAACAACTCTCGAAAGTAAATAAAAAACGACTCGTCAGGCCTTTATTAAAAGCTCAAGACAAATTGAACAAACAGGATAAATCAGATTCTACTACTACATCGCCATCATCACCTGAAAGGCTTTGTCAAAAATATGACTCTGTAAATATCTTTAAATTACATTTTTTTTTTTACAATTATTTTTCTGAAAATTTGTTTATTTATTAATTTATTTTTCTTATATTTTTTGAATAGCATTTAACCAAAGCTACACTTTATGCTCAAGTAAATGGTGATTCTAATAGACCTGAATCAATTGCTGTTGTAACAAAACAAACTCAACGAAAGGCCCGTGCAAGAAAAGCTCAAATTATATGCTCAATTGTCAAAAATAAAAAGGTAAGATTAATGAATATTTCATACCAAAATGAACATATTCTTCATAAACATTTGTTATAGGCCGATACTTTAAAAGAACCTACATGGAAGGACTGTTATCAAACAAATAGCAATAAAGTCAACAGTGAGACCCAAACCGAAACTATTGATTCAGGACTTCAACAAGACATGCTTAATGGCAATATATCTGACTCTGCTCATTCTCAAGTAAGTATTGACGCTTAAAGACATAAAATTTGATTTTACTATATATTTTTTAATAACAATAGGGTGAAGATAGTTCTTGTAGCAGTGGAGTAAGACTGAGTGATGATGAGCATTTAGATAGACTGGGCAGACAAGTTAATGAAATACTAAACAATAATAGACCAACAAATATGGTTGATTTGTCAGATTATTACCAGGATACTGAATCTAATTATAATTCTAATTTTAATCTTAGAAGGAAAAGGTAATTTATTAATAATTTAAATTGTATAAAAAAAAAATGTTTAATACTCATACATTTTTTTTTAGTGCTGGCCGACGTCCAATTGGTCCTGGTTTACGAGTACGTCGACACAGGACGACACAATATTATCAAGAGCCAAATGGGAATTCTTTTTCATTGAGTTCATCGACTGAAGTAAGACTATAGTTTTTGTTTTTAATATGGAACTATATCTGATTAAAATGTTATATTATTTATTTTGTACAGAAACATGATTTCTTAGAGGCGGAAAGTTCGGCATCCGACTCTGATATGAAAGATATTGATCTAGATACAAAATTCTATAATGTGCCTAATCAGTTTCCAGTTTAATACCACGTATAAAATCATATAATAATTATTGTTATAACTATGGTTTTTAAGTTAATTATTCTATTATTGTTTAATATAATCAGCATACAAATATTCATGTTTTTCTCTAACAATCTCAGATTTAATACAAAGCTATTCACATCCAAAACTTCACATTTTTTTAGTATACCTAGCATACCTCAATCAAACATTTTTGTTTTGTCCTACAATTATTTTATACTTATTATTGTATTGTACTGTTTTTTTTTTTTTTTAATAATGTATTTCTAATGAGATATTTTTATTTTTTTAAATTGTCATTAACAATTTTTTTTTGAAGTTTTTTGATGTAACAAATACCTGTGATTATATAAAACAACATGTCAGATCACTTATATAACAGCTTGGAATATTATTTTGATATAAACATAAACACATATTAAATTTAATGTACTTAATATAGTTCATAAACAAACAAAAAAAAATAAAATAAATATTCATTTTGGAATCATATTTGCTCTTCATAAGGTGAAAAGTAGATACATAATAATATTGCACAGCTCGTTATATAAGCAATCAAATAAATTGACGTAGTCATTTTCAATGTTCGTACTGATCGTAGATAGTTGCTTAACGATTTCATGAGCAATAATTATTGATCTCTTTTGCCATTTATAACATTTGTGATGTAAATTAATTTGTAAGCAATAAGCATACATGTTGTGTATTGTTGTAGACTGGCCTTATATTAAGGCAAATTATTATTTAGGAAATTATTATAATAATATTGATATTTTTAGGCTTTGTCTCTTTATTTTGTATGCTGTATAGAAAAAAAACCATTTTCAAAATACAAAATTTGTTTAATAGAAGTATTTATTTTTATTTTTTGTATATTTACTATTATACCTAGTGGGTATATTGATAAATATGAATTTTACATCTTGATGACATTTCAATGCAGTATGAATTTTTCTAAATTAAAGTATAATAATATGTCTTTGTTATTTTTTCAGAAATTTAACAATTTTTTTTTTGTTTTTGTTTATGCAATTAACTTGTTTCTCGTGGCTTTGTATTACTTTACTAAACATTATTTAGTTGAAAATGTATACCAAAGCATAAAGTATGTTGTACTACTCTATATACTAAACTACTAAAGTCACAAAGTTAATTATAAAATTAGGTATAGGTATACTGTATAATTTATAATATAATCAAATATATAGGTACTTACGAGACGTCCGCCAGCTTTTCTTTCTCAGCTTAATTTCATGTTTAATCTATGTTGTTGTTTTCAAAATTTCGAGCACTTCACCCACGAACGATTTTAAATAAAAAGAAAATCTGTCACCTCGACCGGCGACAATCAATCAAAAAAAAAATGTTCGCACGCAGACGATCGTTTATAATTTAAACTTAAACTATTAACCAACAACGAAAAATTCGCGTAAAACACGGCACCATTACAAAATGACGGCGAGAGACTATAACGGTCAACGGGCGCCGAAGAAAAATAATCGTAGCCATTGACCGTGGGTCCCAGGCGGTAACGTCTGTTTAATACTCTGGTAACGTACATTTCGTCGAGTACCAGCCTATGTACCGAGGTAAACATGCGATATTTTCAATGCACAAGCCCGGGTAACGCCTCGCTATATGCAATATATATTTATGTTATATAATTAAATACATTTACATAATACGTTAAAAATCATCCCAACTTCGTGAGATTTTCATTCAATGACAAAGTATAATGACGGCCCGGACGATACCGGGAAATATACACGATAATCAGATGTATATATAAAAGTATATAGTATAGTATAGTATATACTATATATATAAATATAGGTATTAGGTACTCACCGGACGTCCGCCATCTTTTTTTTCTCGGCCTGACTTCAAGTTTGATCTACGCCGCTGTTTTCGAAATTTCGAGCACTTCACCCACGTACGAATTTATTTTCGTCACCTCCACCACGGTGGCCGATCGGCGATAATCGATTGAAAGAAAATTGTTCGCGCGCTGACGATTAACCAACGACGAAAAATTCGCGAAAAACACGGCACTACTAGGCGACAACGACGGCGGGAGACTAAACGGGCAGCGGCCGCCGAAGAAAAATAATTGTAACCATTGACCATGGTCCCAGCCCGTGAACCACAGCGGTAGGCCTCGGCCACAGCAAGCATCTCTCTGTGGACAGGCAACTGTCTAGAAATTTGAAACTCTTGAAAGAGAGAGAGAGATATACCACCATTTACCCTGTGCAAAAAGCAACGGAAAACCATCCCTCTCCGATGTATAAGTCTGTCAAACCAACATTACCGTTGTAGACTTTGAAAAAAAAACGAATAATGATAATTATTTGCAAATTTAACATCAAACCGGAAGGAGACGAAGCCGGCGGGCTATATTCGATATTTGTATGTTATATAATTAAATTAATTTACACAGAAAGTTGACAATCGCCCAAATTTTTATTCAACGACAAACAATAACGACGGCCCGGATGATACGAGAAACGTAAACGTTAATCATATATATATAGGTACTCACGGGACATCCGCCATCTTTTTTTTCTCGGCCCTATTTCACGTTCGATCTATGCCGCCGTTTTCGACATTTCGAGCACTTCACCCGCGTACGATTTTATTTCCGCCGTCACATCGCGGCGGTGGCGATCGGCGACTATCGAGATATCGAAAGAAAAATGTTCGCGCGTCAACGATCGTTTAGGCGATTAACCTACGACGAGAAATTCGCGGAAAACGCGGCATCATTACGCGATGACAACAGCGAGACTAAACGGCCTAAGGGCAACGGCCGCCGAGGGAAAATAATCGTAACCATTTACCGCGATTCCAGGCCGTATACCAAAGTAAGTATGGTCCAAGTACTAAGGCACCGGGCCCGTCGGACGACGACCAAATCGTATACCACATAGACACAGTACCCAGGTCGCCTCGAAACCAAGACCGTTGTAACCAACTTCGAAAACACGGTTATACATAGAATGCTTTTCATTTATATATATTTTTTTTTTTCCATGACGTTGGGCATATTATTATTTCAGACACCGGGAATGAAGAACTTGCATCGCCTTGACCGTTGTGACGCCGGGGGCGTCATGCTTTTGGGCGAATGGCCTGTAAACTGGGGTTGTCATTCGACCCGATTTCGCAGGGATACTACCGGTTTGGATAATGTGGGGTTGCGGTCGCTACCCCCTATCGGTGGCACCGATATGTGAATTTGTTTTCGTGCGGGTGAACAAATTACAACTAAACAACTTTAAAGTTTAAACAATTTTTTTTTAACAGTACAAACTGCATGTGTTGCGATTTATTTTAACTGAGCAGGTGTAATTTGTATAGAATTAAATTTTTCGGGAGGAAACACATATTATATCACCAATAAAAATCAACTTGGCTAATTTGACAACATTTTTAACCCATATTGTTGCATATTTGCAACACGTTTTATAAATGATATTACACCATATGTATTATATTTATCGATATGGAATATGTAGAGCTATCTATGAGGTTATAAACAAACTAATCAATCATTTTTACCATAGTTTTAAAAAGCTTAAACATTAATGTATTTAATCCGATAGATGGCGCTATATGTGTTTAATTATTCCCAGTCCCGTATAGGACACATATTATACAATTATCAAGTTGGCAGACCTATTAATCTAAGACCGCAACAGTGAACACTGATAACAGTGACAGGGTAATAGGTTTAACCTCAAATTTTCAATTAAGATAGAGATAAGAGAGTGGTTTTGGTACTCTATGTTCGATTCAATTTTGTATTTCCATATTCAACATCTATTAAACTGAAAATAATTTTTAGTTCCGTTTAATTCAATCGATCAATCGAAAGACTGAATAGTACAATTTATACTAATTTTAATTTTAATTGAGTAAAGTACTCTTAATACTTATAATGTTTTCGAAATCACTAATGAGTTTGTGCAGACAAGGATTAAGTTCTTCAAAAATTGTTCATAACCTATGTAAGTTCGTAATGATTATCATTGCGCATAGTTATTAGGCCCTGGATTTATTGTGTAATGTTTATTTAAGGTGAAAATACTAACAGATCTAAGTATAGAAAGACATCTAAATTTGTTTACTAAAAACATATTCTTTTTTTGTTTTATAAACATGAAAATGTATTACATTTCCAACAGTACTATCTTTTACAAGAAATTAAAAATTGAATCTGTTTTAAGTCTGAAACCAATGTGTTCTGAAGTATCTGAAGTCAATAGCTTTGCTCTAGCTGTCTTATTTGGTTAAAAACTGAATATGAGACCTATTACTCTGTTGCAGTGGCGGATAGGACTATTTATTATGTTACTGGGAACTGAATTCAAGGGTCCCTAATTGAAAGAGTCGTCAAAAATGTATTTCGTTTATAAAATGTATACACATTTTTATAATGATATTAACTAATACATAATAATATTTATTGCGGGCCTTTAAAATATTTAATATAGTTTATTAAACTATTAATTATAAAAATAATTTTTTAACAATTAGTTTTATAATTTAAACATTAAGAGTTAGAGCCCCATAAATAAGTACGAACAGAGTTCCTCCGAGAAACTCCCAATTTCCCGATAGGCCTATCCTCCACTACTCTTATGATAACTATAATATATGAGATAACTTATAATAAAAGTAAATACTATTATTGAACATTTTTGTTGATGCTTGGAATCTAATTATAAAGGCGGGTCCACTGTACTTTGTATGTGAATGTGCACTTATATTATGTATGATTAGCACATCTAGATTAAGTTAGGTACCACCTACATCTTTTCTAGAGGTTGAGAACCGCTACTTTATATTGTTAATATATTGAAAAATATGTATTTGTTTAATAGCATCTGCTTTTAAGCTTAAAATAATAATTTTTAAATTTTATTTTATTGTTTGTAAAATTTAGGACATATTTTTTACTTAATATAATTATTTATATGTTTAGGTAAACGTAATTTATATGAAAGTTCAGCCCTTGGAGTAGATAAGTATGAATTCTTCCGAAGCAAAGTAAATGATCAGTTTTCTGATTCGGATAAAGACATGTTTCGAGACCGTATGAGTTCATTTGCAGATCCGGAATCAAATAGTTTAATATTTACTGAAGATCTTAAGCAAATTGTACACATGATAGGAGACAATGAAAAAGATCTTGTACTAATCGAAAAAATGATGAAGAAGTAAATAGTACCTATATAATTTATTAGTTTGTTAAAAATCAAATTTTAAATTATATAATAATTATTATAGATACCATAAACAAAATCAAGGATTACGATTTGGCAATTTCACTTTTGGTCCAGTGGTTATGCGAATGTACTACTATCTTAATAAACCTGATATTGCATTACAAGTAATATAAAATACTCTTGAATTATCTATTTTAAATACTGCAGATCTTAAAATAATAATAATTTTTTCACATATTAATTGCAATTATTTTAATGTAATTTAGGTATTTAATGACCCAGAAATGGATGGATTCTTTAATCATTTAAGTTCTTATCAAATTTTAATGGATTTATTGTTCAGAAATAATAAGTTTGATGAAATATTAGAAGTATATAAGTCAATACAAGAAAAGCAATTACAAATAGCCAAGTATCCCAAAGGAGTTATGATGTTGGTCTTTGCTGCTTGTTATAAATTGGTAAGATTTACATAGGTGGATTTTATATTTACCCAAATTACTTAAGTATAAATTAAAATTTACAAAGGTTTAAATAAAAAAGTAACAGTAGATCACAAATTTAGATATTAAAGTTTGGAATTAAACTTTAAGTTTGTATAGTCCACTTTTTTAATGTAATGTATCTCAATATAGAAAAACTGAAAACTTGTCAATAAATGTCTATCCAAATGGAAAAATATCAAATTAATTAAATTATGATAATTTTATTTAAATTCGTAATTAGCTGATGAATTACCTATGTTCTATATATCAATTACTTTTGATACAAACGTAAATGTATTTAAAAGTTATAATTTATATACCTAATAATTATTATATAATAATAAAAGATATTATATATTGTAATATTAAAATAATTTACATATTTTAAATATATTTTATTATATTACAGAATACGGCTGAATCTTTTGAATATGCTTGTAAACTATGGAGTGAACAACAAGAAGCTGGTCACGGTCCTATAAGAAAAACAATAACTTTTTTTGCTGCAAATGCAATCAACCAAAATAGTCCTCATATTGCTTTAGAAGTAATAACATCAGTGCGAAATCAAACATATGTAACACTTCGTAACATAAAAGTAGTTGCATTATGTGATCTCGGTCGAATTGTTGATTCGTTGCCCCTTCTCAGAAGTGTTCTGTCATTAGATCAACCAATGACAAATTCAGCAGTAAAACAAACTTTTTGCAGAGATGTTGTAAGTAAATATATATGTAACTATAAATTATTTTTCAAAGAATTTAATTTAATTATAACTCAAACATATATACCTACCATTTATTTAAAATACTTTAGTGATTAATTTCAAGTATTATTTGTAGTTTTAAAATATAAAATTTAATACTTAATTTATTTTAAAAAAATAAGCAGCAGTCAGTCCTCAATATTCATGACAATAATGCTTTTAGGCGTATTTAGACTTAAAAAATTAATATTTTATCCAGGCTCTCTAAATTTAATTGCAATTTTTTCTTATGCCGAGGGGGAATCATTAAGAAAATTGAAAACATATCAATTTAAAGTACCATTTTTCACCAATTTTTGTTGGAAATTTTGATGTAGATTTACTACCAATAAATGTTAATTTATTAATTTATTAATTGTTAAAAAAATCTTTAATTGTAGTCAATACCATCTAAAAAAATGGAAACTGAAAAATGTTGAACTTCAAAATCATAACATCATAATTAGAAAGGTGAACGAAAGCCCTCCTTGAGAGTTATATATCCTACACATATAGTCAAAAGTTAATTAAGTATTATTTTTATTTAATTATTTATCAAACTTTATTTTCAATTCTGACCTTTACAAGATATTATATTTTTAAAACATTAATCAAGACTTATTTCCAAATATATATTAATAATAAAATAATGTGTATGTACCTTTATGACCTATAAAGAGTTCTAAACATGTTCTATTATCTATACACTACATTAGTTTTGTCTGTAGAAGGAAAGATTAAGGAAAAGCATTTAATTCAAATTACATTTATCAAACCATTGTTTTTTTTTAAGTTTAGCATTAAGTATAAGATATACAAATTAATAATTAATTATATAATCAATCCTACTAAATTATGTAAATTCAAAAAAATGAACATACTAATGCATGTTATGCTAAACATGGAACTATTATTAGGTAATTAATAGAATGATGTGTTGTGTCCTTTAAAGTTAATCTATACCTACTATTCGATAATTTATTGAACTTTCAGTACTTTCATTATAAAACTAAGTTATAAAGTTTTAAATTTAAAACAAAAAACATTATACACGTAGTTTTAGGTGTTTAAAAATAAATATAATATTCAAATAAAAGTATATTTTTGTCTTTATGGTATATTGCCAAAGTTTACCTATTACATACTAGAGTTATTCTCTTTTACATTTAATAACCCATTTACAATGTGACTATATTTATTGAGTTAAACCAAATTTGAGTTAGTAAATTTAATTTATAATTTTAAATTTAAATTTAATTATATTACACGTACTTAAAAAGTCCTAGTTTTTATATAATAAAATACATTGTTTGTGGCTTTGATAAAAAATATATCAAATTATTAAATTGAATTGAATGTCAAGTAATTCAAGTTACATTTATTATATTAAAATAGAATGGTCAATTGGTCTAAATTATTTTCTTGATCGACATACAAAGCTCACATTAAATAAGTTAAATTTGTTTTAGAATGATTCATTATTTTTATAAAAATATTAAATAAACAATAAAATGCAATATTATATTTTATTTTTATTTCCATTCTTATGTGTCAAGTATAATTGAAAAACTAAAATATTTGTTTGGCACAGATTGGCCTAAACTTTTTTTTCACACCATGCCTATTTAATAAAATAATATATTTTATGTATAAATATAAAAATTATTAAATGTGTTTATTATTATATTTATAATTTAGATAAATATAGTCAAGGCTGCAGCTGAAAAATTGAACGATAAAGAAGTTTCGATGGAATTGGAGAGAATATTAAATCAATTTGAAGAATTAAGTTTGGTTACAGAGACAGTAAGTGACTTTAAAATTAATTTTATTCCATATCATAATTTTAATAATGATATCTGGTGTTCACTAACACATGTTAAATCATAACATTATTATTAAATAAGTTTTATCCAACCGATGACACATAATTTTATAAATTATTTCCTTTTTGCAACCTCACATTTTATTATTTATGTCTTTTAATTATTGGTTTGATAATATTTTTTTCAGACACTCGACAGTCTTTTATGTTCAGAAGTTAAAATGGTCGAAAGACCAGATTCCAACAGAGAATCTACAGTATCAGCAAGTTATCAATCTGGCCGACCGTATAAGAAACGAGAATTTAGACGGCCGGGCATTAGTGATTTATTGTAATGCATTTATGTTAAATGAAAATTATTTGTGTAGATTAAAAATGTATTGTTTATGAAAGAATAAAATTAAACATAGTTTTTATTATTGAAATATAAACAGTTTGTCCTTTTTATTAGTTTTACAGGTAGACATTGGAACATTATATTTTATAAATATTCGTACAAAATTTATATTATATATATATATATAAAAAAAAAATTAAAATATTAATTAGGTTGATACAAATACAAATTTCACTATTGCACACTATAAGTTAAACACTATCAATTTTATAAAAATGGAATTTAACAGAAAAAATACAATTTAGCTAATAGGTCGGTAAGTAGATAATTGCTTTTGTTCCTTATTATTAATAATTATTTAATATTTCCTATGAAATATATTTAATGTATTATGAGCTTAAATTATTAGGTATGTTATTTGAACATTTTCACAAATTGTTGAATCATTCAGTAGCATCAGTTTTGCTTACCGAGTACGGTTCTGGAACAACATTGTGTCCACTATCAACAATTACAATATCATCAACTGGTTTGTCTCGAGAATCTGTACTAGTTGATTCCACTTTTTTAATCGTATTCTAAAAATGGATTAAATCAATTTTAATTACATGTCAATTCAAATTGTATGTTTTATAAATATTTACCATTCCTTTGATGATTTTGCCGAACACAACATGACGACCATCCAACCAAGATGTTTGTTTAGTGGTAATGAAAAACTGAGATCCATTAGTGTCTTTTCCAGCATTAGCCATCGACAACCAACCAGCACCGTAATGCTTAAGCTTGAAGTTTTCATCGGCAAATCTCTCACCGTAGATACTGCGGCCACCGGTTCCGTCACCTTTGGTAAAATCACCTCCTTGAATCATGAAGTCTTTGATAACTCTATGGAATTTACTGCCCTTGTATCCTTCCCCTTCTGGTTTTTTTGCCAATTCAATGAAGTTCTTCGCAGTCTTGGGCACAGTTGCTCCAAATACTCCAATTTCTATGCGTTGCGGTTCGCTCGAGCCCATTTTGATGTCAAACCATACCTAATTTATCGTAAAACAATGCGGAAAAAGAATACAGACAATACAATCATACTTGAAACAATGAACGGTCTATATTTTATGAGACTTCAACTTACTATGTCAGTGACCTTAGGTCCATTATTCTTAGACTCGGCTTGGCTGTACATCACCGCGACAATGGCGAAAATCATCAGTGGTAAGAGTGTCCATTTTAATAACGTCATGATTTTATAAGTAGATGGCATACAGTTTTCAGGAAAAAACTAATGCAACAATGGTAAACGACAGTTGCTTGAGTGAGAAATGAACACGTAGTGTAGAGCCGACTGAAAAATAGTATGAAAGGATTGGTCGTAGATAGCGGAAGTGTTGATGTGGACAAAAGAAACGATGTACCCACTAGTCACTGCCTGCGGGGCATCACGACGAGAAGAGTAAAATCGTTTCAATATCTCCTTGACTATCGATTATCGCTGACCAACACCGATAGCTCATGATTAGCTATTTGATAATTATTATTTATTATTATTAACAATAATAAACTATATATGAGGTATGCCTTGGATAAAACGTTTCAATTTCAATTTCCATACCCGTGCGAACATATTTCTTTGTTTCCGTAACAGTCGTCAACGATTTTCGTGACATCGAGTAAAAATCGATCGATTGTATCCTTAAAATTCTTTTGGTCCTCGTAGTTTCCATGACGTAGAGCCGTGTGTTTATGGAACAGTAAACAATAAACATTAAACACAGAACACTTGTGATTCCATGTTTATTTCTTAAACGTTTGTAGTTTCAATTTTCTGTTACAAATCATAATTGTAAACAGCTGTGCCTATACTTATAGATCATGATTTTTCTTGCACGTTGATTATATTTGACTTTGTAGGTGTTTTACGATTTTACGATGTTTTCTTTTTGACAGGAGAGGGAAATGGTTCGCGATTTATTTATTTTTCATAGCAAACAATAAACATCTATAACAGACGTCAGATAATTCAAGTGTTTTTAAAATTAAAACACACTTGTGTTGGTAATTGGTATAATTAAGCGTAGAATGAAGACGAAAGGTTTTGAAAAATTGATCCCCTAAAACAAATAAACTAATAATTATTGTCGTAAAATACCGATTTTTCGACT
Source organism: Drepanosiphum platanoidis (assembly GCA_948098885.1). NCBI lineage: Eukaryota > Metazoa > Arthropoda > Insecta > Hemiptera > Aphididae > Drepanosiphum > Drepanosiphum platanoidis. The sequence goes on along the minus strand of OX402534.1, from coordinate 4,508,057 downwards.
TGTTCGAGAATAAACAGATGTATTTTGATACGTCGCGGACACGCTCGACGTGAGAACACGAACACAGTAGCCGAAATTATCTCAGGCACTGGCAAAGAACAATAATTGGTACACCAAGTACTTGAATATGCTGTCAAATTTTAAATTTCTTATGAAAAAAAATAACGTACTATAATATATAGTGTGATATTTAACATCGATTTTAGCGAGTACAAACAGTCAATCATAGATGGCAGCTCGTGTTGGTCGAAAATTAATTGTTTTCGACCAGTGCAAGAGCACGACAGTTGTGCTCGGAGGAAAAAGTAAAATATTTTTCGATAAAAAATTGAATCTCATTTACGACTTAAGATTTACACAAGTTAATTTAAAAACCGTGGTCTTATTGTTTTAATCTATAGATCTATAGGCTATAAATATATATAGTTAATATAGCTATAAATAGTATAACTATAAACTAAACAAAGTGCTATAGCTATAGTAACTTAAATATTAGTTAGAACTTAAAAAGTATTTAAATTAATTTTAGTATATATAATAAAAATATTATTGCATAATGTGGAATCCAAAAGAAAAGATTTAAATAATTTTTACATTTCGCTGATCCAGTAAAACTAAGTCTGGACTTGCCACTAACAGCTAGGGAGCACTAATAATAACTTTAAAACATACAAACATTTCGTAATAATCTCTTTTGTTGGCAATTTTTAAAGAAAATAACTATTGATACCTAGATGATAACCTTATATTGTATTTTTTGCAAAGTATTAATTTGTATTGTTTTTCACTGAATATCGATAATGACCAGTTCTATCTTTATTTATTATTATGACATAGTTATTATACCAAAACAATGAAAATTAATTTAACTGAACAAATACATGATAAAATATAAAACTATGGTAAATATTTTTCTGTCAACATTTTTCAATGTAAGTAGGTATCTACTCATAATTATTATTAATTTATAATATACTGTAAAAACATGCAAGATACGACCACTAGCATAAACATTTAAATCAATGAATATAGGTGTAAAAATTGTAAAATACAAAAACTTATGGATCGTGAAGCTGATTAAAGTTCATTAACCTGTATTTTTGCTACTAAAGCAAAATACACCCAATTATTATCTTAAACATATACTTGAACATAGGCATATGTGTATATATATATACTGTTAGTAAATTAAAATGCACTTCTATTATATTATTCTTCTCACAATAATTGATACGTTGGTGCATTGCATGTTAATTTTTAACACGTAGTGAACTTTTGATGCACATTCGTTGTTCGTTCTCGTCGAAGGTTAGTGGTACATTCATGGTACATAAATTACATATATTTTTAAATACAGACAAATTAATGTTACTTATATATACTTATATTTATATATTTTAGATTATGTGCAGTCACAGCTCAAAACTTGTAATTTGTTGACATGTGAGGTTATGTTGGTGAATAGTTTCAAATATTGGCCATTGAAAATAATCATTTGTAATTGTAAGCTACTTATTATATTATAATTATTATAAAGTATATTAATATAACATCGTATACACTATACAGGTATTAATTATATTATATTAATATTTTCATAAAACATTATAATAAAGTCAATTTTTCCTACCATTAACTCGTTGGTATAAAAAAAATAAATATTCTGTTTATATTATATACCCAAAGGATTTAAAACTTTTAAAAATCAAAACATTTTTTATCAATAATTTTTCATACTTGGAATGAATGTACTTTAGATTGATAATTTGCTGATTTTCTCGAGAGTTTACTTGGAACCAGTTATGGGTATCGTTTTTATCTTACATCAAATGTTTAATAAATAGTGTACCTTCCACCTACATTCTAAATAATAATCAAACGATAGACAAAATTGATTTAAAAGATGGGCTACAGATGTACTTTTGGGTGAAGTTTTATTACCACGCCCGTTATATGCAACGATTGTTATTGGTTCCGACGAGATGGAGATGTTATTGGTGCTGGCGTTGGCCGCGCAACTGCAGCACTCGGCGGTGTCGGGCGCGCGGATACTGGCCGTCGAGCCGTACGGCAGCAAGAGCCACTGGCAGTACATGCGGTCCATACTGGACTCGCTGACGGCTCGTCACCAGGTGACGGTGATCACGCCGCTGCCGGCCGGCGACCGGGAGAACTACACGGAAATCGACGCGTCCCGCGTGTTCCCGGTGTACCCGGAAATGAACACCATGGACATGATCGAGCGGTTCGGCTCGGTGATCAGGATGCTGCCGCCGATGCCGGAGCGCAGCCACGAGCGCGACATTTGCGACGCGTTCTACGATTTCGAACCGGTGGAAAACCTGTTGCGGCTCGCCGACGGCGGCGGTCGGAGTTACGACCTGGTGCTGCTGGAGCCGTTCTACTCGCCGTGCCTGTCGTACCTGGCGCACCGGTTGCGCGTGCCCGAGATCTACGCGATCCCGTCGTCCATGATCACGCCCATGGAGATGCCGATTTTCGGCACCGAGCCCAGTCCCGCGTACGTGCCCAACCTGCTGTTCAACGGCGGCGTCCCGAAGACCGTCGCGCAGCGGCTGACCAACGTGGCGCTGTTCGCGTACGTCAAGTTCGTGCCGTGGCTGACCGACGTGAGGATGACGTACCGCGATCCGAAGCGCTACGACTTGCCCGACGTCCGGCACAAACCGTCGTTGGTTTTCGTCAACAGTCATTTCATCACCGAGCCGGCTCGACCGTTCCCCGCCAACATGATACAGATCGCCGGCATTCACTTGAAACCGCCCGAACCGTTGCCGCGTGTGAGTAGAATGCGGTTTTGTTAAATTATTAAGTTATATATTATTTGTTAGAAAATCACGAGTTCTGCCCTTTACTCTCGAGAAATTAGTGAAAAAATCCATATATATAATTATATTTAGGGCGGAGGACTTGTAGCGTTTGCATATTTGTTTTGCATAATCACAAAAATAGCAGAGTAAGTAACGTTTCATGTCGAAACTATATGCATAAGCTATATATAGTTTATATCTATATATAGTTTTATAGTTTTGAAATTTTATTTTGCGTGTAAATGCATATTTCGAGTTTTTTTTCGTTGTTTCATTTGCATATTTCTTTTGTTTTTAGATACATAATTCAAAGAATTGAACATTTTATCAATATTTTTCCAATTTTTATTTCATTTGATAATACAACCAAAATAATGTCGAATTTAAAATTATTTTAAATTTTTATCAGATAATATGGTTGTCGCGTTTTTCCTAGAAACACGTCTCGAGGGTTGTCGATTAGTTTTATTTTTCGGTTATTAATTTTATTTATAGACTGATAAATGATAATATTGTTCACGACTATATGGGCTATGGCCCCGCGGGAACGTCGGTCGGACTACAGTAATCGCTGTGTTTCTGAACGGTCGACTAAACGCGTTCTGTTTTCTATTTATTTTATGTACAAAATGCCTAAAATTATGTCTTTATCTTCGCAATTCAAAAATTTTTCGTCTGAATTCGGTCCTGAAGTGTTCACATCAGACGGTAAAATACTATATTGTAAAATTTGTGATATCAAAGTTGGAAGTACAAAAAGGTTTAATGTTACTCAACATTTGACTTCAGGAAAACACCGGAAATTAGTTAACCAGAGTGACAAACAAGTAAGTATACCGAAAGCTCAGCAGCTTTTTTTAACTGATACCAAAAAATCGTGATTCAATAAAGATTTGTGTCCCATGATGTACCGTTAAATAAATTAAATAATGAATATTTTAAATCATTTTCAGTAAAATATACTGGATAAATAATTCCATCCCTGACCACATTAAAATAATACAGAAAAAATTCTTATTTTTTAGAATCTTTTTAAAGTCCTCTGTCCTATTTATATTAAATTAATATTTTATTATTATTTTTAAGTGATAATCATTAGGGTTTGGTAAAAGTTTTGGTCAATCATTGTTCAATTATCACTTGTAGGATAAATACAAAGTGTTTTATCATTTAAAATTGTAGTTTGATATTTTTTAAAACTTTTAACTGATTAGTTTATAAATTAATTTATGATAAAAATAGTTTTATTCTATTTTATATTATTTTATTTTTATAATAATATGTCATAATTCATAGGGCCTGTAAAAATGTTCAATACACCTTACCTGAAACTGTTCATGTTTGTCACTATATTGGGTTTTATGGAAACTTTATTTTGCTACTGAGTTAAGCATATGAATGGAGATTTAATGCATCCAGGAATTTAATTATTTATATTCATAAATTATATTTTATTCATTTACCTATGTACTATATATATCTTTAAGGATTTATTTATTTATTCTACTAGTTCATATTATACATCTAAGTTTCTAATGAGATATCATTATTTATTTATTATTTAGGACATTTTAGAATTTATTGAAAATTCACCACATGGGGTAATATATTTTACATTTGGTTCTGTTGCATCGATGTCCACTTTACCAAAACACATTCAACAAGTATTCATTGAAGCATTTGCCCAAGTTCCTCAGAGAATATTGTTAAAGTACAATAACGATATAAAAGGCTTACCAAGTAATGTAATGACGAAAAAATGGTTTCCACAAAGGGATATTCTCTGTGAGTTGTTGTTTTGTATTTTAATATTTTAAATCTAAGAATATTGTTTAATAATGTCAATATTTTCAGTACATCCTAATATAAAATTATTTATAAGCCACGGAGGAATATCTGGAGTGTATGAAGCTGTTGATGCTGAAGTTCCGGTTCTCGGATTTCCTCTATTTTATGATCAACCGAGGAACATGGGCAATTTAGTAGACGCAGGAATGGCTCTATCAATGGATGTACTGACAATTACTAAAGAATCTTTTTTGAAGGCAATTGATGAGATTATTAACAATAAAAAGTATGATTTGTTTTTATTAGTAATTATTATCAAGTATAAGTAATTGTTTACCATTTCTTCATAATTTCGAATGGCTTTCATCGAGATATAGAATCTAACTATCAGTTTTTATTTTATCAAAGTGCTCTTAATAGTTTATATAATAGTTTTAAGCATTTTTATGGAAATTTATTATTTTTATTTTAATCTTTCAGTCAGGTTTTTTAAAAATATTTTTACTTGGTGGTTATTGATTATTGTGTTTCAAGACATTTTTTTAAATTTATTAAATTTAAATTATATTATGATACTTTATATCCATTGATTATTAACTTTGTTCAGGATCATTTTTTGAATACATTGACATATTGATTATTTCAATTGTACACAAATAAGTATGATTATTGAAATGAAGACGATATAGGACACATTACTAAAAAATACCCTGATATATTACTAGTTTTATTTTAAAATTTAACCTTTAAAAGCTTAAAATGTATATAAATATTTTGTATTCACTGTACAGGTACAGTAGTAATGCAAAATTTGTTTCAACTTGCTTCAAAGATCGTCCTCTTTCGCCGTCTGAATCAGTTATTTACTGGACTGATTATGTTTTACGTCACCATGAATCAAATTGTTTAAACCTTGAAACCACAACATTTAGTTGGTACCAACATAATATGTTATTGGATGTCATTATGGTAATTATAATATTTTTATCAATATCACTATATTTAACACATTTTCTTTTCAAATTATTTAAAAAATATATTTTTATATAGATATATTTATGTAGTAGATTGTAGATACCCATAAAGCATACTACTTACTACTATATACGAGGGTATATACGATCGTAAATATTGTAAATATTAGGTACTGAACTTGTCTCTTATTTCTCTAATAGTACCTATTTAACATTTTTTTCACTACTTGGTTTTAAATTATAAACAAATATTAGCAAAAAGTTGTTTTTATTTTATTAATTTAAACACTTATTTATCCTAATCCTAAATGAGTTTTGTTCACTTAAATACCATTAAAAATTATGAACGACTTAACTATAACTTCACAACTTATTGTTCTGTATGTTATTTAATTGTTCAAAATATGTATTTGATTCATTATTAAATTTCTGATATGGATTTTGTATTTGCCAAACCATTCCGGAAAATTTAAAACTTAAAATCAGTTTCACAATAAAAATGCCTATAATTTAAAATAAAATAATTGACACTTTAAGTTAAAATAGTTTATCTTATAAGAAATTGATCAGTTAAATAATGCTATTTACTAAACAAATTATCATGTATTGCACACCATTTCTCTAATATATTCTTTATTAAATATGATACAAATTCCACAAAATCATGGCCTATGGGCTATAATAAATACAATTTGAAGTAGATTGTCTCTATTGGCTATTATATATAACCATAGTTTACATACCTATTTTAAGCTTAAAGCTTAATACCATACAGTATATTCAAAGTTATACTTTTATCTATATGTTTTTATTCATATACAGAAACATATAGGTTGCTGAATATTTTTCTTCGACTCAATGATCATAAGTTATTATCATGGTTGTAAATAATTATTTACAACTGGTTATGGCCAATAACATTTAACTATGCATTCAAATATAAATAATCACCTTATTCTTAATAGGTATTATATAACTATGAGTAGATTTAAAAATAAGATTCATTAATTATTAATATTAATTTATTATTATTATTATTATTATTATTATCAGATTTTAAATTATTCATTAATAATCACATTTGAAAATATACGTAGAAAATTGAAAACTAGTTCAATACATTATCTGTAGACTTATTTATTTTATTGGTCATGATTGTGATAGGTACCTACGTAGTTTATTAATTTAAAAACATGAGTAGGTATTATGATTAGCTATTGTTTCAGACTTTCAATTCAAAACAAATGTGTTTACTTTTCATATTATCAAACATCTAATAAGTAGCTCATTAACACAATACATTTATTTAAAATTAATATAGGTTGAAATTATAAATTATAGTATTAGTTTATGACAGTATGAAGTTTTAATTTATTGGATTGAAATAAATATAATTGGAAACCATAGAAAAATATAAATAATATTGCATAAAGTTTTCCGATATTTCGTTAAATTTATGGACCCATTTTACAATTTTGAGTTTTTTCAGTATGGAACATATTTTTTTTAAAACATACAATTACTTTTTTTTCTTTAATAAATAAATTCACTCCCGTTATTATTTTTACTAAACCTAGTTTTATAATTTAATTTATAAGAATCTACTTGAAACATTATTTTTTGAATAATTTTATTTTTAATCATATTTGGTTTATATTATTAATTTATATAATCAAAATTGTATTTCTATTTCAGTTGACAATCAATATTGATTTGTTTTTTTTCATAATTCTTTTATTTTCTTAGAACTTTCTATATTTACCTTTTTAACAAATAAAAATAAAATAATCTACCTAATTGCTGGCATATTGTAACTGTATTATCGTTTGAATATTTTTCGTGAAACAAACGAAATCCTTCTATGAAATTTATTACTCTACAAAATAAAAGTATTCAAAAATCAGATTTCATGACTTGTGTAAAATAAGTATATCCTACATCTTAATAAAATCTATTTAATTTTGTTTCGACTATTAAAGTCACCGAGAAATTAATGTTTTTAGTATTTATTTAATTATCTTTTTAAGTTTGTTCTAAAGGTCGGTTACCATGCATAGGTAAAATTAATTAAGTCCATACCATTCAACTAATCTGTAATAATGCTGTAGTTACTCTTTCTAGTGAATAAATTAATTTACCAAAAAATTGCAACAAATTATTTATAAGCATTAAAAAATTTAATTTAAATTATTAAATTTTAAGATAGTTATTTGATTATCATAAACTATATAATAATCCTTATTTATTCAATTCTGAGAAAAATATCTATTAAATAAATAATTCACACATACAATGGAATTATTGATGTAAATAATTTGTTAAGATTTGTTCATATAAATTGGTCCATTAACTATATTTATCGTATATCTACGTATCTACTATTAATGACGTAATTCAATTTTAAAACAAAACAAAAGTATAGTAGTTTATGTTTATATATGATGCGCAATCATTTTGTAACATTTATTTAATTTTGTTATGTTATAAAATACACGGTGCATAGGTACATTGATAGTTTTGTTATTCCAAGTTTATACACTTTTTATGTTACAATATTCATACAGAGTGATTCACTTGGGGTCATAAATTTGATAAAAATTTAATATTTTGTGGAATATGTTTTTAATAATTTAAAATTATTAATTTTCAATCGAAATGATTATAAAATATAATATGATGAACTTCCTCTAAAAAAAATAAAAATAAATTGAATAATATATTTATTTCATTTTAAAATTTTGGTTTTTATCAGGTATTCCAGCTATAATTTGACTACCTCAAAAAAAAAACATTTAAATTTAAATTTGAATTTAGTATTGTTTATAGATTTTTAACATTACATAAAACATTCAAAATGATTTCACCAAATAACGTAACTGAGTGGTAAATTCGTTTTTGCATTAAACTGTATACTATATAGGTGTTCTATATTTGTTTGTTTTATTTACCTCTTAGTTTATATTTTTGATTAGGTATACGTTTATTTTTATGTTGTAAATTGTATAGAAATAAATTGATTTGCTCTAATTATTGTTATTAGAAATTATATGCAGGTTTGTGATAGCGATTTTAGGTTCATTGACCTGCATTTTCGTTACCTGCAGTGAATTATAATGTTATCTGAATTTTATTTCAACTTAGATTTCTACGTTTATCGGTCAATTGTATTTATCGTTTGTATTTAATATTTGTTTGAAGTTTTACGTTTAATGTTTCTTTTCAATTCGTTATGAATATTTTGGCATTGCTCTACGTCTGCACATTCGTTCCTTCCATTGAACAAGCGTTTCATTCATATCACTTCTGTATGTATTTAATAAGTGTATATCTTTGGTGTCTGTACACTTGAGGTTAGTACCGATATAATATTTATTTCCTTAAATAATTTTATCATTTTTTAAATCTGTCAAATTAGAATTACATTTTTAAAAACAAATATTATTGTTGTTGCCCATATCATTTCTTTAAAATTTTCAAGTGCCTTCCAATTAAATTATCGATGGCAAAACGTGTGAATATATTTCAATTTAGAAAATCTAAATATGACATTCTATGAATGATGTGACATTTTCATATCAATCAGATATGAATTCTGATTATAATAGTGTCAATTATAACGTGTGTTATATGATATTAGAATTAAAGTACGTACAGTGTTTTCAAAATTAATCGCAGGATATCTGAGTATAGTATAATTTATTAATCTTCAGGATAGACTTTTTGAGCGAATTTTTTTATTTATTTTATTACTTGATTGTTCTACACACATTGCCCAAAATTATATTTTATCAAGTAATATTTATTGTAAAATAAATGGACATAGGAAACTGTACGTAAAATTTCAAATATCTTAGTTAATAATCATTAAACTGTAAATCTCATAGGGAAATATTGTTGATTTTTATGCGTAGAATCTATACGTAGAACTGTAGAAGTAAATGATTAAACAATTAATAGTCAATATAAAAATCATAGGAAAATGCATATGATCCGTTGCTCGTATTATAGTTATTGCTAAACAAATAGGAAAGATTTATATTATTTAAATAAACATATTTTAACTAACCAATTAAAAAAAAAAACTTTATAACTTAGGTACATACAAAACGATTGTCTATCAAAACAAAACACTTATGAAATTTAAATCTTTCATTTCCTTATTTACTATTATACATATACATAGGAAAATCTTATTTAAACATTTAATTAGTAACACGAATAAAAAATAAAAAATAAAGTTTGGATGAAAAGCATATTTTTAGATTACTCATAAGAGAAATGCTGAAACTATGTTAATTAATATTAAGTTTTATATTATAATATAATTTCGACATTGGCTGTCGAAAGATATTTTATGCGTATTTTACGTGGTAGTTGATGGGTAATTGAAATTATTCTAGGGGCCGTATTTAAGAGGTTATTTGAGGAGTGGGGACAATTATTATTGTTCACGAGTGATGACTTTTGGGAACAGCATCATTTCACGTGGGTACATTTATTAATTTTAGCATGATTTATATTGTATGTTTCACGACCACGAATAATCCGACATGACTTCGGACTAATGAGTTTGACTGTCGTTTGTTATTAATTATTAAGTATATTACTTATTTTGTATACAATAGAACCGAAAAAATACGGCGCGACGACGGTTGCAGATATTTACCAATCTGCAACTATAGGTACGATTTCTCAATAGTTAATCACAGTGTTTTTTGATATTTACCCGGTATAATTATATGTAAATAAGCACATCCGTGACGTTTTTATGAAAAACAAAAAAGCCAATGCAATATTAATCGATCAATTTTTCGACGGCCCGCGGGAGCAGACGCGCTATATCTTTGTAATACGGCCCCGGTCCTACCGCGTAACAAACAATACGTACGTTGATGAAACGCACGTCACGGCGATTACTTCTAAATAACGGACGACGTGTGCATTGTTGTGTATGTGTATCGCGTTGCATCGCGGACGCCATCCGTCCAGCAGAGACGGCATGGACATGTTGCTGCTGCTGTCGCTGGCCGCGCAACTGCAGCACTCGGCGGTGTTGGGCGCGCGGATACTGGCCGTCGAGCCGTACGGCAGCACGAGCCACTGGCAGTACATGCGGTCCATACTGGACTTGCTGGCGGCTCGGCACCAGGTGACGGTGATCACGCCGCTGCCGGCCGGCGACCGGGAGAACTACACGGAAATCGACGCGTCCCGCGTGTTCCCGGTGTACGCGGAGACGGACACGGTGGACATGATCGAGCGGTTCGGCTCGGTGGTGAAGATGCTGCCGCCGGTGCCGGAGCGCAGCCACGAGCGCGACATATGCGACGCGTTCTTCGGCCACGCGCCGGTCAGGCGGCTCATGCGCGCCAACGCCGGCCGCTTCGACGTGGTGCTGCTGGAGCCGTTCTACTCGCCGTGCCTGTCGTACCTGGCGCACCGGTTGCGCGTGCCCGAGATCTACGCGATCCCGTCGTCCATGATCACGCCCATGGAGATGCCGATTTTCGGCACCGAGCCCAGTCCCGCGTACGTGCCCAACCTGCTGTACAACGGCGCCGCCATGGACGGCTTCCCGCAGCGGCTCACCAACGTCGCGCTGTCCGTGTACGTCAAGTTCGTGCCGTGGCTGACCAACGTCAGGATGATGTACCGCGAGCCCAAGCGCTACGACGTGCCCGGCGTCCGGCACAAGCCGTCGCTGGTGTTCGTCAACACGCATTTCATCACCGAGTCGCCGCGACCGTTCCCGGTGAACATGATACAAATCGGCGGCATCCACCTGAAGCCGCCCGCAGCGCTGCCGCACGTGAGTATACCGCCCGCCCTACGCTGCTGCGGCCTCTCCTCATACCTATACCATACGCGTTACACACGGGGTCGAATTGTTGTTGGTCTTTCAAATTTCAAACCGTTACTTAAAAAATACGTACGATTCCGAGCGAAAGAGTTAGAGTGCAGATCGAACGGCTTCTATTTCTAAATCGTCGAAATAAAATACCAACTAGACAATATTCGTTTCTAGAAACCATCCGAGAAGGTGACAATTGGACCAAGACTAATCTAATCGAAAACATGATGACAGATGGAAATTAAAAAACGTATTCCATAAAATCAATATATTCATATATATCGATTCGTTCAGAATGTCAAATGTTATATTCTAAATTAATGAGAACTTACCTCGCTCAGAGTTCAAAATGAAAATCTTTGCAAGCCATGGGTTTTTTTTCAGCACCAATAGGTAACGATGTGCTCACGCATCAGATACGCGTCGTGTAAACTCACCTTTAGCCTCAAGTAAAAAATATGTATCATTATCTTATTTTCTCCATTAAAATCGGCATTTTCAATGCCGAGATTTTGAACGGATTTCCAACATACCCGTATGATTTACTATACTTTTATTATTGAGATCAGTTCAAAATCTCGAAAATGAAAATCTTTACACCAAAATTCTGGCTTATTTCAATCCCGATGAGTCAAAATCCGACAAACAAATTGAAAATCTAAAATAATTGTATTATTAAATAGACACTATAAGCATAATAAAAATACATTCTGGACTTCCGACTTGATAGCAATTATAATGAATATTTATTGATGAACAGAAAATAGTAATGAATAGTCATCGGTTTATACAATGATTGGCTCAACAAAATCATCTTGGATCTTTTTTCGTAAATTAGGTCGTATCTCTCTTTGTATATAATTTTATTTTTTGGTGCAAATTTCAAAATTAGATAATTCGCTGTAAAATACCTGTAACTGTCGGGATTTTGACTCAGACCCCAGATATGGATTATTTAGGGTATAACATCTCCAGTGTCATTTGAAGTAAATATACTCGCATAACGTTCTAAAATTCGATTTTGAATTAAAATTGTTCAATTAATTTATATATTTAAGGACATATTAGAATTCATCGAAAAATCACCACATGGAGTGATATACTTTACGTTCGGATCAGTCTCGTCGATGTCAACCTTACCCAAGCACATACAACAAACTTTCATAGAATCGTTTGCACAAGTTCCTCAAAGAGTCTTGTGGAAATATGATGGAAAAATCAAAGGTTTGCCAGAAAATATAATGACGAGAAAATGGTTTCCACAACGAGATATTCTTCGTGAGTCATCAAAGTTATCCAATGTTGTAAACATTTTTACAAAGATTTTACGTCTTAACTAAATCTCATTTCTAGTACATCCTAATGTTAAGTTATTTATAAGTCACGGAGGAATATCTGGAGTGTATGAAGCTGTTGACGCTGGAGTCCCAGTTCTTGGATTTCCACTTTTTTATGACCAGCCAAGAAATGTGGGTAATTTAGTTGACGCAGGAATGGCATTATCGATGGACTTATTGACAGTTAATAAAAACGCATTTTTGGAAACAATTGATAAGCTTATCAACGATAAAAAGTACGATGACATGCTATATATTTAATACAAAATTTTAACATCCTTTTCCATTATAACTTTTTTAAGATTTTCAAGATTTATTCAGTACAGTACTTGTTTAAACAACAATAAAAATAAACAATAAATATAAAATTAAATATACTTGATAAATATTTGAATATTTTGCGTCATTACAATTTAACCATTCTATAATGACGTCTATAATAAAACAATAGCACAATGGTTTTATTGTGTAATACAATTATTCACTATATGTGTACAAATATATATGTTCATTTTTAGATATCATATTTTCAGTGTTGATATTTCAATTTAAAATGTAGAACAAGTAAAAGATAAGACATCAATTGTGTATAATTGATCGATATAAGTATTTAAAGTGGCCTTATGAATTTTATTGTTTGTGATGGTGTTAATTTTAAATGAGGCTTTTATACAAGGATTACCTGTAACTCGTGTTATTTGTTAAAGGTTTTAAATGTAAATATTCATAACATAATTATTGGCACTTTATAATAATTGTTATTTACAAAGTAAATAAAAACATTTGCTTATTATTTTAAAAACCTCTTAAAATTCAAGTTAAATACATACCTATGTAACAGTTAGTTATTTTCTTGTGTCTAAATAAATGATCTATATTTTATAATTATATATATTCTAATACAGATAAATATTAATTTACATTAATTGTACAGTTATAAAATTTTAAAATTTTCATGAATAGTTTTTTAATTTCAAGAAAATATTTAAAATAACTTTCAAATTTGGAATAAATACTTGTTTTCGTTTTGAAATCTATAATCTCAAAAGCTGTTTTTAGTAATAAATACTAATTATTACATGTATTATGAAAAATATCTTACATTTCTATGAGTTTCGGTTAAAATGAAAGTATATGTAATATTTTTTAAAACCTATCTTATGTTCATTTATTACATCATTTAAAATTTAACTCTTCTATTTATTATTATTATTATATATTATTATTATTTATTATTTTATAGATATTCTCACAATGCAAAAATTGTTTCAAAACGCTTCAAGGATCGCCCTGTACCACCTTCAGAAATGGTCAACTACTGGTTCGAATATGTACTGCGTCATAACGGAGCTTACCATTTAAATTCTAAAGCTCTGAAACTAACTTGGTATCAATATTTGCTGTTAGATATAATCACAGTTGTAGTAATATCATTTATTATTTTGGTGTACTTCACATACATTCTCTTTCATTGGTTTCAAAATTATACGTTTAAGTTTTATGAATTAAATAAAAGACTCATTATATTCAATTAATAGATAGGGCATAATGAGTGTAAAGAAATAACTAAACTATAAGTAAACATGATATTAAATATAATAGTTTGTGTTATATATTCACATATATATCTACACGCAAATATTTTTGTTTTTACATATGATAAAATACATTTAAAAATAAAAAATAAAATTTAGAAAGTTTACACATATAAGTAGACATTAGGTAATATATAATATATATATATTGCTATGGATAATGGCTATGTATGAGAATTAAGTTACCTACTTATTTAATTATAGGATAATCAAAACGGTTATTTATAATATCTAATACTAATTACTTAATTATTATTAAGAATTCATTATTTAATTCTAAATTACAATTTAGGGTAGAATTTTTAGTAAAGTTTTTAATTTAATAACACCGAAGGGTTGTCAAAAGTTAGATTTTAATTTTAATGAGTTTTATATACTTAATGTTTTAGGACTTATGATACAATCAATTATTTTGATAATATTACATTTAAAATTTGTCTGTTGTTTAATGTACAGTATACTAGTTTAAAATGTTTTCCTGTTTTTGATTAATCAACACAATTTGCTGATTCACTTATATTTTACTGGTTATACTTTTTTCCGTTATGTAATTAACATTGACTTTAAAGAACCAATATTGTGTTAATTTACTTATTATAAATAATTATAACCGTACCATTTAAATATTGCCTTCTAAAAACCTCTTTATGTCATAAAAATCGTTTTTCATAATCTTATTAAAAAACTTCAGTTCCTACTATTATTTATATAATTACATTTAAATTTGAATGTATTAATTATATATTTAAACTATATTAATTAATTTAATATATACTTGTTACTGTTTAGTTTTAGTGTTTATAATAACTATCACAAGATGCCAGTTGGTTGTTTGCAGTACCTACTTTTAAAAAGTAGAGGCTATTAATATAGGTAATTTAACTAAATAATATTGTGAAATAACTAAACTATATTCCACTGTCTGTGAACGAGGTAGTCTACTCGGCTATTACATTCCTCGCATTATGTTTGATTAGTCAACAAAAAAAAAAAAACATTACGCCTAGGTACTCTAAAACATTCTTACTTCCGAGTACCTACCTACTTGAAAAAGTAGTTAAAAATAAAACTATTTCTATTTATGAACAAAATTATCTTGTAATTATTAAAAAACAAAAATATTTATTAGGAAAATAATAATGTACAAATAGTAATGATGCGCAGGTGATGTATGAAGAGGTTAACGTGATTGAGCTCAAACAGCAAATGGATATCATGATGTAATTCTTATAGTCGTTGTGTTTATATACTATATAGACTAGTAGTTATAGAATTCAAATAAACAACACTCTCCAAATCGAAATTAATTGACCTCCATAATTTGAATAACAATTATAGTTCTATCAAAGTCTCGGGAAATCAATTTATTCTCATTTTTTTTTGTTCATAAATATGTGTTTTATCGCTCAGTTGAACAAAAAGGTGCGAGCCAAGTGATGGGGTGAAATTTAACAAAACACGTAGGTACTTGTGTCATCCCTAAAGTATTAAAAATATCAAATTGTGCAAAAATATATAATTTTAAATTTGAATGAAAAGTACACGATTTAAAAAATAAAACGCTCGTATTCATTTTTAATATAATTGAAAAAAATGTATTTATTTGCCTCAAAAACATCAAGTTACACTTGCCTTACCAGTATGTTTTGTTTTTTGATACGATGCGCACAAATCGTAACGGGAGTCAAGTGTTGTGCAGGATGTGTTATCACACACCTATGTCAACATAAAATATTAATATCCTCGAAAAGTCGTGAGTCGTATGCGTGATTCACAGGTGTTTGAAAACTATGCAGTTAAAATCGTATCACTGTATTTATAATGTTAATTAGTATTACCTATAATTGTGAATAATTATTTACATAAGTTTTTTTAATGTGAATTTATCATACACAGTGCGCAATGAGCGGGGATATAAGGCGAGACTTTCACCGGGGCACAGGAATATTGAATATTTTTAAGGGCGCCGTCGATTTGCGTCTATTTACACGGCGCAGGCAAGGACACTGCAGAAACGGCACTGCATAAAGTATTGTATGCGAACGACGCATAAAATCACGTGAATTCCTTGTAAAAACTACGTTAACGCGATCGGGAGCGATGGATTTCTTGTTAAAAAATCACGTTTTAAAATTCCAAATAATTCTGAAATACTGTGCGTGATACGGGAAAACCCCGCGCTATTATAATTATTTGCAGCCGTGCAACGCGATACCTACCTATATAAGTTCGCGCACGGTACAATTATACGGATCGGTAGGGCGTACCCGTTTGGATTTCCTGTTGGAATTAGAGCCGCGGCGGTCATTGTCATTAAAACTGACGACGCACACAACACGCGGCGCGTCGTGGATATATCGCGTTCTTCGTCGTTACTAAATCATACCTGACCGTCAACATCGACGTTTTTTCTCTCGGTAAAACTACGTTTCGACGGATTCCGAGAAAATTGAAAAAAATTATCTATCTACACGTTACGGGGGATTAATATATATTGTAATTAATATATAATTATAATGAGCTATTATTTTTCCGTAGTGCAATTACTGTAAGATCAACATTGTATGGTAATTTTAATTTTCAAGAACTAAGTGACGAATCTTGTAGAAAACTTTTCAGGTTTGATAAACATGATATGGAACGTCTTAGGTTGAATTGAAAAAAAAAAAATTTAAATAAATTTTAAATAAAATACTGCAAAAGTAAGGATAACGTACACGATAACGTCCACGTTAAATTATCAAAAATAACCGATTACGATAAACGGATACGATATTCAGTGCGCGTGCGCACAAACTTATTTTGGTAAATAACGTTAATGGAGTTTAACGTTATTTTTAACCGGTGGTGTGCAAAAACTCCTTATTAACGCTACCGCCGCGCGATTCGCGCTAGATTACGAACCGATTTCGATTGTTCGGGCGAGGTCGCGCGTATAAATCGCGTCGACGGCCGGCCGACCGGGTCCATTCACACTCGCAGCCATGTCGCTGTCGCGCGCGCTCGTCCCGCTGGTCGCCCTCGCGGCGCTGACGCTGACGCTGACGGCGAACACGCGAACGTGCCTGGCGGCCAACATACTGGCCGTGGAAACGGTGCCGGGCCGGAGCCACTGGAACTTTATGAGCTCCGTGCTGCGGGCGCTTACGGACAACGGGCACACGGTGGTGGCGTTCACGTCGTACCCGTCCGGGGGCGCCAATCACACGACGGAGGTGGACACGTCCGCGGTGCTGCGGCAGCACCGCGGCGAACGCGCGTCCCGCGTGCTGGCCGACTACAGCCGGCTGTCGTACTTCGTGCCGTCCGCGGTCCGGTGGAGCAGGCAGTTCTGCGACGCGGTGTACGGCATGGAACAGGTGCGGGCGCTCATGCGCGCCAACGGCACGGCCGCCGCGTTCGACCTGCTCATCACCGAGCCGCTGGCCTCCGAGTGCGTGTCCCACCTGGCCGCCGCGACCGGGCTGCCCATGGTGTACGTGATCCCGACGCCCATGATCACGTACATGCAGCGGTCCATCGTCGGCCACACGGCCAACCCGGCGTACGTGCCGCACCTGTTGTACGGGTCCGCGGTCCGCGCGTTCCGGCACCGGATGGCCAACACGGCCGTGTACGCGTACGGCTGGCTGGCCCGGTGGTTCGCCGAGCGCACGGCCGCCCGGCGTCCGTACGACCGCGCCGGCGAGACCGTCAAACCGTCCGTCGTGTTCGTCAACAGCCATCACATCACCGAGCCCGCCATGCTGCTGCCGTCGAACGTCATACACGTGGCCGGCATACACCTGACCGAGCCCGCCGCTCTACCGCTCGTGAGTGACGTTCATTCATTACTTACGTGTTTAAATAAAATAATACTTTTTTTTCCGAATAAGAATCCGTAATATTACTATAATATTGGTAATTACTACAATATTTATTTTCTAGGATATTAAAGAATTTATTGAAAATTCTCCTCACGGTGTTATATATTTCACATTTGGATCGGTGGTCGCCATGTCGACTTTGCCCGAACGCATACAAAATACATTTAAAAACGTATTTCGAAAAATCCCTCAAAGAGTGTTGTGGAAATTCGAAGGTGAAATGGAAGATAAACCGGACAATGTCATGACGGGCAATTGGTTTCCTCAACGTGAAATTCTATGTATGTATTTATATCGTTCTAACTGTTACTTTGAAACTTTATATAAACTATGTATGACTGGGTTATATATAAAAAAATCGTTCATTCAAAAACTTAAACTGTAGGGGTAAAGTATATTACTTTTACCATAATACTTCAATAAATTGTTAGTTTTTTAACGATTCGTATTTACTGACTCTTCAGTTCATCACTCTTAACACATTTTGTATAGGTAGATAAAACATAAGGACGTATAGATTACGAAAATACATGTGAAAATCATTTGTATTTAGTACAGTTTGAGTTGTCAAATTTAAAAACGATACGAGATTGAAGTATTGAACACCATACATCGAATAATTATTCATTATTTTTTTATTCATTTTGGCAGTTATGTAATACCATTGATTAAGTACATACTTAAGTATACTTAATCAATGGTAATACGTTACTATAGGTGAATAACTTGAGTAATAGACTTATAATAACTACCGTACCCAGTGGCGTGCCAGGAATTTTCTATCGGGGGGGGGGGGGGGGGGGGAACTAAATCCAGGCCGGTAAATTATAATTTAACCTAGTAAATTTTAATTTGAACAAAGAAATTGTTTTCTCGCTTCACTCAAAACGCCACTTTTCTGACTTTTTTCCCATCGTTATTCTAATAGTAATTTCAGGGGCCACAAATTAATATTTTATTCATTTTTCTATAAATATATGGTTTATACGACCAAAAACTATAACAGCTTATTTTTAGGTAAACAATTCAATATTGTATACTTGCACTTTTAAACTTTATTGCTTTTTTTAAAATTAAACTTTATATATATATACAATTTTGAAGTACAATAATAATTGTTATATTTTATATTAATGTAGCTAAAGTTATCTATCTATAACTCCTTAAAATAAAATTATGAAGATAAATATGTTTTATTTTACATTTGAAATATGAAAATATATTTCGTATAATATACTTAGGTATTATCAGCTTTATTTTTTCAGATATCTTTTCTGTTTTAAGTTCTCTGTACTTTTGTCATAATGCATTACAACATAACTTAATTAATTAATTATTAATTAAAACGATTCGTATTTACTGACTCTTCAGTTCATCACTCTTAGCACATTTTGTATAGGTAGATAAAACATAAGGACGTATAGATTACGAAAATACATGTGAAAATCATTTGTATTTAGTACAGTTTGAGTTGTCAAATTTAAAAACGATACGAGATTGAAGTATTGAACCCTGAATTTAGATATATAAATTACAATTATTCGTAAGTTCATCGGCGATCATATAGTTTCTAAGCAACAAATTTATTTTTAAAAACCTACGCCACTGCTCCATATAACGTTATTATAATAAATTAATTATGGTTTAGTACATCCAAACGTCAAGTTATTCATTAGTCATGGCGGGATATCGGGCGTATACGAAGCAGTGGACGCAGGAATTCCAGTTCTTGGTTTTCCCATGTACTATGATCAGCCGAGAAACTTACAAAATCTAGTGGACGCAGGCATGGCGATGACAATGGAATTGATGTCGGTCAACGAACAAGAGTTTCAGTATGCGGTCCAAGAACTTTTATACAACGCCGAGTGAGAATCAAAAAACGAGACAACAGTCTCAATATTTAAAATATTCAAAATATTAATTTTTAACGTTATGTTTTCAGTTACAGGAAAAATGCTCAGATAACTGCCAATCGTTTCAAAGACCGACCCATGACGCCTCAAGAATCAGTTGTCTATTGGACAGAATATGTTTTACGCCATAAAGGCGCTCACCATTTAAAATCTGAAGCTCTAAACCTCGCTTGGTACCAATATATGTTGTTGGATGTTATTTCTGTCATGGCAATATTGTTCCTTGCAATAGTGTACTTAAATTACATAGTTTTTAGATTTTTTTACTCGCGTGTTAAACATTACTTTAGTCTGATGAAATTTAAGCAAGCATAGGTAAGAATAATAACCTTTGGGAAATGTTTTAGTCCAATTTCTCTATGAAAATTGTCGGTTCGTGCTAATATAATGTGAAATATAATTAAAAAACAATGGTTCAATATTATATCATATAATTAATGTTTCTGTAAATTTAATATTTTTCCTATGAATAATGTATACAGGATCTCTTATAAATTAAAATTATTTATATTCTCATGAAATGTATGTATCTATTTAATTATATTATGTACACAAAATGTAATACAACATATTATGAAATGCATAAATAACCAATGTTTATTTTTTTAGATTATATTAAGAATCTAAAATACTCAATTTTTTCAAAGTTTATTTTCAATAATGAGCTGTTGAACGTTGAAATTAATATTATAACTCTGTGAACTTTATGACGCATGACAAAATCATCAACATTAACACTCGCCATTCGTGATTACAACAGGTAATTAAAAAAACTAATTATGCACTATCAATTTTTATTTTATTCAATACTCGTTGAACTAACAGTAAAGTGTAAAATACACTAAATTATTTCATTTATAAAAATAAATAATTTGATATCCTAATAAAAATATTAGGTTGATAATTTGAAGACAATAAAAAAATTGAGTTTGATTGACATATTTTATTGAGGTAAAAAAAAAGTATTGATTTGAAACAACATTAAAAAAAATTATTTACTAGATGACATTTTAGAACGTTTTCTCATAACAGCTTTTTTCTTTTGTTGATCTCTCTTATACTTGGCTCTTACTTCGGTTTGTATATCTTTTTTATGTTGCCTAACTCTCGTCCTCATATCTTTTTTGTCCTTCCGTTTCTTTTCTTTGTAAGTTGTGCGAATCATCTTCATCAATGAAGCAACTTGTTCTTCATGACCATCTCTAACCACAGCCACACGTTGTTTTTTCAAATCTAATTTAGCTGTAGCCAAAGTTTTAGGTTTGTCCACATATGGTAACTGAGCTTGTAAAGTCTTGGATATTTTGAGGGGCTTGAAATGTTTCATATTTCTATGTATTGGCTATAAAATCAAATAATATATTGTGAGAAAATTGTACTAAATTATTAATTGAATAAAAAACAAAATAAATAAAAAAAAAACTGCTTACAGTATAAGTAGAATCAATTTGTGGCATTCCTTTAATTCCTTTTTCTCTTTTAAGCTGTCCAGTAGTCTTCATACCTCGCCAAGAGTTCTTTTCATTCAAAGGCAAAAGCAATGATGTAACTGGATTATAAAGTTTTGGAACTTCCACATTATACCAAGTACGACAAAATATAATATCTAGTAACATAAAAATTAAAATAGAATAAATTTATACTTGTCTAATGTAATATTTAAATCGAACCAATACTAACCACTAATTTTAATTTTATCTTCAAAAGTTGCTCTGAATGAGCCTTCTGGTTTCGGACAAGCTTTTTTAATCTGTCCTCGAACACCAGATACAGTCTTAATACGAGCACCTTCGAATTTGGTAACCTCTAAAGTGGAATTGAACATGTCCTTAATAAACGCTGTTCGTTTATAAATTTTCAAAGGGGAACCAGTCAACTTCAATTTCTTAGTAACTTGAGTTGATTGGTCAGTATCAACTACCGTTCCCGTAGCTGTTATCCTAAAGCCAGCCTTTGAAAGAAACAAATAATTAAACATTGTTTTAATGCTTTATTAGGAATTTTCACAAACCTGTTGAGACGATACATCTTGTATGGCTAAAAATCCTGTACCCGGTTTGGTCATTGGACCCCAAAAGTGTGCCATGCACATTACATGTTCAGGAGTGTATTTAAGCATTCTGAAATGTTTGATTTAAATAAACAAAATTAATTTTAACAAGCAAAAATTTAATAATTAGTAAAAATAATTGAATCTTTTAATATATAATTTAATAAATATATCTGAAATCAAAATGTTGTTTAATAATGATAAATGATTTAACGATATACTAAATAATATAATGCGTTTATAACCTATATCTCATGTTGTCTTCTTGTTTGGAAAATATTGGTAATGTTTGGAACCTTCTCCAGCCCATTGATATTATTACAGGGTCACGGTTTTTCAATATTTTATTGTACCACCTATGTTTCTTAATTCGTACCTATTAATTTAATTTATTTATTAATAATAACTATGAAATACTAGTGAATAGAAAATTGTAATAATTACTTTCAAAAATCCAATATTTTCTTCTCCGCTTTGAAGTCCTCCTACAATTAGCGGATACGATGGATCAAAATTGTGTATTAATTCACAAGGCATTGCATCCAATTCTACTCGAACATACATTCCAGCCCTGTATCCTTCTAGCTGAACACGAATTTCATCATCCATTCCTTCAAACTGGCTCTTATTAAGTTGTGCTTGTTTGGAAGCTTCTTCTTTTAGTTCATCATAATATGTACTCGGAGCTTCTTCTTTGTCGTCGTAGTTTTCATCAAATTGTTCTTTTAATTTCTTCTTCTTTTCGATCAGTTCATCTTCAGTTAACGGTTTATTGGGTTTTTCAACGACACTATCATTATCAGAACCACTAAAATCTCGGCCTTCAACTTTCTCTCCAGTTTCTAAATCTTCAAAGTCACCATAGAGTTCATCATCATCATCATCATCGTCTCTGAGAAGTGTTGCAGCATCCTCATCTTTTCTCCATTTTCCAGTAACAAACATATCTTTTATACTATCACAAACCTAAAATATTCATTATTTTAAAATTACAAATCAATGAAAAACAAATAATGAATATATATATTAATTTTTTCAAATTTAATCAAATTTTTGAGTGGTTATAATGCATTTAAGAGCATTCATAATATCAATATGATTTTATCAAATTCTTAATTAAAATATTTTCAATTCTCACCTCTGGTAAACTCCAGTCATGACGATGATCTACATTAAATTTGGATGTATCTTCTTTATTTAATTCTTCTTTTTCACTTTGTTTTTTTAAATTTTTCATTGATGACATTCGAAAAAGACCACCTAATTCATCTTCTTCTTCAATAGATTGATCTTCTTTTGAATTTTTATTAACTTCTTCTCCTATTCAAAATATCAATAAGAACTAGTGATTTTAAGTTTTAAAAACAATTAATAATTTTATAGTTAGTAATTAAGTAAAAATAAAATGATTTACCATAAACTAATTTCCAAAGGTTTGCAACTGAATTTTGTCGTTCATAATATGCATTAGCTGCTTTTTGTGCTAAATTTGTTTTCCAATTTAAAACGGTATCTCCTTTAATTTGTTGATCATTAATTGATCTTTCACCTTCAATACTTGTCTTTGTGTCATCATTTACTTCTTCATCATCATCACTTTCACTTTCATCTTTAAAATTATCCTTTTTGTTGTCATCTTCAATATCAGAATCTTCATCATATTCCATACTACCCTCAGAATAATCTTCTTCTGGTTCATTCAAGTTATTAATATTTGATTGTTGATTGATTTTGTCTAATTTTGCCAACTCATCAGAAATTTTTTTTCTGATTTCATTTTCTTTGCCAAATGATTTTCCATAAAAACGTGACTTGTCAGTGTCAATTTTTTCGTTTTCAATTTCTTCTTCAGAATCTGACCACTCAGAATCAGAATCATTATTCTCTTCTTCTTCTGGATTAATGTCAAAATTATCAGATTCATCATCATCATCATCATCTTCACCATCAGATTCATCAAGGTCAGAAAAGTGCATGTCATCAGATCGAAACATGACTTTACGTCTGTTCCGTCCATCACTTGGATCTGTGACATTAGTTACAGACATTTTTTCTTCCATATCATCACTAGAAAGAATTTATAAGTTCATATATATTTATTATGTAAAAATCATATGTAACTCAAACATACTTTTGTCCAAAGTCAGTAGAAACAATTGGTTCTGTATTAGAAAATATCTGAACTTCACTACGATCTATTTTTTGATCTAATGTATCTTGTGTTTCTACTATATTGTTTACTAATTCTCTTCCAGGAGTATCATTTTGTGTATTATTCATTATCTAAACAAATTATTTATTTAATACTGTTGTACTCCGTACTACCTATACTGTTGACAAATACAAAACATACTTTACTATGAGAATGACTTCCACCGAGTTCCACGTATACCGCATCTTTATCATAAACAATTCCACCAACTCCAGAAAATGGCGCATAAACAAGACGCTCTTTATCAACTAAACTACGTTTTTTCAATTTTTCTGGTAATGGACAAGGATCAGGAAGATAACACATATCAAATATAGGAGAATCTCCACAACCTAACACAAATTAAATCAAATTTAAACATGCATTAGCTACTAAAAGCTATAATTTTTCAATTAATATTAAATTAATTACCTGGTATATGAACACTACTTTTTTTATTCATCGGAATACCTCGAACAAACCCATACAAACTAACTCGACGATCACATTTAGCATTTTGACGAATTGATTCTGGTGGTGTAAGGTCTTCCATACGGTCCACTAATATAAATAAAATTACAAAATAAATGACAACTAGTTATCAAAAAAAAATTTAATGTTAATTGTTCTCAACTATACAAGAAACATTGATATTAATATTTGTGTTTTATACCATTAATGATATAATATTATTTTCTAATTTATATTTTTAATCAATGTACTAACCTAAAACATATGAATGAGATGTCTGCCAAGTTAAAGGCCTAAACTTCATAACCGATATGAACCTTCCCAAATTTTTAACTTCATTGCGTAAATACTCTTCTCGGTGAATACCAGATAAATAAAATAATTTTGCTCCTGCATAAACTTCAGTCCAAAATCGATGTTTAAGTAACTTTTTTGTACGTTTAAGAGTTTTATTATTTTTCAACATGTCAAGATGAGATAAGACACCCATTACTTTTGGCATTCCATGCACCTACACAAAATATATAAATCATTTATATTTAAAAAATAATCAATAAAAAGTATGCTTACTTGACAAATATTAAGAAATTCAAATATTTCCATTTCAAATCCAAACGAAGCGTCGATCATAAGTAGTACAAGATCAGCGATTTTAGCCAAATCAATCATGCTGTTTACGTCATTGTTGCATTCAATTAGTGTTATACGCCGCCTCTTACCAGATACAATAGTAACAGGTCCATTAATAGTAGTCAAAGGCTGCCTTGTGAAATTTTTAATTATGCCATTGATCAGTGCAGTTTTACCGACTTTAGGAGGTCCAACCACAACAACAATGATAGGTGGAGGTTCCAAAGGTGTACGATCAACAACAGGAATATGCTGTTTCTTAGTATCCAAATCTTGAGCCCTAAATTAATTCAAATAGTATGTTTCACATTAGTTATTTTATCATAAAACATTTTGAAAACTGATGTAAAATTTCACACACCTCCTAAATCGTCTTTGAGCATTAACCACAGAGTTGATGGCAAATGCTTTGGGATTTCTTTTTCTCGCAGAAGCTTCATTTTGATCTAATTTTTTCTTCAAGACCTTTTTGTCAGCTTTCCTTCCTATACACAAAACAAAAGAATCAAATATTAATTAATTATTATAACAGATGGAAATCATTTTTTTAAACTACAGAAAATAATAATAAAAGCAGTTGTTGAAAAAAAAACTTAATATTACCAGAATGTCTTTGTCGATGTTCTTTTTTCTTGTCATCGAATTCCTCGGCCATAATTGAACTCACCGGATTTACAACGAAACACGAGGATTTTCAAGCACAATGTGCATAAGTCATAACTGTGAATTATCAACGGATATTGAGGTGTAAATAAACAAAAAAATATCAACTAAATGAAAATTTATATTTTGAATTGAAATACTTTGAAACCACGAGACAAAATTCAATAACAGTGATAAATGATAATATTTACGGAAAACACGTTTTTTCGCTTTGGCCGATAAGACTTATCAACAACAACCGAACCGGCGAAGCGCGTGATAAGACTCGATAACCGAACGTTTGCGAAATAACAAAGTAGATGGCGTTAGTGTGATGTATAACGAATAAAAACTATATATTATGTATACAGTGTATTATTGTCTACGAAGCAGTACACTGCGAAGCAACCGGAGAAGACGCAACGCAGAACCGAATGGCGGACATCATATTAATCGACCGTGGACAAGGACCAGGCCTCATCCTAAATCCCACAATTCGATGGGAGACAAACGATATGTCACGAGATATCAAAGCAGATGAAGAGAAACAGTGCCATATACCCCCGGCGGCCCAGCCTAAGCCACCTCCTATAGTCCTATACAATATAGAAAAGTGAGAAGTCGTTGGATTATGTCGTTCGGCGCGCGCGGAATTTTCTCAGAGACTTTTTCTTCAAAACCCGGGTCTACTACGTAAGGATTTAACTAACATAATATGTTTGACTGTATTGCAAGACACATTGCACATAATAAATTATCACCTTTATTAATAAATATGTACTAGCCCCCGCGGGAACAACGCGCAATAGCGCTCTGTAGCAACTACGGGACTATTTATATTATATTATATTACACTATGGAATATTGTCAATATTTTAGTGAGACGGAGCCAATGGTACGATTGGTATGAAAAATAACTCATCTTTGACTTTGGGAAAAACCGCCTTTGAAAATCTGCATTTGTCCATTATGTAAGCGAGTTTGAGTTCCGATCATGGTTGATTGCAGACACACGTAGATTACCATGGTTGTGGTTTTGTATAGTCTTATGTAACCATTGTACCCGTTGAACATTTTCTCTTCTATGACGTAGGAAGCATTCATATTTCATTTACGGTGAGGTAAAATTCCAAATTTATTCCTTTTCTTAATATTTCTTTTACGTATTAGAAGGAGATACACACTTATTATAATTGTTGATTTCACTTGTTGTTTATTGTTTCAAGTTTTATTCAGTATAGTACTTCATTTTTTTCGGTCAAACGTTCCTTTGTCAACAACCTGAAAATGTCAATTAAAGTACGTATCAAAAGATGGGGTTCTCATTTTTATCAGTATTTATGTATCAATACTGATCAGTGATCAGTATTCTAAATTTGAATTAAAACTCTAATTTTATAAAGATAAAGCATTTAATCAGGTTCTTTTTACAAAGATATTTTACTTTACAAAAAAAATTATCAAAGTCAATTTTTTTTCACTCAATTTAAATGTATTGAATTTGTAAGTATGTTCTATACATATTATTATAGACTTATGTATAAATACATTTGTCTTGATCACAAGCTTAAATTTCATCATACTATTATAATTTAAATGTTGTTCTTTATGATTTATATTATATAGCAGAGTTGTATGGACAATTTCTACACGTTTAATATATTTAAGACGGAAAGAAAGCGAGAAAAAAAATTACAATAAACAAGAATTGGTTATTGTGTCATATATACAGGTTAGTAAACAGTGTAACTAGTAGATACTTCAGGGAAAAAAATTCTGGGTCTTGGAAAACTTTTTAGATTTTTTTTTTTGTGGGCTTATAGGATTAAATCGTACTACTAAAACGTAATAAACAAACAAAATTTCAAAAAATACGCAATGTTGTTTATAATTAGACCCATTTGCTGCAATTTTAACTCTGAAAACAAATCACATTTCATCATCAATCAATGTTATACATCTAAATAACTAATTACCAACCGTTTTTATGAGATTTGATAACACGACTAGTATTATCGAGTTCAAAAGAAATGATTTGTATTATAGTATATAGATAATAATCTACGTTATAACGTCTTAACTTCGCGTTTCGAGCTTTACGTTATTAGTCATTTTAACGATTTTCTTTTAAAAAAGGGGTTCTACCAGATTTTTATAACTGCAATAACTACATAATTTAACGTGGTTATAATACGAGTAATAATGCGAATATGATAACTATATTAGCTACTATTCCGGAAACAGATTAACGTAGGTAGTTATTTAAATGGATTCAAAGGTCTCTTTAATATCGTACGTTTTGTTTTTCATATATACATAGTACATACATATATATTTATATATTTTATCCATTTCTCGTTATAATAATATGTTGTTTGCATAATCTAGTTTTTAATATTATGTAATTTAATTACAGGTCATAATAATTGCTAGTTGTTATTTTATAAATTATAGGTGTTGTGTAGTATATACGCACGACTCACTCGTTAATTAAATAATTTAAAATTAATATTCGAGTTTATGAAGTAGGTATAGGTTATGGTATATATTTAAAACGGAAAAATACTTTAAAAAATATATTTGATTTCCATGTGCGATGTAGGAATATTATCATTGTTGTTATTTTATTTTAATTTTATTAATTTTTTTAGTGATCACAAAGACCAGTCACAACTTATGATACAGATATACCTAAGTATATATTATATTATATTACTTCGTAATCAAAGATTCTTATAATATACATATATATTATAGTAGATAATTTTAAATAATTATATACTACTTACTATTTCAGGATTATATAGTTTAGTTTATGCAATTTATTTAAAATCTAAATAAAATACGATTAGTTCTAATAATCCAGTATTCTAATAATTTTAATTTTCTGTCAGTAAATACAGTCTGTCATACACTCATACATGATCACGATGGTTCAGCGATGACTTAACTTAGAAAAGAGTAATCATAAATATTTACTAATATACGTATTGGCGTTTATTATTGATAAAGTGCGCATTATTAGGTACTGAAATCGTATTTAATTAATTCAAATACGGATGAATACAATTTTATTTTTCATATCTGTATGTTTACATATCAAACAATATACATAATTAATTATTAGATTGATTACCTACTTACAAAAAATGTAAATATTATGACTTGTAAGGCTTGTGACTTTGTGATTTTCGTTTAATGCTTGGCTCTACATTTGAACATGTTATACATTCAAAATTTCAAAGTATAATTTTAATTTTTTTTTTCAAAATTAATCTTCTAACCTTGTTTTTATCAGAAGAAATATTTTTATTTTTATTCGGCTACTGACTAATCATGTTAAAAGATAAATTACAATGATTTAAAATCATAGTTCAAAAATGCAGCTCATAGATATATGAATTTATGGACAGTAGACCATGTTAATTATTTTCATATAATGTTTGATAAATTACTATTGGTATCTAACTTTCTCAATTCTAAAATAAATTATTTTAAGTTAAACTTATTTTGTTCAACTGTCTAAATCAAACTTGTTTGATGTAGAACAAAGTTAATAAAATAACTGTAACACGTGATAACTGAATTCAGTAGTAATCGGTACTGCGCTGTTTATTCATACATTTGATTGACCTTTGAATTTTGAAATTAGAACTACTCACATTGGAAGAGATTATACGATGTGAACGAGATCTTCTGGTTAATCCACTGAAATTATTATAAAATTAAATTATTTAGTCAGTTGACCTTCATACTGTGTTTTTTAAATAATAAATACCTGATGTTACTTGTTCTACATTCAATATATGGAAAATTGGAAAACTATTATCATATTTTTTTAATATAATAAATAATAATAAATAATAATATTATTCCAAATGCATCATAGTACGATCGACATGCGTCATGAATTCATGATCTACATTTCTTACTAACTTACATTTTTTAAATGTATTTATACAGACACGTAGTTACACTACAGTCCATATAAGATAATATCTACTTTAAGAATATCAATTATTACTTAATACTCAAGTCATTTAATACATCTGAAATTCAAATACCCGATAATATTCAAATATTTTATAAAGCGCTCTAAGGGGTCATCATACTGTTTAGCGTAGTTAAATGTCCTACGGATGTCACCGCCCCCACTATGAATTTCTAAAAATACATATCTACTTTTAAAAATTGTGTACAATTTTTATACGTACTCCGCGACCTATATAGGTGACACACACTGCAGTAGTACCACTATTACATTGTAGAAGCTGATAGCACTAACGCCACTAACTGCCTCAAACCTAGTTACTTTCTACACAATTGTACATATTATACAAAAACAATATACACTATTGGTATGCTATAATTTATTTACTGTTAATATGAAAGTTGAGTGTATTCAACTTGAAAAATGTTATTAATAGGAGATTTTTTTCATAGTATAATACATTTTAAATTGTTTTATAATATTTATTTAAGATATTTTCACTTACAAAAAGATTTAAATTATCAATAGTCAATAGGCACAGTTCAAAAAGATTTATCATCAATACTATAAATATAGTTTCCAGTTAGTTGATAAAAATTTGATTCTTAAAAAATAAATTTAAGATATTAAATACCCATTACCATTGATTCTATTATATAAAAACCATTATAAAATTAACATATTATTTATTTTAATAAAAAACTACATGTCATCCATATTATTGACTTTTGAAACTCATGATTTTTAGTTGTGAAACTACAAATCGATTGAACAATTTAAATATGTGCGTACATTGTACACACTGCATATAGTAATAATTATCATTAAAAAATAATTGCAAAAACAACATCGAGGAAACGACGAATGAGTTTAAGCGATTTGTAAACATGGCCATACCCTTGAACCCTGGCAGCCTGGTAGAGTCATATTTATCTTAGTGAAGCGGACGACACCCTATGGTAAAGTTTAAGCGTTCACGGTGTAACCATAGTAACGCGTAATCACGTGTCGCTGTCATTTCGATTGTCTCTATCTCAAAGGACCATAAGTCCATAATTCTACGTTGTTATACAGAGTGATTAGTTGAATTAATATTTCGTTTATATATATTTCACAAAGAATAATTTTTAAAAGTATTCCAAGTCTCGTGTATGAGTGAATTTTAGATTCTGAGTAAAGTGAGGAATACATTGATTTTACTGTATTGAGTGTAATATGTGTGTGTTTTAAATTTTTTTTTGTGACATCACTATTTGGTGAATAAATAATAAAATTGATCCGATTTTCAATTTTACGGATGGTTCGGAAACCAAGTTAGAATTATATTAAATTTCTACCTAATAACGACTTTTTTTAGGACGAAAATTTCTACATATTTCTTAATTTTTAGATGTAATTTTGAATTGAAAATTTGAAGGAAAAAACATTAGAGAATGGTTCTATGCAACAACTCATCGGGTAAAATAAAACATATTTTTATTCAGTGTAAGTAGAAATGTGACTTGACGAATAATGTGGTAAAAATATTCTTGTTGGCAGGTACCGGGTACTTGTTTTTTACGTGGGTACTATTTTTTTTCAGTTCGTTCGATAGCAACCGGCAACCAGTCATGATTTAACACAGCACGTAATGTATAATTCTCCATGTACCTATTGTAAATTGCATGTTAATTATTTTTTTCGTGAATATTTTATGCCATACGTTTCTTGTCCTAAACGAATACAACGACAACATTACAATATCATACGTTTTAGCCGCGAACGTTTTCGACAAATCGCGTGTGCGTCCAACCGCTCCGTATGTCCTAGTCCGAGGCAGGGCGGCTGCACTCGCACGTTAAAATGTGTGGAAATGCAATGTGATGGCGTATACCGATGTGTACGCGGAACTTGGCTGCTCCGCCGCCGCCGCCGCGCCGCCTCCGCCTACCATTCGTGCGGTCGTGAAATATACTGCGGCGGCGGCGGCGGCGGCGGCGGCCGACAACGTGTTGCATGTTTACGTGTGGCTGGTCGCTGACAACATTCGCCAGTCGCCGCCAGACATTTCACCGTTTCAGTAGCATCGAGTCCGGTGCACCAGCGACCCGTGTTTCGCTCGTCCCATCGTCCCACGACATCACACGCGCCGTTGTTGTTGTTGTTGTTGTTGTTGTTTTCGTTGTCCGGTCCGCGGCGTTGGCGGTGACGCGACCGCAGTATAAATTCATCCCGTTTTACAGAGTGTCGTCTGTTGAACAAAGCGTATTGAAGACGTTGTAATACTTACTCGCCAACGACCGACCGAGTATGGACCGACTGAGAGTGATGAGCGGCGCCCGTCGCATGTTCAGCGCACCGCTGCAACGCGAGTGTTCCAAAACGGCCGGCCATCGTCACCATCGCGCGCCGTCTCTGTCGCGACGCGCCACCGCGGTGCGGGTGTTCTCCAGCGACGTCGCCGCCTCGGGGTCCATTGTCCTGGAGTCTCCGTTCGGTCCCGTCAGCCCCGTGGACTACACGCTGCCCGACTACATATGGAGAAACGTAGAGAAATGGGAAGACAAACCGATGATAGTAAGTCCTGGCCGGAACCCTCTAGGCCCTAGGGCCTCTAGGGCCTAGAGTGTTCCTCCGACCATGTTTTCGTCCATTAAGCTTACGTAATAATAGTTCATTGCACTGTCTTATTTATCAACTTGGTTGAGTAGCAAGTGATTAGCGACTAAATCCGTTTGCTTAGATTTTTTTGTATTAAGTAGCCTCCACACCATTCTGATAGAACCAAAAATTAGTTTTAATAATTTATCGTTACGTTATATTCATGTATGTCCGGACACTTTTAAACTACTAAAGCGTTTTAGTAGTAGTCTTGTTAAACCACTTACTACTTGATTAAAGAACACCTGGCAGTGTGAACTAAGCTCTAATACTGCGGTTTAGTAGTATTACTAAACATATCGGTGCTAATTGACATCACGGCGTATCGTGGGCACAGGTATTATGTTTGTAAAGGTGTCTGCGATTAACTCGTAGGTGCAGTGTAGGGGGAGCTAAGACCTTCCAGTTTTCCATATAGGTCCTCTCGATTTTTTTCGATTTTCAGTGTTTCACTGAATTTCAGAAACTTTTGTACATTATAATTTATAACTCATGTTATCGTGAGGCCTCCAAGCCACATTTTTGAAAAAGTGTTTGGACCTGAACCCACTTCAATGTGGACTTCGGCTCCACTGACGTCATTGTTGAGTAAAGTACCCAAATGATAAATCGAATGTTTCGCAGTCGAACGGAATGTTGGCCGTTCAAGTAGCAATAGTATAAAGTACGTGCGCGAAAAGCGCACAATAATACACGATAATAATAATAGCTTCGTTTCAAATCTACAAAAATAAACGAATATCACGTACCTAAACATACGCATGCGTCTCTTTTCCGTTCAGTCACGAACGTACCGTACAGTAGTGCGTGCCGTATGCCTTTAGATTATTATAATATTTAACAAATTTTGCAAAACGATCTTTCAATTCAATGGTATTATATTATCTTTGATGGTATTTCGCGAATATTACTTTATCCTACGTACAACGTTATAATTTTGCACGAAAATATTATGAAAGTAAAATTCCAAATACAATTCGAAACGTATTGTATTTGTGTATAGACGTAATCTTGTTTTTTACGTATTCATTACGTGAGTGACGCGCGAATAATGGATTTTATGGGGAAAAATATACGTGTATACAGACCGCTGTATACAGTCTATTATATAAAGAAGTTGGCTATGTATTATATTGTTTAGAGCATATTCAAAATACTAATGCGTACATGTTTACGCTCGAGCTAACTATACCGTAAAAGTATTATGTTTCGTATTCATGCACTGACCAAACGGTTATTGTAATAATATTGTACACTGCACGTTTCTCCTTACTAAACGTTGTCATTTTCATTCCGACCGGTTTGGTGATAGTAATTCATAATATTATATGCCCAGTTTACAGAGCTATCGCGCGTGTCTTGTCGATAGATTTGTATGCTTTTGATAACCACCATTCTTTTTAAAGACATTAGAATAAGTACCTTTTATAATATGTACCTGCAGTTAAATTTAACTCGAAGTAGGTAATTACGGTTCGTTATTGACTGTTGCGCTTAAGTATTAAACTATTTTTCTTTTGTCTTTCGTTCAATTGCACACAATTTAATTACGTACAGTGTACAACAATTCTATTTTATAATTGTCGACTCAGAAATCGCAGAAGGTATAATTTATCAGACATTACGGAAATTTGATTATTAAACATTAAACGTAGCGACATTGTTAATTATGAATTGTTATTGCTTTAATCATATCAAGTATAACATATAAATTTCTACCGAATTCCCATAAATATTTCTAGAGAAAACAATAAATCGTAAATTGATTAAATTCTAGTTACAAAATTGTTATAATAATCAAACTAATAAATGTGACACTGATACCTTAGTGTGTTAAATGTTAGATATTACAATTAACATAAAAATATTTTTAGTAATTTTGGTTATCAAGTGTAAATATTGTACTATGAACAAATATAGATTCGAATAAAGATAAAGATAAACAATTACAATTTACAGTCTGAGTGTATCAAAATTATTTTCGATATTTTCAATGGTTATATTAATTATTTATTTTAACATGTTATTTTTGTGAAAATTCATCTACGCATTACGTTCAATATTTAATTGTTTATTTTTTTCTACTTTTTATTATTAATCACATTAAAAATAAAAAATAAAAGATATAAATGATTTTTATGTTGCTTAGGAAGTAGGTAGTAGGTAATTTAAAAACAAGTAACAAATAGTTTTTTTTATGTGACAATGAAACAAATTAAAGTTGTAATTATTTTTGAAATACTTCTGTACATAAAGTAGCGAGTGTGGGTAATTTAATATTAATTTTTGATTACAAATTATTAACGTTGAAATTTAAATAATAAATGAATACCCTGAAATAAGTTTTTGTTAAATTAAAAAATTATCAGTGAAAATTGTTAATGGTGTTAGCGTATGTATTTCAATGATTTCAATGACAGTTACTTATTTCAAAATTTGTAGACTGTAACGTTTTTTTTATAAAACGTGTTACAAATTGTAGCGTATTTTCTGGTGGAGGGGGTCCTCTGGTCTGTGGATTCCCCATCCTAAGTTAATAACAGTTTCATATCTTGGAGGTATCCAATAAAATCAAAATTCTTGCTTTAATATTTTAAACAGTTGGATTATAATTTAGACAAAAACACTATAAAACACGTTCGCTTTATACCTCTCGAAAGTGAAATGAGTGCAAAATTGTTATCTTTCTTGGGATGACACTACATTATTTACAAGATAAAAACCACTAGCCACTTATTTATATTTAATTGTGCCTACTTATATAGAGACGACGACTATTTTTTATTATGTATAATGTATATTATACTTATTATAGTTATTAGTGAACTATATATGATCGGAATATTCAGTTTTAATTATTTTTGGTTTCTAGGGAGTTCCATTACCCCTGAAAATACACTTCACTGGTTACAAAAATTAGATTATCATCATAATTAAAATTATCATGCTTACAGTAAATTATTATTTTTTGCTCGAGTCTGAAATGTTTAATGAAGATGTTCTGTATCGTATGCATATGTCATCGGTATATAGGTATATAAAACATATTTTAAATTCTCTATGTACATTTATATTGTTTAAAAATCAATGATGATTAAAGTCCACCTGAAATCGTTACAAACAAACTGATCTTTATCCTAAATTGATGTTGCGTACGTACTTTGATTACTTTCAAATACGTTTATTGTGAATATACATATATGTATAAAGACAATAGTTATGATATTATTATAATTGTTATGAATTCGATTTGAACTTTGAGTAGGTACAATAATATATTATTATTATTTTTCATTTGATTTTTTTTTAATCATCTAATATTGAATAATTGGTTTTTACGAAACAATGTTTGTGGCAGTAGTTTGAAGTCCGACTTGGATGGTTTTGAAAAGAAACTACCAATCTACTGTATGTAATAATTGCAGTGTAATTATATTATGTATATTCAATATTGCTTATCACACTAATCATTTATACAAACAGTTGACGTAAAATATATTATTTTTTAGAGACAATAACCTTATAGATAAACACTTTTTCATGCACGATACTACTCTTGTGCTAATTGTTTTCTAAACCTATTAATAATATTTTTATTGCAATTACAGTTATAGCATAGTATAAGTATAATTAGTAGCTATACCTAATGTGATTTCTTTAGTATTATTTCTTAAATACTTACTTACTCATATACATTGTCTCTACAATACATGTGTGCATAAAAACATGTTTTTATAAAACGTTTATGCATAGAAAATTTTTTAAGTAACTTGAATGTGTGGTTGCGAAATTATTTATAATTTATAATTGGATGAATCAAACGTTTCTCCGTTCTATAGATAACGATAAATACATACATACCTACCGGAAAATAAAACCAAAAATATAAAATAGTTTAAAAATATTTAAACGTTAATACATCTAAGAAATTATAAAACCTTTTGACCCCGAATAATTTAATTAAATAAAAATAACATTTCATTCAAATTAATCATTAGGTATAAATATATCAGCTCGTATTGAACTCCTATTGTTGATCTAATTTATACATGATTGTTGATTCTGATAAATATTATTGTTTTCTTAATATTACTCATACTGTGTTTTAAATTTTCTCATGTTTGGCACATATAGAATGTATCTCTTTACTCAATCTTTTTTTCCTCATGATTTTTCTCTTCATTTTTTAATTGGTCTTTACATGACTACATATTATAACTAAAAGATGTTTATATTGCCTCTTATATTGATATTATAACTTTCAAATGTTAACATTTTTTCATCATAATTTAGTACAAGTTCAATGTCGTCATAATTCAATTGAGTCATAAGAGTATTTAACCTCACAACAAAAGAGTTGAAATATTTTAGGAACTTGCCCCGAGAGAACTATGCTCTTTTCATTTTAATTTCTAATCTATAGCTGAAATCATACGCCACGAGTTATAGTTTTGTGTATATATTGTTTATAATGTTAGTGGCACCTCATTATAAGATAAAAGGTATAACTATTTGTTACTTTTTTTATATGTATTTTTTTGCAAATTATCAGACGAAGGATTGTAATTTTGATCTATATATCTAATTTATTTATACAGTTAATTATCCAAAGTCCAATTACATTTTTGTTATTACCAATAGCAATATTGAATATTGATATACGTAATAAATTAATTTTTTTTATAGAATGTTCTTGATCATTTATTTGATACAAACAATCTGTAAAAAAATGTTAACCATAAGCATATATGTGCTTTTATACATTTCTATAATATTTTGTCATAAAGTGATTGAAAAAAAAGAATTACCCAGTAGTAATACTTTATGACGCTATAAAATACTTACACATACATACATGCAATAATATGCACACCACACTTTACGTGTACCTAAGTGTTAAATATGTCAAATTGTTGTATGGTGTGTGTTTTTAATAAGTAGGTATTATGTCGTATAAATAATTGATAATAAGAAACACAAATCATTCAACATGATTCTTAAACAATTTAAAACAAGTTCCTACATAACGTTTAGTATCTAACTAGCCTTGTTAAACATGGGGAATTAATAATTAACAATGTTATATTCCTTAAAAATGACTTGGATAATAAATAATGCAGGTATGATGTATACTATTTAAGCGTTATTTGAAAAGTGTAAATGGCTGAATGCTAATCTTATTAATTACCTTTTGTATTACATATTATATACCTAACTATAAAAAAATGATTTGATCGTAAAGTGTATATAAATGTTAAAAAGGAATTTATCAACCGTTAATTTCAACTTGCAAAATACTCAATATAAATTTGTATAAATACTATCCAATACTTCAAGTATGAATAATTATTTAGCCCACTAGCTGACCGTTTGGTATTTTTCCTAACTTTTCCAATGTTATAAAAATTATTAAATGTTTATACTTCTAATCTAAAGTATTTCTATTAGCAGTTAATTCTGAAAAAAAATGATTTAATTATTTGTAACTCGTAACGAAATTATAAATCAATTATTTGTAAATGATATTGTATTATAACAATAATTGAATAGGTAAGTAGTCGAAAAAATGATTGATTCAGCGGCTTCGCGCTATCATTGATGAAAATGTCCGGGTTTTGAAATTAATAACAATTATTACACTATTACAGTGAAAATAATGATGAGCTGACTGAGCAACAGTGATTATATCTACATCATAATTGACACAGTTTTATAATATTAGAAAACCTCGACCTTGCTGTGTATTACACTTGTACATTATACAATACGGTTTTATTTTCCGGTTATCTATGTTTTCGTACTTTTTATCTTATGTAGCCTTTTGAACACCAACCCGATAGGTACGTATTGGTTCATTGCCCAACGACCATTAATCCCGAAAATGGATTACGAAATAGGCTGATTTTTATTTTTCATTTCCTGGTTACAGATCACTAGACGCACGAAAGAAGAGAAGCTGTCAAAAGTCCAAGTTTATTTGTTGTTCTAGAACACCCGTAATATTTATTATTGTTGAAACAATATTATTTACTATAATTATTACAACACGAGGTATTTCAATTTTAATCTCGGCCATACGTTTCAAATAAAGTATTTATAATATCACAGAAACTTGTCCGTTTTGAATTGATAGGAAAACAATGATCATATGAGTTAATTTATTCCTGTTTAATTCGAATGTAATTAAATATTTAGTAATAATTATTAATAAAACATTCGATACGTATGAATTTTTCAAAACGAAGTCAAAACATAATAATTATTGCCATGCACTCTTATCACAGGTATCTATACTTGCCAACTACAGGCTAAGACTATGTACCTATTGTACCTATTATTTTTATTTTATTTTTTATCTGACACATCTTATGCATTCTGTTCTCACATTTATACAATATTTAAATGTATAATTCTACACCTCGGGAGTCATTAAACTTACAAATGCGATGGCCTATATAGGATTTCTAGAATTACTACGGGGACTTTAGGAATAGATTACTCTAGGAATAGATGAAAAATAACAATATTAATCCGTTTTACTACGAAAGGCAAAACAAATTTTTTGTGACGTAATAGTTCATTTTATTTAATGTGCAATATAAATGTTTCAAATAATAACCATAAAACCTACCAAATATAAAACATTAACAATAACGTAACACACATGAAGTCTAATTGCATAAGTTTTTTATGCTGTTTAATGCTTACATAATGTAGTTAAATATAACAATAATTATTAATTTGTATTTTTAGTTTATGAAATAGGTTAGGTATATAAAACATACTCGTATGAACCGACGGATTTCAATATATTACAATTTAATATTTCTTCTGGCCTACCTTTATTTTTAAATATATTTTGGAATTTGGAGGTCTACTAAAACAAAAATACCGTGAGCCAAACGCGGCAAATAACAATAAAATGTTACCCAATTCGTTGTGTTTTTTTTTATAAATTCAAATTAATTTTTAAAATAACGATTACTTACAAAATATTCAATTGTCATTAATTATAAAAATGTCAATAATTATAGAAAAATCGTAGTTTCAAATTAATCAAATGGGGTTACCTATTAAATAATTAGAATCTGTGACAACTTACTCGTACTTTATTTTAGGGTTGGTCTATCTAAACATTCTAAACCGTCTTGGGTTTTTTTTTGTCCTCAGTAAATCAATTGATAAAATATATCAAAATTAAACTTTTTATTTTGTTACTGTTTACTTTTTATTTAAAATTACTCTTTACAAATTAATAAAATCCATAAATAATAAAATATAACAAATGTAAATCATATGTTGTTTACACCTATGACAGCCACCTGTAAAAGAACCACAATGTTTTTCTTGGGTATTTTTTTGAGTCCTCTCAAAAATATTACATTACATTTTATATTATACACTAATATATACATTTTATATAGTACATTTTGTAAAGTATTACAATTTCGCACCGATTAATCCTATATACTTAAACCCTTGTATGTAATATAATTTATATATTGTTTTATGTCCAGACTTCAATTACAATAAACTAAAAAGGATTTTATATCTTATTTATACAACTTTTTAATATGTCTATCAGAGTCTTGATTCTTTATTTTGATATTCATTTTAAAAATACTTTAATTTTTAGACATGTGGTAGTAGTGGCAGATCATACACATTCGGTGAAGGTCGGATGATTTGCAGATTATTCGCTAGTACACTTATTTCAAAATTAGGTTTGAAAAAAGGTGACGTGGTCGGATTGTTATTGCCGAATTTACCGGAGTACGTTTTTGCCATCCACGGGGCCCTCGAGGCAGGACTAGTCGTCACGTTTGTCAATCCACTTTACACTGCCAGTAAGATGCATAATATTATTGTATACTTATATCAAAGTATTAAACTTTCAAGAGGAGTTTATACGTTTAAATCATTTTATCAAATATGTACCTATCTAAAGCTACAAATTATCTTAAACATAATAAACAGGTACAATTGATCACCATATTTTTTTAATGGAAAATTACTATAATTATTTGAGTTTTATTATACTTACAATGTAGTACCAAATAAACTATAAATGAAGGGGTGGGAGAGGAGGAAGGGTATTCAACCTCGAAACACTTTTTCAAAATAGTACGGCTTTGCTTATATACCCATAAATATATTTTTATTTCTGGCCAATCATGTGTCTAACCGAACCGTCCATTGTTTTATTTCAGCGGAGGTAAAGCGACAGTTCGAGAACGCCGGAGTAAAACTTTGCATGACGATATCTTTGTTACTTCCCGTAATTCAAGAAGTATCTCCTAGCCTAAAAGGTTACATGGGTACCGTCGTGTTTGGCGGCGAAGAAGTTGCCAACGAAAAATCCCGCATATTTGATTTCAAAACATTAGTATCGAAACAATCGCCCGAAGAACTACCTGAATCTTTTGCTCACGAAGTCGCTCTGTTGCCCTACTCGAGTGGCACGACAGGTCTTCCTAAAGGTGTCATGTTAACCCACCGAAACTGTGCTATAAATTTAGAACAGTGTACACACGAACAAATCATCAGTTATCTACCGACCACTGGTAATTATTATTTTTATATTGTTTATTAGGTAGCTATTTTTAATTCTAATAAATTATATTCGTTTTGATAATAATTTTTTTTAAACATCTAAATCAATCAACAATAAATTAATACAAGGTCGATTTATTTGCAGAAACGCACCAAGAAAGAGTTCTGAGTGTTCTACCGTTTTTTCACATTTACGGTTTCAACGGAATACTAAATGGAGCTCTAACTCATGGTCTTCACATGATAACTATACCAAAATTCACTCCCGAATCATACATAGAATGTGTACTTAAATATAAGGTACCTATATAATTTTGAAAATATTATAATATTGAAAATCAAATAATCAAATGAAAAAAAGTACTTGCATTGTATTATTAAACAAATATTTATCTATGATTTAGCCTACTTTTCTATTTGTGGTGCCATCGTTATTGTTGTTCCTAGCTTCTCATCCATCTGTAAAATCAGAACACTTAAGTTCTATCAAAGAAATCACTTGTGGTGCTGCGCCGGCATCAAAAGCTCTAATTGACAATTTCCTAGAAAAAGCTCAACGAGACATTACTATTAGACAAGGTTAGACATATTATTGCTTTAACAAACACATAATTGCATTAATTGTTATATAAATGTACAAAAAGGCATAATTAATCATTTTTTAAATTAAATATTTTTAGGTTATGGAATGACAGAGTCTTCTCCAGTGTCTCTGTATACTAGAATTTCTTTGCCTGAGAATAAATCAGGCAGTACAGGACAACTTGTACGAGGTACTCAAGCTAGGGTAGTTAATTTAACTGACGGCTGTGATTTGGGTCCTCATAAATCTGGGGAGCTTTTGATCAGAGGTCCTCAGGTAAAACTTACAATTTAAAATTATTAAATCTGTTATGTATAACATCGTAACAAAATGATGGCAAACTTTTTTATGAATTTCGTTATAGGTTATGGTTGGCTACCTCAATAATAATGAAGCAACTAAAGAAACTATTGACAAAGATGGATGGTTACATACTGGTGATGTTGCATATTATGATGAAGATGAATATTTTTTTATCGTAGATAGGACAAAAGAATTGATTAAAGTTAAAGGAAATCAAGTAAGTGAATTTTATTTTATTTTACCTATTCTATTTTTACTTAAACAATATACACACCAATTACAAGATTAATAATTTGGGTACCTTATGTTAATCATTAAATTTTAAGGTAGCGTACAATAAGGTTAGATTTTAAAGCATTTAAGTTAGAAATTAAATATATTATTTTTAATAAACATTTTTTGTTTGAATTTATGATTATTTATAAAACAGGCATGTGTTGGCTATGCTATAAAATAAAAAATTTAGTAGCTATATTAATTGCTGTTGACTTATACAGAAACTCAAATTTAGCAGTAATATGCTTGTAAAATAATAGCTGTAACTATTAAATATATTCGTATTCACTAAACTAATAAAAATGTTACCGTATGATTTTCATTAGTATGTATTCCCATTTCAAATAATCAACTAGTAGTTTAACAAATATTATTAGAACATTTTCAGCCAATTTAGTTAACTAATTTTTTATCTTTATATTAAAATTTAGATTAACTCATAAAAGGTGGATCTATTTTAAAATGCTAACTCTGATTCAATAATTCCGAATTCTTGTGAATTGAATAAAATTTCTGATTTGTATTAGCCTGACTCTTTGAGTCTGTATGAGCATATAACATAAGACTGTAGGAGGTCTATGACTATTTAAAAAATAAAATAAAAAGAGTGTTTGGTTTCTGGCCAACGGGCCAACTGTTCTTGCTCTTATCAAAGAGGGGGGGGGGGGTAAATAGGTTGTAATAGTCAGTGATTTTTGAATCATATTAAAAGTAGTTTACAATTATTGTACATTAGTATTTGTAATTGTAAGTGATTCGAGTTCTATTACTACATTTTAATATTGGGGATATTTTTAATTTTATATTTATAAATCCTTTGGAAGGTATTTCTTTTATAAAGAATTAATGAACAACATTCTTGAAAAAGTCAACCTCTTAATGGCCATTAAGTTATTTAATATAATTAAATTAACAATTTTTAGTTCATTATACATTTTGTAATCTTATGATATCTTAAATTCCTCAAATAGTATTAAAAGTTATAAATGTATGATTAAACTATATTAAGGTTTAAATTAATTTTAATATTTCTGTGTATAATTAACTTGAAGTTAACATTTGTTAATACCTTATATGTATTAAAAAATTACTTTTTAAATTAAAAGTTGGTAAAAAAAAAAATTACGATTAACTTTGTTAAAATTAACTTAATTTTATTTTTAAATCTAGTTAACACCCAGTTGTGGTGATTAGGGAGTGGATTAACAAGTGAATAATGGAAAGACTTTAACAATTCCCAAAATTAACAGAATTAATACATTTATCATTACAACAACTAAAATGTATATACTCGTATTTTATAA
This sequence comes from Drepanosiphum platanoidis, assembly GCA_948098885.1. Classification (NCBI taxonomy): domain Eukaryota; kingdom Metazoa; phylum Arthropoda; class Insecta; order Hemiptera; family Aphididae; genus Drepanosiphum; species Drepanosiphum platanoidis. The sequence continues at coordinate 4,464,265 of OX402534.1, read as the reverse complement.
AAAATTTAATCCTCGCCCTATATGACATTTCGACAAATTTCTGTCCTTTGAGACAGAAGCTCAAAGCAATACATTAAACCTATGATGTGTTTGTAATTTTTAATTTAAACTGTGATCCAAAATTTTTAAGGATTAATTTTCTGTTATAACAGTTTTATTTAGCTAGCTATTTTCATTTTCAATCTTGAACCTTGAAATAATTTTTTTTTTAAATTCACATAATTTTATTAAGCATGTGTAATATACTTACCACTTTATACACTCCATTATTTTTATTAGTTTTTAAAATTAAAGTAATTTGAAAAGTAATCTAGTGTCACAATTAAAATATAATGTTCCGTACTTGAAATAATCTAGTTCTCATTTTATATTTATTAATTCGTATTAGTTGTAAAAATCAACTGTTATCTTATAAGTTATAATTTAAAGTAATATACTAATATTATTAAAATGAGATTGTATTTGTATTAAATAATTAAAGTAAAAAAAAATAATAATACATTTACATATTATTTATGAAAAACAATTAGAAGCATATGTCATGCCTTGATAAATATTTTATAATTGAGGAAAGAGGTAACCCTTTTTTGTGTAGTAGACACAAAATAATTAACAGTAATTGAGCACTTCCTAAAACACCTTCAAAATACATCACTGTATAAAACACATTCACAAGGTACATCAAATTATATGGTATGTTTTAATACATTTTTATTTTCGAATTTCAAAATTCACTTTATTAATCATATATTTTTAATAGAGACATTATCCATTCGTAACTATTTTTAATAGTAATTAATTTTATTCAATTTACAATTGACATTGAATCAAATTTGATCTAGTCATAAATACTATGCACTAATATTTATTAATGTTTCGTAAAGGTAATCAAATAAAAATAATCACTAGGAATTTATTGGTTATAAACCAAGATAATTGAGTGCGCTACCACAACATAGATTAAACTATCCCAGAAAAACATATATTATAGATTAATCTATTATGTAGCGCTAATAAGTAAAAGTATAATAACTAACAAGTTAAAAATGAAAAATATTACAATCATGTACTTTTTTGTGAAAAAGTAATAGTTGAATAGCTTATTAATTATCATAAGAAACTATTAATTTAATGTTTAAAATCATTATATTTTAATCACTTAATTTATTAATACTTAATTATTATGTACATTCAAAATTATTAACTTTTACTTATTTGTTTTTCGAAGTCTATAATATAACTTCAAGCCACGGAACTTGTTTACAGTATGTACTTAAATAGTTTTTAGAGTTCTAAGCTTTTTTAATAAGCATTTAAAATGTACACCAAAAAAAGGCATAAAATTATATTAGCAAAACCGTAATTTAGTACTTAGTATAAATGATTGTTTATCTATTATACTATTAAAAGGGGGGGGGGGGTTATTTTTTTGGACAGCTGTATCTGAAGTTCTATTCAACTGCTTTGCTTAATTTTTTGTTTTTTAAACGCAAGTGTTTAAAGTGAAGATGAGCACCCCCGATTAGAGAAGTTCAAAAAATGAATTACTTAAATAGTTTTATTAAATTTTCCGTGTAGTTACATAGCCATGCATTGCTGTTTTTATTTGGTATACACATAATACATTATTTCAACTACTCCTACGATGACATTGGGACATAAATACAGTGTCCACTAATTGGTTTATTATAGAACTAATCATGTTTATCTAATTGAACTTATATATATATATTTTCATTAAATATTCCTGGTAAGAACAAGGTGACATGTAACATAAGTACATAATATGTTCAATGCTCATTGTTCATAAATCATTACCCTCACGAATGCTGTTTAGTTATCCACTGGAGTGGATTTTATAAACATAAACATAAGTTATAAAAAAAATCAAAAATAACAAACAAATGTAATTGAAATGTTTATTTGTTTATTGATATTTGTGTACGAAATATTCACACAGTTTTCCAACTATCTACAGGTTTTAATACAAAACATATTGATAAAACTATATAATTCAAATTATTTTCCATTTAATAAATTGTATAACAATCCAAATAAACAGCTCACAGAGTATACAATAAATAAGTGTTAAGGTTTTTTTATATTCATAGGATTTTTTGTAAGAACAATTGTTATTCATATTCGAGTAACAAGTATCATTCTTATATGTTATTGTATCCTTATAAAAAGACCAACATTTAATCCATAAATTAAAGTAAAATAAAAAATAAAATTTTAACTGTAGATATGGTAAAAAAGGCATTTATATTTCAACAAATTATCAATTTTTATGTAAATTAAAAATAAAGTATCAAATTCAATAAATAGTGCTGCCGTAGGTGTTTTATAGGAGTGAAAACATGCAGTCAATTGAATAGATATAGTTCATTTTTATTTAGCTAAATAATAAATATGGCTTGTTAGAGTACTTGTCAAATAAAAATTTTATTGATAAAAATAATTTGACACCGAGACAAAAATATGTAAGGCATAGTCTTACAGTATATAAACTAGTGTTAAAAATATTAAGATTTAACACAAAATAATCAAAACACATATATTATTTTCAAATGTTTTACTGAAATCTGCAGAAATAGACACATTAGTATTCCTAATGACCAAGTTTTGGATGACTAAAAATAAAAAATGATATTGTTTTCTAAATTTGTATTAATTTAAAATAATATATGTAAAAATTGATTATTAATTAAACCAAAATAGCAATATTTGTAAATAATTTTGTACAGTAAATGAAATAACTTATTATGAATTTATCATGTACATACAAACATTAAATTTTACATCACTTTTATCTACCTACCTAATTGATACATTTTCATTTTTAACCTAACCAGTCAATGTTTATAATATCTTTTAGGTTTAATATTTACTAAGACTATTCACTTTCAGTCAATTTATTTTCATCGTGTCCTTGGGGATCTTCAAGAACTGTATTAGATTCAGTTGTCTTAGTTTCTTCATTAACTGGAACTTCTACTTCTGACGAAGTAACATCACTTTCCATTTTCTCAGATTCTACATCCATTTCTGTAGGGACTGTGTCTAAAGCTTCAGGTACATTAACATCAACAGTAGACTCAATCTTTTGTTTGTCATTTTCATCAACTCCGGTAAGTTCAGCACATTCCTCTTTTTGTACATTATCACAGTTTACTTCTGGTTCCATACTTTTGGATTCATCTTCAACTTGGACATCCATATTTTCATCGTCATCATCATTTGATTTTTCCACTATAATTTCTGGTTGTGAAGCACCTCCATCAAGTTCTATTTTACTTTCTGAATCAGGAGTTTGGTGAATGATTGAACCTTCTAAACGATCAGCATCTGTTGGTATTATTTCTTTTTGATCTAATGCATTACTCTCTACAATCGGTTCTTCAGGTTTTGGTTCAACATTCTCGAGATTTATTTCATTAGATATCTCTTTAATGTCATCGACAGAAATTTGTTCTTTTATTTCAGCTGGTTGAATTTCACAAACTTCGGGAGTTTCCTCTTTTGGAACCTCAACTAAAGTTTCATGTGCAACAGCGACAACATCTGCACTAATTGGCTCAACTACTTCTGTAGGCTCTGTAATCTGAATATGAGTTTGAGGTGGTGGTGTGTCTTGAGTGATTAAAATTTGAGGAATATCTTGTTTAGGTTCTTCGGTTTCAACACTTGATTCAGCTTCAACACTTGATTCAGCTTCCTCTGGAACATGTACAACAACAATGTTGTCATTCTGTTCCGTCTTGATATCGTCTAGTTTGGTTTCTGGCGTCTTCATCGATTCGAGTTCATTCAAAAGGCTCTCAACCGATTCATTACCATTCAGAACACTTGTGTCCGGAATAACATTGGTTTTATCGACAAGCTCCATGCTAATATCCGACTCCTTTCCATTTTCCCAACGGTCCGGTACGCCATTGACGACAATCTCTTCCCGTTTGGACCTGAGCTCGCAGGTGCTGACCACTAGTATGTTCTTTTCGACAGCACGCATGAACTTGTCAACACGGTTGTACTCTTTCCTTGGGCACGACAGCAGCTCACAGAGCCTCTGTATGGTGAACGGCGGCCCGTTGAATGTGTCAAAACGCTCCAACAGCATAGTCTTCATGGCTTCGTAGTTGAACGGGTCAACGTTCGGGTACGGCGGTATGTCGGCCAGCGCAGACTGGTCCGCGAACTCGGCGATCACGTTCAGTATTTTCTCGCGTATGAATGGCTTGACTAGCGTCCACTGAAAGAGCGTGTTGCCCGTCTTAGCGACGTACCTCAGGTACTCTTCCAGCTCCACTGGTACCTGTTGCTTGTACATCTGGTACATCTCCAGCATCTGCATGACCAGTTCCGCGTTCTCGATCATTGTTGTCGGTGGCTGCGGCTGGCACTGGCAGTAACATCAAGCGTTTCGGAGTATTCGCGCGCGCGCGCTCGCGTCGTGCGTCGTTCGGCCTGCACCGGTTTCGGCTATTCGGGACGACAAACTCGAGTACGATCGGCGGTCGGCGGAAACGAAATTACCGGAAACGCGGGAGGACTGGACGCGGAAAAAGAAACGCGACGGTACGCGACACGAGCGAAACAATCTGAAACGAACAAAATGAATAACATCAACGGTAAACAACAAGTCGTCGTTCGAACACGGAACGAACGAACAGTGAATAGTAATAAAAAAAAAAAAAAACGCACAACGAAAATAGATAAGGACGTTCTGCTGCGAACGTTCGGGGCGACGGGCGCATGCGCATCATGGAAACAATCCGAATGTCAACACTCCGACGAACCGCGTTTCTCGATCAGACGCAATCGCCGCCACTGCACGCACGCACGCGCATACGCTTCGTGCCACAGTCGTTATTATGTTATTCAGTTTTCTTTTTATTCAAAGTGAAGCGAGGAACCCGTTGAAGCATTGCGCATGTTTTCTTTTTTTATTTCTGTCCGTGTTCACGACAAAATGATTCGGTCCATTCATCAACTTCACCAGTGATTTTCGATTGAAAATTATGTCTTGTCAGTGCTTTGGGAAGATTATTATTTTTTAATTTTCCAATAGTTTTTCAATCGATGGAGAATAATAATTCCAAAAATGTCGGAATACCGGTTTTCGACCTAGTCAAACAGCTTGAAAGCAACTTTAGTTCAAAGTTAGTCTTTTAAAAAACAACAACCATAATTCCACAAAAAAAATATCGATTAGTGTTTCATATTTTATTATTTTATGACAAGACTCGATGAAATTTTGTAACTAAAACAAGATATTTTACAATATAAAAACAAATAAAATATAAATAATAAAAACAATACAGCTTAAGATAAAGATCCGCTGTAAAATAATATTTCAATAATACATTACATTTTAAACATATTTTTAAATGATTAAATTGATTAAATTTTTTACTTGAAGTAATTTAATACATGTGTTTATGTGTATTTTAGCTTATAAGTTTTGTTTGTGCATAAATATTTTATTACTTACGAGATTAACCCTTATTCAATAATATATTGTCCAATATTATTTTTCAGTTCGGTAGATAGACAAACTGACTTGGTAGAGTAATTATTCTAAACAGTCTTTATAAATATTCATAAAGAGTAATGTGTTAGTAGTTTGTTGTTTATAAATTAAACGAGGAGTAATCAATTATTAAATATTTGCTTTATTGAAATGTGGATTATTGCCATATTACATAGGTCATTTAGATTTCATGAGTACTTGCCTATTATATAATATTTATTAATTAGAAAAATAAATGATATCATTATAATAAAAAGTATCTGTACGAAAAAAAAATTAATTTTAATCTTTTATTTTTATTTTTCAGGTATCTCCTACTGAACTAGAAAATTTAATCATGCAATTGAAAGAGGTCGCTGATGTGGCTGTAGTAGGTATACCAGACGTGCTGTCTGGAGAATTACCTCGAGCTTTTATTGTTAAGCGACCGGGTTCGGACATCAGTGAAAAAACTATACTGAACCATGTTGAAAACAATGTAGTGGCGTACAAAAAATTGGCTGGTGGTGTAAAATTTTTAGACATGATTCCACGTAACCCATCGGGCAAGGTTTTAAGAAATGAACTTAAAGTGTTTGGCAACAATCCGAGCGAACAACAACCTCATCATAACTGATTTTAACGGAGTGATATATATTAAAATTAAAATGATACATTCATAAATATATATATTTATTGATTTTTAATAATGTATGTACTACGCATACCTACTTATATAACTATGTATGTAGAAACCGATTTATACACAAAATATTAAATATTTTACAGATTCGGTGAATATGGAATATTTAGTTTTATTGTTTGGTTGTCCCAAGAAAAACATTTATTTAAAAAAATGTTATCAAAATCTTTATCTATGAACTATTTAACTAGGTAATATTATAAATAATTATTTATCGGTTTATTTTATTATTTTCCATATTATTTTCTGGTCTATATGATGAGATAGATATATATATATAATTTGTAAATTTATTTGTTAAAATATTCTTCTTAATTTTACTACAGGAGTTGTTATTTTATTGTTGCCAATTTGTTATATTATTATAAAACTATGATTGTAATTTTATATAATATATAAAAATATTTTATAATTGTAGAATAAATTTATTTTTGTGTAATAAAAGGTGATGTTGAAGAATGTAATAGAAAAAGTAAAGAATTTGTAAATTATGTCGACGAATTCCAAATGCACGAAACTTCATTTTTGTGTTTGAAAACCAGAGAATATTATCAAGATAAAAGTAAAAACAAGTAATTTTCAATGGTTTTTATCTGATTGTAATTCATTTTAAAATAAAAACCTGTAGAAGATATAACAAGACCTGTTCTCACCACTTATGACTCTTTATAACTCACACTCACGGTATAAACATATTACGGTAATAGAGAGTTACTACATTAACACAGGTAGTAAATATCTGATAAATTATTAAATTAAATAACTGTTTAATTTTAATTCTTTCACTGACATCATAATAATTTCAATTAAAAAGTTTTTTGCTTTGTTTAAAATCAGAAAGGCGGCAATTTGTTGTAATTTTGACATATAAATTAGTTTTTTAATTATTTACAAAAAGCATTTCTAATATCACAAAAAAGTTTTAAAATTAATACTTTTGTATAAACAGGATTTCTTAATTATAATAAGTACTCAAACAAAAAATAATTTGTTAAGTACAATAGTAATGAGAACACTTGATTTAAGCAAATTAAACTTGTTTTATTGTAACCATAACAAAATATTAAAAACAGAGTACATATTTACTTTTCTCATATGAAAATATAAAATAACAATAGGTTATTATCAGTCTTGTCGAGAATTTTGCCATATAATATTCTTACTTATTAATAAATTATAGATTTTCCTGGTTTTGTTAACATCAATTTTAATCAAACTTCTTGCCGTTTTTAAAATTATACCTCTCGATTTTTCACACTCATTTATAAGCAATTCTTTAAATTTTAAATATGATTCAGGCAACATTTTAATTTGAGCACAAAGCTCTCTTTCGTTGTCGTCGAGCTTCTGAAAACCGGGCAGATTGAAAACATTTATTCGAGGTTTTGTATTTTCTATAATTTTCTGTGTTGATAATCCTGATGGTCTATTTTTCAAAGATTCTTCTCTTTTGGTTTTTAATTCTTCGTAAACACTTATTTGAGCCATCTGGGTTATGCCATTTTTACGATATTCAGTAAGTTTATGAATTTTAGCTAACAATTCGTATTCTTGTTTTAGATTGTTAACGATAAAATCAAAAGCCAATGGTTGAAGTAGATGTGCGAATCGAATCAAATGTTGCATCATTTCTGGTCCTAATACAATCTGAAATTAAATTATAAACACAATCAAGTTGTATACAAGTGCTAGTAAATAAAAAAAAAAATCAAATATCCATTGATACAGGTTATTTATTTTACTAAAAGTATTATTTGCTAAAATTTGAAAGTGATAATGAATTATTTCGTGATGTGTTTCGGATTGAAACACAGATTGGAATTCTCTTTGAGGGCTACTTAAAATTAATGTTCCCACATTTTTGTAAATCTAACCAAAATAAATTAAAAAATTAAAAACTGACTGCATAATTTTCATTAATTAAAATTAGCCAACAACATAGTAAAAATTTAAATGTTAGAAAATTAATCTTAAAAAAATTCTCAACGAATTGAAATCAGTTTTCAAAATTCTTATGGCATCAATAGATCAATGGCGCATTTAGCAAATAATACATTGAAATTACTAGTTCAACGTGTGACAAACAGACAATCTAAAACCAAATCCAATTCTCTCAAATACAAATAAGATAAAGGTGCTAGAAATACTGGCTACAAATGTAAGTAATTTAGTGTGTTAGTTGTATTATGTGAGTTTTTAATTTAAATTTGAAAACATAATGATAAATTATAGTGTTCAAAAACCGATTCCGAGTACAAATCGATGAAATATAGTTGGATATTGAATATATGATTTAACTCACAAGAAAATTGAAGAAAACTAAGGTAAATTTTGCATGTTAATGTAGATGTAAAATAGCGACGTAAGAAATGTTGGCGCAGATTTATATATTATTCAAAACATTTACATTTTTCATGGAAATAGAAAAAAAAAAAAAAAAACACAAGGGTCAAACGGATATACTTTTTGCTTAACTCAAAGTCTTAAATAATGATAAATTATTGCTTATACCTCCATGGATTTGATCCATAATTGGTGTTTATTATATTCAACAAGGCCATAATCTTTAACAATTTTTCTTCTTCTATGGCGTTCTTGCAGCCTGTCATTAAAAATGTCTAATATGACTTGATTCGTTTTTCGATTTAATGAATCCATTTCCTCATCTAATCTTGTATTTTCATCAACACAAAATGGCTCTTTTAATAATTGTAAAATATCTTCAGCTTGATCATCATATTCTTCTTCAAATGTTCCACGTGCTGGCTGATAACCCGCTAAACGTATGGCCACTTCATATTGATGATGATATGACTCTAGAGAAAAAAAGTTTATTATTATTATTGCATTTAATTATTTTTTATGAAAAATTTTTTAACCCAGACATGTACATAATTATTGTATGAATAATTTGAAAAAATTCTTCATAAAAATTGTCGGACTTACAATAAAAATACGAACATTTACAAACATTTTATAGATGGTGAACATATCTGTATCAGTATGATTGAAAGAAATTTGCCATTACCTTCTGACTCGGATTCATTGCCAATAATTGTCGGTCTGTATTCAACACGTCTGTCTTCAGACGTATCCAATCGAAATGCGTTTGCAGTTAAAGACTTGAGTTTCGAATAAAATACGAATCTATCGAAGTAATAGCGCTCGCATTCTTCAGCTGACCGATCGAGTTTCTGAGCGACTTTTTCCCACGACATGGTGTTCATGAAAGTATCGAGCAATACGATTTCATCGTTGGCTGGCCACGAATTTTCGGCCGTCTCCACGGCGTTGGTCAGCACTCGGTACGGATCGGTGTTCTTGTGGATGGAGTCGCTGGTGCCGGCCGCGAAACAGTGGAGACAGAGGTTTACGTCCAACTCGACGCACTTGGCCATCGAGCACTTGATGAACGTGCGTTGGTGCCACAGGTCGGCGGTACAGAACCGGCAACACATCATTTTTCGCGACATGTCACTCGGAGGCCGTGGTTACAGCATCGGCTACAAAAACCCACCGCGGCGTTTGACTAGCATCCGTTCGTTCACGCGATTCGCGTGTTTGTTATTACTAGTGTAATATGAAAAACCCTAATGACAGCGAATGACAGTAAGAAAAACGTTGTGCGATTATCAACCGCAATACGACAGCGTGACGACGAAGCGGAAGACGACTACGACCGTGTTTAATAACAAAAAGCAGCTGATCCGCAGAAGCAGCTGACGGTAAACAACACGAGCGGTTGATAAGAATTTAACCTCAATAAAGCGGCTGCCCGTCACGTACTTCAACCGGACGAAGTTGTTTATGCGCGCCCGCGGATCTTGCCGCGCTTTTCTGAAATGCTCGGCGGGACGTCGGAACCGATGCGTCACGGTTTTCGACCGTTTCGCCGGAGATCTCGTCACCGCGGAGCCGGCGAATCCGGCCGCGGCCGCCGACGGCACGTCGTCGGGACCGCGGACGACCGCGCGATCGTCGCGGACGCAGTGCGATCGACGCGATCGCGGGCGAGACGCGCGACCGCGGGGCCCTGGTTCTCGAGAGCGCGCGACCGCCGGGGCAAAAAACCGATCGTTTCGGTCCGAGAGGACCGGGTGGATTTTCCGATTCCGGACGACGAGTGCGGCGGGTTAAGTCTAGTCGGGCTCGCCAACGATGGTCGTCCGACCGGACAGGTGACGTCCGATCCCGCGGACGACGTCGTATAGTTCCCCGGGCGCGTCCCGAACTCTCGGATCCGGTCGTCCCGGCCGGGTCGGGTAGCGCCCGTCGGCGCGGGATCCGTGTATTCGTACTCGGGTCCGGGACGCGCGATCGGGGTCGGTCACGTCGTTTCGGGACCAACGGACCACCCGAACCGAGCGTCGTCGGGACCGCCGTCGCTAGACGCGGACGATATCCCTCGCGGACGCGGCGAAAACAGTGCGCGCGGCGTTTTTCGCGCGCGTCCCGCGTACACTTTGTTTTTCCGATTTTTCGCACAAACGCGTCGCGGTGAAAGTGACCGCGATGTCGTCGTACCAATACGCGTTTGTGCGCGCCAACTCGCGCGCGCGCGATCGCGTTCCCTTTTTCCACGTCTGTTCCGGTCTCGCGCGAATCGTTCCGGGGCACGCGGTTTCCGGCCGTCCGTCCCGTCGTGGTTCTCGGGAAAAAAATCCACCGGAGAAGATCAATTTTGAATTTGATTTTTTTTTTTTTTTTTTTTTTTGTCCCCCCGAGCGCGGTCGAAATTTTCCCGCCCGTTCGCGAACACCGCCAAACATCCGTTATCACTTGAACGCCAAGCGAGCTTGATAACGTTCGTCCCGTCGACATTTTTACGTTGCTGCCGAGTTTATTATATTTCCTCGGTGGCGTTTTGTTCTGTTCGTTTTTTTTTTTTTTTTTTTTCTGCCGCTCTCGTCCCGTCGCCGATCCGCTCGGCACGCATTTCCGCGTCAGCGTCCGCTCACCGGGTGCGTGATGTCTTCGTCGTCTTCAACGTCCTCGTACGTCGTCGTCAAACCGGAAAACGAAGCCACCAGCCAAGTCCCCATTGTCAACATGGCCCCCATACCTGCCTAGTACGTATGCCTCAGCTTAACCGTATAACGACTTGTCGACGCGTCTCCGCACGGCACCGAGTCGTCCGCACCCGTTCGCACCGCGTCTGGTCGCCGCCAACGGGGTCCCAACGCCACGCGCGCGTCGATGTGGATCGACGTGTGCGGCGTGCGACGCGGACGCGTTCGGGGCGACTTTGAGTGGCCGAAAGTTCAAAATTCAGTCGAGCTTCCAACGGACGTCCGAACGCCCGTCAGATTGCCGAGAAATTCGTTCGAAAGTTCTGCAATCGGTTTCTAAACTTTTTCACTTATAGACAGAATTATTTGCACACTTGCAACGAAAATTTTTCTATTTCCATAGTCAACAGATTGTGTGTTCGTCAGTAGTACTTTTCAGCACAACGGCTTTTTCCTCGAAACTTTCGGTCAGTTCTATCGGCTCCCAAGTGTTGGCGGGTATTGGTGTTGGTATTCAATCGAAATTTATGCTTTAAATCTAAAGCTTTAGCTATTTTATTCGTACTCAGAATACTTTTGATGTATCTATCATTTTCATCTCCTATTGGTTTTTCTCGAGAAACTTGTTTGTTTAGAAATATATCGGGGTGGATTCTACCCCATCCCCCCGACTATATGCCTTTGATTAACTGCAGTAGCACTAGAATACTATATATAACATCTTGCTAACTTTTTAAGTCCAAAAGATTATTAGAATTAAAACGTGATTAGAAGCTAATCCTATCATAAACATTTCCCTGATTGATTTTATTTGAACTCTATTTTTTTCTCGTTTATTTTTTTTCGAATCCAGAGTTGTTTGATTTATGTTTCAATTCTTTCATAAACTTTACCATCAAAATAAAAGCTTTTTAATATTCAATAAAAACTGATGTATACAAATATTATTTTATCTCGAGTTATACAAAATAAAACATTTTCTTTATTTTCTAAAAAATTGTAAGAATCAATTAAATTTTTAATAAGATTAAATTCTTAAATATTTAACAGATCCATAACAGACGAAATTTTAATAAGTCATTAAATTTTATTTATTTTTTGTTAATTTATGAATTTAATGCATAAAATTGGATTTTTATCTTTAATTATATAGATATATTAAAAATCTATTTATACAATATAATTTAAGTCATTAATTATATATCAATTTCAAATATTATATATTTCCAAAGTATTAATTTTTTTAAAGTAATAGTATTAGGTGCAAATTGATCATTTTCTAAGTTCAGAAACTTGAGTATCTTTTGATATTAAAAAAACTTGTATTTGATTAAACAGCTGAATTTAGAAAAACATAAATAAGTTTTGAGGGACAAAATTCTGCTAGTTTCTTCCTCTATTTGCACCACAGTTAACTTCTTAGAATTTGAATTCAGTATTATATTGAAAAAAAAAATTGTTAATTCAATAGCCATATGTTTGTATATGAAATAAAGAAATAATTAAGATAAAAAGTCATTTAAAAATTAAATAAATATTTTATCAGTTAAATCAACTCAGTAAACAAATACTTATTTTAGTTTAATAATAAACAAAACAATATAAGGTTTGTATAGGAAATATAATAATATATATATATATACTTTATATATACTTAATATATATATATATAAAGTGGCTGAAAATAAGTGGAGAGATACCTGCTTTTAAAAAAATATTAAAAATATCTGTTTCATATTAAAAACACAATAATAATTATCGCTGTGTTATTGTAAAACTAATTAAAATATCTTTGAAAAAAAAAAATTTTTTTTATGAATAACACCAATTTAAATTGATAATCGTTGTATATGATTATAAGGGGGATGTATTATTTTGGATAAAATAAGTGGAGGGATGCCATCCCCCCTGTACCCCATCCCTACACTTTGACCACTGTGCACACATATACACACAAAATCTATTATAATTAATCATATTATATGGAACCAATAATGTTTTGATAGAGTTAAGAGGTTTTTTTGGTTTAAATTTAACTTAGTAGGTTAGTTGTTAGTTTATAGGGAGATCTATACATTTAAAATTGTATTCTTGTGGGACTTTAGAAAGTTCAGTTTTTTACTATCAATTTAATTTGTTTTTCTGAAAAATTTGAAAAACATTGATATTTTAACTAAGCATTCTAAATTTTCCGATCTCTATTTATAGTTAATGAATTGAAAAAAAGAAAGAGGCTAAGGTCATAAAAAAAATTGTATAATATTCTTGATTTAAATATGAAATAATCAAATTTCCAATTTAGTCTCTTTTCTCAGACTTCTAGTCTTAGAGAAAGTATAGTAGAAGTAGTAGAGGTACTTTGCTGACTTAAAGTATGCTAAGTACTAATTCACTTCTTAAGACTTTAAATGGATAAATTTAACTACATATTTAAAAACAAATTTTAATTAATATTGTTATAATTATTATTTAATTATTACTTAGTCTGAGATTTTAATGCATTTTGCTTTATTTTTAAAAGCTCAGTATATTACGTTTTATGTATTGTTTATCAAGAATGGAAAATTTGATTTTTGTATTTGTTCGCTTTATTTAAAAACTTACAATTTTAAGAGAGTTGTGCCAATTTTTTAGGGAATTTAAAAGTTTTTAAATATTTTATTTTCAATTTCAATTTTTCTCCATTTTAATTCAAAATCTTTACAAAATTATAAAATAGTTATTATATATACTAGGAATCTAAAAAATGTTTGTTGTATAGATAAAAGATGTATTGAAATCATAAGCAAAATATTGTTTTTCAGATCTCATATTATACATTGACTTACCTTATAAAATGTATGTCACCACCAGTAAAGAACTTTAAATTAAAACATTTTTATAAAAAATAAAAATATAATACATTTTAAGAATGCATTATTTTAAATGTCGAGGGCATAAAGGTATCTTTTTGGGGTATTTTATAACTTTTTTTTAGAGTATTAAACCCCCAGCCTTACTTATTAATATGGAAACATAATCTTGAAAAATCAGAGAAAAATTCTAAGTGTTTTCATGTAGTGACCATGAATATACTACTTACTAAATATTTGATATTATTAAAAAAAAATTAGACTTTTTACAATTTATATGGATAGTATAAGATTTTGAATAAAGTTGTTTTTTTTTTGGAACTTAATTAAGTTTAAAAAACTGAACATTTTTTATAGTTATAAATATCCTTCCAGCTGTTATTCAATGTACTTTCAAATTAAATATTTTATTTAATAACTATTTCTACTTTATAATATTGAAGATTAGACAAACTTAGTTGATTAAATTAATTCTAAATCATTTATTAAATGTTGTGATTAATTTGTATTATATATTCATTTTGATATATTTCAGTCTCTTTCATTTCATTTGTTCAGTATAGAGAATTAAGCAATACTAAAAGTATACTTAAATAAAGTATAATGTTTTTACTTTAGGTAGTTAAAACTGTTGTTTTATATATCATTATTATTTAATTATTGGTATAAATTTATTATTTTATCATTATGTAAATGTTTATTTTTATTTAATTTGCTGAAGTGAAGTTTTAAGTTATTTAATTATCCTCCCCTAATCTAAATTTATACATTTTTGCTGAACTTTTAAAGATACCTTTTGTGATTTATGAGCTATGAACAAAAAATACATTTAGCATGCTTTCTTTATGTAATTTGTTTAAAATATGTATATAATCATGTATCATTTTTATTAATGCTAAATGTTAATTTAATTTACTAAATGTTTTTAAATTAAAAATTAATTCTAATTATATTTGAAATATTTTTAGTAAACGAAGACGAAATGAAAAACCCGGAAAAGGGCTACGTCATTTTGCTATGCGTGTATGTGAAAAAGTACGCAGTAAAATGGTAACTACTTATAATGAAGTTGCAGATGAGCTTGTTGCCGAATACCCAGAGGGTAGTAATGCCGAACAAGTAAGTTGAAAATATAATTCATAATTTTAGTTTTATACTTAATTAGTAGGTATGAAATCAAAAGAAAAATGAATTACTAAATCCTTAAGATGATGATAATAGTTTAAGCTTGAGACTATATTTATATAGTTTTCTTGCATATAAATGAAAATGTTTCCCATTATTTTCATAATTATAAGTAATTATTTTTATTGTTTTGTTTTTTAGTATGACCAAAAAAATGTTAGAAGACGAGTATATGATGCTTTAAATGTCTTAATGGCTATGAATATTATATCAAAAGAAAAGAAAGAAATCAAATGGATTGGATTACCGGTGACTTCATTTCAGGAGCCAGCCACATTAACTCGGGAACGAGACGATATAATGGCACGGCTCAATGAAAAACAAGCTGTCTTGGAAGAATTAATTGTTCAAGTACATACCATTTTAAATTAATCATATAATAATTGCACAATTTCAATGTCAATCAATCATTAAAATATGTCTCATATTTTTGAGTATAAACTTATATTTTATTTATGTTTACAGCAAGTTACTTTCAAACAACTTGTTGAAAAAAACAAAAAATATGAAAGGGTACATGGCCGACCTTCTTCTGCGTCAGTTCTTAGTTTGCCATTCATTGCCATTAAAGCTGATCCTGGAACTGTAATCGATTGCAGTATTTCTCAAGACAAGTAAGCCATTCAAATAATTATGAATAAAATAAATTATTTATGCTGTGTATTTAATTTCAGGAAAGAATACTTGTTTGGATTTAGTAACAGTTATGAAATTGTAGAAGATATGGATTTATTAAAAAGCATGAATCTTTCACTGGGTAAGTAATAAAAGGTTTATACTATAATTCAACATTATTAACGTATAGTTTTAATGTACAGGTCTCAATACGGGTTCTAGTACAGCAGAACAGTTAGAACACGCAAAAGCATGCGTACCGAAGAAATTACATGAATTTTTATCACGTATGTATTCTGTGGCTTAAAAATGATTCAATAAGTTATTAATTTTATAATAAATGTGTGTATTAGGAATAGCAGTTGAATCATCAGCTATGGATATTGTAGAAGACAGGCCAACAAAAAAGTTTAAGTCCAGCTAAAGTGAGGTGACTTGCATTGACCAATGCCTAATAATTATTAGGAATTTGAATTGAAACCACTCTATTTTTTACAAAATCTTATCTTAAGTTATGTTAATTTAAGTTAAGTCACATTGCTTGTTAATGCATGAACAATTTCGGTGTTATCGATACGGTCTAATTATATATAATATATATACATACTTATATATTATATGTATATATATATATTTTGTTTCCAAATGAAAACGTATATTGTAAGGCGGGCAATTTTCTCTCTATGCAAATCTTGTAATTATTCATCTGTTCATGTTTTTTTTTTTCTTGACTGTGAAATTAAAATGTTTGTTAAACAGTATTTATTTGGTAGTGAATGATATCAAATTGTTTACATGAAATTTAAAATACTTATATGTACATTTGTGTTAAAAATAATTTGTACATTTAGAATTTTTAACACAGCCGTATAAATGTTGTAAGTAAGAAAAATTAGTGTATTATATGTTGTATGAGAGAGAAAGAATGAGAGTATTATGTGCCATAACAAGGACTGTATAATGTTATGGTATAGAAGTATTTTTGTTGATTTTTTTTTTTGATGTACTAAATAACCACGCCTGCATTTACCATGCATTGTATCGATAATACCATTGTGTCTTTAAGAAAGTATTAAGTTAACACGTAACAATTATGTTTATAAAAACACTGAAATATTTGTAATATACTTAATTACATGTTGTATACATTTTATATTTTTATTATTATTATTATTATTATTATTATTCCCTTTTTTTTTTTTTTTTTTACTTTTAAATGTCAAATAAGTTGTAAAATTAAAAATATTAAATGATATTATAACTTGTAAACAAAATAGCTTAAAATCTTAAGGCCTTGGGTATTTCAACAGCCATAATCTAATTTTAAGTAATTTTGAGAATACAGTACCATCGACTTATGTTTGACAATATGACTAAAATTTTAAGTGAAATGAGAAATATTGATTTGACAATAACGTTTTATTACTGTGACCTCATTGGGTTCTATAAATACATCAAAAGTTTAATGCAATTGCTTTTTAGATAATTGGATACCTTATAAAATGTTAAATTTTCTGATGCAATTATGATTTTGATAAGTATAATAATTATTTAGTATTGCTTGTAATTAAATAGTGCTTTTTCTTTTACAGTTGACAAATCTGAAAATAATTACATGGAACGTATGATTTTTTTTTTTTGAGGGAATAAGTTGTTTGAAAAGTACCATCTAAGAGTGGTATGAGTATACCGTGTATTTAAGTAATTTATGAGCAAAATGGTCTTAAACGCCAATTCTATTCAAGACTTAATGTAATTATATTTTTGTAAATAATAGTTTGTTTCCCTTATCTTAATTTATTTGTTGAGGGTTTAATGGCTAGACAAATAGACTGTTCAAATTTTATGATATATATCTTGGTTTTTCTACTTAATATATAACTCAATGGTTTGTATTTTGTTTTATTCATTTGTAAGCTAAGAATACCTTTAAATTTCATTTTAGGACCTTTCTAAAAATTAACAGCACAACATTTAAATAATTCTACTAGTTTTTATTTATGAAAACCGTTATATTTTTATGTGATCAATTAATGTTTAAAACTACAGTCTTACTCCCTTATCTAATATTATTTTCTATTTTTTGAATATTCCTGCCAACTTGTTTTGCTCAAAGAAAAGAGTAAATGTTTTTCTACATGTCTTTGTGAACAAATGATTATTAAAGTAATAAAACAATTAATGTGTTAAATACAGTATTGTTATAATATGCATAGTATGTTTCTCATCATTTAAACATAGTATTTCAGGATTAAGTAATTTATTTGGATTGAAGACGGTTGTTATGGATTGTCTTAGTCGACGAAAATGTGATTCGTGTTTACTGTAAGTATAGTTTCATCTGTTTTTTTTAAATTTTTACACTGCCATTCATTAAAATATTTTACCATCATCTTTAAAAACAAACTATTTAGATTAGCATAATTTTTTAATTGAATTGTTTTCAATATGCTATATACAGATGAGAAAAAGTTGATCAATCTTAGTGTGACAACGTGATATGATGTAAACTGAGAAAATCGATTATATTTTCAGTTAGTTTCGACCTATCCACAACATATTTACGTGTGTAAAAATGCTATAGCTAAAGATGACCTAAATTAAACATGTAAGTAAACTGAATTTTTTTAATTTAAAATGTGATAACCACATAGGTAACTATTTTTGTATTCACTCAATGATTTCATTGTACATATTTATACTATATGATTTAATATATTTAAATATTGCCCAAGACTAATTGCCTACCCACGCTAGCCTTTTTTTATTTCTTAAATTCCCTATTAATTATATAACTCGATAAAGTGATATAAAATTTCAACGTATTAGGAAATTTTCATATAATTCTCAAGAGTTTTTGAAGAGCCAAAATTATTTTATTGACATATTAAAAATTATAAATTGTTGGGAAATTTGAAAAATGACCTCTATAGTATCAACCAGATACGATTTGCTACCACCAACTGATACTGAAGTTGAAAATCAGACCATTTTTTCGAGTACTTATCGTGTACAGTGTACATATACACACGAAAAAAAAAATAAAAATACATCATGGTAAAATCAATAGGTTCCTCGTTTCACTCATAATCTAAAATATACTCTCAAACACTACAAGAAGATAAGGGTGAGACACAATATTCGAATGATTGAATTGTTCTTTTAAATTTGAAATCAATATAGATATATTATATACAGTGGCGTACACACATATTTTAAAATCCCTTCCAAAATGTTTTGCCATCGACCACCCACCACTCCAGTATAATAATACATAAAAAATGCATTTCCAAACCAATTATACTAAATATTTTTACTATTATTATTATTCAAACGATATCTTTTTGAATACAAATACCTAACTCATATTACTACGAGGTAGGTAAGTACCTATCTTGTGTTTTATTTTGTATAATTTGACGTAAACTAATTATTAATTAGTATAAATGTGTGATGTGGACATTTAGGGTACCCAGCTTCCAACACCCACCCCAAACATTATGTCTTATGACCCCTAGACTTAAGTATAGGGTTGTGAGCCACTATATATATATTATATATACATTATTTCCATAATGATGGAAAATCAGCTGTAATTAAACTATATTTTTTTTGCATATTTTTACATTAATAATTAATTGGGAAAATGTTCAAAAATGTAAAAAATTGGTATCCTTCTGAATGCACCATCATTTTATGATGTTCTACTAGAAACTACACCTGAAATTGATGATTGGATCAAGTCATCTGGTCAAAATCTAAACTAATATAACTTCCTTGTTAGTTGTTTCTCTCAGTATCTAAAACAAACGCGGAATTCCTATGTAAATATGTACATAATATTAAGTAGGTAGGACAAAAGAAGTTTACTACCTAGCTTATGTATTCATTTCAATGAGAGTATCATTATGTGGATTGTGGATTAATAACCACATATATGAGTACTTATTATGGTGTAAAAAGTACGAAAGAATTGTCACGTTATAAGTGTTGTAGTATTATTATAAACGTTTAAAAACAATATGGTAAATCGTAAATATTTGCATTTAAAAAAAAAGAAAACGACTAAATGAAGATCAATTTACATTAGATTTTTTTTACGTTTCTCAAAATTTAAACGTTCATTGAAAAAAAAAAGTAGGTACCTACCATAAAACGGTCGTTGAATTTGTTAGCGCATAAATAGTATATTTTATGATAATTATTGAATATTACATTTTCATATCTTCGAAAAAAGAATTTCATACTTTTTAAGCGTTCAAATTATATAAATATAAAACTAGAAATCTATACAGTATCTAAATTTAGTTATTGTAATTTTCTGAAAAATTACTTGAAAATTTAAAAAATACCTCTGGGCATCTATAATATCTGTTGTCAGTTTTTGAAATAGAAATAAATTATAAAATCAATTAAAATATGTTGTGAACTCATTGAATTTGTAAATCAAATCTAAAACTATATAGATACTTGCTAAGGATTTTTTTTGCAGGGTGTGCAGAACGGGTTTAGTAGGAACAGTGGTTAAAGTGGAGTGGAACGCAGGGGGACTCTGGTCTCCTAACTTCCGATCAAGCTTAATGTGCCACCCTTAACTTTTTTCCTGTAATGTGTACTAATAAGACATGGGGACGCTTAAAATTTAACATAAATGATAGCCCACTTAAATCATAGGCGCCGATAGGGGTTTAACGGTCGCTACCTACATTTTTTCATGAGGTAACAAAATCATATTTTCGCCACCCCGTAAAAAAATCGTGATCTAATCGTATAACAATCGAACAGATCAGTCGTTAATTATTTATACTTAATTATAATATTATTATATAAGACAGTTTGTTATGAATACATAATTATGTAACAGTTTGTAATAGTAATAACAGTAATAACAATAATAATTATGTTATTGTTTGTATCCCGTGTTTGCGTGGATGACACGGCCAATGAAAGTCAAGCTGCTCGCGCCACCCGACCAATGACAGCCGAGCTGCGCGCGAAACCACTTCCGATCGAGTGATGTAAGTACAGCAGCTTACCTGTGCACAGTGCGCTGACGACCGGTCTAGTGTCAACAGCGGTTCATAAAGTGCTTCTCCGTTTTAACATTGAAGTTTTTATTTTTTACCGCAATAGTCGCCAATGTTGTCAATTGTTTTATCATTTATCTCGTCGACGACTAATCAAACTTTTAATCGTGACTTTCCTATCTGTTACTATAAATACTTACTTTATTTCACAAGCAAATACGAGCACCGAACCTCAACAGCAACGACCCACCGACAGGCCGTAAGTAGAACCGATTATATTTATTTAGTCTATAGATGGGTAGTGGTTGGGTCATAGGTGCCGGTTAGGGCGTAGCGAAGGGTATCGAACGCTATTGCGCCTTTTTCTTTGAGGTAGCAAAATCATATTTTTGCCAACGCGTGAAAAAATCGTGATTTCTGCACCGGAAACGTATGACAGTCGAACAGATCAGTATCTGCGGTAACTCAGGTACCTTATTATAATGATATAAGATATAACCTCTTTTTCATTGCTGTCGTAATAATTCGTAAACATCTCCATTTAAACTCATTTTTATTTTCAAAAATGTCTGTTAATCAATTAAATGTAATCAAAAATACCTATTAATTTGTATTGTTTTATTATCATATATTATTAATTTTCTTATTTGATTAAAAATGTGATTCATTTAGTTCTGGAGGTTTTTCTTCTGGAACAATTTGCTACCCCAGTAGTTTTTCCCAAATGGCACCACTGTCTTCAATGGTCTATGTTTGATTCAAATGGATTTTATGGTAACCGATAAATGTGTCGTTATCAATATAGCCGATGCCCGATAATAATATTGCAAACAAGGTGGATAATGGATATATCCACCTTGATTGAAATGTGATCACTTTAAATTATAGGTTTGAATTAACAAATGTTTTAATTTACAACTAAAATAAAAGTTGAAAGTAGGCGGAATTTTTCGCAGTGTGTGCGGCCGCACACCCCGTGCGCACGCCTATGGTAACGAATTATGGTAAACATATGATGTCGCCACTTCACCAGGAAGACGAAAGTAACACAATCGTAAGTATTGCTTGACAATAACGTAATATTTAATAAATTCGTATTAGGTTATATATCGACATATTGTTAATAAAATTTTATCGTTATTCATTTCTATTTAAATGATTTATAGGGGAAAACATGTGAATTAAAAAAGGATCAGCTCTTAGTTACAAAACACAAAATATCATACATTTATACCTAAAGCTGCTCGAAGAAATTCTCACCAAACAAATTAAAAACAATC
Organism: Drepanosiphum platanoidis; assembly: GCA_948098885.1. NCBI lineage: Eukaryota > Metazoa > Arthropoda > Insecta > Hemiptera > Aphididae > Drepanosiphum > Drepanosiphum platanoidis. Next base: position 4,442,082 of record OX402534.1, on the reverse strand, counting down.
AATGATGAATAAATATTTTCACGGCCAGACCATCTTTTTAAATACAGTGAGTTTTAAAAGCTTTCCTTAGTTTTTTCGGCTGTATTGAGTTGAATCTTAGTAGTTATTATTAGTTAGTTATTATTCATTATATTTCATTTTAAAATCTAATTTAATAATTTTTAATCATAATTTCTTAAAAACATTAAACATTAATTTATTTTTCGTTACTCCAAAAATGTATATCGAAATGTATATTTAATAAAAATGTACACAATAAATAATTCACGAATTTTCAGCCGTACAATTTGATGATGTTTGCAATATAATAATTTTCTAGTTATTAACAATAGTTTAATAATAACAATAATATTTATTTTACGTCCCAAACACAAATAAATAATTAAATATTTAATACCGATAATATCTTTCAATCAAAAAGAAAGAAAAAGGCGGGGAAAATATTGTGTATAAAATAAATAATAGTGATAAAGTAGGTAATATCACTTGCACTATTAAGCGAGAAATAAATTTATATTTCAGTTAATAATCCTAAAAATTTTTAAAAGATTTTGCCATCAGAATTAAGTAAACAATTTTTATAGTTAAGTTATTGCAAGACGAACTAATATCGATGAAAGGTTTATTTGAAACATTTATTTATGTTCTAATGTTATATAAGATAGAATTGGTCTCTACACGAGTTTCATAATATTGTACATCTCCCTTTTTACTATTTTGTATATATTTAAAATGTATTTATGTAAAAAATACCTTTTTATTTATCATTAATGTACGTGGCGTACGCATTATTACGTATAAATAATACTATATGTTGTTAGAGAAAATATATATTTTTATGAGATCGATTAATGCTTATTTTAGAGTCTATTATTATCTTATCTAATTTCTTTCAATGTTTTGATAGTTCCTTTTTGTTTTATCCCACTGGAAGAGTCATTTGTTTTCATATGGATGTATAAAAAACAATTACAATTACTCTCCTACATTTTCTATGATTTCAACACAGCTACTGTAAGTACACGCATTATTATTACAATATTATTAATATTTAATTCAAATTATGACTTTTTAAAATGTATTTCTATAATATTTGGAAAACAGTGCCTAAATTATAATATATTCTATTGAATACTTGAAGTACCTTGCAGTATCGATTTATTTAAATTGTGATCCCGAAATAGACGGTGCCTGCTCCGCATATGATGAACCAGTATACAAATCGTATAATGGTCTCTGTCTCTACAGGATCAAAGGACTGCTGCAGCGACGCCGCCCCAGTCGAGAATCATTGGTTTTTATCTAGTGCTGTAAAGGCGACGAGAAGCTATTATGTACATTATTATGTATTATTATTTGATAAAATACTTGGTACGAGTGGGGAGATAATAAATAGATATATACGTGCGTGTGTATAGGAGGTGCGCTGCGGATCGACTATATTATATTTCATGCGCATGGCCGCGTAACGGTAAAGTCAACGCACTATTGTCGCCGCGGCAGTACGACGGGTAGGCCGTCTAGTGTGGGTGTGCTCCGTGTGTTTGCAGGTGCTTCCGCGGGCGGCTATATGTGTGTATATTTTAACTGAACACTTGACGACGGAACACTATATCGTTAAATATTGTACTGGTGAAGACGACCACCATACGTGTCGCGACTTTTCGTCGCTCTTTTCGTATAATATACTATACATGTACAATAATTAATATTGACCAAATCAATCAGTCGACGACGGACGCGAACGAGAAATAAAGACGCCCGTGTCTGTGCACAGAACAAATACAAATTACAACCGTCCGCTTGTATGGTTTCGTCGGCAACGGCCAACACGCTCGTCGCGCTGCGAGTTACATACCCTCCGGCCGTACAGTAAAAAACATCGTTCCGACGCGTCTTGGTGGGCAAAATGTTTCGGTTAGCGTCGCGCGAACACCGGCTCCGGTCGAGCTTGGCGTACGTCCGCCGGCTCAAGTCCGTTACCGAAAAGTCTGAGGCGGCCGACGGGACGAGAGTGCCGTACAAAGATCTCAAAATCGGCGTCCCTAAAGAGACGTGGTCCAACGAAAAGAGGTAGGCGACGACAGTGTTGTTGATTACGAATTATAATAATATTATCATAAAATATCGTGAATTCGACAGCTAATTTGTTTGTTTGCGTGTATTTTTAGAGTTGCGTTGGTGCCAAGCACCGTGGAGATTTTAATAAAACATGGCTGGAACGTACGAGTGGAAAACGACGCGGGCACTGGGGCCAAATTCAGAAATCGAGATTACGAGACCGCTGGAGCCGAGATCGTCTCGAAGGAGAACGTGTTCGCCTCAGGTCTGTACAACGTATAATAAATATCATAACATCTCTTCGTTCGATCTTTTATATAAAATAACGCGTCGAATCGACTGGTGTGAGGTTGTACGTTATATTAACGTATATAACGTACCCGCATGAACACTATAAATGATTTCGGTGCATAAACATTTGTACTATAATTGGTATTGAAATTAAAATTATGCTCCAATTGGGTGTCCGGTTAATTTTTACTGTTCACGGCAGTTCGGTCTACAGCGTGTAAAATGCGGGCGCACTTACTATATTGAAAAGTATTAATATTTAAAGACTGCATCAATTTTTATAAAAGTATTAGAGTTTTTAATTTACTATGAAAAAAATTTAAAGTAATAATATAAAAGTATAATGCTGTTCACATACATAAATATTATTATAATAATTATGGCTTTAAATATAACAAAGTGACGCTTAGGAAATTATTAACTGAAATCGAGTTAATATAACTGTTGAATAAATTTTGAACCCAATTCGGATGCAGCCAATCATTTGAAAATAATATAATTAGTACCCACCTATATACGTTATACGAAGTAATCGACGCGTTATTGTAGTGGAATAAAAGCGTTTTTATAAGTTTTGAATCGTATTTTATTGCTTTTTCATCGTCATGGCATTCGAAAAAATTCCCAAATTTCAATTTAATATGCAGTTTTTCATTACTTTGTGTTTGTAAAACAATAAATATTTTTATAAAACAGTTTACTATCGTTATTTTGACCACATTTTATTTTGAAAATTTGAACGAAAATACGTTAAGTTTTATTTTAAAAAAGCGTTTCTTTCTACTCATTTTATTTTCTAATTGTAATATCACTCTATTTTTTCCGTCTGTTCTCCAAATTTCAATCGATAAATAATATAAAATTATATAACATACACACATAACACGTTTGTTTTCTTTTTATTTAATAAAACATTTTATCAACTGTAGGTGCATTTTTAATATTAATAAATTAGTAATCTGTTTTATGATTTAACATTCAAAGTTTGACCTTAGTTAAAATTTTAATAATATTAACATATAATTTTTTATTTAACATTTAAGTTTAAAATAAAAAATATTATTTAATTAATTAAATAAAGATATGAGTAATGTTAGTTACAAAGATTCTCGTGTAAAATACTATAACGCAAAGGACTTGTGTAAAATGACGTTAGTTAAAACATATTTATAAATTATCATATAAATATTGAAACACGTGTTAACTTAATTAGGTATAATAATATATTCTATGAATTAATAATGATGAATTCGATTTAATTTTGCTATTATAATTATTAATTTTGATACTCAAATATCGGTTCGCTGTAAAATAACGTATTTCTATTACTTTACAGAAATATGTCTGTAATACCTGAATGCTAACGTAGGTGATTTATAAAATATGGATAACATTGTAATTATAAGTCAAATTTATCGGATTATTTTCATTTACAATTGTAAAAATTAAAAAGAGAATATAGAATAAGTTCCAGGGTTATTTTTCGAGTTATATAAAATAAGACGTATAATAAAGACAAAGTTATTAGCTTTCACTAAATAGGATTTATCAACTAAAAGTAGATAGTTATGTTGTTGTTATTATTTTTCGTATTATTGTAATTCATTATTGAATGACGTTGGTATTTGTATACTATTCAATACTATAATCATACATTTTATACTAGATAAATCATTACTTATTGTGTCACAAAAACAAATATTTAGGATTAGGTTCGTAGACAATATAATCTTACGAGTACGTCATAAAGGAGGTTATCTGAATTTTGTTGATAATGTAAATAAAGTGCCGTTTTTTCAAAAATGTATACAACAGACAAGTTATCAGTACATATTGAATTATACACACAATCGACGTTATGATTAAATTATTACGTCAATACATAACAACAAACAGCAATAATTACAATAATAGCAACAACACATAAAGTAAAAGTGATGCGAGCGTAATAAATTAATTGGTAATCCATATCAGTCGCGAATTTACAATATGAAAAAATACATTTTAAAGATATGGCAAATTATCGTCGGGACTTGGACTTCGAGAGGGCGATGGTCGAGACTAAATGGAATCCGTTTAAAATATTATTTATAGTTTTAACTATTAAACTTATAAATACGTAAAAAAATTGCAAAAAAAAAGGTACTGAAATATTTTATCAACAGAATAATTTTCTTTTTAATTTATAATACATTCATTATAATTGATACTAATATTTCATCGTCAAGTTTGTTATTATGTTACTTGGTGATCATTTAATTTTTCAAAAATAATTCCCGTAAAAATAGAAAATTAAATTTCCTAATATATTTTCGGTTTTATAACACTAATATTGATAACTACTGTTTTATATTAAAATGAAATAAAGTGGTCAATTATCTGTAAAGCAATCGGATTCGTTAAAAATATCTTTGTTAAAATTAAGAACAATAATATAATTAAAATAAATTCACCATACTCAAAAGATGATTCTTTTTTTTATTAATTACTAAAAAACACAGTTTACTTTTCTCGAGTGGGTAATCCCTATATTTTCTCATTTAATTAAATGATTAAATGCTAATAAGTACCTGTCGTGGGTAATAATTTATAACTTGTTTTGGTTATAAAAATATTCTGAACGCTTATAAAATGAATTAATATAACGTTATAATTTTATATATTATATTACGTTCGGCGTGCAAATAAAAAGTTATCTCAGTAATTTAAACAAACGTAAATTATATTAATTATCTATTTATACAATATTATTTGAATATATATGCGCGTACATTCGATCTATATGATATTTAAAGATGAAAATTAGTACTCAACATATTTATGTATAATGCGAATAGTTTAAGGTCGTTTTTTTAAAAAAAAAAAAATCAAATCAAAAATATCATGCATAAATATTTTAAATGTCAAGTGAACAGTGACTTTATTGGTTGTATACAAAATTATGTATAGAATAATAATATGAGTGTACTCGAAAATTAACACAAGTCATGATTATGCATAATAATACGTTTACTTATATCTGTTTCTACATTTAAATTGACTGTGCGTACCCGGTGTGTACATGCTTTTATATATTTTTAAATATTTTGTTAAATTTTACAGATATTATACTTAAGGTCAGGCAACCGGTACCAAACGAAGTGCCCCTGTTTAAAGATGGTTCAACGTTGATATCGTATTTGTATCCGGCTAAAAATCAAGATTTGATCACAAAATTAGCAAAAAAAAACATGAATGCTTTTGGTAAAATTATAGTTTTACGAAAGTTTTAACGAAGTGTGGCGCGTTTATAATTGTCATGATGTGAATTTACTTTGTAGCGATGGATTGTATTCCTAGAATATCCAGAGCACAAGTTTTCGATGCATTAAGCTCCATGTCAAACGTGGCCGGTTACAGGGCGGTCATTGAGGCTGCGAACCATTATCCGAAATTTTTATCCGGTTAATAATTATTGACAATATTATTTCGCTAAACTTATTTTAAAAATCGTCTCATTATCATATTAAATGTAATATTGTAGGCCAAATAACAGCAGCCGGGAAACTGCCACCGGCCAAAGTATTCGTGATCGGCGGAGGTGTAGCTGGTTTAGCAGCCATCGCACAGGCTAAAAATATGGGCGCTATAGTCCGAGCGTTTGACACGCGGTCTGCTGTCAAGGAACAAGTCGAATCCTTGGGGGCACAGTTCCTGACGGTTTCTGTTGAGGTACATCGTATTTATTTTCGCGATTTGTGTCACTGTATCCATTACTGTAGATTTCGTTTACGTGTTGGTAACGGTTTATGTTGTTTCTACAGGAAGAAGGATCTACTTCCGGGGGTTACAGCAAAGAAATGTCCAAAGAGTTTATCGAAGCCGAGATGGAGTTGTTTTCTAAGCAACTAAAAGACGTAGACATAGTTATATCGACAGCATTGATACCAGGAAAACTAGCACCAAAGTTGATTTTAAAAGTAAATTTTTTAACACCTACTACTTATAATATATTGAATATATGTAAATGTAGAGATTCTCAAACTTTACGAAACTATCCATTTTGGAAAAATTTTAAATTTTTAACTATTATACTATTTTTATAGTATTAATAAAAAGAAAAAAAATTTAAAATATCAAGTGACCTACCAAAAGTTTAATCGTGATTCACTTTTAAGTCATGTCGTGAATTACAGTTTGAGAATTTCTATTATAAAATATTAGTAGTAGCTAATATTTAGACGGTCCATGTAGGAGCACATTGAAAACATGAAACCGGGAAGTGTCGTAGTGGACCTAGCTGCTGAAGCGGGAGGAAATATTGAAACGACTCGCGTGGGCGAAATTTACACTTATAAAGACATTGTACACATAGGATTAACGGATCTGCCGTCTAAACTCCCGGCTCAAAGTTCTTCCTTGTATTCAAACAACATATCGAAATTTTTACTCACGATAGGGAGCGATAAAAAGTTTTGGATAAATTTGGAAGACGAAGTTGTTAGGGGCAGTATCGTTTTGAAATCTGGACAATTATTGTGGCCGCCGCCACCACTTCCAAAAGTCGAATTACCAAAAGCGAGTAAGGAGGTATCAAAAAAAGTAGAAGTCGTGCCTGTCGATCATTTCGGTAAACATATGAAAGATTCGTTAGCTGTCACTTCGGGTCTTGGTAGTTTGTTAGCATTTGGAGCTGTCTCTCCAAATCATCACTTTTCCATGATGGCATCTACGTTTTCATTGGCTAGTATTGCGGGTTATTATACAGTCTGGGGTAAGTGTGCAACTTTTATTGTTAATTCCTTAAAAAGTTTTTCGGTTTTAATTTTATAGAACTATGAAATTAATTTACTTTCCAGATGTAACACCGGCACTGCATTCGCCGTTGATGTCCGTGACCAATGCTGTATCTGGAATTACAGCGGTCGGAGGCTTATTGTTAATGGGCGGATCATATTACCCTACTGACGCCGTACAAGTAATAATAAAATGATCTATTTTTATTTTCTACTGAAAAAAATAAAAATATTATAATTATCATTCTCAGGGATTGGCTGCATCAGCTGCACTTTTATCGTTTGTCAACGTGTTTGGCGGTTTCGTAGTGACTCAACGTATGCTTCAAATGTTTAAAAGGTATTGTACCTACTAAAATGAATAGCTTATATTTTAATCTACTACGCACTGTTCTCTTAGAAAAAATAATACTTTTAATTAAATGATTGAAAAAAAAAGAGAAGCAAATATAAAGACAAATAAATGACCGAATAATATATTTGCTTTTTATTTTATAATTATTTTATTCGATTATCTCATTTATTTTCATCGTGAAAATATAAAACGAAAACTCGTATATGACAAAACTATTTACCTATCTATATTTAGAGTATTTAGCGACTATTTTAATTTTTACATTAAATTAAATGCTGTTATATTTTATTTAGACCAGGCGACCCACCAGAATACAATGCGTTGTATTTGATACCGGCTTCCGTATTTTTCGGTGGTTATTCGTGGGGTGTCATCAACGGTTTATCCGAAATACATAATTTTGCAACGCTCGGATCGTCTTTGTGCTGTATCGGTGCTATCGCTTCGTTGAGTTCACAAAAAACAGCGCGATTCGGTAACAATCTCGGAATAGTCAGTATTTTAGAAAATTTACACACACATCCATTTTTTCGTCAATATTATAATTCATTCTAATAATTGTACGGTTTTAGATTGGAGTTAGCGGTGGTATCGTTTCAACACTCGGCTACATAGCGCCATCTGCGGAAGTATTGGCTCAAATGTTGGCTTGTACTGGTCTCGGGGGCGCAATCGGTGCGACCATAGCGAAACGAATACAAATCACTGATCTACCGCAGCTCGTCGCCGGTTTCCACAGGTACCTAATTCTATTTCAAAATCGTTGTACGTGACTTGATGATAATAAATGTTTAAATGTCGTTGGTTTCACTTTTAGTCTCGTTGGTTTAGCCGCAGTATTTACGTGCTTGGCGACGTTCATGCACGATTTCTCATCGTTTGCCACCGATCCGACTGCAAACGTTATTAAGACGTCGTTATTCTTAGGTTCGTCCATTGGCGGTATCACGTTCAGCGGATCACTGATCGCATACGGAAAACTACAAGGTGTTTTGAATTCGGCACCGTTATTGCTTCCCGGAAGACATGCTATCAACGCCGGTCTTCTTGCCGGGAACTTGGCTTCAATGGCATATTTTTTCAATGACCCATCATTGTTTGGAGGCTTGGCTTCATTGTCTTCTGCCACTGCCTTCTCAGCAGCGCTAGGATTGTCTCTGACGTCATCTATCGGAGGTAACTTTGTATTTATTTGTATTTTATTAACCAAATTACCAAACACTAATTAATTTGTAGAATGAAAATTAATTCTTAATAAAATGTACCTACTTACAAATTCTACGATAATTATTAATTTTTTACAATAAAAAATGTTTTAGGTGCTGATATGCCTGTTGTGATCACAGTCTTAAACAGTTACTCGGGATGGGCATTATGTGCTGAAGGATTCATGTTGAACAACAATTTGATGACAATTGTTGGAGCTCTGATTGGATCATCAGGTGCCATTTTGTCTTACATCATGTGTAAAGTTAGTAACTATAGTTGTTTGATATTACACCAATAAGAATATAATGATGTGAACAATAATATATATTGTAATATTATGTAATTGAGATATTGAAATTTATTCGCTGTTTTACTTTAAGGCAATGAATCGTTCGCTGACTAGTGTAATACTTGGCGGATTTGGCAATAAACCTGTTAAATCGGGCGAGCAAGCAGCAGTAACTGGAACTCACACAGAAACAAATGTTGACCAAGTAGCTGATCTGATGGTCAATTCTAAAAATATAATTATTACACCAGGTAAGAAAAAAAATTAGTTTGATGGATTATATTTTTCAATTCACATTTCTGTTTATACATTTTTCTAGATGTGTTTTTTTTATGAAAATAAGTAATAAATTAAAACTATTTGTGAAAACAAAGAAATTAGATTTTTTAAAAAAAGTATTTTGAATTTTTTTCATATAAGAAAAAGACTACATTTCAATGAAATATTTGAATCGATGACTCGTTCAAAGAAAAAATGTCCACTATTTAAAAATTATTTTACTTAATGAAATGATTTTGTTAATCTTTATAATATAACTTACCGATTTAAATATTTACAGGTTATGGTCTGTGTGTTGCCAAAGCTCAATATCCACTTGCTGAAATGGTTTCAATTTTAAAGAAAAGCGGCAAAACCGTTCGTTTTGGAATTCATCCTGTAGCAGGTATCTATAGTATTAAATAAATGTACTTAAGTAGGGACACTGAGTCCCACATGAGTTGTTCACAATTAATGTCTAAAATACATTTGCCAATTAGGTCGCATGCCTGGACAGCTGAATGTTTTATTGGCAGAGGCTGGAATACCCTATGAAGATATGTTGGAAATGGAGGAAATCAATGATGATTTCAATAAAACTGATTTAGTTTTGGTGGTTGGTGCTAACGATATTGTTAATTCTGGCGCCGAAGACGATCCAAATTCTGTAATTGCCGGAATGCCGGTTTTGAAAGTCTGGAACGCAAATCAGGTTGGATGATGAAAACAAATTATTGTTTAATGTATCTAATATCTATTTTGTATGTTCGACATTTTTAAAATTCCAGGTAATCGTCATGAAGCGGTCTCTAGGTTTTGGATATGCAGCAGTTGAAAATCCGATTTTCTACAAGCAAAATACAAACATGTTATTAGGAGACGCTAAAACGACGTGTGAACAACTCTTAGCCAAAATAAAAGATAGTCAATAATATTACTGGTTAAGCGTTTAATATATTAATGTTTATACATAGACATTCATTACATATCGCGTTTCATCTGAATTTTGTTTCGTTTCTTGTGTCATACATGATTATTTTACGCATTTGGTCAATGCATTTATAAAGTAATACGTTTTATACTTCTGTAACCAGCATAAATGTTTCTATTTTGTAAATATTCAATTATATTAACTGTAATAATTTTAACTACAATTATTTCAGCTATTTTAAAATCAAAAATTTATTTTATAATATATGTATAATATTTTGTGAAAGATTTACTTTGCGTGACTTGATATCTTACATTAAATGCATTCCATGTTGTGTTTTTTGGCTGTGAAAAATAGTTGAAAATTTTAAATAAATATGCATTTAACTTAACAATTAAGGTTTAATTATGCAATTGTCCTCTTTGTGTTGTGTAAACAGGGCCAATGTCTGGTAAAACAATGCCTCAGATTGATATTATTAAAAATATCTTTTGTAGTGACCAGCACAAAGAAAAAGGCGAGGAGCCAAAAATAAGAAAGAGATTAAAACTGAATAACAACAACATGTAAATAAATATTATATTTCATTACTACAAATTATTTTGCGATAATGACCTTACTGATATTGACAATCATGTTCATTTTGATGATTCTTATGTTATACCTATTGTTAAAGCCAATTTGTGTTTGGTTATTGTCTAAGATATAAGTAACATTTATTTATATACTATCTGCTTAAATTTCCATACTAGGGACGCTATAAAGTATGCAGCCAATGGATGTACTTAAACACGTGTAATTGGAAAGTCACAAATTCCGCTCATGATGTAGCGATGATGAAGTACTTGATATTTGAAAAAAAACCATCTGTAGAGTTACTATTGGTGGTGATTTGTTATCTTGTATTTATAATTGTTACACTATCTACTACCAGGCAAGACTTATAGTACTTATGGATGAAGTGAAATGGATTCAGGTAAAAATTGTTGACTTTCTTTGGTCAGTCTTTACCGTTTAAGTATTGTTCAATATATTTTGCTAATTTATTCACCTTGTATGCGTGCGTTGGAATTATTTTTTAAGGTCAATTGAATGATTTTGTTTGTTCTAAGGACTTCAGGTAAATGTCTAAATTAAATTTGCATTATATATCCAGTTTGTCGTCGGAAGTCCAGTGAAACAAAAATATACATTTTTTTAGAAGGTAAACCTATTTCTATGTTGTTTTGTAAAAATTTGATATCATTTCGATTGAAAGTTTCTGAGAGTAAATATTCGCAACAATAATAATTATTTTTGTTTTGAAATGACATTTGACAAAAGTCATTGTGACAGGTAATTCGTATAAACCAGTCGCTCTAGTCAATAGGGCCATGATGGATACAACGTTAACAATTTTCGATCAGCATTTTTATGTTTTGATGCTTCTGAAAAAACAGTCGAAAACGCTTCATCCCTTTGGCCTATACCATGTGTGTATAAATGTATCATTTAATGAATCTATTTTCTAGCCATATTTATCGAGAGTATTTTGGATTGACAATTGAATTCGTGATCAGAAACGTCAGAATGTCGCGACAAAAAACGATATCGCTGTGGTAGAAAAAACGGTAGCTGAAAAAAACAAATAATTGAACGTCTCGTCACAGAATAAATAAATGGATTTGTGTACGCAGAAGGTAAATTAGGTATATAAAATTAATATAAATAGGTATAAACAAAATTTTTGAGTTTTAACGATTTTCAGTTACATTGGCTTTATCAAAAAAAAAAAAACACAATGTACGTACGTTGGTCACTCTCGTGCTCTCAAAGATAACGAGTTCGATAAACATTATCAGATATCGAAACACGTGTGGTTAGAACTTGGAAATAACAAAATAATAAAAAAAATTAAAATCTCGCTCGTCGAGAACTTTTATTGACGTTTCTATTTAGTTTATGCAAAGAGTGAAGTATTTACATCTGTTTATTTATTTGTGAATTTGTTACTACAATTATATTTTAAATATGGGTTCAAAACGTAAATCCACTGTGAAAAAGAACGTACGTATATATAGTATATAGTTATAATATACCTATAATAGTGTATAGTTTTAAAACTTATTGAGTTTAAGTAATTTAAGAAAATTTTATTTTATTCCTACAGCATCTATATTTTTCCTTTGTTAGATTAGATAATTATCGTACTCGGTATTTGAAAACTGGAATTTTGGTTTGTCGGAATAAAAGAATCATTTGAATTCGATAAAAAGTGTTGAATGCTAATCAGTCATCACATGAGGTGTCGATAGAGAATTTTTCACTCTTTATTATAGTTTCATCCATAAAGACAGAAATGGCCAACTTAAATTAATTTGCTTTTGTTCTCTTGGTTTATTAAGACTGTCGTTAATGAAATCGAAATGTTGTTCTTGTAAACACATTGTATACAAATATTTACAACGGTAATCACATTTAATTTGTTGACTATAGAAACGATTGAAGAAATTGAAAAAAACCGTGTACGAAGAACCCGAAGAACTAAAAAGAGCGCCACATTCGTTTGTTATTCATAGAGGACAAATTGGAAAAAGTCTTTTGCAGTTGGTAAAAGACTTTCGAAAAGTTATGGAACCATTCACTGCCTCTTCATTGCAAGTAATATATGAACACAGTAGTGAAAATGCAAATTCACTCGTACCGGTATTAATTTTTCGAGTACATTATGCATTGTAACATTTTATATTCCAACAGGTGTACAAAAAAAACACAATCAAGGATTTTGTGTCTTTGTCAGGCCCTATGCACGTGTCACATTTGTGCGTGTTTACCAGCTCAAATACTGGTATCAATTTCCGTGTGGCCAGGTTACCCCAAGGTCCGACAATGACATTCAAACTTCACAACTATGCACTCAGTAGAGACGTCGTGTCGTCTTTGCACAAACAAATGGTCAATCCAAAATTGTTCAGCCATGCTCCTCTGATTATTATGAACAATTTCACTGGCGAAGGATTGCATATCAACCTAATGGCCACTATGTTCCAAAACATGTTTCCCACTATTAACGTCACAAAAGTAATAAAAATCAATGTTTTATAGACTTAACCGTAGAATTTGTCTAGTAGTAGATTTTCATTATTTTCTACACGACGCAACATGAGTTTCTGTATTTCCAATAGTGTGTTTAGCTCAGCTATTAGGTCAATATTATAATGCATTTATAAATTTTACAATTTTTGAGAGAAACATTTGTTTATTTCAACTGTAAACTAGTGTTTTAAATTATTTTCCTTTTATTAGTAATTTGCTTATTGTGTCTTTATTTATTGAAAAAATTCAACGTTAACAAACGAATAATATTTTTCTTTACACGTTTTAAATCGTTAAATTAAAAATTTCATTCCAAACATTAAAATAAACAATCTAAAAAATGATAGCTCTTTAATTAATTTTTTTTGATAATGATTAAAAAAATTAGTCTCATAAAAACCAAAATTTCAATATTATATTTCTTGTGATAATTGACGAATGACAAATTCTATTGTTTTGAAGACTTCTTTTAACGGCCAACTAATGTTTCATATAAATATTATTTTTATTTTTTTTTTTGTGTATTAGGTGAATTTGAATGATATTAAAAGATGTGTTTTAATGAATTATAATCCTGAAACCAAACTGATCGACTTTAGACATTACGCCATTAAAACAGTTCCAGTTGGTTTGTCGAAAGGTGTAAAAAAAATTGTCCAGAGTAAAGTACCAGACTTATCAAACTTCAATGATATAGATGAATTTTTATTAAAGTGAATATTTAATATACTATATTATATGTCTTTATTGAAGTTTACATTTTTAACATGTTTATGTTTGACTTTGTAGACCAGAACTTTTATCCGATAGTGAAGCCGAGGAAAATACGAGTTCTAACATTGTTGTTCCTCAAAAATTGGTTAGTCGAGGTAATATAGTTGGAACTCAATCTTCCATACGATTGAGCGAACTTGGTCCAAGACTTACATTGCAGGTAAACCACATCAATGAAGAAACGGTTGAACATATCTAAAAAAACTTATGATGTACTACAAATAAGATTTATTATTTTCAGCTGATTAAAGTAGAAGAAGGACTAATGACTGGAGATGTTATGTTCCACGAATTAATCAAAAAGCCGAGTGAAACAGAAGAAAGTAATCCAAAATTGGAAAATGACGAAGACCAAGAAGAAATTAAAATTGAAGTAACTGATAATAAAACTAAAAAACATAAAAAATCTACCTGAATTTTTGCAACTTGTCAATTTGTATAAAAATATGAAATAACTATAAATTATGTATTATGTTTTTAGTTTCTGTGAAATTACAATTTTTTTATTTCTAGATTTCTATCATACTCATTATTAAGGTTTGGATCTTTATGAAAAAAATATTGTTGAAAATGCATATATTTATGCTCACAAAAATGAAAAATAATTACAAATTTTATGATGAAAATATTTTTTATTTGATATTAATTTTGGAACGAGTACCAACATGATATTACAAATTGTGATTTTAGGTTTGCAAATTGGAAACTTCTGCGATTGTCACATAGCACAGACTTGGTTAACTTAGAAAAACTTCTTTCTAAGTCGCTAGACACTCAAGGTGCATATTTAAGACTAGAAATGTTGTCAGGTGACTACTATTTAATGGTTTCATTTATGTTATTTATTTTTTTAATTTGAGAATACCCAGGAATTTTGGACAATACTTGCGATAGTTTGAGCTTAGCGAATATTACAAATATCATTGATTATAAATACTAGTATTTATAATCAATGCAAATATTTTCAATGCAAGGCTATCTCTGAGATTAGCATTCAATTTTCCTAATTGTACGATTGTTCCTGTGATGCATTGACAATTGAATAGCATTACAGTGACTTTAAAAAAAAAATGATTTATAATTTATAAAACAGGTATGTAGCTTTTATGCAATTTTATAGAAATATGCAATTTATAGTAATTTTTACTCGAATATGTTGAAAGAAAAATTAATCAAAACATCTATACTTTGTGAATTGTCGTCATTTCTAGTCAAAATTATTTTAGGTGAATTGACGAAGAATGTGCGTTTGCTTAAAAATCAAGTATGAGAATTAGTTAAACTAAAGATTTGAAAAAATCAATTCATATCAACAACAACAAAACCTTTCAGAGTCTCAATTTAAGAACGTTTCATATTTGATAATTAGGTATAGATAAATTTAAGGTAAATAACTTATTTTTATAGTTTGAAAATAACACTGTTATATCTCTGTACTTTGAGTTAGAATGGTATTATTAGTATATATTTTTTTTAAAGATAACCCATGTAAGTAAAAACAAAAATATACATTTAGGAGTCATACAAAATTGATTGTTTATTTTGAGTTAGTCAAGTCAATAGGATTGAGAATCACTGATTTTTTAAAGGCGTGTACACGACCATAACAAAAGTAGTACTCAATAAAAACTCATGATTTATTGACCAATTAAAACTGAATAATAATTTTATATTGTAATTAAAAAAAAAGGTTTACAAATCAATTGAGTTGTACAAATGCAATGCTGATTTCTTAGGGTATTTTTTTTATTAAGACTAATGAATGAAAAATTACTTATTATACAATAGTTTAGTATTTTAAATTATCGTTGTGCAGACTTGGCTATTTGTTCTTTCAAAACAAGTATACTTTGGCGCTGTTCTGCTGGCAATTTTGCAATTTGTTCATCAGTTAGTTGCAACACTTGCATTATTAATGCCGCCTGAAATACAATGTTAATTAGTTTATCATGCTCATTATTCAAATTAAATTGTAGTCGACTAATAGATAGAGAATTATAACTTTTTCAGTATCCGTAGATGATCCAGGTTTGGATGGCTGTGGAACAACCGGTTGCCGAGCAGGCTGCTGAACCACTTGAGGAGTTATTTGTGGTGCTGGTGCTGTAGCCGCGGCTGTGGCTGCTGCTACTGCTGCGGCTGCTGCATTACTACTGCCTGATCTGGGATCTCTAACAGTGAAAGTCCGAATGTCCGAGTCCATTGCAACTGGTGCTCGAGGATCTCTAGATACTCTTAAAATAACATAACATTTTATTACAATTATTATTAATAGATTGTATTTGAATGTAACTCACGGTAATTGTGGCAATTGTTGTGGAATAATATTAGATTCAACGGGTATTGCCGACAATGGTTGAACGATAGGCAACTGTATAGGAGGTTGTCTTAAATCTTGGTCCATAACGTGCACACGATTTATTTGCCGCAAATCCATATCTTCAACTACAAAAAATTGCATGGTATTTATTTTTTTATAAATTAGTTTGAATAAATTTGTTACCGTGAGGTTGGGTTACTGGAGGAACTGGTGGCTTGGATTGTACCCATGTATTGTTATCAATGGTAGGTATTTGAGGCACTGGATTGATGGCTATTGCGGGAGCAGCAGAAATATTGGAAACTTGGGTTGGTGGAACTTGATTTGAAGATTGCATCATACTCTGTCAGTCAATTTCACAAAATTATAAGGTAACTCTCGCGTGGAATAAAGTTTGGAGAAAAGGAGCCCAGAAGGTAATAATTTTCACGGGAAAAATGTACCCACATTAATCCCGACATTAAAATATATTTTTAATTTTATACTCACAGCAGCAACTTGTGGATCTACTATTTTCATAATGATTTGTGCTTGTAATAAAGCGTATCCAAGTTGAGGATTCTGAAGTAACATGTTTCTAGCTTCGGTTGGGTTGTTCTAAATAATATTTAATCGGTTATATTAATTTAATATTGTTCTCATGAAGAAGTTATTTGAAAAAAAATAATATTAATACCTGAATGCACGATTTCATTTGTTTCATAAGTTCATACATTTGTTCAGGCGGTAAAGATGCTACTGCAGTGCTTATAGCTTCTGGTGCTTTTTCAGCACTTACAGCTTCACCATACTGATTTTCAGAAGTAGGCATTCCCATCATTAAAGCTAAAATGCATAGTACGAAACAATGAATAATTAATTTCTATTGATTTCTAATAACTTAATAAATAAATAAAATTCAATTGTTAAATACTTTGCATTTCGAGTCTGGACTTCTCTGTACAAGCATTGTCAACGCGTAGAGTACGTCCCCCAATTTCATATCCATTAAGATTACGCATAGCGCTGAGCGCAGTCTCTTGATCTTTGTACTCACAGAACCCATAACCTTTTGGTTTACCTGTTTCTCGGTCGTAGACCAGTCTACAAAAATTGAATTGTTAGTTACAATAATAAAACAAAAATGTCTTGCTTGTAAAATACTTGAATGATATAACAGGTCCGACTTCATTGAATATGTCTTTTAGCTTTTCTTCGGTAGCTTCATAAGGAATGTTCCCAACTGAAAAACCGAATGCATTAGTAACAATAATAATTTAAACCACTCGGATAAATACAAATGGCTCGAAACATACCAAACACACTCCTCATGGATTTGTCCAAGATGTTTTGGTCGGCCATTATGAGCGACTGTAGATGTAATGTTCGAATAACTTTCACTAAAACCTTAAGTCAATGAAAAATTACAATTTAATCTCTTGATCGCGGTGACGGTAGAATTCCAATTTCGGCGAATGAACGAATTTGAAAAATGAATAATGAATAAAATCGTCACATATACTTTTTATCATGATATTTAACTGAACGATTATCACGAGACAAGTAAACACTACGAAATAAAATATTATGTCGAATCGTTACAGTATGACTCTATATGCTGTAAAATATTGTAAATTCCATTTATCTATGTTAACACTGTTTTCTTCCAAATTTGGGAGATATAAATATAGATGGTAATATATTATCAATAATAATGAACTAATTGTTTTTTGATTTTCTTTTCGCTCTGTCGAGGTTTAAATTTTTTAAACGTTTTAATTTAAAATTGTATATTATTATTTAGATAGGAAGAGTGAAAACACCTCATACGCCAGTTGAATTGAACACGAGAGTCCGTTATAGTTGTATCTAAATGATTGTATATCGAATACAGCGGGAGAGATTTTTCTCGGACGAATATCGCAGTACGACCGTTAAATAACTGTTGTTTATAATCTAATAATCGATATTATATTCTGTGTTTTAACTTTAGATGTGTGGATCGAATGCCTTACAAATAAGAGTGAAACAAAATTCAAAAAAAATTCACATTTTTAATACCCCGGTCACGGTCAATGACTCGTCCGTCAGAACGCGATACGAATAAGTACTTTTGAAACTATTCAAATTTGAAATTACGCAGGTACGTTAAGTGTAAAAAAAAATTTCAATATTTTTATCTATACATACATATATTCGTACCGCGACGCGTAGATACGCATCATATTATGTTTGGGTAATTTTGTAAAAATAGCGGTCACAGAGTAAGTGAAATCAATATCCTAACATTATTACTTTACTCTTTTATTAAATACTCTATTTTAAATTTGAATAATTTTGAAAGCACTGTCGCGTTGGTGGTTCGGATTTCAACAAGGGCCGTTTATTTATTTTTTAATAAAGTCATTTTTAAAGCATTGAAATCCGCGTTCTTCCATAAGTTATAACATAATATTTTTCCGAATGAAATTGAAATTGTCCTCTAAAACAATCATGGGGGGGGGGGTGGAGAGGGGAGACGGTCGCCTTCTTTCGCCCTCTCGAGTTTATACCTATAGTCTTGAAGTAGGTTCATATTAAAAAGGAGCGAAAAAAATCAACTTGTATAATAATACTATTTATTGTATATTATATAGACAATGTTTTATGAAATTATACAATCAACGGAACGAAGCGACGTGGAAAAACTAAAGAGTTCATTTTAGTGTATGTTGTGTCGCATAAATGCATTACCACCTATAATGCGGCCGTGAAGAACGTTTCGATTCAATGAGAAATGAAACGCGCATCATCGAACGTTAATTGTTCGTTGTTGCTGATAATAGGGATTATACGCGGACTATGAGCTTTGTTATTCGCGGTGATTGTAACAAGTTAAACGGTTAGATAAATATTTACTATATTAATTAATATAGTTGTTTATTGGCCGTTGTACGGCGTAGAATGTATAATTAATTGTTTCGACAGTACGTACCGGTAGGTTGGCCTAGCACGAGCGTTTCATATCGTGTGCCTCTATACTCGTCGCCGAAACCGTATGTTTTAAACGTACATTTTTTTTTTCTATTACAATATTAGAAATAAAATCAAAATCAAAACGATGGCGGCGACATCGCAGCGGCGTAAAAGAGTGGCTGTGGTCGGAGCTGGTATCGTCGGCGTGAACTCGGCGCTAGAGGTGCAAAGGAGGTATCCGGATTTCGAGGTGACGGTGATCGCGGACAAATTCAACGGGGAAACGCTCAGCGACGGCGCCGCCGGACTTTTGCGACCGGACACGTACACGTTCGGTCCCGACCGCAAAGTGTCTCAGTAAGTTTCCATGTGTGTCGACACGACACGTGCTCGCAGTCTGAGTCGTATTTAGAATTCAGTCGCCCCGAGGCACTTGAGATACGTCCCCGTCCCTCTTTTTGGGGAGCGTTTTTTTTTTTTTTTTTTTCAATCGCGTTGAAAAAATATAAACATGTGCAGGTATAATATATAATAATATAGTATAATTATTATATAATATATTATACACACACATTGATGGACTTGTATTTATATTTAAAATTGTTTTTTTCATAGACAATGGATTGACGATTCATATAATTTTTATAAAAATATATTGAATAATAAAGATGAACCGTGTGGCTTGAATGAAGTTTCCGGGTACATGTTTTCGTCGAAGGACTCCGAATTTGCTAAAGTAAAATAATATTCATTACTTATAGATTTAATAATTTATTAAACAACATTGATAATTAATTAGACGGGTACATGGACGAAATAAGCTTATACGATTTTTAGTTTCATTTCAAGTTAGGTTGTAACGGCTGGACATATTATAATGTCGGGGCAATGCTGTTTATGATTTTTAGAACCATTATATGGAAAAATGCTCACCAGATTACAGGAAAGCTACTAATGAAGAATTACAAGCACATTCCAATAATGAACTCTTGATAAAAAATGGGATTTTTTTTACGTCAATAGTCATTGAATGTAAACTGTTTCTACCGTGGGCTTTAAAAAAGTGAGTTGTAAAATTAGAATTAACATATACTTGATAAACGATAACTACTTTCTACAGGATAAGTAATAATGGTGGAATCGTTATTAAACGAAGAATCGAATCTCTCGGAGAACTATGTGGAGAATATGATATTATTTTTAATTGCACAGGATTGGAAGCGGGAAATTTGTGTAACGATTTGGATGTGCTGCCCATTCGTGGACAAGTTATTCGGGTAAAAATTATTTTAGCCGTCTAATTTATCACGGCATAAAGTATATTACGAGAAATTTGTTAAAGTTTTCAAAATTTGAATATTTTTGTGGTCTCTCAAAACATTTTCGGATTAAGAAAATCATTGTTGTAAATGAGTTTCTTAACACTATGAAATAAAATTACTTTAAGTAAACTGATTTTTTTTTTACTCCATTAATTATATAATAAACACATATAATATATTATATCTGATATGATTTTTAAAGTTTTCGATTTATTTTTCATAACAATAATGTTGTATAGGTCAAGGCGCCTTGGATTGACAAATTTTACTACTACGATTGTGATACTTATATTATTCCGTCGAAAGACGACGGCACTGTTGTACTTGGTGGATGTAGACACTTTGGCAGTAACGACCGACTTGTGAATGACCGTAATACTGAGGAAATACTGGAAAAATGTATCAGACTGATACCGTCATTGAAAGAAGCTTTGAAAACCGACTATAAGATATGGGTCGGTCTTAGACCTTACCGGAACAAAATACGAGTTGAAGTAGAACGAATAGACGATACTGTGGTAAGAAACTTCTATTATACTTATTATGTGATATGACTTATAGTATTTATACAATAAAATTGCATAATAATTGTATACATATAATATTATATTCATGTGCGTAATTTGAATATACATTTTTTTTTTTTTATGAGGGAAAGCAAACTGTTTCATAAAATAAAATCATACGCATTATTATATTATATTTATCCGGTTAATTTAAGACAATATAATAAGTGGCGGATTCGGGGGTGAAGTAGGAGAGGCGATTCGCTTTCTAAAATGTTTACAGTAGGGGAACAATTTTCTTTTCTCGCCGAAAATTTGAACTTACGATTATATTTCATTTTTTTAGATTGTTCATAATTACGGACACGGAGGATACGGAGTTACATTGGCGCCCGGAACCGTGAAATACGCAGTTGATTTATTGAATCTATAGGTGTCTGTTAACATCGGTTTATCAAATAATCGAACAATGAAATTATTCCAATCAAAATGTTGACGTCTATCATATTGTTATTGGGTAAAAAAATAATAGTTTGTAAAGTGAATTTTACAGCAATTTTAAATTGTAATGAGCACGAATAACAATGATTTTATGAAAATATAATATATTTATACCAGAATATACAACTATATAATTCTTAGATCAATTGACATTTTTGTGAACTCATTGGATACCTAATTTGAACAACTGGTCGAGTGACAAAATTCTATCGCTTATTATATGATGTTTTCATAACCTGATGATGGGCTATAAATATGTAACAAAATAAGTGTTTCAGCACAAGAACTATGGAGTATTGAAAACCACATTATTAGGTATGTCGTCGTATTGACTATGTGCTTTTTTTTTGTAAATAAGTTATTGACATCAGATTATCAAAGAAACCGTGTCATTAGAGATGTCGGAAGTGATGATTTGCCATCTCTGTTTATCACGCCGGTGAGTCATATTGGATGTGTCCAACTTACCGATCGTTATACCTTTCGTTTCTGCTTTTTATTCACGCAGTTACTAATTATTCCAACCGTTTCTTCGTGCAATATATTTTAGAAATTAAAATTGAAAAATATACGTGTGTATTAGTCTGAGCGGTACGCACCTCGTATCGCACGACACGTGATATTTTCAGTCGAGTTACAATATTGTAAACCGTGTAACCCCACCGAGTGGTGTCTAATCGTGGTCACGCGGCATAAATGGGATACGGATGAAAACACGATCACGTTTTGTGTCGTTTCGATATATGTATTCGTCATTCGGCAACCAAAAGAGTACTAGCATGTGCTATGTAATTTAAATATTCCTGAGCGGCGATCTACAAGATTAACAAAAAATAAAAAAAAACCCATAATATTTCTTATCTAAACTGTTATTTTATTTGTATGCAGTAGTGTGTCACGTGATGTATTATGTATGTATAGGAGGTACTCGTATAATATTCGTACTTGTCATGTTTTATTACTCTATAGATACAGCTATCCCTTAGGTTTTTTTTTTTAATTACAAACAGTGTCGTTTAGTAAAACACGTAATTTATTTCATACTATAAGTTTCATATTTTTACAGACTCGATGAAAATTTTCCTGAAAAGTCTTCAACCGAACTTTAAAAGTTTTCAAATTAAACTTTTCGACGTCTAATTTTTATGACAATGTCCGTTCGAAACCGGAGAAAATAAGGTAAAACAAATGTCTCTCGTCCGCAGTTTGTTCGTCAGCTGTGAAAATTTACTATCAAATTAAAAACAACTATTCTCGGGTAATAATAAATAATAATACACAATATATTATAATAATATATGTGTCATGTTATTAGGCGCCGAATGAGTGTTGAGAAAATAAAAATCAGGTTATAACCGACGTAATAAAAAAAAGACACTGTGGGTCATGATTTTGCGTTTTGAATACGAAATCAATCGCGACAATATAATAAAGAGATGCGTGAATAATAATAATTGTACGTATGAGTGACGTGATAAAATGTTGTAATTTTCATTAGCTTACGGTATCCTTTCTTTTTTATTCGATCTCGATGCGTCGGGCGGATTATTGCATTCGTTGCGGCAATGGCATGGTAACAAACAATGGCTTGTGGTACCATTGTATCGTATGATTCACCGAAACATTGTGCTCTCGTTTGGTGGTTTGTGTTAAATAAAAATCAATACGCCTAAATCCGATTTAACGCCATGCCGATCGTGGTGAAAGACATTTCTTGGTGGCAAATCGAATGTAAAGTGTTTTTAAAAGTTCAGATTCCACGCGTGTCTCAAAAAAACGCCGACGTTTTAACGTCTGATAAATATTTAAAAGCAAGTTCAATATTAATAATAATAATAATAATAATTGTACACGTAGTTATTGGTGCATTCGATTTTATACGGGCAGGTTATTATTTATGTACGCTTTATATGCTTAGATTAGTTGTTTACCGTACATTTTCGAGGCTGTTCTTTGGGACGAAATAGACGAAGAACGCAGTAAGTGTATGTTTCACGATGGATGCGTTTTATTTGAGTTACAAAAAAAGAGCATTTTACATTGGGAACATTTGACGTTACAAAAATCAAAAGAAGAACTGAACAAATTGAAATGTGAAATTTTAAACGACATAATCGAAAAGCGTAAGAAAAAGTCTGAACAAGAAGCTGGTAAGTAAAATAAATTCGTTTGGTTGACACAATAGATGGTATTATGTAGTTAATTGTTTACTGTAAATGCGACTTTCATTCATTCACGTACATGAAAAAAATCAATTTTAATCAAAATTCAATTTAAGTCAATCTACGTCTATGGTAATTTTGTAATACGGTTTTTAAACATAAAAAAAATAAATATATATTCAAGTAGTGGTGTAATATGGTCTCAATACTTTTGATATCGAAAAATGTTGTGATCGCTTAACATTTAATTATTAAATATTTTGATTAAATTATTCGCTCTGGTTTCATTTAGATAGATAATGCATTTTTTATTTTGATTTACGAATATTTTACACAAAGTTTCTCAAATCGTAGTTTTGTAGTTCGTTAATTGAATTAATGATTTATTCATATACCTATTGTATAATTAGTCTTGAAATCAGAACGAGATCGATTAGCTGTCAAGGAGCAAATAGAGTACGAAAATAAAGAGCATCAACTTATTCAAAGTATTCGTGACGAAGAGAAAGAAAAAGTACTTAAAGAATTGTCCACTTGGAAATCAAAACCGACAAATAACCAAAGTATGAAAAATATAATTAAATTAATATTTTATGTGTGATATGAATAATTATGATTTGATTTATTTTTTATCTACTTTTCTCAATTCTTTTTTTTCTATCTTGATTTTCGTGAAAATTTGAAATTCCTGTTAAAACTCTGTTTCTCTTAATTGATTTTAAATTATATACATAAATTGTTTAAACTATAATTTGAATTTTTTTTTTATAAACACGTGTTTACATTTTATAGATGAAAATATAAATAAGAATAAAGACATATTCTCAAATAACGAAACTGTTAAAATCTACGAGATTGAGAATGTAACTAGTGAGAGTCATGTAATGGCAAAACCTAGAACATTTAAATCAGTTGAGATTAATTTTACTCCGAGACATTTCACTACTCCGAGCAGAGAATCGACCAAAGCAGAAGAACTGGAGGTAAAATAAAAAGTGCATCGGCCATCCCTGATCTAGATCTAAAATTAAATTAGTTTTTTGGAAAAAGTTTGTTATCTTCTAAATAGTCTAAATATTTGATGATATGATTTTTATTATGTCAACTTGATGCTCGAGAGTACTTAAAAACAAAATTTTATACAAATTAATTTAACATTTTTATAAAGTTAATGTTGAAATTTAAAAGTTTTGCGGGTATTTTTTGACTTTCATTGAGAGTTGTTGTTTTCGACGCAATTTAGCCCTGCAAGTCGTCCATTATTTTAATTTTGAAATAATTTATGTCATGGTTGACATATACTAATATTGTTTGATATTGGTTTTCTGTTACAAAGTGGTTACAAAAACAGACAGCTGCAAGAAGAGCTTCAGGATTCGTGGAAGAAGATTTAAGACCGGAGGAACACGATCCGGAATGGTGTTTGCGAAAAGGAGAGTGAGTAACTCTTTTGATATTTAAAAAGTTGAGAATAACCATCACACGACAAATAATTTTCGAAATTACATTAATAATATTTACTGATAAACACACGTCATATTGTAGAAAAGTGTACGGTTTTGGAATGTTGAAAAAATAATTCATTCCTGTATCGATTTTTTAAAAGAGTTTATTCTTTATAAACATTGCGATTGTTATACATGCGTAATCATATTGTGTTTATTTTTGTTTTACAGTACGTTCATGACGGAATTCAATTACATCGGAGCTATTTCTGCTTATTCTCACGGGATAAAACTGAGCCCCAAAATGGCCGTGTTGTACTTGAACAGATCGAAAGCGCACGTTGTAATTAAAAACTTCCATAAAGCTCTCGAAGACGCGTCGACCGTGAGTGTGTTGTTTTTACTTTTTTACGACAAACGATTATCGTATCGTCGTCGGTCCAAGGTCATAAATTAACCATTATCGAATCGTTAAATTTTGATTGAATAAAAATTAAAATAAACCCCCCCCCCCCCGTTCGATCTGCACAGGCGTTGGAGCTGATGGTGCCGGCGGTCGGCGCCAACGCGTCGTGGAGGGCCGAGGCTCATTACAACCGCGGCAAAGCGCTGGTCGAGCTGAAAACCGCTCACTTGGCCGTCGGCGAGCTCGAAGCCGCGTTGAAACTGGAGCCCGGTCGGGCCGACACGTACGGGCCGGAGTTACGAAGAGCCGCCGACTTGGCTCCGGTGCACCAGGCGGAGCTGAACAAGCGTCGAGAATTGGACTTGAGCGATGCGCCGACCGTTTGGTATAAATGAACGGGTTCGGTGGATCGTGGTTCGCGTGTAGATCGACGTGTGTTATTATGTGGTGTGGTGTATATCTATTGTATGTTGTTCGATAACTAACGAATCTACTTATTTTTTTTTTTTCAACTTTTTGTTGTCTAGCCGTTTAAAAGCTTGACAAAATGATAAAAAAAACAATCTTTAAATGAATAAATATCGTGTAGACAGTCAGAAGAATACGAGAGTTTGTTTGTTGACCGTCACATTTTATGCGACCACTTATATCACCAATACCACTAATACTTAATAGTTATATTAAGTTATATATAATATAACTATATAATAGTTATATAATAAGTTATATACATATAATATATATATATATAACATGAAATCACAAGCTATAAAAATTCAAATAAAAAAATATATTTTTATTAGATCCACACAAATTTTTTTCAATACTATAATAATAATTTAAATGGAACAATATTATAAGCTTATCGACTATTGTGTTTATAAATAGGTACAACGCATATTTCATAATATAGTTTATGTTATGTATAAATGTTAAGAAAATGTATATGTACTTATAGCCAAGTTATTTTATTTACAATCGTTTGGATAGAAAACATGCATTTAAGTTCATCGTTGTAAGGTGAATTTCTTTGTACAATAGTAGTAATATTAATAATAATAATAATAATAATAATAATAAAATTACATTGACAATATTTATTCTTCAACGGGTATACACAAATGTAATACAAAAAAGAGGATACCACTGTACGATACAATTAATATCCTCAAACTTATTCTACCACTGTGGCACGATAATTACATAGATTTAAATGGTGAAGTCGTCGTGACTTATAGTTTAATTATTATCATGAATAGAAAAAACCATTGGTTACAAATACGATTCACAAGAGTGTGTCCTCCAATAATACACCTGGGGCGGTCACAAGAAAAACTATTACACGATTATATTCGATTGAAAAGGTGGAATTCTATTTCACAGGATTCCGACCCCGTTTAAGTCTCCTAATAAAACCTTATCAGTCTTCTCAACTTTGTTGAGTACAAATTTCGTTCGAAACAAACTTACTGCGCGACGCGACAATACGCGTATATAATATAAATCGCGTGTACTTGGGATTTTTCGGCGTACAAACAATAAATAATTATTAAGTATAATACCTATTACACACACATATATATATAGATAAATGAAATTCATCGTCCGCCCACACGTTTTCGTGTGTAAATATAATATCGCGTGCTTGCGATATTTCTTATTCGGTTGCGTGTGTTGCGTAGAAAATGAAAAAAGAAACAGTAAAAATAAATTTAAAATAAATAATAATTAAAAAATAAACGTCCGGGATTCTATCTAGTATTTGTTGGTGATTTGTCGGATCCAGTCCAGGTAATGGGCCACCTTGACGTAGATGCCGGGCACGCCGGGTTGACCACATCCAACTCCCCAGCTGACGATTCCGACCAAGTGCCACGAGCCGGCGCGTTCGCAAACCAAAGGACCGCCGCCGTCACCCTGTAAACAAATGAACGACAACATAAAATAAAGTCATCGAAACGATTTTCAAGCGTAAGCAATTCATCGCTGCACTCGTAAATACAGGCGTTTTAAAAATGTATGCTCTTTCATACAACGAACCCGTCACGTTATAATTATCTACTCTTAATTTTAATCGAATTGTAATAATTTTAAAGAAACAGTAGGACGAGCGATTGTCACTGTCGTGTCGAACTAGTTAAAATAAATACAAAAACTATTGAAATTCGTGATGGGAACCTGATCCCCGAAGCCGCCGGTACTTGCAAGTGACTATATTCAAACCAAATCTCAGATGTGAAATCTACGTTTTATGTATATATATAATTTTTCGAACGATGTCCGTCCTCTGAAAACCCGTTTTCGGAAAGTAAACTTTACATATTTATATTTGCGTCACATAATCATTGTGTTTGGTTTCAGGAGAAAATCCACTTATGAGACGTTGAATAATCCGCCCACACTCACATGTACCACCTACTCGGGTGGTGGGTATATCAACCGCTATGGGTGACAATGGATTTCCAGGTTTCGGTTAAGTATCGTCGTAACCGGGGCATTACGTAAATATTATAATAATTATAACACGTTAAATTATTAAATAAGTTAAATTACGTACCTTGCAAGCGTCTTTTCCTTCTTCGCCGCCGGCGCACAAGAAACCGTTGTGTAACTTGAAGTCGTAGCCAAGACGGGTCTGCTGCAATTGCGCTTCGCACTGACGATTAGAAATGACCGGAACGTCCACTTCCTGTTGAAAAAAAAGAAGCAAAAATTCGCAGGTTAGTCGCGTGGCGTGGTGCACTTTTGTCGCTCAGATTTTCTAATTGAAATATTATCGAATTGTCGCGTAGAGTTTTTTTTTTGTCACGCGTTCGTGCGCACGGGCTAGTTTAACTGCAGCAGTTATTGTTTTCGAATCGATTATTAAAAAAATAACGTTTCGCTGTTTTTACGTCGACGACAGTATTATCGACACCTATAGCTGCAGTACTGCAAATCCGGTTTTCTAAGTTTTACTCTTTTCCATTTCCTCCGTTTGCGATGATTCATATTTTCCATTATTGTCGTTTTAAAATCAGCGGCGCGCGTTCGCTTGTATTGTATATCATGAGATCGAGACGATTACATTTTTACATTCGGCCGCGCGCATAATAACACCGTGTACCGCCGCCGTCATTATAACCACACTCACCTTGAGGATGTTTTGGTATTTCCCGTAATCTCCGAACGCGTCCTTGCCCCAACCGGTTGTCCAGCATCGTTGTCCGGTGAAGTCGGAGAACGCGTCCGGCAAGCAGGCCGGGCTGATGTGCGGGTTGCGGGCAAAGTCGACGGGCTTGTCCATGCGGAGTATGGCCAGGTCGTTGTACAGCGTTCCCGCGTAGAACTCCCTGTGAATGATCATGCTGGCCACGTCCGTTTCCACGTACGGATAGAATTCCACGTCGTGGTTCACGTCCCATTCGCCCAGACGGACGCGCAAGTCGTGCTCGTGGTACCTGCGAAACACAGACACGTGTGATAGTATAAGAGACGGTCACGGGAACGTTATTTAAATATAGTTTTTTTCCAACTCACGTTTTCACGCAGTGGGCGGCCGTGAGCACGTGCAACGAATCGATCAGAGTACCGCCGCAAACGTACACGCTCTCCTGAGGGTCCTTCTTGAGGATGGCCACTTGCCACGGGTATTCGCCTGTAAAAATGTCGAATTTGTACAAAAAAAATCTATATAAAACACGATACGGCTAGCGCGAGCTCCGTGTATACACGTTTTAGTAGGATTTCAGCTTTTAATATTGGTTTTTTCGGTTGTAATTGATTTGTGATTTTATTTTTAAAAACATTTTCCAGTCCGCGTGCTTACCGAATTCACTGTCTCCGTCCACGTACGCCGGCGTCTTGATCCTGCCGGTGATGCCGTGCGTGTTTCTCTTGCCGCACTGTCCGTTGCTCACGTAGTTGTTGGACGGCGAGCCCAAGTGGCCGGGCGCGGGCGGTCGTCTGCAACACACTTGTCTGGGACCGCAACGACCGCTAGCCGAATACGAAGACTGACGCTACACACGGCATACGCACAAAAAACACAACGTTAATCCGTGATGCACCGCGATCGTACGGCATATTTTGTTATTGTTAATACGATTAAATTGCTGAAAAGAGACTGTTTTCGCACGTCTAAAACGGTTAGTGGAACACAGTGGTGTGGTGTTTTTTTTTTTTGTTGTTGTATAAAAGTGTGTTTAATGTGATTTCAGGCCTGTACCGAGTAGCGTCGCCGAAGAGAGTCGTACCAGGCGGTTAGTCGGTGATAAAGCTCGTTTCGCAGAACCGAGTACCAGTATGGTGAGTACTATTACCCAGTAGTAAAGAGTTAATGATTATTAAATCCGAGTAATTGTTATCGACTCGTTGTGATATTATTATGATAATAATATACGAGACGCGCGACGATCGTCCGCGTACAAAAGTGTAGGTATGTTAAAAGAAAAAAAAAGCGTTCGTGTAATCGGTACAATTAGGGCGTGTTCTGTAACGGTGAATCGTAGACGTGTGCAAATCGTTGCGAACAACGTGTACGGTGTTTAATGGTATTAGTAACATTGTTATGTGTGCGCTATGGGCGTGGAGGCGAATACATTTTCGACCGTATTATAGACCCGAAACCGTGTTTTCGCGTTTATTACATTCGTTCTCCGTTCGACTCGTCCACGCCGACCCCGGTCGAGACGATCGGAACGCGCCGCGTAAAAACATATTTTATTATTATTAATTTCGGCACGGTGCACGTGGTTACACAATGGCATCGCTGTCGCCACCGCGTGTGTTTTGTTAGTGTGTGTGTCCCGCCGATTGCGTGTTAACTGTTTTTTTTTTTTTTTTTTCTATCTCACCTCGTCTACGTCTCTTTTGCGCCGTTGGCCGCCGCCTACGAACTTTACCGACCCCGTGGACTGACGGTCGTTGGGGAAAGCTACTTTCGGACTACCCGCCGCGCCGTACGACGACGACGGCTCGTTATAACCGTTACCACCGCCCGCGGTCACGTTCGAGCTCCTGTAGAACGAGCCGCCCGAATCGTAATCGTCCGACTGGCCGTAATAGTCGCCCGCGGCCGCGGTGGCACCGTAACCACCTTGGTCGTCGTACTCGTCGTCCCGGTACGAGTGGTACTCGGGCGCGTAACCGCCGCTACTGTAACCGCCGCCACTGTAACCGCCGCCGTGACCGCCGCCGAAACCGCTACCGCCGTAACCGTAACCGCCCTCGTACGGGGACGGTTTCGAGTGGTAGAACGGTTTGGACGACGGGCCGTAATACGACGGACCGCCGCCGTGGCTATAGTAAGGCGGGGGCGGTGGCGGCGGGGAAACGTGGTAGTGGTTGTGCTGGTGGTGGTACGAGGGATGGGGGGGATACTCGTGACCGTAACCGTAACCGTGGCCGTAGTGCGGCGACTTGAGCTTGTGCACGATGTCGCCCACCTTGTGCACCAGGCCCGCGTTCGGCGTCACGTGCAGGTTCACCCAGGGCTTGACGATTTTCTCGCCGTACTCGTCTTTGCTGACCTGCAGCGACAGCAGCGGGTTGACGCTGACCAGGCCCAGGTTCAGGCCGTTGCCGCCCCCCAGGGACTGGCCGTACGGGTTGACCGAGGGGTTGGGACCGTAGGGGCTGATGGGATACGAGCCGCCGCCGCCGCCGCCGGAGGGCAGTCCGAAAGACACTCCGAACGTGGGTCGGACTTTAACGCCGGAGCTCGGGGTGTCGTCTGAGTCCTCGTTCACGGCTCCGCCGCCTCCTGAACTGCCCCCGAGCAGACCCCCGAATTTTCGCTGTAAACACATACACACACATACATACACCAGCCGGTCAGACACTCTCGGAGTACACTCATCTGCCGACATCTACGCCCGTCGTCGTTCGTTCGTTTCGCGCGATAATGAAAACACAATTTACAGTCCAGTAAACGTGACGTTACGATGAACGAGTGAAATTTCGTTTCCGAATCGACGGGGACAGGTATAATATATACGTCGTATATATTTATTATTATGTCGGTGTTATAACGCTCGTGTACGAGATTATTTATAAGTACGAAACGTGAAACTGACTACTACGCGTGTTATCGTCGTAGCTAGTGAAATGATGTTTTCAAAGTCGTGTCGTTGTTAAATTGTTTTCGTCCGAGAAGTTTTACCGCATCGTGAAAAGCGATCAATTATTCGTCGGTAGTTTCAGTGAAATTTAAAGAAACAAAACGTTCAAACGGAATGTGTGTATACGTGTATATATCGTGTACGCATTATGCGCGTTACGTCATCCTACATTAGCATAACAAACGTTTTAGCAGACACGTTCACTCTTTCTTTCGACGATTATCACGCGTTACATGTATGATTTTCCTCGTCGAAATGCAATTTTTTTACTCTAGAAATTTGCTGCGATACGACGTCACGTTGCAAGCGTATTATACGAAAATCGTCAACGACTAGAACGCGCATATTTATGGTACGATAAGAAGAGAAACAAGATTGTTCGAAATCAAACGACCCGGTCGATCGAGTAAAATATTTCATTATATTATTATTATCCATCTCGATGACTGTTGAAATTTATTTGACTAATCGAGAAACTGTCGAGTAATTGTTTTAACGCTTCGATCTAGAAATTATTGTATAAAAATGACGTTATTATAGCGGAATAATTCTACAGGCTGTGATTGTGCTATATACATTTGGATCGGGCGCAGACAGGAAAAGAGTTTTCGTATTCTTCTCGTTTACAAGGCACTCGGCGCGTTTCGCAACGCTTCCGAACGGAAGTATTTTTTTTTGTCTTTCAACGTTTTCTTTTTTTTCCGAGTCTACGGTCTATCGCTAACGTGGGTACGCGTAGTTAGCGATTTTCAACTTGTTCCTACCTTTTGTTTTGTTTTTTTTACTCAAGTATAACCTGACCTAACCGTTATAGTCATAAACGTGTAACGTATCGAGTCCCGATATCGGTGTGTCGAGCGTGAAAAGTTTTAGTTTTTTATCTTCGCATTGGCTACTGGAAATTTGAATTTCGCCTATTTTTTTCGTTTCGTTAATTTTCGCCATCTTTTGTCGCGACTAACGACGAACGGCTTGAGGGTTTACGACAATAACGTGCGAAATCGTCTCCATATCCATTCGTGTCAAGGACTCAAACAACGCGAATAGATATCGCGTCGAACATAATACGACGTGTTCGACCGAAAAAAATAATGACAATAGCCCCGGGGGACGCGCAATCGCACGATGACTGCGTAGGAACGTCACCCAAACCTCCAGCGGCCACGGCTAGTAAAGAGTGTCGTAGACGTTTTAATAATATACTGCGTAATAATATGTGCACTACTTGGCGCCGTCACGTGTGTGTTATTCGTGTGTGTCGCTGTGTTCGTGCGTGTAATAAAGTATTAGTTATTTGGGCGCGCATGAATTAAATCGCACTTACGCCATCGGTATGATCGTCGTCGTATGGGATCTCCACGTTATATCCGTTGCTGACTAAGTCGTCCACCGTAGTAGGTCTTTCGAGGTATCGCTAAAAAGTCCAGTCACAAAAGTTAAGTTATGACATGGCGTTGCGTTTCGCATAATATTTAAAGACGCGCGCGTTAGTGTCAGTTCCCCTAAACGTATAGTAGTAATAGTGTACGGTTTCATTTCAGGTCAAATGTGTCGACGTCGGTCGTCGGACGCTTGTAGTATACTGCCGCAGTGCTGCAGACGGACCAGATATATGCACGATAACACGACAAGTACGCGGTTCGTCCGGAAAGTTTGGAAGTTTTGCGCCGGAAAACGTAACTAGACGGTATAACGTTGCATTCTTAGCCAAACTCTTGGTATATATTTCGCGTACGAATCTAAAGAAATAATTTTATCTCGCTTTTTACGGGGAGTAGTCGGCGTGTTGAATTTTTCTATTTCGTCAACCGAGAGTTAATAATACGAACCGGATCATTTGAACCTAATCTATTTTTTCTAATTTTTCCTCGTTGCGAAGATTAAATAACGCGAATGATTGAATTCATCGAATGCGCGTGTCGTGATGGCAATTTCTGTAAATTTTCTATCGATTTTTATTCATATCCCCCCCTCCCCCGTTCGTCATTACGAAATCCCGGGCTTCCAAACTTTCTAGACGCGCAGGCACACGCCCGTACGTATTATAGTATGATAATATTAATCTTCACACGCACGTTCAAACGCGGCGGAGATCGAGACACTTACCGGTTCGGCGTCTTGTTTGCTCTCCGGCGCGTCTCTGCGCTTGCGCGCCTTGGCCTTGTCGTCCGCGTCCGTCTTCTTGTGATGCGATACGATCGTGCCGTTTCCGTCGGTGACCACCACCTCGTCCAGGCCGATGGCTTCGATGTCGGTCTTGCCGTGTTGCAGGTTTCTCGGGTCGATGCCCGCGATTCCGTCTTCTTTCCTGGCCACTTCGTGCGGCAAACATTGGTCGTACGGCACGCAATAACATCCGTAGTTGTCGGCCCTGGGCGATTCGTAGGACGGGTACCGGTCTCCCGAGCCGTACGCTCCGGCTCCGGCCAACGAATCTGTACAAAAAAAAAAAAAACAATCGCGTCCGTCAGTCGACTGGTTCGTTAAACCGTTTCGGAGTCGTAAGCGCGCGGCGATCCGAAACGAAAACCCGATGGTAAAATTATTACGTCTTGGGACGTTTGTACGCGTTAAACTGATTAAAAAAAAAAAAAAAATCTGGTTTTATTAAAAAATTTAAGGATTTGAGAAAAATTACCCGGCACTTTTATGCCGTTTATTTTACCGGGGTGCCGAATTATTTCGTTGAAAGCCCATTATTTTTTACCCGTTTTATTGTTTATTATTTTTAAGACCTCTCGAATCTACTCACTGGACGGCGCGTTCAAGTTGAGCTGTTTCTTGTACAGGGGAGAGCCCTCGTAGTTCTCAAAGTTGCCGCCGTAGCCGTTCAAGTTGCCGCCCTGTGCGTACAGCGAAGCGGGTCCGTCGCCGCCGGCGCCGAGGCCGTACAGCGAGCCGGCCCCGATCGGACTGAAGCCCGGGTCGACCGCGGACGTGGCAGCGGCCTTGATGCCGTCCGCGCCGTCGCCGTGATGATAATGGTGGTGCACGTGCTGCTGCAGGCCGCCCGCGGGCAGTGCCACGGACGGAACGGGGCCGGAGATGATGGGCTGCTTGGGCCTGTACGACTCGGCGGCCTCGGACTCGAACACCTGCGGCGGTCGGCTGCTGATGCCGTACACGGGGCCGGGCCTGTTGCGGATCGGCGGGCCGTTGCCGTACGACGGGGGGCCGCCGCCGTTGCCGTACGACGGGGAGCCGCCGCCGTTGATGTAGGACGGGGAGCCGCCGCCGTTGCCGTAGGACGGGGGGCCGTTGCCGTACGACGAGCCGCCGGACGGGTACGGGACGGGACGCGGGGGACCGTAGCCGACCGACGAAAGCGGGGGGGGCCCGTTAGATTTCACCGGTATGGCCGCGATGGGACGACCCACCGGTTTCAGGGACACGGGTTGCGCGTAGATCAGATCCTGCGGCCCGATGTAACGTTTCGGCTCGATCAACTCGTCGTCGTCACACTAAAATGGGGATGGGGAAAAAAAAAAAAACCCTCGTATGTTATTATGATCGGTCGAAAAAAAAATGTGCGCGTTTATCTCGTCATTACATCCATGAGTCCCAAGCCGCACAGCCTGTCTCTGATGATATGTCTGGGCTGCGTGTCCGTGTCGTTGCCGGACTGGCCGGCCGCCGAAGCGCCGCCGGTCTCTTGGCTGCCGTCGTTGTTGATGTCCGAATACGAGTCGATCGACTTGCTCTCGCGGTCCGTAGCCACGTTGGCGGTGCTCGGGGTCGTCTCCTTCGCATGGGTCTTGTCCTTGGCCCAAGCCCATTCTTCCTGGGTCGCGATCGTCGCGAACGAGACCAACAGGAACGAGCCCGTTATCAACAATTTCATGATGCGCGGCTGAAAAAACGAAAAATGTTTTTTTTTTGATGAGAATTATACATATGCCCATCGTGTGCAATTTGAAGAAAAAAAATACACGCGTCGGCGTATTCAAATTGCATAACTCAGACGCCGGTAAACTCGTGCTCGTCAATCCTAATCAGTGCCCCTCCCCGCAGACGAAACCGATATGATCAAAAATTTTATCCGTCTTATTGAGAAGACATTGCATTATTTTCGAGCAATCTTCGCGTGTCCGCCCGCGTAAACCGATACGCGGGAAATCGTCGAACGTACACGCGTGTAAACGACTCTATTTCGGCGACATGTACTCGTACGTCGTGTTTTGTAAACGCGTGCCGTCGGTAGTACGCGTGTCCATGGCGAATGACTGTAAAAGGGAAAAGTCTAATGCACGGCGTGTATCTATAGAACGTTTTACGATGAAGTAATTTAGATTTTTTTTTTTTTCCATTCGAGCGTATGAAATATAATATAGCTACACCACCTATAGTAGTTATTGTCGGGTTTTTTTTTTCTATCTTTTCTTTCGAAACGACGTAACATAACGATTCTACTACACAACAACAAGACACGTGTCTTTTGTCGGTCGCGTGCGCGCGTGTGAAAAAAAACGTAAACTCAATTTCAAAACCACCGATCTCGCACGTGCGGCGGCGGCCGGTGGCGCGGGGTAGGTACCTACGGGGAATAATAGGCGCATTTATAATAATAAAGCCAAGTGTCCGATCGTAACTGCAGCGGTGAAAAACGTGTTACGCGTGTTATAAAATGCGTATTGTCGAAAATCGAAAGAAATTTCATAACGCGCGCGCACAATAACGATAACGAGTGGTTTTTTAAGACCGTCGCGTCGTCGCGATCGCGGTCGACGGGCGTTTTTTTCTAATATTTTTTGTTTAGGGTAGTCTTCGATACTTTTCGGGGCGCATACCGGGGCCCCCGTAATGATTTCTCGGCGCGTCCCGACGACAAACCGGTCGCCGCCGGTCGTCGTTATTTCCTGTCCGGACGACGACGTGTGTTTGTCGCGGGTGTCTGGGCGAGGCGGATACATTAGCGTCATATCGTTTCCATTCCGATCACGCGCTCACGTGCATAATAAGACGGACGAGCGGCTATTTAAAAACGACGCGTGTGCGTATTATAATTCGTAATATTGTTGCGCGCTTCGAACAAAGAGAAAGCGAGCGTGGCGGCGGCGGCGGCGGAGCAGACAAGAGTCCGAAACGCTTTCACTTTCGTTCGCCCACCGCGTTACAAACGGATTCGGTTTTTTTTTTCCGCCGCCGCCGCCGCCGTTCCCACACGCGCTCGGCGACGCACTCTCAATGCCACGACGACCTTGAAACGTGTGTGTTTGAGTGCGTGTTGTTATATCATCGGCGGCCGAAGAAGTCGAGACTTTGGTCGAAGACGAGTGCCGCGAGAGGTGAAAAATAAAAACCATCGAACGTCTGACACTCGTGTGGACGATTATAAATCGACGAGGGCCGCGATACGCGTAGGATTCCGGGACGCGAAAACAATGGGTCGCTACATTTTTTTCCCAACGATTCGGCGGCCCTCCCAGTTCGATCGTGGCGCGGGCGTATAGACATGTCATCATGACGACCATAACTATGATGACGACGATACGATGTCACGTAACGAACGTGTCTAATAATTAGTCGTCAGTCGTCTCCGCCGTTCGAGAACGAGGTCGACGGAACAATATTTTCGCGTCACCGCGGAATTGGCGAAA
This sequence comes from Drepanosiphum platanoidis, assembly GCA_948098885.1. Lineage (NCBI taxonomy): Eukaryota > Metazoa > Arthropoda > Insecta > Hemiptera > Aphididae > Drepanosiphum > Drepanosiphum platanoidis. The sequence continues at coordinate 4,404,770 of OX402534.1, read as the reverse complement.
ACAATCGCCGTTCGTTTGCGCCATCCCGCGCTGCCCACGCGTCACGTCGTACGCGCTGATATAATGCAATAATATTATGTGAGTCACCGAAAGCGAAATTTTAAATGTTACGTAATCGCGCCCGCGACAAACGACCGCGTCGACGCGCACACCGCTGCGCTCTTGACTCGTCTCCACTCGTCCGCCGTCAGCCGGTCGGAACGGGCATCGAACTTTTCGGGGTTTCAAGTCCGAGAACGGTTTTTGGGCGACGAAAAACCAACGGCCTAATCGTTCGCTTCGACGCGACGATAAACGCGTGCACACGCCGGTCGACGTCAGTTAGGTTCCGGTCCGTATGCGCTGCCGTTTGTGCGGTACGATTACATGATATATAATATACCTGCGACATTGCGAATTACGTGCGGATTTGCGTACGTCCAATAAGCCACGTGGTAGAGCCGACGACGACGCGACGAGCGTCAGACGCCGACGACGACACGTTTTTCGCCCGAAAAACGTGCTCGTACCGTCGACGGCGAAACTATCGGGTTTATTTTCTTCGTGTCGTCTTCTTAAATATATAATGATGGGGCTTTTCGAACGTTCAAAAATAACACATACCGTCATAGTATTTTCGACAGTATACTCAACTACCTACTGCGATGATAATTTGAATTGAAAAAAAAAACAACAGCGACTCGGTAGGCGTTACAACACCCAAAAGCCTCCCGTCCGTATTGTATCGAAGTCGATCACGTGACGACGATTTTCTTCCGCCACGTGTGTGTGTGTGTGTGTGTACTATAGTCAATCCGAAACGAAAGAAAACAAATCTTTGTCGAGTATAAGTTTTTCGCGTTTTTCGTCATTGATCGAAACAAAAAAACGTCTCGGCGGATCGGTTATGTAGTCGCGAAATACTTTAAATACGTGTAAAATAAAATACTGCGGCGGCCGTCACGAACAAAACAATCGTCGACGTACGCTATAAGTATTGTGATGACGCACATTCGCGTGAAATTTTCTGTCCATTAAACTCGAGTTTTTCCCGTGTCGTGCCATCGATATTATTTATGCGTTCGTAACGTGCGCGCTCGAAAATAGACAGCGCGTAATATTGTATCGCAATTATTATTATAATTTGTTTTATTCCGAGCGTATATTATTATATACACTGTTGTGAGTGTTATATCATCCGGACGCGATCGTTCGGCGAACGAACAATTCGATCGGTGCTATGACGTACGAGACGAGCGTAACGTACAACATATTATTTATAATGCGATACGATATTTTAGTATAATCGTTTACATACACCAGTGTGCAATAACGCGTGAAACAATATTATTATGCAGTGTCCGGCGGGGATAACGAAGACGAATGCGGTCGCTTTCACGCAGAAATAATAACATCGCGGAGATTCAAGGAACTCAAAGTCGAACCCGGGCGCGTGTCCTACGCGTCGCGAGTGGATATTACCGGCCGGATGTCCGCGCCCGCGTAACACGACGCAACCGCGTGTTTATTACGCGTTCCGGCGATCAAACGAGATCGTTAAATCAACGGACACGACTGTTACGAACATAAAAGCGGCGATAAAAAAAACAAAAGCGGAAAACGAGCGGCTCATCGCGATCAAACAGCCGCAGGAAATGATTGTCGGCGTATATAATAATATTATATTGGCGCGTGCGTTGACCGAGCGGAGAAAGTGAACGCGTCGAGGAGTCACCGCGTGACCTCGCGCACGACAGACGCGGCTGTCCGCATAATATTTGTTGTGGATTATTTAACCGGCCGCGCGTAACTCTAGACGGCGACGGCAATAATAACAATAATAATAATAATTATTATTATTCCTATCGCGTGGCGGCGTGTAAAACGCGTCGAGTTTGCATATCGTTGTGGGCTGATCTCGCGAGTTAAGACGTTGAGACGGGCTCAGAGACGTCTGGTCGCGATAAAATTGTAAATAGGCTCGGCGACGACGACAACGACGGGGGAACGATGTGCGTTTCGAAAATATCATTCCCATCGACAGCAGACCCAAATGCGACATTGTAACGACTCGGTACTCGAATGGTATCGAAAGCAAAAGTTTTATTCTAACGCGATGATCAGTTGCCGTTTGAATAATCTACACGGATTCGTATTCAAACGGCGTGTCTCTATAGTATTGTATTTCGTCGGGTAAATGTATTCGCGACTTCAAAGATACGTCTAGACTTGCGAAACGCATTCGAATCGAAAATCGGATTGCAGTTGGACGATTAAATTACAATTTTAGTACCCTACGACGGTAAATATTTTATGCAAATCGCTTGGAAATATTGATCCGCAAAGTGTACGAATAAAATTCAAGCCGATTCTTCCGAAACGATTTTAAACGGGTCGAAATCAAGAGTAAATCGGAAAATGCAAACTGTTTAAGACGAAAGTGTTAACGTTTATTACCCTGCCGCTGCTGATCGAGGCGGACCCGTTGTTTTCTCGAAATAATAACCAATTATGTGAAAACGTTAGATCCGGTGGAAATGTTTATTTTAAATTTAACAATACGATATTTTTAACCGACTAAATTTAAATGCTGGTCGGATGTATTACCAATAGAAAAATAATTACATTTTTTACTTTAATTAGTTGCAGCTCTTACAAATGGTTGGTCTTAACTCTTAACCGGCAAACCGTTTTAAAACAATGTCACGAAACATTATTAGGACGTATAAATTACTTCTTTACCAACTTTCAATAAAATAAATACCTCAGTTATATAAGAAATTTTAATTAAATACAAAACTTCACTCTCGAATGTTGTTATTAGATAAAAATTAAATGTTGTATTCGATTGATATAGTTTTATGAAATAATTCACTGTATATTGTAGTTAAAATTACATATTTTAATAGTAAATAGTTTAATAAAAACCCTAAACTTTTGGGCTCGAATAGTTTTTAATTGTATTGCCAGAACATACGTATACTCGTATATTATGATATACCATGAAGTCGATATTTTTTTAGCTGATTTTAAAATTTCAAAACGTATTAAAGTTTTAATTATAAACTCGTTTTTTCAAATAATATTAAATATTTCAATTAAAAAAATGTTTGTCAACAATAGAGGACGGATATAAAAATATTTCACAGTCGAGATGAAAAATAAAACGAACTCTTCGTTTTAAATTAAAAAAAGAATAATTTAAAAAAATTATCAGACTTATAGAGTTAAATAATAATAATAACGAAAAAAAATAAAAATACCTTTTCGTCAGTAGTATCCAATGTAGTATTGCAACGTGCGCCGGAACACAGGTACGACGAAGACGCAAGTTCGATAGACAATGTTTACGTCTCTTCACTTGGACGGTCGTAATATACTTTCTCCAACGATCACAGACTGACCCGGGATTACGGTAATGGTCGGATTTATTATGTATTTTTTCCATCCCTACTATTTTCGTTTTCAAGATGCATTCGGCGGCGGCCACCTTCTTACTCCAATCCCCACTAAGAGCACCGAAAAAAGAAAAAAACACTGCAACAACAACAAACCTAAGGCCGTTCACTCTCCAACGGAAAAAACCGATTCTTCGCAATCAATGCCATTCTTCTGCGGACAAACCATTGGCCGTGTTCCCGGAAACCGTCAAGGCTCTTCGAGTGAAATAGCTACGGTTATTTCTTAAACAGACCGGTAAACCGGATCTATGTTCTGTGATGCAAATCTATTGTTTTCTCCGGATCTTAATAGTCATCGAGTGTCCCGATGACGTTAATTCTTGCACGCGTCGTTTATTTAATTTTAAAATTATCAATATTACTTAACGTCGCGGGCAGGTTTTTTTTTTTTCGCTCTAATGGAAATTCAGATGTTAATCGTTGATGTAATAGAAAGTAACGACAATCGGCCGAACGTCCGAACCATGGTAGTTTCGTCCGCGATGCCATTAATTAATACCGCGGTCTTCGTAATCGTCATCGATCCCAGCGTGATTCACTGCAGTTTTCGACGTTCAATTGCATCACACGTGGAACGAAGATGTTACAATAACAATAGCGTTTGTTTATATTTTAATCGTACGTCGTCATCGGGGCACGGGGCTATCGTGTGAAGTTTTCACGCGTAATTAACGGTTTGTTAAATTGAAAAGTAAAATCAAAAAAAAAAGGAAACTCAAACCATACGAACAATAATAAATTATAGTGTATACAATTCAATATTCAGTTATAAGTTTAAAGGCCAGTTTTCAACTAAACTCTTGTGTACCTACAATATTATTCACGTGTAAAAATATTGACATTATATGAATTCCCGGACTCGGTCGAAATTGGACGGAATATTTTCACGAAGACTCATTGCCTGTTTTATTTTTTTCCGAGCAATTTGAGATTAACCACGGAGTGGTTTAGAACATTGTTATATAAAACTACAGATAACCTACATATACATAAACACAATTGTCTGTTTACGCACGACCATACAATATGGATTGACGAAATCGTTTTATAGTTGGGTTCGACGAGTGTTTTTTTTTTCTCGAAAATACGTGCCGATAACCCGGCATATTTGAGTATGTCAACAGTTCAAAAATAGCAATATTAGTGACAAAAAGACGTCTTTTCCAACTTGTCATCGGGTATTGTTCTACACTCGTCGATTGTTACAGATATCTATGAATGAAAAAAAAAAAAATGTAAATTCGTTTACCATATACGTTTAAAACAAATAAGTGCGTCGCGCATACGATATGACGTATTATATTTCCGCTTCAAAAATCGTACTTTACATATCGACGTATCGCACAAAGTATAGGTAACATGGTGATTTAATCACATATTTTTTGTTCCTTTGAGACGTTCAATAATCATCTTGAATTTCACATGTTTTTATTTGTAAATATTTACGTACACCAATAATGAAAATTCCTTTGTAGTTGAAATAAATTGGTAAATTTAATCATCGAAATGAAATGAAAATTTTAACAGTTACATCGTTCCGAAAACATATTGGTTTGTTTACGATTAAAATTTTTATAATTCATAAACAAACGTTATTGCGAATATAAAAACGTTTAAAATGATTTTCGAAAATTTTGGACATTTCTGAAGCAGTATTATTTTTTTAAAAACTTCCAATAATTGTAGTTTGTTGAACACCGTTCATATTCAAGACGAGTTTATTTTTTTAATATACTTCGAAAGTGTTGACATTAGTATACCAACGTTTTTACAGTTTAAAATTCGGTGTAGTTTATTCATTTCACGACTATGTTATTTTATACATTTATAGTTTTGAGTTAAGGTTTTGAATCCAAGGTTAGTCATTCGTTTACCATTTTTAACTATATCTTAAAAACCTCGAACATCATTATTAGGTATTCATGTTTTTATTGACCATCATTATAAACTAAGTATACTTTAATCATTTATACGGGTAATCAAAAGAATTGAATTATGATCTTTATTTACTCTAATTATTGTAAAAACAAAAAACAATAAATACTTAGGTTTTCACAATAAATCTGTTTATACGACGTGTTTGTTAAAACACTGTTCTTTTACTTATCGATGTAAACTAGTGCCATACCAGTTTATATGACATTTCATTTTTGTTGTTAATGGAATAATTATTTTTTATACTCGCTTATAGGTATACTTTATTATAATGTTGCTAACAGTACGTGAAATATTACATAGTCATGTGAATATTCAATAATAAGTCTATATGTTTCCTTTAAGTAATGATTTTGAATAACATTGAAACGTTTACTTATTAGTTTAGTACTTTAACAAAGGTGAAAATAAAAGTAAATGGTATTGAAATCGTATTTGAAATATAATTTTTATATAATATATAATCATATGTTTTCATAGTTTTGTATAAAATACAAGTATAACTGTCAATCATTAATAATACAACTAAATTAATAATGTATTGAATTTAAAATAAAAAAATATTTATGTATTAAAATACATAATACAATTCAACCATTTTGTTCTAAATGTATTAACCAACGAATAATATTGCAGAGTAAAAAGAAAACGTTTTACAATAAGTACTTATGTTCTACAGTACCATGGTGATGACTGATGATATTATACCGGGTCTCCTACGTAAGAAAAAGTGAAATCTATTTTTATTAATTAACATTTAACACGATCATTGTTATGAAGTACTTCTATACTAACATTATGAAATATGAGACGTTATTCATTTTCAATATAAATGCGTTATGAATGATTCATGTAAGTGTTCATTCTAATTAATATGAAGAAAAAATTCAAGAAACTCGTATCAGATTGCCACGAATTTCACTGCTTTTTGCTAACGGTTAAAACGTGGAAAATCGTTTTCCTACAATCATTGTTACATTACACTTAATATGTGAACAATATGATATCGAATGAAAATATATATTCGGTTTGTATTTTTGTATTTATTAGATTTATCGATGTTCATAATTATATATAACTCAATAGTCAAAGCAGTAATAATATAACTTTAGAGACGTTTAAAAATCGTATCGATTCTCAGACAAATGTACCTTATGTAGGCACCAATCGTTAAAAAATAACTAAAACTTTTTTAAAACTAATTTTCACTTAAATCAATTTAACTGTTATATACGAATGAATAACAATTTAATATTATATGGTAATTGCTTTTGTTCGATGAAAAAAATAGTATAATAATATTGCAGCGTTGTTATAATAATCAAAGATTCGTGTTTCTTTTTTGTTTTCGTGTATTGATAAGAAAACGTAGGTGAATAAATGCTCACCATAATACTTTCTATACGCCTAATATCGATTATTTGTTGGTAAAATTCATATTATTGTCTCGTGTTAAAGCGTGGAAAAAAAAAATGATGCAAGTGGGTGGTACTAAATTTGAAAGTTAGAATATGTATTTATCATTGCTACTTTCGAATACCCTTTTGAGCGAAGGTGTTCGTTTGTAGGAAAAAAATTGGATAAAAAATTAACGTCAAGTGTAATAATAGTAATAATAATAATATTAAATACATAATAAATGTCATTAAAAATATAATGTTGTAACAACATTGTCAATATAATAATGTAATATTAATTACAATGTTTACAGGAAAATATTACAAATTATTATTACACACGCGTGTGTGTCCATTATAAATTAAAATAGAATTAATAATACCGTACATGGGAAAATTATTACGATATAAAATAAATCGGAAACTCGGAAAAATGTGTAAACTTATGGATAGTTGATATGATTAATTTGGATTTGATTGAAATAAACGATTGGCGTAAACATAGAAACGATTTTTTCGAAGGAAAAGAACAGTAAAGTTACAGAGTGGTAAAAGAACACAACCTAATACATAATAATAATTAATGTAATATTGATGCTTTTACAATTTGTTTTTTCAGGTATTGATTTAAATTATGTGAAAAGTCCTATTTCAAAACATAATTAATCCAAGCAAAAGGATAAAAACACGTATCACTATTGAGTAATATAGGTAAGTATCGATTATAATTATATATAATACGATTTTACTGCGACGAAAATGTGATAATTTTATTACCTCGGGCATTTTCGTGAGCAATTAAAATATTTAAAAATTACAAAAATATTCGTAATCACTTGAGTAATATGTATTCATTTTTTTTTCTTATTACATGAATTGAATCTTATGCATCATTACAATTCAAATTATGAAAGGTGAAGATTTAAACGAACGATTCTCTTCAAGACCGAATTGTTGAAAAACTATAAAAAGGTAAATTTACTTTGAAATTGTTAATTTTGGTGTTTCTGGTCGGTTAAAAAAAAAAAAACCTGATATGAGTTTTGCACAATTTCGATCGCAAAGCGATTGGCGCGCTAGAATTATTAAGAAACGCGCTGTTCAACGTCGTTCGTTACAATACGCGATTGTGTTTTTTTTTACTTTCTTTGACGGATTTCCTAACAAAATACGGATTCTGCGAGCGGACAAGCGGTTTTTTTTCCGTTTTGGGTATTTCCAAACAGTAAACAGTCGCGGGCCGCTTAACATTCGTCGACCATGTCGGGCAGATAATATTATAATATTGTACATTAAATTGCAGGCGCGCGCGTATCTCGACGACCTGCGGTCAGGGTTACGACCATAAGTGTTTAATGCGTACACGGTATTTGCACCTGGAACGGAATCGATAACAATATTTTGATTGATTTTGTTTTGTTGTTATAATATTGTGCTACTCGTGCGTTTGTGATCCATCGAGCCTTTCAAGATATCGTCAATACCGAATATAATTACGGAATACAACAAAATATTATCAATATGAAACAACAAAACAGCGATGTATGACGAATGATAGATTTTTATAACTAATGTCTATACTTATTGGTCCACCAAATGTATTAGTTTTGTGATTTTATGTTACTCCAACTCTCGACTAACAACTTATAAAATAATCAATGATAAATTTTTTTATTAATTGAACTCTCTAACCCTAATCTAACTCTCAACGAGTAGTTACATATCATTCTAAATTGATATTAAACTGTTGGCGGCCAAATTCAATGAAAAATTAAACCAATATTAACCCTCTTCGGAATAGTGGACACTTCAATTTGAAATATACTATTTTACAATTAATATAACTTCTCTTTAATGCACACAAACGCATCGAAAACCAGTCCCAATAATTAAAAACTTACCTCTCATTGATATAATTAAAAAAATAATTAAATACATTTAGTACTTATCTGGAATATTTGTTTCCCGATAAACGTAAATTCTTATAAGATATATCAATCAGTTGATATACATTTATCGAGTCATATAGAACACTCAAAAGTGTGATTTGAATTGTACTGATCAATTATGCGCGAACACATTTCCATTTTATAAAATGAATGAATAAAAATTATTTATCGAATACTCTTATTCACTGCGAGAGGACAAAAATCCATTAAGAGAAACCCTTCGTTTTCAAGACACGTTTTCAAAATTTCAATTAAATTCATTTGTCCTCAGCGGTTTGATATTATATTCATATTACCGTATGAAGTTTATTCCTTTAAACAACCTTCGAAACATCAAGAAATTGTTTTACTATTGAAGAACTTACAATTTTATCAATAATTTTTCATTGTTTCCCAACGATGGAAACACCTCATAATAGTGGAAATTTCGCTCAACCCCCCCCCCACTACTGTTGTCCACTGTAGTAGAGGGGTATGCCTATGTGGCGGTAGTTCATTGCAAGAGGACATCACAGGTGATCGATGTCGAATTTATTATGAACTATTTATAATTTATTAACGAATATTTGTTTATATTTTGTAAGTTAGTTGTGAAACCGATGTATTCGCGGAGTAGATTTGCATCATGTATTAAAAAAATGATCCTTCATTTGAAAATTGTTTAAAAAAAAAAAAAAGCCGCCATTGTATAGCGCATACGTAGTTAACGTCTTTGAGCGATTATACAACGTATTTATATAACACACGTCGAGAAAAATTAACAACGCTATCGGTGCAATATATCGTTTGACGAGACACCGCACAGCTACAATGGCGTAATTATGGCTAGGTCACATCGATGTTTTTGTCACAAAACACACGCGAGTATGTAACAATTTTTTTTTTTTTTTGAAAAGAAAATGTAATACTTTATTTTGAGCAAAACCTATTATAATGTAATATACCACCGAACAACAATATACTGTTAAAAACAATTATGTCATCGTGATAATAGGTCTACTTTTCTTGGCTTTAGAGTTCCCGATCGAATTAATCCTCCGGATCTATGGATATAGTCGTATAAACAGCTGGATGATTACTTGTTGGCCTATGAAAAATCACCATCCTTCAGTTATCGAATCGAATAAGATTTTATCCTTAGAAAAACTGAAAAAAAAACAAACTTTTCGTCGGACTTCTAGTAAAACGTATACCTAGTGAAGATTGGCACAACAGCCTAACGGCCGCCGTCGTACTGCTAATAATATTTTGAACATTGTTTCCGAGTTTCGAAATCGTTGGATCTGTGACCAAAAAACTTTTTATTAAATAAAAAGGCAGTGAATGATTATCGTAATATTGTTGTCGTTACGACTCTGTAGCTTTTTAAAAAAGTCTGTCGCCCTCTAGCATTCAGCACGTGCGCGAGTATCGTCGGGCCAGACGGCGAATACACCGGCCGACGGCGATTCCAAAACACAAACTATTCAGTTTCAACAAATAGTACCAAGAGGTTCGTTTTTTTAACGCGGCTGCACCGACAACAGGTATACCTGTTGGTGTATGGACAGCTGGTTACGGAGCCTATCCGGATTTTCTGTGAACGGCATGTTCATTTTTCGACGGTCCAGGGTTACGTCGCGACCGGGATTTTCCCGACGGGCGATGGTAAGTAGGCACGCGCGCTCGCCGAGTAGGTCATCGACTCAATGCCACACGCCGAGAGAACCGACGCGATGATGTAACACACTCGTTCGTACACACAATATACGGCATTAATTTCATGCTGGGGAATATCCGCGTGGCGTCCCGGATTCGTTCGCGATCGCCTTGTTCAATTGTACTTACCACCACGAAGCAGTCGCTACGAGTAGAGGTACTCGACGACGGCAGTCGTGTGCGGTAAACGATAAATCGGTTTCCGAGAAAACGACGCCAAGGCGACCGATTTCTCAACACCTCCGTCGTCTGTGGCCGATATCTGTCTTTTAGCAGTTTATTCGAGTCGAATAGATCGGTTGTACGATCGTAACTCGTCTTTTTACGAGTTGGAAAAAACAAACGCGAGATGGGCAAATAACATCGCTCGCTGGCGTGTAAAAAGAAACGTGTCCATGCTGCTCGGTTGCCACAGGAGTTCTATTGGACCATTCGCCACCCTCATTCTCTGTAACGTTTTACGACTATTTATAAATTCCTAAATTTTTCGATGGTAATTTATTTTGTACATTTCGTTGTATTATATTATATTGTGCGGTCGAAATGACATATAATTTCACATAAGGCCATAAAACAGATTCATAAAGGTATATGTTTTTTTATAATTGCCAATTTAAATTGTGCAGCAATGTGCAGCTGTTAAGTTTAAGGGTTTCGTTCTCTCTCCTACACATCGGTCTTCTAGTCGTTCCCTAAACTTTATCCAATCATGAACGTTTTACATTTTTTCCATTTTTCGATTCCAAACGAAATCAAACGTTTGCGCAATTGGATTCTTTAGAACTCGACATGCTGTTAGAAATTTGAAAGTACCGCATATACATAACACGAGTCTCTATATTGATATTTCAATTTGTATCTATATAATATGTACTATTTGTACGGATAATGATGTCTGTTAATGATTAATAATTATTTACTAATTATACTATATATTACATGTTTCTTCTATTCCCCCGAGGACTCCGAAATACAACACTATTACGTACTTCATTTAATCACGCGGCTACAACTATTGTATTGATAAAAGTATAAACTACACAAATCACTCGTGTATTATAAATGCAATTAAAATGTGTGCAACACTTGAACAATATTCTATAGCCATGGTAATACATGTAGTTTGTATCCACTCGTCGCCGAAAACTAATCGATTTCCGTTATTTTCACACAATGAAAACGAAACATTTCTTAAGAAAACCATAATGATTATAAATATATTTATTTGTATCCACAATATAATAATAATTTAACGTTACATTGTTAACAATTTTAATTGAACCAAAAATTTAACTCTAAATATTCCTTTTCACAAGTAAAACTAAATTTCCTACATATATAAACTTACAAATTCGTAACCGGATAAATTAATATATTATAATAAAATTAATAGATTTTCACGTTGAGTTATTACACAAAGTAATCGTTGAGTATTTTAATTTATAACATTACTTACCAAAATGTTAAGTATTTTATTTATTTAAATGTTCGTATTTCTTGGTATTATTCATAACTGTAAAAACAAAGATGTTATCTTTAAGAAAAATGTTTTTATGACTAACAAATACGTTAGACTATATAAACACATCGTCAGGCTTTGACGAACATTTATTAAATTATAGGAATGTTTATTATTGCATTTGTCGACTGATTTTGTGATATATATATTCCGTTAAAGTTGATGTAAATTATATACCAGGTCGAGAATATGAATTCACAAAGATCAATAAAATGATGTATTAAAAATGTTGAGTTCAAGGCCGTAGCTAGAAGTCGATTTTTATAGCCTCTAGCAGAAAATGTAAAGGGAGCAGCAAATTTATATTCAGAAATTATTTTGAAGTTGAAATTTCAACAGTGAACGGTGAGTGACAGTTTTCATTGCAACATAATATTTCATTTTATTTTATCCACAATCCACATATTTCATTTTATTAACTGTTGTAAATTACGAGACTTGAGAATTATTCTTTCAAGTCGTCATGTTATTTATAATATTTTATCATCACAATCATTATAATCAAATGTCAACTAATATTAACTGCAATAATAACGCACAATTTGTTCATGAATTTCTTTACTCTTTGTTATTTATACATTTTTTTATCTATTTCAAAAACGAATGGCTCAATGATAAATTGTAAGTACTCATATCTAATTCATTGTAATTTGTACGTTAAATAACAGAAACAATAATAGATATACATAATATAACATTCGATTAATATTATATTTCTGTCAAATTTAATATTAGTGCCAAGTTACCTAATGTTAAACGCTATTTAAATTTAATAACAAAGAAATTATAGAGTATTGTATAACTTGGTTATTTTAAAACACATTTCGAGTAGGTACCGTACGAGTATATTGCATAATATTGAGATCGAGAATTCACTATTAATAACTACTTTTATTGCGGTAGTACTACAATAATTTAAATAATTATAATTTTCTCGAAACATGTTGTCACATCACCGGTAGAAATAAAATATCATAACTCGAATTCGCTGCAAATATACTGTGACTAATTGTTGTTAATAGAATAGAAATCAGTATAATAGTTTGTGCTATATTGTTTTGATGGATTTTTAATCGTTTCATTCTAACTAGTGTTATACAACACGAACAGATGAACGTAAAATAATATTTTGCACGTGTTGTCTCAAACGGGCGAATTATGTTTATTTAACATTAAAAATAACAAATAAATAAATTGATAAATTGAAAAAAAAAACACATGCATGTATACAAATGCCAAAGCTTGCAAATGTGACGTCATAAATAAAAGTTTTAATTAGGTAGTAGATTATTATTTTATACCAATTCTAACCGATGGAATTTGTGCATCGTCACAAGTAACCACCCCGGCAATGTGCCACTAACAATACGCGCGATAGCAGCGAAGTCTTTGACTAAACATTGTGTACAATGCGTAAACACTAAGTAATGTAAAACAAATATTATTTTATTATTGTTACGCTGTGGTTTTGGTTTTTAACCAAATAAAATAAATAATCGAGGCCGGGCAAGTAAACGATGTTTTTTAACTTAAGTTTATTATATTTTTCATTTAATTCGACAAATAATTATAAACTGTACGACAATTAATTTCATTTTTAAATGCCCTATTGAATACGTTACTTTTTTTTTTTTAAATATAGACGTTATGATTATTATATTGATTTTTAAGCGCGATAAAACGTTCCAAGAACGTATGTTATAAATTATAATTTTACAATACCTTAAAAAAAAAAAAATTACATATTTTCAGATGGCAATGGAGTATGGAAATTAAAAAGTTACTTTAAGAGAAAATTGAAAAATATTACGTTATACTTTAATCGACGCAGGAGTAAAAATAAGTTACTACACATTCAAATTATCGTGTTAAATTAGTAAGTTTAAATTTACTCTACTTTAACTATATAAGTACTATTGTGTACATGTGTTGGTATATTAAATGTGAACATAAATTTCATTTTATATTGTGGTTGACACATAATAATGTCATGGATTACAACAGGTAGTTCGTATTTTGCTATTATTACTTATTATTATAAATTTCGTTTGTTAGTTCATCCACTAAAAACGTTTGAATACACACGTCACTGTGTTTCAAAATGTGCTCAGATACGCAAAATATTTTATACGTTTTTCGAACCAAACACTGAATCTCATTTTAATATTTTTTATTTCATGCTCGTATGGATAGTTTCGTGTTTTTCTCAAAACAAACATTTATAAGATAATTCAAGTGTAGGTAATCCTTTTTTTTTTGTTTCGCTTCTAATTTGAAACTAAAAATAAATAAAATCTGTTAACAATATAAAATTTTGTTTCAATAAACTTTATTTAGGTTTCTACCTGAAGAATTCCATTAAAATAAATGTGATTTTTCAATGTTTCAAAGCTTGAATAAAAGTCGATTGTCCGAGACCAAATTGTGTACGTTGAGAAAGAGCCTCCGGCAGAGGTATCTGGTGTAAATTTTAAGTAAAAAAAAATCACCAATTTTCGTATCGTAAAGTAGTACAAGATTTGTCAAATTATCATCTTTACCTCTTAATAGTTTAGAAACATTACAAATAATTTCAAAAATGTATTAGGTATGTTACGATAAATTGTAGATAGTGGGTGTTTGTAGTCATAAAAACTTACAATTATGTAAAAATATACAGAAAACCCCGAAAAACGCAATTATAAGATGCAAAATAATAATTCATACGCGTTCTGAATTTTATCACCTTGAAATACATTTCAATGTTACCTAGAATTTAATAGAACTTTGCAAGATTGTCATGAAAATGCATGAACTTACATGTCCTGCAATGATGGGATATTCTGTATTAACCTCAGTGGTGAACGCAGGGTAGGTTGGGGGTAGAGGGAGGATAACCTTGTATTCCCGAATTTTCAGGAGAGTAGCAAAAAAATAATACGTCCCATCTCATTAATTCGAAATTTCCCGCTAGATTAAAATGCGCATGAAAATAAATATATATAATATATATTATTCGATAATAATTTGAAATCGAAAACGATAAAAAAAAAAAAAATTACGAAATATTTTCAAACCCCCTCACCCCTCAATCGCTAACATTTTTTCCTTCGTTCGTCTCCGGTTGACACAACGGCGACGTTTATCATCTAACATCCTACGTTTTAAAATTACAAATATTAATTAGCTCTGCTCTGCAATATTCTAGATATCTACGGTAAAATTATGCACATCACAATCTGCAGTTTGAATTACATCATACTCTATCGAGTATATTGAGCTTTAACCTAATTTTCCGTCAGAGGCCGGTCGGTAGTCGCGTGCATTTACAATACTACGTATTGTTATTTGTCATTGAACGAAATTATATACGCAAATATGTATATATTAAAATTATTAATTATCGTCATCGTTTTTTTAATATTTTCAAGAGATTTCAATCGTTTAGCGTAGTAGTTAATTATTTAACTATGAAAAAAAATTCATATAGGTTATTTTCGTTTACATTTTACTCAGCTTCTTTTTTTTCCGGATAAATGGTGTATTTTTACAATCACATAAAATATTTTGTTACGTACACACTAACTAATATCTATATACAATATAATATGTCATATGGGTAATGACAGATGTCAAGAAATGTATGTGGTGGAAGAAAGTAAGAAAGAAAATGATGCGTATCGATGACGTGGGAACGGAGTGTCTATGTAAAACATCTTTCAGTTGTGTACGTAACGTTATGCGTAACTAACGAGAATTTTTGATAAAATTTAATACATTTTTTTTTTACGATTTCCATAATACAGAAAAACACATTGCCCAGCTCGGACATTCGGTGTTCATTTTTAATGTTTTTAAATCGAAAACGGTATCTACATTACGGGCATTATATTTTTTATGGATTCTATTATAACGTGGTGCCACGTGATGTGGAAAATTTAAACAATATTCTCGTTGAACCATTTCATTGGGACATCCTACAGGACTTCTATGTCGTACTTGGTACGGTGGAAAAACATTACCGTTAATCGCAAACAGAAATTATCTATTTCGAATAGATATTTTATTAATTTTTATCGACTTTTATAGTGAAATATTTCGTACGCGCATATTTTCACTAGAATAAATCAAACAATATATCGTTTGAACGAAAACGTATTTGATGATTTTTAAACGCAATCTAGGAGTGAACTTAAATAATAAAGTAAAAAATTGTATTTCGGTATGTTACACACGAGACACGGCGCACCTTAATATTATATAACACTACGACTTCTATGAATATCGAAAATGTATAGTTATTAATTATTATTATTGTATCCTATTTTGGTGATACTTGGATTAGCAGTTATGTAACTAAAATTGCCCACACAATGCGCCGTTTTTTGGCGTACACCATAACAGCGTTACGACATAAGTCACACATCACGTGGTGTAATGATTTTCTTTGATCTTCAGTTTTCACACTTTTGTCATGGCAGTCAGTTGATTTGTTTGCACCGTCAATCAATATCGAGAATAAACCATAGTTTACGTGGATTATTCACCTATAACGCTAATAAAGTAATAACGTTTAATAGCCTTGTACGTATAAATAAATCGCAAATAGAATATTATATTGTTATATAACAAACATATTACAATAATGTGTCCATTTCGTACGCGCGTCACCATTTCGACGTAAACGGTACGTGTTTTGTCTAATCCAATCAACTGTCAAATTGTCGATTAACGTCGGTAGCATATATTTGTTGCCATTAAACAAAATGTTATCGATTTAAATTACCGCGTTGTCGTAGATCGAGCATTCGAAGAATATGATAATCTATAAATTATAATTTATCGCAAGAGCAAAAAAAGACAACGAAGATTTTTTTTATTGGAATTTTTGCCAAACATTATAATTCAATCGAGTCGCATACGATAGTCTGCTGTGCTCGTTTCGCGGGACGAGTTTAATTCAAAATCTTTGAACAGGAATTTTATGCGTTTTTAATTATTATAAACTGGAATTGGTTCGGAGCTTGTAATTTATAATACTAGTATTGGAAAATTGCATCCGAATTGCAATAATTCTACCGTAAAAATATGCTTTAATGATTAGATATTTTGGTTTTTTCTTTTCGTCAGGTAAAAGGTAATATTGGATGATAAATTATGTATTCGAATTGGATGTTTGGTCGTTTAAAACTATTCAAAAGAGCAACAAAGTTTCATAAGCTATGGTCTACAAATTTCCATGGAAATCGCGAAAGATTAATATCAATAACTAAACGTCGATTTTTTCTGTTTCAAATGAAAAAAAAAAACCACGAGATATTAAAAAAATATCATAGTACAACGCGAAACATAATAAACACTGTGCAGTGAGCCGGTGACAGTTGAAAGGATTTTAAGGGTAGTAAAACACAAATAATCTCGCCCTCTTATTTAATTCTAATTGTATTCAAATATCCCAAGTATTTACAAAAGCGTATCAAATTTTTTTCTAAAATATTTATACCGTAAACTCGTACTATTTACGCAGAGTAAATTCCTGTCTACAGTAAAATTAACCGTAACAGTATAAGTATATCTAAGGATATTTAAAGAAATAAAAACCAAACGTACATTCTTATCCGTGGTCGAATTCGACCGTTTATATTTACTAAATTACATAATACACTCGTAATATTAAATTGTTCACGATTATTAAAACATCAAAGCTATATATTATAAACAATAAAATTTAGAGAAATTTAAAAAAAAAACCTTTATTATGCAATATATAACACATATATTATTATAATAATATAGTGGTTTAACAACAATATGTATACATTATAATATACTAATTTAACCGTTCTAATATGAATATTTATAACCGTGCTTTTCGACGGGTTCGTACGAATGTACGACGTCGTAACCCGTTAAATATCGCGTAGTCGGTGGAATTGCGATCTCTGCTGTTGTAGGCGCCTTGAAATATTGATAAGCATACGGATACGGTTTGATTGGGACTTGCTGTACCTGTGGGTTTATATAATACTGGCCAGAAACTGCCAAAATCAACGTAACCAACCACACGCACAACTGAAAACAAACATGTTATTATTATACATAACGATGATACGGATCAAAATTACAATCGATGATGATGACAGCGTGTAATAACGACATCTGTTAAAGATATTAAACTATTACTTTTGAATTTAATCAAGTGGTTACTACAGTGAGCCTTATTACATTAATACACAAAGTCAGATTGGGTTAGGTATAGAATAGTTTTAATTTATTAAGCTCAACATACTCTAGGACATGGATAGCGAACCTTAAGACACGACTCACGTCTTAAGTAAATAGATAATAGAAAAAACTCGATCAATAACAGATAATTAAATAAGTTTTGAAAATTTTCAAGTTCATTATAAACGTTATAATATTATTTAATTTCTTTTGATTTTCAAAATGTTTATAATACCGTTATTAAATCGGTGATTATTTTTTTACTCTGCTCTATGCTCGTTTTTAATGACAACAATAATTATTTATTTAATATTATTTTTTCGATGGATTTTGTTTGAAAATTCGATTATAGGAAATACTTCTACCAGATATCACCACTATCTAATCGAACAAAATTATTATTAAACATCAATTAAATTATTAATTATGAATCGATAAATTAATTAATTATTAAATATTATTATCACAACGTCGTCTGTCGGACACTAATAAGATCGATAAGCAGTCGTGAAAAATTTGTGTCTTCAATTTTTTTTGTTAAAACTGAAATTTCAGCAAAACGTGCATTTGCATTTGTTTGGAAACAGTCCCGTGGTAAACTGTTGCGTTCAATACAAACTGTATTATATTATTTATGCACGTGATGAAATGGCTCACGTTTGACGTTACGTGCGTACTGGGAAAATACGGTACAAAACGAGTACCGTGCTTTACTGAAAATGTGACTGAAAACGTGAACTTATATTATATGACGCGATGAATTTCTAAGAAATAACTTACGTATACGAATTTGAGTTATCGTTTTATCGCAAACGTTTATAGAGCTCTACTAATGATTACCTTAAGCAATTTTTTTTTTTTTTTTTTAAGAAAAACATAAGTTATCAGTAAAAAAAAATAATTACATTTTTCTTTTAAAAGTTATCTAATACACTTTAAATTAATGTGAATTATTTAGTCTACTGGTTTCTTTATAATATTTAAAGACTAGTGGTACAGGAATTGACTAATTATTAGTTGTAAAACCGTTTAAATCCTACTGAAAAAGCATGAGATAAAAAAAAATTACACATATATTTATTACTTAAAAAGAAAAAAATGTATATATAATTTTATGATTTTTTATCATTGTTTATAGATAATATATCTGCGATAAATTAATTTAGAAATATACAATACATCAATTTAAAGTACAATCCACCGTCAGTGTTCGCCCATTGTAAAAAGTCAACGGGTCGTTTACAAAAAAGTGAAGGTTTTATGTTGGAAAATGTCTCCCTAACGTTTTGGGTACCTAACCGTGTACAAATATTCCGAACACAACGGATTAATATTTTTCACACAGAGTCTATTGAAAACGTGATGAGATAACAACGCCCGAAACACAAGTGCACCCAGACCTAACCTGCAGTATTTAGCGAACACGAATCAGCGAGAAATCAAAACACAATAATCGAAACGTCATGCTTACCGATTGTAAACAAGTCATTTTCAAACGAATAATTTCCTCTCCCGGCGGCGGCGGCGCGGACTCGTCGGAGTTGATGATGTTGATCGAGTTCTATACTATGCCGAGATCACGTGTTGACGCGATAAACAAAATCGTTAAGACTACGCGACGCGGCTTATTTATAACCGCCGAGGACCGCGGCTATATAATCATCTCCCGCCGTCCCACCTGCACTTAACTGTAAAAACTATACGCACATCGTATTATAACATTGTAAGCGTACACGTGTGTTTTTTTTTTTCTTCTTCGATATTTTGCATTACAAAGCGCCACGTTGTTGTTGTTGTTGTTAACGCCGTCGTCGCCCGAGACACAAGACCCTCGGGGCCGCTGCAGAGTATATCGAATCGCGCGGGAACTGTGTGCGTATAATAGTGACGGTCGAACAACGCGGCAATAGCAATGTGCATTATTATACGGCTGGTCGCGTCGTATATGATTGGATCGATAACGAAATATTAAATTAATCGAAAAATCAACGCGTGTGTATGGGAGATTCGCACGCGTTCTACGCGCTCGTCTGTCGCCGCCACGCACGGAGCGAAGATAATTATTAGTGCCCGAGAATTTCGTCCATCTACACACCGATGTTGATGACAATGTGTCGAGAGCGTGTGTGTAGATGATTCGGCGGTACGACGACAATGAGCTATTATGCTTGTATTGTTGTGTTTTCAGCGTGCCCTTGAATAATAACGATACGCAAAGAAAGAAAGAATAAAAAAATATCGATAAAAAGAATCGAGTTTTATTATTAAGCGTATACTAACTCTTCGCGCACAAGCCGATGGTATTCTTCGAAGGGAGTTAATGAAGTTATTGAACTTGACACCTATTGGATGGAGCCGGTCGCATAATAACGCTGCTCGCGCGCGGGTTATTTACCTTTACCCCCGAAACGCACCGATTCAAACGTTATTTCACGCTGTAATTACACTTTTATAAACGTATATTATAAGCGGGTTTTTTTTTTTTCATGACGAAACAAATATCGTTAAACCTTTTTGTTCTATACGATTGCATTAGGTTTTTACCGAGAAAGCATAATCAAGGGGTAGTCTGACCGTATCGGTGGGAACTACATTTTACCCCCCCGGTCAAATGAAATAATAATCGTAATGTGTTTTAAATGTATATTTTAAAAATAATTACGAATTATGTGGGAAAAAAGAACAAATGATACGTGATTGTATCTTTTCAGTCGTCGATTCTTTTAGCTTCAAACCACCACTATTCTTCTCTTTCAAAAATGTATAAGCAACGAAAGATATAGAAAATTCCTGATGATGCCGTTGATTTTTGAATTGAAAACTTCTCGAAATTATCATTCGTATCGTCGCGTGTCGACGGTGTATAGGTATTTATTACACATAATACTTTAAAGGCTCGTCCAGTGTATGGGTAATCGTTTTGTCGACGAAATCACCATAAAATCATGTTTCCCGGAAAAAAGGAATTCCATTCAAACCGTTCATTTGTTGACTTATTGTGGTGGAATAATATGATTTGTTTGGACGTTTCAATATTCAAATAATAACAATACCACCAAAACAAGTATTATGAGTCGGTGAATACTGTGAACAGTGTGAACACGTGAACTATTGAAGCACATCGAGGTTTTGTAATATTAATGGAAGGACATTATGTCGACTATAGTAGAGTTAACGAAAACTACATCAACCATTCGATGTATTTCGGGGTTTTTCTACGAAACGTCTTTTACTGTTAGACATTGTTTCATTGCATAACAGAGTATAATTATAATGATAAAACATATCAAAGTGTTGGCCACAATCAGTCGTCGAAAGGACGGGGAAGCATATTAAACGTAAGTGAGAAGTTCTCGGCGAGAAAAACGTGATGAGGCGTAAGATCGGATGTTTTTTGTTATGTTATGTATCAGGACAAAAATAATTAAAGTATTGCCGTTTTCCCATTCAAGACGAGCCGCGAACCATCCCCAGTTTATCATTTTAATACTATTTTATTGTTTTATACTTATATAAAACATGTGAAATGTTAAAACCAACGATAACCGAGGGTTATATTTACTATAATATATCACTTGAGATTTTCGCCTAAACATTGATTAATAACAAAATAAAATATAAAAGCCGAAATGGTATGGCATTTTTCGAGTAAACTACGAGTACTTTGCGGTTTACCTTAGAAGCCGTAAAAATACCCTTAATTAAAACTACGTCTGCTTTGTTCATCCTCGATGAACATCTTTGAAGATTAATAAGAAAGATGGGATCGGAACTAGTAATACAAATTGAAAAAATATAACTAAATATAAATACATAAAATGAAAAATATGAAAATTAAAGTTTTCGTCTAGAGTTTTATCGTACAATACGTTCAAACGTTTACAACCGGTTTCGAATTCGAACGTAATCGTCGGTTATAAAATCTGCTCACTTTGTGTGCATAACCCGTTAACAATTTGTTGCCGAAGACAAATAATTCTGAGCGAAGAAAGGCGAGAGGCATCGGCTTATATTTCTAAATCTTTGAAATACACGATGTCGTTGAAATGTAAATTTCTAACGGTCATTAAAAAAGTTTGTGACTAGGTGCATTTTTTCATCGAATAGAAAGAGCAACCTGTGTCAAACTCGAAGCCGTTTAAAAAAGTAACGTTAATTAAAATTTTTCGAGTGAAATATCAAACACTTTAATATAGATCGTTCGTTCATTTGCAGTATTTAATAACTATATTTATATTTTCATATTGTTTAATGGTTTTACGGCCAATATAGATTGAAATACAACGAAGCGTTGCTGTGATTTTCATTTATTACCGTAAACGTATAATTACGAAAATTTATGTGTTTTTTTTTCTCCCTACAATGTATGTAAATATGTAATTTATTTTTTAATAGCTACGACGCTCGAAATAGACCACTTTAACTGGATGATCATTGGATGATCGAGATAGACGGATACACGTTTTTCACCGCCCCACTCTTTGAAAATATTTTCAGTATAAAATAGGCTTCCTGGAAATCAATCATAACACTACACGAAGGAGTTCTTCTGCGCGTGATCAGGCATAGCCCTCAAGTCGTACACACAAACCTACGCGATGCAACTAAACGTAAGTTAAAAAAAAAAAATTGTTATGTCAATATGATAATTATATACGTTTCTTATTTCTTAATTCGGTGTTCTTAAAAATCAATGCAATAATATTACGCGCGTAAATTTAATAATTATTCTGATGGTCGTCGACCGCGTGTGATGTGTTAAATCTTACTTTGCTTTTGTCCAAAAAATAATAATAATTTAACACACTAAACCCATACAATATTATACTATTGTAAAGTAGTACGCTTTTATAATAATAATAATAATAATTGTTTTTTATTTTTATTTCCATCTTATCGGTCTCACATTACTTTTGTAATGTTCCTTATATAATTACTGTAATTATTATTTGAATTTTATAACGATATCAAAAGTTAGGGGGATAACGGTGGTGCGTTACAAAATAGACTCGCCGCGTTTAAACGGTATAATAACCGGTTGTTGTTATTCTATTTGTTCGTGTTGAATCGCTGCACCTTCGCGAAATAACACCCACGACAGGAGAAATCTCCGCACACATTTCTCTTGTAATAATCGTACCGAGAAAATATTTAAATTATATAGGTACTTGTGTTACAACGTTAGATACATATTTAAGTAGAAAAACTACTACGCAACTAGTATGACCGAATTCGTACCACATTGGCACGGTCTATAAACAAAAAAAAAAAAACAAAAACCAGATTCGTTACAAAAACCAAAACTCGCTTTATGGCGAAGTTCTGAATCCTACTCAAAATTCGATCGCTTAAACCGTCCTACGTGCACTACTGCTCCGCGTTTAACGATTGTTATTTAATTTCAAACCTTTTACGTGTACCTCGATAATTTCACCATCTCGTGTTTCGAACAATAATACCAATAAGGCGTCTACACCGAAATTGTATATTATATTCGTCGCGATCGTAAGATTTTATTCCCTCGAAAGTTTAGGACTTATCGATGAATAACGAAAAATATACGTGTACAAATTCCGTTTTGATTTTGAAAGTTTTTTTATTTTATTATCGTATGAGTTTTATATCGATGTTTGATTCAAATTTAACAAATCATTTTTCGACCAACATAATATTATTGGTGCAGAATAAAGACTTCTTTTACCAGTATTTCATTTCAAGTGTACTGTTTAATGGAATTACGAACGCATTTTCAAAGGTTTTACTAAAATACATATTATTCAGATAAATGAAATTCGTCTTCGTTTGCTTGCACGTTTTTATTTATTGCAAATTCTATACATAAATTTAATACGTTTTACATTTTGTAGTAATTAATAGTGATATACATATAGAATAATATACCATGTTTTATGTAAATCTGAAGAATCGGATTTAAAAATTAAAATCTAAAAATCGTTTAGACTGCTTAGATCAACCGAACAGTTAATTTTTAACACGTCGATTTTCGCTTTAAATATCAAAAATTATATTGCAATATGATTAATAATATTAAATGAACAAATTGTATCGAAAAATAGTACCAATTAAGTATTTTTTAACATTCACGAATATGAAACAAATAAATATTCTATTCGATTTTATTATGATTCATGAGTCATCCCATAGAACCGCAAATATTTTCTTCAAATCTTTAATTATGATGAATGATCGGCGATAATTTGATAAAAGATTTTTTTAAATAAATAATTTCTTTTTTTCTTTCATTTGACGAAATGTGTAAAAACATCTATTTTAAAATTTTGTTGCAATATTATGTAGAATGGATTTCTTTCGACAGAGTTTAGAAACAACTATGCAATATCTATTACTTTCGAGTCTTGGTGATAAGTACCTAATGCATTCCACGGCGTCCGTTGGCATTTCAATAATAATTAGAAGCGTTCTTTCAGATGAAACTGATATATTTTCGTACGTATTGAACTGTTTACTGCAGATGAAAGAATTCAAACGATTTAAAGAAACATTTCGGCGATCGCTGCGCAATTATTGTTTTACTTGCAATCAGTTTAAATTCACTCGCTCAGAAATCTTTTTAGCATCTTTTTAGTATCGAACGGTATTTTGACTAAAAGTCAAATAAAATACGCGAGACCCGTATGCGAGACGTAGTTAATTAATAATAACAGCTCGACCAGGCCAAAAATCAAATCGAGCAAACACATTACTGTCCGCATCGAATTTGTGAAATAATTCAACTCGTAAATTATGTTTTGGTATTCTAACTGTATTATTTAACGCAAATACGAGTACTTTATCCGTTATCGCTCATTTACGTACAAAACCCGCGTGTTTATACAGATGAAAACGGACGACGTTTTTCGCTGGTTTTAAGTTCGTATTCGAATTCAGAGTTCGACCTGAAATATATGATTTCGTAACACCAGGATTCAGATATGTTCGCGAAACACAATCGATGTATATCCCCATAACGTCCGAACGATAGATTTTTCGAAATCGATTCGTTGATTTTCGTTTTTTATCATCTACTGACTTTGCACGCGATGTTTGTTTTTCACGTTTGACAACGCCGAAAGTAGACTCAATCGAGCCGACGGAGATTGTTTTTCTCTCCGATCAATAATATCGTATCCGATTTTTTCACCTGTCCGCACAGACGCAGACGGAAACGACGAGATCGTCGGCGGTGATGTTGGTCGTCGTCGTCGTCACGGTCGTCGGAATCACCGGCGCGGCCGCGGCACCGCAACTGCTGTTGCAGCCGCTGTCCGGTCAATTCACGCCGGACAGCAGGGGCTACGCGACCGGTTACGGTTACGGCGGCGTCCAAGCCCCGTTGGCCGTCCAAGTGGGCAAGGCCGTGCACTATGCGGACGCGCCGCCGCCGCCGCCGCCGGCCGCTTTCGGCTACGCGCCGTCCTACGTGTTCAAGCCGGACCTGTCGGCGTTCGCGGCCGCGTCGTTCCCGCAGGTGGAGCAGCTGCGCGTATTCAACCCGGCGGTGAGGCCGGTGCACACGGTCGTCCCGAAAGTGACGGCCGTCGAGCCGTCCGTCACCGTGCAAAAGACGTACGTGGACGTGCCCGAGTACAGGCCGGTCGCGGTGCAGCAGGACGCGGCGGTGCCACACTACTACAACTATCAGCTGATCGACCGCAAGTGACCAATAATGTCGCGGTGCGAAAAGAAAAGAAAAAAATACGATTTATCCGCCGTAATTATTATTGTAATACTCGCGGGCTAGGTTAGGTTTAGATTAGGTTTTATCGAAAACGACTGAAACGCGCGCGTTAAATGTCGTCGATCGATCGCGACGCGTGTTTACGGTTTTCGTCTCTTTTTTTTATTTTTTTTTTTTACGATTATTTCAAAAAACGATATGACGAGGAACTGCGTGTGTCGCGTTCGTTTCGGCGCGATCACAATATGAGGCGACATGGTAATAATAAACGTGATTGTTGAAATTTTTTGCGATCGAGGTTGGTGAGTTCGAGCGGTTTCTTAGAAGACGCGAAAACGTATTTCGTTTCACAAACGAACCCGGGCAAACACGGAGTTACTGTATATTCTCGCCGCGTTCGTTGTTGGTACACGAGACTTTTTCAATAATAAGAAGTGAAAATAAACACGTCTCGTGTGTAATCGACACACGTGCAATTATTCAAATATTCTACAATCGATTTAAACGGTATTGAGATTTCGAACGAGTTGACACTCGATCGCATATATTATTTTCATGTTGATTATGTCGAAACAATTTTTTATACTCGTTTAAAATTTAAAACGCTTTGAAATAATTTACCGATCAATAATATTGTATACGCCGGTTTTTTTTTTTTTTGCTAAACACTCGACTTAAATATTGCAAAGCAAATCAACCGAGTGAAACAATAAATTTTTCAATCGTGCATTTTTTTCATGCATTTCGCGTATCGTCGTAGATACCTATTATATTGTATACGACTAATGAAAACTTGTATATTATAACAATCGTTGATGTATATCATACACGTGTACTTTTGTATTTATTTTCAGCGTAGCCCCGTCGTAGCAATATCGCGATAGACCGTATTGCTTAAACATTTAACAAATGGATTTGTTCAGGATAATAATCAATAGTTTTATTAATATTTTTACAAAACACAATATATACTGTACAGTTTATTTACGTGACGCGCGGACGTACGCGATTAGTTAATTAATTAATTTTTAGAGTCGACGAAAACAGCGTGTTTGTCGACGGACAATACGTGTTTTCGACAAAACCGTTACGGATTGTATAATGTATGGGCGCGTGGTTCACGTTGTGGATCGAAGTGGTGGCCGACTCACAGGTAAGCGGCGGGCGCGGCGAACGGATAGTAACCGTACGGCGATGCGGCGACGTAGGGCGACGCAGCGTACGGGGCCGCGGCGACGTAGGGCGACGCAGCGTACGGGGCCGCGGCGACGTAGGGCGACGCCGCGTACGGGGCTGCGGCCACGTAGGGAGCGGCGGCCACGTAGGGCGCGGACGGCGCGTACACTGGCGCTGCGGCGGCCGGCACGACCGGGGTGGCCACGGAGTGGGCGACGCTGTGCGACGTGTACGAGCTGGCGTACGGCGCGGCCACGGCCACGGGCGCGATAGCGGCGGCGGGCACGAGTCCGGCTGGTTTGGCGGACGCGGTCATCATGGTCGAGGCGAACACTGCGACGGCGGCTAAGGTCTGTGGACAAAATGAAAACGATCCAGAGTTAAGTCTCACTGATATCGGTGTGATGTAGTTTCGTGAAAAAAAGTATTGAAAACGAACAAAAAGCGTCGAGAGGGGAAAAAAGTAAGACGGTCGTTTTAATTTTAACTACGGTAGAAAAAATGTTTTACAGCGGAGAGTAATATTGATAATAATAATTATCGATTATAACTGGCCGAGGCGATTCGCGTGCTTCCAGAATCGACGGATGACACTCGTGAGGGTGAAAAAACACGCGGTTTTCGAATTTCAATAGTTCGCTTGTGTTCTGTCTTTGAATATTTGAAAAACATTCGTTACGACTCGATTGCGATAGAAGAAATAAACCGATCGCGGAGGCGGCGGGAGAATCGCGCGCGATAGGGGCATAAAATAGACACGAATGGATATTAAAAGACACGAAATGCGATGGAAATCGTGCGCCGACTTGCCACTCGAAACCGCGAGCGCGATAATTATCATCGAATCGCTATTTATACGCGCTGAAATCGCCCGAAGTCTGACGAACGCCCGTGGCATTGTAAATAACGAATAATTTAAATTTAATTGAATTGGATAATTAATAATAATATGTTATGCACCCGACGAGTGGAAAACAAACGGCTTCGACCGATGTTCTCTTGCCTAGCTATACGGCGCGAGCGAAATGAACGGAATTTCGTTTCGTTGATTTCCCTGCGGGGAACGACGAACACGCACGCACGCACGCGATGTCAGTAAATCGTTCGCGTAACATTTTATTCGAATCGACACGACTTCCCGATGATGCGCGATGACTAATACGTCGAAACGCGGCGTTCCTCGGATCCCTACTACGCCCGCGGGTCGGTCAAGCCATAGTTTTCGATTTTGTAACGAGCGGACGGCGAACGCGCTAAACATATCGATTTCAAAGTTTATCGGTTGAAAAAAATTGAAAAAATGTGTAATGATTGCCGCCGGTTTATTCTTCTATTGTTCCGATTGTTTAAATGTCATTAAAAATTCAGCCGGCGCACCGTTAAATACAGATATAATTTTTCGGGTTACATTAATCTCGTAATCGTATCGTTATTATGTAAAGAATTCATCGATTCTAAATCGTTTGTATTATATCATACTAGCTGTCAATTTTATATAACAGATAATAGATGATAAAAAAACATCACCGTACTGGTTTAAAGGCCCTACAAAAACTTCTGAATGCACTGAGATTAAATAAATATTTAACGATGAGAAATATCACATGTTTATGAATTATTGTTAGGCGGCAGACGAAATCGTATTCGGAAAAAAAATTGTATATAATTATTATTTATTAACTTGTACTTACGATTTTCATGATGGAGTTCATGGTTTGTGTTTGGTTGATGTGGTGGTTGGTCGATGAGATTGAAATAGTTGCTACTGCTTTGTGAGCTGGTCTGGAGCGAATGATTTTTGGTTCGAGCCGGACCATATTTATATACGAACCGATTTCACTTAACTCGAATGTTCCCACCCATCCGAATTTCAGTAGGTAACAAAATAATGCGTATAGTATTATAAAATTAAGTTACTTGGCATTGACGCAAACGCATTTATACAATGCAGTGTTATTCAACTTGGACTATTCGCTATATTGAATATTAATTCGAAATTGGGTTGCTGATAAATATTCTAAAAGCGCATTTGTCGTGAGGTCGTTCGGTGTCCATTTATAGACTCTATAATAGCGAGACGTCTGTTAAAAAATAATAATAACATAATAATTACGAGGCGACTTTGGACGTCGTTTGAACTAAAAATGGTCTAATTAAAAATTAACATACCAATAACAGGGCGGTTTCCCGAGAGCGTTAATCAATTGCGATATCTTCTGTGTCAATAAAAAGAAAATAGTTAAATTCTGTTTAAATTTTTTTTTTATGATTTGCACGGATAAAAGTGGTGTATTAATAAAATATAAATGTTTTAGTAAAAATTAAATTTTCAATTTTTTTTTATTTTTTCAAAATATTTATTTTGTAAAGTCATGTTTATTATAATGCTATTAAGTGATAAATGAAATTATGATTTTTTTTTTTTAATCAACTTATCACGTGGCAATATACGTATTTCGAACTTTCAGAGATTTAGTATTATATTTATTGACAGGAGTGTATTGGTTCACCGAGATACCGAAAAAAATCACAGAATATCCGTTGACATATCCGTATGAGTATGGTATGTGGACTCAAATTGGCGGGGCCATTTTCGCGTGGCCGTTTTAGCGTGGCCACTTTGACGTAAACCATTTGGGCGTGAAACGAAAAAATAATGGGTCTTAGGATTTTTGACAAACCACGCGAGTGAATGAATGAAATAAACGAAAAAAAAAAGGTGCATTCTCGTATAGTGTTTAAGAAATAAATAATGAAATTATTAAACGAAATCCGATGGACTAGTCTCAGCTTAAATTGACAATGGATCGATTTTCACCTGTAATATGGAACGCATATTGAATAAAGAATACGAGCCAAACGTCCACGCCGAATCAGCCTACTGACGTCTAAATTTTCAAATGAGAGACAACGCCCAATAACGTGGAGACTTATTGTAAACTTGAAAAAAGTTCAACCCGTCCGGGACATCAAGGAAACGGGTGACGAAAAAAAAAATCATTGATATCGATTAGAGAATTTTGAAAATAGTAATTGTAAAAGACTACGAAAACAGAAATATTATTAGTTTTTTAACGGGCATAGCTCAAAATATCAAATTCCCTAGAAAGTTAAACTTTGACGAAATCGGGTATTTTACTTAATTTTTTATTCGACTGTATTGATAATTTTGTTGTTATTCTAAAATATTTGTTCGCAGAGACATCAAAGCATTTACTTAAGTATTGAATGAACGTCCGAAACAAACAATATAATAATCAAAATATAATTTCGAATTATAGCTTTGTATTTTTTTCTCTAAACTAACCGCATAGTTACATAACAATAATACAAAATATTTCCAAGAATATTATAAGCCGTATAAAAACAATTATTGTTTACAAAATATTATCGTGAACACAATACGTCGGATTGTTGATGAAACAAAAAAGCCATCGTAATCACTTGGCCTTTGTAATTTTTACCGATAAAAACTACTAAAACTCCAATTTGTTTCACGCAAATTTATTCAAGCATTATATAATTGACGAGCGCTATCATCGTTCGCATTGTGATTTGATTGTCGGCCGGCCACCCTTATAATACCTATTTGATTTGCCGCGGAGAAATTAGATCCGGTCGAGATTGTGTCTTTGACATGAAAGTCGTTGGTTTTTTCATTTTCTTGTCTCGAGTCCGTCATACGTAGGTACGTGATTTAAAACTTGATTATGTAGATTTTACTAATCGATATTTACCAGTAAATATTATTATTATTTGTGTATTATTAAAATTATGAGTATCTATTTGTTTCGTGCAATCGTGTTAGCGGCTTTGATAATTTATTCAAGCTCTACGCACAGTTCGTCAATCAATATTATGCACCCACACAACTCGTAACAATTTCACTTCCATTGGTAAAATCAGTACACGTGGTTTTGTTAAAATGTTGGCTGAGATCCGTGACGGAGATTTGAATTGTGAAAATGTCTTGAAACAAATTTTTTTTAAACGCGATCGTATTCATAAATACTTGATGATTTAATATATATATTTAATGATTAATGCAGTAATATTTCATGTCAATTAAATCATTATAATATGTGGAAAATCGAACTGCCCAAGCTTAAAATAGTATGGAAGCTACGAAACAGACATTATTATATTATTATACTTATGTCGACGAGTACTTATTACGCGTAGTTTCGCCTACCGATTTCTCGTTGATCGAATTGGCAATAATTCAAATCGAATGTGCAGAACGTTTCGTCACGGAACGCGAGTTAAAAAAAAGTTAAAAATTTGACAAATCCAATGACATAACGTCGCCGGTGCACCGGGCGGGCGGTGTGCTTTCGACGGACACAATATTATAAATGCGATTATAAAAGTAAACAAGAACACAATGTTATTGGTCGTTTGCCAAAACGATTTGACACTGGAGCATACTGGCATACGTCATGGGTATGACTACCGACACACAACGTGGTTCACGTACCAATTGGTCAAATAATATTTCAGTAATAGTTTTAACATAACAATAATAAGTATGATAATATCGAAACGTTGAGAAATCCATCGAGACGCAAACAATCGGCGTGTCTCGTACGCGCGCATATTGTGTCGCGTCCTCGTTCGAGACAACCTCGCGGCTCTTATAAATAGCAGAATCGAATCGTCCGGAGTATCAGTCATCGCCCGTCGTCCGTCAGTCATCACATCAAAAGTCGCACTCCGTCTCCTCACACGAAACCAAAATGAGCATCAAAATGGTAACTATTAATCATATTATTTTCGTATCTCACCGTGTTCGTACGTAATGTTATACATTTTTTTCACAGTCGTTGATCGCACTCGTCGCCTGCTCCCTCGCAGCCATGTCCGCCGCCGCACCGTCCACCCTGGCCGTGCCATTTTCGGCTCCGATCGTAGCGCCCGCAGCTGTGGCCGCGGTCCCTGCCCCGGTGGTCACCGCGTACAGCTCGCAATACGTTGCCAGGAACTACAACGGCATCGCCGTCGCGCCGGCCGTCGTCCCTTCGGCCGCCTACGTGCCGTCCGCGGCCTACGTCGGTTACCCGCAAGTCTACGCGCCGGCCGCCGCCTACGCAGGACCTCTGGTCGAAGAATACTTGTTCAAGTAGTGGCCGCGAGACGCGACTGCGGTTTTCTTCTTATTCTCGTCCGTTCGATTTCTGTCAGATTATTTGTATAAAATATATATTGTTATTGTGTAAAATATTATATCAAACGAAGTAATAAACGAAAAAAAAAAATTTACGCTCCAAAAACGTTACTGTTTTGATTTACTATATTTAATAGTTCCCGACCGCCAACTCTATTGGATCTGCGGCGCTTCGATCGATAATGATTTTGTTATAAATCCATATAAATTAGAACTATCGTGTTCGAATTGCATACGCATTACAGTCTTAAACCAGAACGTTGGTTTGTATTTATAAATCATGGGAAACGTTCGATTTGAACGCCATAGATCGAACTCGTTTCAATGTCATATTATGTCGTCGGTATCTCGTACGTTCGTTGGACAACAAGTCCGGCCAATGTTTTAGAGGTTTGATTTACGATATTGTTTATTATTTACACATACAGGCCGGTCGAGTTACAGAGGAAAACTCGGCGGGACGGACGAAATTCGGGCTCATCAAATAATAATAGAAAAGACGACCTTCGCCTTTAATATTTTACAAATGTCCGTATATGAGACCACGAGAGGCCGATTAAAATCGTATAACGTGGTGGACCGGTATCATCCCAATCCGACACTGTTGATGTCTGACTGCACGAATTTACTCACGTGAAGCTACGTAGATCTTTGGGTAGACCATATTTACGATAAGACTTAGCATTAACAGATAAATAAGTTAAGTAGATTTTAAATTATTTACTTTTCCGGATTGATTTTTTTTTTTTTTTTATCAACCCACCGCATCGATTAAAATATAACTAATATTTTTTCGACTGTCCGAATCGGGTTAATTTTGAATGTCTATTTTTCACTGATAAATTATGAGTTTTTATATCATTTTCCACGAGATTATGAATTTATTATAGTCGCTCGTACAAACTCAATTGAATCGCTTATTACAGAAACCCCATAAGTGACAGAAATTGTAAAACGACTTTTTTTTTATTTTCTCATATTCTATACCCCTTCCCTTCAACCCTGGTGAGTATATTCGGTGTTATAGAATATTCCTCTTAAACTTCCAGGAATGAAAAAAAAAAGCTTTTAGGAAAACGAGAAGTTTTTAGGTTAATTTCTCGAAAGGTTAAATTTCTGTCACTTACGGGGTTTCTACAATAAGCGATTCAATTGGGTGTTTTAAAATGGAGTAAATATATTATATTCGTTACCTTGATTTTAAACTCTATTACTGCTCGGGAGATTTTTATCGAGACTTCAATTATTGTTTATTTGAAATCGAAAAAATACAGTCAATTTAATAGAGTTCAAAAAAAACATCGTTGGTTTACGCGGCATACGCAATTTTATGATATTATTCACCAACAATAATTGTCTTTAGACGATCGATGTACTCAGTTCAATGATAATTATAGAACCAATTGTGAATTCCTTGGAATATTGAACACGCATTGTTTATGCATCGTCACGTTTTCGCTGCGATATTCGTGTGACTATTATAATATATTATGACATATATTTATTGATTAGAGAATCAATAAATTAAATGCTAAAATTTCCAAATAACGCTCGTAAAACTTGAGGTCTAATTTTATATTACGGTTACATAAAATTATGAAAAGTATGAAAATAAAAATTGTTTCGAATGGTTTTTTTTTTATTTTACCTCGAAAGGAAGTACAAACATTCGTTACAGTTTTAGTACTTTTAAATTTTCCAACACTGATGCATATTAAATGACGATTCCAATTACGTAGTATTATTTAATTTAAATTTCCGACGTTATTTTAACTTCTAGACTATGTATTCGGTAACTATAAATTTATTAACGTGGTTCAAAATTAATGTCGCTTGAAAAGAATATTATAACAAACGTAAAATGATGGCCGCATTATAATGCTACAATTATGTTAATAACCATCCGCCCTTGCTATAAGTTTTAAAGGGGGGCCGCTCGCTCCTTAAAACACTGTCAACACGCCACTGATCGTGAATACGTCACACCGACCTTCACTTGAAATCGATGTTTGAATGCGTTAATTTATCTGCACTGCTTCGTGTGCATACAAATACTGTGAAATATTAAATGACACAATAAAGGACGAACACTCGGACTCGTGTCTGACCGTAATTCGCATATCTCCCAAAAATCGAGTGACCGAATAACGAAGTCCTTTACGTTTTTGACCGCAACCCAGAAACTCTGGAATATAAAGTCGAAATATATACATAACAGCTTGTACACAACATAAGAAAGTCAAATAATTTCCACGGTAAAAAAATAACGATAATATCCACTTGAAATTCGCGTACGCGTGTGTTTAGGTCTTATTACGCTAAATCGATACACCTTCGCCCGGCACACGCGTAGAATATTGTAACGAGGCGATCGTAAGTCGGAGTTTTGCGATTGACAAGTCGCTCGCTCGCGCGTCCATCGGTTGGTTCGCTCATGTAAATGGAACACGTCGTGTATTATATTATAGTATCATAATAATTATTGTATTTTATTACGGACACGATGTATTTGTTGTATGTAAGCGACATGAGCACGTGTTTAATTTATTGATTCGATTGCGACCGCCGTCGTTGTCAACATCGCGCTGCATAAACGCTGACACAGTTTTTAATGATTATAATAGAAGCTGTACTTTCGAAAGCCAACGGAAGCCGCGCAAGTGATTTAACACAGCTATATATCTAAACGCGGGATGGCGTACAGATTCACGTTCACGTGCACGTGCAAACACGTGATTGTATTTTTATTGTTTTGTTTGTGGAAAAAAATTCAATATTTCCTCCATAAGCATTTGATATGAAATGAGCCGGAAAATAAACGCTCGAGACGATCATTATTAAACTCAAGAAGAGACAACGAAATTCCCACCGATATGTAATTATTACACATATAATTAATTAAGTCTGCGGTCATCCGTCTTTGTGCGATATCCATGCAGTATCGCGGACCTACAAGTTTTACAGCCACATGATTAAAAATGTCCTTATTTTGAATATTTTAATTTTAACTTTTATCAAACTCTACCCGACTAGATGCTATAACTTTATACAAATGCGACCACCGCGCCGCCGTCATATTTACTTAAAGTTATATTTATATAACCGAGCCCCAAGCGTTTACCGTGCGCGCGCTTGCTGCCGATTAATTTAATGTTAATAATAATTTCACATTATTTTCAAAGCCAGGTATTTCGTTTGCGAATCACCTATTGACTTTACAAGCACCACTGGTTGGAAGCTGTAAATTATTTTCATAATTATAGTTAAATAATTTTGTCACTATTAATACTATCGTTAAACTCAAGGTTGAAAGGATCTGTGAAGAAATTCGAGTTTTCCAAAGGAATGCTAAAATGATATTATTATTATTATAAAACTATCCTAATATGTACAAAGTATTTGTAATTAAAAAATTAAGAGTCGTTACCTACATACTATATATACATTTTAATAGGTACATAAAAAAAAGTGGTTACTTTTTAAATATGTTTTAATTATTGTCAACGTGTAGTTATTATTGGTTACAAATTCAAAATCTCTATAAATAAATGTAGAAAAAAGTTACACGGGTGTATGGTTTTGACTGTGATTGTGTGTTATTGTTGAATTACATCTCTGCTCTATTTTGGGCGAAGTAGAGAGTTACGTGTAGGTAGTATGAGGTAAGAGAGATCGATATCAACACGTGGTTTTGGCAAACAATAGTAAATGGCCAAAACGTGCATACATATTAACATTGGCGACGCCAGAATATTTTTCTATGTAGGGCCAATGGGAGGCCAGCAATTATAAGGTTGGGCCATAAAAAAAAACGAGAATACCCCCCCCCCCCGAAAAAACAGATTATATGAGCAATGAGTTTATTATTTTAATTTATAATTTAAATTATTACAATTTTAAATTTATTTATATATTTACTGTGTATACTTAATGAACATATTATTTTATTATTTAAGATCGGCCTTTGTCAACATTTTATTTTTAAATTGTTTATAAAAAAAATGATGTCCACATAGTTTCAAAATTATCATCTTAAAGTAAAATCAACTTATGAGAAACTTAATATTACATTTTGAAGATTTTTTGTGTAATAGAAAATAACTAGTGAAAAGCACGTGTTTTTTCAAACCATCGAAATGAACGAAAATAAGCACTTTCGAATTTCATATTTGAAATTGTTGTAATAAATTTTCATAGTATCCACTCTCCTAGATTATATGCCAAGACGTAAGCAAATGATTTTGGTAATTTTTGAACGCTGCATTACAAAAACATCTAATATAATCCACATTAAATAATGTGTAATACATAACAATCAATATGTATATATTGTGCGTTTTATAATAATTTAATAATAAATTATAAACGTTATTGGACGGTATTATTGAGAAACACGAGGTCTTCGAAAACGAATTCGGTCACGTGTTGTCCGACGACGGTATGTCCGGATCGACATCATTCTGTATTGTGTATAAATACTGCCGTCGGGGGCGTCACATTCACCAGTCACCTGCACCACACCAGTCAGACTTCAGCAGTTCCACGCAAAATAATTCACTCATCCACAAAAATGAACTCCAACATTATGGTAAGTCATATTGCACTCAATAATATATATAAATATATATAAACACCTTCGTAACCATCTCCCCCGTTCGAAAACGCGAGTTTTTAAGAAATGTTTTTGTAAACATTTGCTCTGAGCACAGAAAAAAGACACTTGTTTCTCCTGAATTTTTGGTAAACTTCAGATATACTTGATTAGAGCTGTCAATTGAAAAATTATTTTATTTTCGACCATTCAAGCAATGCGATTGTAACCCGCAAGCGTTTATTTTCTGAACTACACCGTTATAAAGCAAAACGAAATTTATTTTTACATACTATTTAGATAAGTTGATTCCAGGAGATCAATTATTTTCACGAATTATTTCTATACAATAATTTAAAAATATATGTATATAAAAACCAAAATTATTTTCACAATTTTTTTTTAATAACATGTTCCTAGTAGTTCTTCGTGATATAAATAATATTATCAATGTATACATTTATAAATAAACATAAATCGGAAACGTCCTTAAGACGACACTTTAGTCGAAAGTTGAAAATTAAACAAATTATAGTTTTAGTTAAAATGCACAAGTATTATGGAAAATATCTTTATCGAGTAATTATAATACCTTATGTAGGCGGATTTTAATTTTTACATTTTACTAGAAAAAGGTTAAAATTAAATTAATGTGCCAAAGACTTTCGGATTATCGTAAGACTTCTGGAACCGTAGTTCGAATACAAAAAGTTTGCAAAAATTAAAATATTATCTACTTAAAACGCACGTATAGCTTGAAAGTATCGTATCGAGTAAAAAAAAAAATCATCGGGCCTATAACATTGCTAATTAAATCGAATGTGTTGTCAAGTCGTTTTCAATCGAGTTGAATAATCTTGTTTTCAAGTTCGGCACGAAATGCGATTTCACCGAAACAATATCGGGCATTAACCGAACACGACAAGCACACAATATATTAATATCGTCGAAATATGAAAGTGAAATTTTTCCCGTACCCAACACCGTGTTTAGGTGAAATTCGCTCAAGAACAAATTCGACCTTTCGACGCTCTCCTCGCGCCTTGTCGGACAGCCATCCGACAGGGTGGCGTGTTAATGACCGGCGTCGATGTTTTTAATATTATTCAATATCCCGATTTCGTTCGAAATCGCGGCAACAGTTATCTCTACGCACACCTCGGACTCGACATTAAGTTTTGTCTTCACATTTAGGCAAGCCCATAAACCTATAACACATAGGCGCCACCTAAAACCTCGGCGCCCCGAGTATTGACCTCCCCCCCCCCATGTGCCCCATTGTACACGGCGCCGAAGCGAATCCGTCGACGACGGGTCGACTCGAAACCGCCACGGACTTAATATTTTGTTGTCATGGTTGTTGTTTTATTTTTTATAGTCGTTCGCCCTGCTCGCCGTGTGCTCTCTCGCCTCCATGTCCGCCGCCGCACCAGCCAGCCTCGTCGTGCCGCTCGCGGCCCCGGTCGTAGCGCCCGCGCCATTGGCCGCGGTCCCTGCCCCGGTGGTCACCGCGTACAGCTCGCAGTACGTGGCCAGGAACTACAACGGGATCGCGGTCGCGCCCGCCGTCGTCCCGTCCGCGGCCTACGTCGGCGGATACTATCCTGCACAAGCTTACGCACCGGCCGCGGCCTACGCCGGACCACTGGTCGGCGAATACTTGTTCAAATGAAGACGCTCGACGCCGCTCTGTGCACGTTCGCTCTGCGATCCTCTCGACCCCCGGCGGCCGTCGGAAACGGGGCTCTCTTAGATCCCGCACGCCGGTCGAATCGGCCGTGTAAAAAATATATTATTGTAAAATAAAAACGTGTAAAATACCCGATGACCAAATAAACCAAATGTTTACAACGATATTGTTCTACGTACGCATTTTTAAACCATGATTTTACAGCGGCCTCCGTCGCCCTCGTCTCATCATCTCCTACGCCTCGAACGCTCTCTCGATCCCCGCTCACGCTATTTTGGCCGTCACGTTTCAGTCGACAGAGCACTGAAAATGTGCCGGCTTCGTCGAGCGACGAACGTTTTTCACTTCGAATAGCCGTCCGTCCACTATAGCATCCCGTCGTTCTTTTGAACGTTTGAACTGAGCGCATGCGAAATCTCTTCCTCTCTATTACGACGACTCTTTCTCTTTGTGGGCTCTGAACTCGAAACGTGATAGTTTATCTATTAAAAAGCACAAAGTGCCATTTAATAAAGAACAAAAATAAAACGTTTTTCGATTCGATATATCAAAGTGCATGTCATTTTGTTGACTCAGTAAATGTACTACTTTTAAAACTCGCCTACATTTTATAGATTTTTCTGTAAAAATAAATCTACAATTGGCATTTACAATGACAATATTATCTTTGGCGCACGTAATCAACATATTATTATGCGTATAATAGCGACCGCCGCGACCCTTCTATAGTTCTACACAACGACGTGGAATAAAATAATAAATAATGAATAGAATAAATAATAATATATTTAAGATACTATTAGGTTTTTAATGCTTTTAAATATAAATTTCTATTTTGTATATTTTCAACATTAAAAGAAATTAAAAATTTCATAAAAGAAGGGTGGGTGGCCATTTTATAAGTGCCCCGAGGCGCTTAAATTATAAATGTGGCTCTGTAATAAAACCCATGGGGTTGACCAGTGTGCGTCCGACTCACAACAATTTATTTTCTGGCTACCGGACATATGAATTACATTTAATAATTAAAAAATACAAAGGTATAAGTATACCTTTTGTACAATTTATGAAAATTCTGTAAAAAAAAAAAGGCCACTGCGCGCAGTGCTCTTTTTCGCGATAGTAATTCTTTTTGTTCGTTTGGCAACCCAGCAATATTTATATTAATGCTTAAATAGTAAATACTTAACTGTCCCGCAAACAATAAAATGTTAGACCACACCGGGGTGGATTAAAGCATACGAATAAATAAAATGTAAAAAAGTAATAAACAATAAAAAAATAGTCAAATTATAGTTTATTTGACCAATCGTAACTATGATATTATGGTACTTAAGTCGTTTTTACTGTGAATATTAATTACAACATGGAATTAAATCAAATACCACAATTTTATAATGCATACGTTTTAAACTTACTTTTGTTGTTAGAAGTTCGTTGACACCTGACAATATTATATGTGAACTTAAATGCTAGTAGTATTACTTCCGTTGGTATGAAGAATAAATTGAAAAAATGTTTATTTAAAATACAACTTAAAAGTAATAATGACAGTTTGGCGGAAATAAAAAGAGAAATAGCACATTGATTTTTTTAAACTATGATTGACTAGCGTTGAATAATCGATGGGATAAATTAATATATAATTTTTATTTTTCACTTTAAATTCTTTTTTTAGTATCTTATAGTTTTCAAACGTATAGTAACGCCAGATTAATCTAAAAAAAAAAAAAAATAGATATTTTAGATTAGAAAAATGTAGAAAAATATTTTAAATTTTGAGTGAAACAAGGACAATGACATATTTTTATTTTTTATTTTTCTTTGTTTTTTCCTCGTGTATGTGTACGAAATTTGAACTAGAAAAAATGGTCTGATTTTATTTACCTAATTGGTATTTAAGTACCTATTTAAAATAAGTAATTTTTCGAATACCTCAACAATTTTTTACACATTACTAAAAACTGATAAAAAAAATGACAAAAAAAGAGAAAGATTTACAGTACACCGGTTTTCAACAAAATCGATATTTTTCCCCCTCATAACTCAAATAATAATAATCGCAATAAATTGCTATTTTACTGAACACTTGATGACTATTTTCGGTATATTTTTTTTATATTACTGCGTATTATAATTTTATAAACATTAAAAATTTAAAATTTATTTTGTTTTATTTTTGTAAGATATCGACAAAATAATTTTGGTTCGTTGAAAAATCTTAAAAATTGAATACCAAGTTCCTTTTAAAAATTGATCTTACTTCAATGTACACATTTCGGAAATACTTGGGCATAACTTTTTCTTTGAATGATCACATATTGATGAAATTCGATAGAATCACAAAAATGTGCAAAGTTTTTGTAGTTGTTAAAAATTCTTGAACATTTTAATATTATTATTTAAATTTTGAAAATGTAAGTTCAATAAAGTTTTCTGTCAGGAGGACAAAAAAAATTTCACCGGAAAGACTCGTCAATTTTTATAAGCAATAGAACATTTTGACAAAATCCGGTGTTTCAACGAATTTTAATTGAATGAAATTAGTTATTTTGTTATTATTTTTTAAGTACTAACCCTTGTGACTTGAAACATTTAACAGATACCTATTAAAACTACGTAATATTTTACGGATATTGTATAATTTTTGGAATATTTTAATGAAATCCGTGCTGTTTATATGCATTTGTAATTTTTTTCAGTTTTTTCAGTTTCTTGATAAAATCGCTAAAATTAATAATGAAATAAAAAATTTGGAAATTTAACATCAAGTTCATCATAAGTTTATCTTACTTTAATCTGAAAATATCGGAAATACTAAGCCTCAATATTTCTTTTTTTCTTTTTAGTAAACGTTTGTACGATAACATTTTGATGAAATTCTATAAAAATATGAAAATTTGCAAACTTTTTGTATTTGTTCTTCGTGTAGTTGTTCAATCGATAGCAATGGCTGTACATTGACTACATCGATTTCAAAATTAAAAGACTAACTCACCATCAATATCAATCACTCATCACCTGTATTTCGTTGGAGTCTTGTATCTCACCTTCCTTAAGTTCGATTCTCATGCGTAAAATATTTCGGATACTTAGGTCTCGTTTTCATTGTACATCGTACAATCACATCGTAATGTGAAGAACCAGTGTAACGCGAAGCAACCGTTATTTTTCTCGTGTACCTGACGTAGTGTGAATGAATGGAACGAATTTTTTTTACCCGTTGGCCTGTTCATTAACACATATTGTTTGGATTAAAAAAATTAAAAACACAGATTTCACATGATAATATTTATTTTTATTAGTACATTTTTGGTCGGATACCTATTTAATTCATACGAAACATAAAAACCACACACTAATGAAGAATTTTTCACGTGGAAGCTATGAAGTATAGATTATAATAATGTTTCATATATTAATACTTTGAATCTCTCTTATGTTTTAATATTAATTTACTAACACTAAGAAAAATATAAGGTTACTTGAAATATATAAATATACACACACGAATACACAAACAGAGTGTCCCATCGTGTCGCCTCCACGAATAGCGTTTTATGTTTTTTACTTATGATTAAAATTCATATACAAGACAACATAATATTATCTCATATTCGTCTATGCTTTTTGCAATACTTTTGTTCAAAACGTTGTCTTCGGAAATAATTGTATTTTCGCGTAAATTAAAAATATGGAATAGCCAGGTTGTAGAAAGGATTATTCCGAAGAAATTATTAATATTCCATGCTGAGTGTTTATAAAAAATGTTTATAAAATTATTAATTTATGAAATGTAAACAAAATAAAAAATATTATTTAGATAAAAGGTTATTGGTGGTGACAATGACAAACATGGTGGGACATCCTGCATATGTAATATATGCGTGTATATATAAGTACTTGAAATTAAATGATATAGTTAGCCTATGATTAGCCTAATTGTACGAGTACATTTAAAAAAGGGAATTACTACATTGGAATCAAAAGTATTTATACATAAAATTGACAAGTAAAATATTATGTTTTAAGGAAAACCAATTTGTGACAAATTTGACAGGGTTTTTTTTTCATTATAATATTTTAAATGTAATCCCTATAACAGCTTTATATGATAATAATAATAATAATAATAATAATAGTAATAATAATAATAGTAATAATAATAATAGTATGAAAGCGCGAGAAAAGTATGTGCTCTTATATAAGTCAATTAAGAGAAATCAAAAGAAAAAAATCTATTCAATTAAATATTTCTCAGATGTACAAAAATCGATATGACTTAAAAAAATCACCAACATTCATGCGTTGTTGCATTCGTGATATAAATATAATTATATATACGAAAGGCAAATAATAAGTAATGCACTATCGTCAATAAATCATATAATAATAATGACTTCAACTCGATGTCAAAATATAGCTTTTTTATCGTTTACAGCCGGGCGATTGGGCTCGAACATCACTTAGCTCGTTTCTAATCAGTACATGCCAAAGTCTAGTACAGACTTAATTTCAAA
Organism: Drepanosiphum platanoidis; assembly: GCA_948098885.1. Classification (NCBI taxonomy): domain Eukaryota; kingdom Metazoa; phylum Arthropoda; class Insecta; order Hemiptera; family Aphididae; genus Drepanosiphum; species Drepanosiphum platanoidis. The sequence continues at coordinate 4,361,788 of OX402534.1, read as the reverse complement.
AAATATTGACTCGTTTCTATTCGAAATCGTGACTGACGTTAACAATCCCGCCACAAATACAAATTTGCCACTTTTATCCTAAAAAAGTCACTATTGTGTACAACAAAATGTCCTCACATAGTAATATTTTCTCAATATTATGCAATTATTTTTTCATTTAAGTAAAGTTTAATATAAAAATGTTTTGATTCAAATACAATATTTGCTCCAAATACACCTTTTAAAATTAAAAAAGAAAAAACTAAGTCCTAAAAACAAAATAAATATTAATTACAATTTTGTTGCGTCTTCGAAATTTGCCGCCCTATGCGACCGCATGGTTCGCAGTGCCTTAAATTCGTCCCTGACTTGTGACTTCCATTTCTTCCCGGACATTAATAGAGACCTCAGAGGCACTCGATTCGTGTCGGGCGAAGAAGTCAAAGTATCGGCGAAGTCTTGAATTAAAAAATGACCAGCAATGACAGCATGAAGAAACTTGTGACTCGTAGGGAAAGGTTTATTTATATTTCGTTAACGGTTACTACTATATCGAAAAATGTAGGAGTTGATTCGTAGTTAAAGAAGAGTTGTTTCATATTTTTTGTTTTTTATATCTCAATTATCTCTCTCCGTTCTCGTAAATTGTACGATTGTGCAATACTTATCATTCGCCCCCCCCCTCGCATGTATAAATTATAGCACATGATTGATCTCGTCGCGGAGCGTCACAGAAACACGTGCTGTCGACGACGACGACGACGACGACCGTGACTCGAGGACGGTAAAAAAACATAATATTATAATATAATAATTCTATGATATTATAATATCTAGGTAATATTATTATTGTGATTGGAATCGTAGTTGTGGTGAACGTAAGACGGCTGCTGTTGCTACGACGACACCGTTGGACATTCGAACTCGCCGTGTGGTGTGATCCAACGGGATCGTCGCAATGCGCGGATGCTGCTGCTGCTGTTGCTGCTGCTGCTGCTGCTGCTGCTGCGAGGTGATGGACGTCACGATATTTTTAAGTGATAACGATAGTCGTTGGAGGGTATTACGGTGGATGTTTTACGGGTACTTTGCGGTTGAGGTTGACGATTGTTTCCGATGAGGTTCCAAAGCAGCGGGTACGACGATAGAACGGCTGGTCCGGTTCACATCCATTTCGGGTAGACGGGCACCTTGGACGGGAACCCGGACATGCCGATCACGTACTTGTAGGTAGTCGGTGGCCGGAGAATGGACTTGACCCGGTTCTGCTGCTGTTCCTTGTTGCGCTGGCCGTCTATCCGGTCGATCACGGACCACAATGCCTTCAGCCATTTTCTCGTGCTGCCGCCGTCGTCCTTCTTGTCCTTGCCGTCACCAGTGCAGTCGGATTCCGTGGCGCTGCAGCCGGACGAGAAATCGCTCGCGCCCGCATAGCTCGCCGAGTCGGATGTCCAGCTGCCGTTCGAATCCGTGTCGTTATTGCTGCTGCTGCTGCCCCCGCTGCCGCCCCCTTCGTTTCCGCCGTTCTCGTACACGGTCAGGCTACAGGACGACGCGTACGAATAGTCCTGCCGACAGTGGTCCCGCTCCAGCTGCTGTTGCTTAGCAGAAGGCTCCGGTAACCCGTCGTCGTAGTACGGCATGTCGGCACGTTCGCGTTATATCGTCTCGTGCGGCGTGAAATTCGCGGTTGTGTAGGAAATGTTGAGCACGCGCGAATACTGCGAACGATTTGTCGAACGCGAAGTGTCGTGCGACACGAACCGGCGTCTGTGATGAATCGAAATTACGACACGGGGTGAATAAAAAAAAAAATACACGATTCGGTTACAAGCGAACTCGACGACACCAACGGAAGCGCGACGACGTAAGACTGACCGAAAACGCCGATCGGCACGGGATTTATGTATTATACGGCCGAACGGTCGCCGGCGAGTCCACGTGAACGTCGACGATAACGTGATTTCAAATCCGGTGAACTTGTGTTGTTTCCGCGGCCCCGCCGCGAGTATACCTGTGACGCACTATACCCCGCCGCCTCCGCCGCCGCCGTTGTCGCTCATGTGCCCGCGGTGCACGAAACGTTTTGTTTTAGATTTCCAACGGAAACCGTGTTACGTATCGCAATCTAATATTTCATCGTTTTAGATTCCGAGTTGAGTGAGCAATGATCGGTTTTACTATGACAGAGTGTTTTTCTTTTTTCAATTAATTTGTTTCAATGTTCTATAACATCATGTTTTCGACTAGAAAAATTCAACTTCAGAGATGGCTTATAACTGCTCTTCTAATACACTTTTGGGGAAAGGGTCGATGTTAAAATTCTCTCTACGGTTTTCCAAACAATGACCGCCAAAATTAACGACGAAAATCCGGTAAAATTTACGGTTTTTGATAAAAACGAATTTTCGCTATCTTCTCGCTCTCGGAATCGTACTTCCGAGACAGGCAGATCAAATTTTTCATAGCCCCCCCCCTCGGCTATCAATGTTAATGGATTATTAATAGTAAAAAAAAAAAAAATGATACAATTCTTATTTCGCGTGACGAATATATTAGACTTTAATATTTTCATGTGCGGCCTACGTAACAAACTATTCAATACGTTTGGCCCGGATAATAAAACGTTGAGTTTGACACGCTTGTTTTCTTATAAGTCCGAGCATTCACACTCGTTTAGACGGTTTTCAATATCTTAATAATTCGAAGGGGATAAGTTCATCGAATCCTTCGCAATCCTTTTCTATCCACACGCCCGGACTATTTTTATAAATTCCTTCGATTTATATACGCGTTTGATCACGCGCCAACCGACGACGCGCATTGTTCCATATACCTATACGTATAATGTTCGTGCACTTGTGTTTATTTCATCGTGTTATGTAAGCCACTTGAACGCCGAACGATGCACGTGTTCACATCCGGAGCGTACACGCGGCAAGGGTTTAATCGATCTCCACCGTAGCTCTATGTTTATTTGTTCAATCGAATTCGATCTGAATTGACCCGCTGCGGGTATCGCCCAGTCCAACTACAATTCCCAGCCCGTCTTGAAGGGGGATCGAGTTTTGAATACCCGCTCTCAAAACTTTCTTTTAGTTTTTTTTTTATGTTTATTTGGTATGATTATATTGTAAAAGGATGACATACAACGAACTTTTAGTAAAAAAAACTAAAATCGCGTGTGATGAAAAATCATTGGTTTTTTTTTTTTGTCAATCGATCTCGTACACATTTGACTCTGAAACGTACATAAAAATTAATAGTGATAACTGTAATACACAAAAATACAAATTATGAGTTTTCAAAAAAAAATGTATATCAAATATATATTTATATATACGTCCGTATAAAAATAAAAATTACTAAATCGAAAATGCGATAACTCGGTAAATTTTAGGTTTAGAACTATAATTACTTCAAAACAATAACTCGATCTGAATCTGATGCTAAAAATAAGTGTCGCCATTAAATTATTTTTATTCATTTTAAAATGTCAACTATTCCTCGTATGCAATACAAATTGTATTTTTTTCAACACCTATATTTTTAGCTCCAAATTCGGACAATTTTTTCAGGTACTTATCGACTACGCATACACAAAAAACCAAAAAAAAACACATATTATGTTAAAATCAATAGATTTCTCGTTTCACTCAGAATCTAAAACAGTGAATAATAAATAGTATAATGTAATGGGTATTTAACACTTACAACGAATATTGAAATGAATTATAACCGTTAAAGCTTAAAATAATTAAAGATTAGTATATTATTATAATTGATAAGTACATCGTGCTCTTTGTGTGGCCCTGAAAATACTCATCAAAAAAAAAAAATAAAAAAATGAAGTAACTCAAGTAACTTTGTTTAGACTAAATTAAAACCGTAGCTTTTTCCGCTTTTATATCTCTAAGAATCAATTTCATTGTTTGTCAACAATAAACATATACCTTGACGTTTTTGTATTGATGTTTCACTGAACTTACCCAACTGGAGTAAAAAAAAAAAAAAATGTTTATTTATTACTATTACTGACATTTGACTCGTGTACCTGTTATAATTTATTTTTGTTGGTATCATATGTCCACCGTTCAGTAAATGTTATTCGCCTTAAATAAATTTATATTTTTCTTCAAAAGTATTCTCTTTTTACCTGTAATGTTTCTTTTTTTCAGGTCGAATCGCTTCAGGTCAAAAAGACTCAAAGAAAATTACACAGTACGGCGGGATAGATGAAAAAATATACATTTGTTACGGTGCATCGATCAAATTACTCCTGTTTTTTCTTTGTAAGACCAAAACGCGCAACCGTCTCTTTTTGTCAGAGTATCGTCTATCATTTTTTACTCTTTTATAAATAAAAATCTAATGTTTCATATTATTATGAGTTTTTTACATACAATACCGTAGTCAGAATTTGTATCTTCTTTAATTTCGTTTGTGTTTCTAATTGGTTTTTTTTTTTTTATGTAATACGTCACTAAATATTACATAAAAAAAAAAAAGTGATTCATCAAATTAAACTGACTATATCGACAGTAGTATAAATAATTTCATATTTTGAATTCTGAACCATAGAATGAATTTATCTGATAGTTTAGCTCGAGGCTGAAGTCTCTGTAGCAGCTGTAGACCCCCGACGAAACACTGATTATATTATAGTACGTATTTCAATAGGCCATAAATATACTCGTATATATATATATATATGTTCATATATATCACGAGATCTGAATGAGATTATTTCTGCAAACAAAAAATGTGTACATTTAGGTAAAATTAGGACAACCCTGATTTTTCATATTAAAAAACATTGATTTTACATGATAATGTTTATTTTTATTGTTACATTGTCATCTATATCGAAGTATTAAGTTTATACGAAACACATTAAATATCACACATTAAGAGGTACATAGTATTTTAACAAAGATGCTATTTAGTTTATAGGGAGTAGGGACATAGGGTATAGAATATAATAATATGTTTCATATTTCAGTATTACGAATCTCTCTTTTTTTTCAATGATAATTATTTTAACTAATTCTAAGTAAAATATAAAATGTTTACAAAAGCGTACAAAATTGAATATCGTGTTAACTGCTATATCATTTATTATTATAGATGTAATATGTTAACTACGAACACGCTATTTCGATACCGGCCAAAAATGTGCACGAATGATTGGTAAATGATAAGAACCTAAAGGATAATTTTTTTTAGTTCAAATTAAAACTGTTGCTATACATTGTTAATGTTAAAGATATTCGATTTAAAATTTCATATTTTAAGGAGAATTAAACAATTATAACTGGTATAATGACTACACGCTACACTACACAACCGTATCGTGCAATCAAATGATTATGTTCGGTAGGTGCTCGAAGCGATTTCGGAATCGAAAACTATCTCACGAGTTTAAACAATAGTATTATTAATTTGCACGTATTGTATAGTGAAAATTAGATTTGTGTAAATGTTTGTCGGGTGGAAATGTGGAAAATTTCAACAACAAAAAAAAAACCAACTACTCGCCACGCGAGGTCGTGTAGTTGTCGCCGCCGCGTGTGGCGTGTCCAACAACACTACGCTACAATGATAACTAAGCGGTCGATCACACACGCGATATGCAAGTACACAATATGTATATGACGTAGAGGGGCAGATCGAAGGCGTCACGAGATTTTTAAATGGTACAGGTCGCGGCTGAAGTGAAGTCGTGGGCCAAGAGTAAACGGGCGAAGGTTCCGAGGCTGGTGCGGAAGGATTCACCTCTGCTTCGGATAGACGGCCACCTTGGACGGGAGTCCGGACATGCCGATCACGTAGACGTACTCGGTGGGCGGCCGGAGAATGGTCTTGACCGGATGCTGCGGGTGCCTGACCTTGCGCTCGTCCGCCAGGTGGTCGATGGCGGACCACAGGGACTTGAGCCACTTGCCGCGTGCCTTCTCGCCCTTGCCCGCGTCTCCGGACAGGGACGAAGAGCCGCTGCTGCCGCCGCTCGTGCCCGAATAGCTGGCCGCGTCCTCCGTCCAACTGCCGCAGGACGAGCTGGAATCGTCGTCGTCGCAGCAGCCGCCGCCACCGTCTTTGACTCCTTGACAGTCCATCAGGTGGCCACAGGACGCGTAAGGATAGTCCCGCCGGTGCTGCAGTTGTGGCCGCGTGTCGCGGGTAGGCATCGTCGAGATATAGTCGTATATATGTATATACGTACGTATATTAGTATATACTAATGTATATACTAAGTATATTTAAATATATGTATTATGTATTGTTAATTTTCGCTAGGAAAAAAAAGATCGCAAAACTAATAGAAAAAAATTTAATTCACGTGTTATTAGTGCGCGTGAGTAAACGACGGTTGAAACGACGAATGCAATATATTATGATCGCGTGGTATAAGTACTCCTCCGGCGGCGGTGGCGTTTGGAGAACTGAACCCAGGACGCCGGGGGCCGCGCTCTTTATACCGTTGACATTACGCCGATGTGTCGCGGCGGAAAGGCGTCGTACTCTGACGCACTCGCTCGGGCACGAGCCACGTGATACACGGGCGTGGAGACTTGTGAACATTTCCCCGTATAACCGTCACGTGTTGCGCGAAATGTGGTGGTTCCCGGTGGGACGTGTTCGATTTTTTCTTTTTCTTTTTCGAACGACTCACGCTATTCGTGGCCGTCACGTTTCTCGTGAAATTTTCGAATTTGCAAATCGACAACATTCGAGTGGAACGACAATCGTGACAAACTCTACGTGACGCGACGATATCCAAAATAATACCTCATAGGTACCCGATTTTTAATCGAAACCGGTCGCATATTGATATTTCTCGCACTTTTTTACCATAATACTCCAGGCCTATTTAATCTCTTTTGCATTATTATTATTATTAGAGATATTTAATAGTTTTGAATAAATTAATTTATATAATAATTTGTTATTGATCATTCGAATCGAAAAAATAAATAAACACATGATTTTATGAAAACGTTTGGGCTCCTTTGTGGCTCGCTATCCACACAACGGCTTTCATATCGGCTTGGACGCCGATTTAAGATTTGTTAGGACGAACACTTGGGCGCCGCGCTTCCGTCACGTGCATATCTTGACGTAATAGATCCGCACGTTTTCGAGCGCTAGATCAATGGCGTGAGATTATACAATTGTCATGAGATTGCGATTGAAATTAATTTTAGTAACATTTCGCTTTCGTGTGGGCCGCGATGTCCCTGGAACGGAGTCGCGTGAATGAAACGCGTGCCCGGCAACGGCAACATGTAGAGGTAGAGGTACACACACACATACAGTCGCCGCCATTCGATGCACGCGGCGCGCGGCGTTGTTCTTAAAATCACGTTATCATAATATAGCCGTACAAATCCATTACATTATTGTTATGTAATATTTACCACGTTTAATGAAAATAATATCTATTTGCATCGTCGAATAGGGAAACAATGACTCGTGCAACAATATAACAATTTATATTTGAACTATTGATTAAACTAAGAGTTAATTGCATTTGCATGCGTTGCACGGCGCGTCCTTTGATGTGCTTTATGATTTGTAAATCATAAAGCACAATTTACATGTATGTAAACAAATTGGGACATTAAAATCGCCGTCCGTCTGGTCCCCGGGACCAACAATTCTAACTACGCGGTCCGTTTTATTAGGAACGACTTTTTTTTAATTTTCACGAGCAATCATAGATTATTATCTTTAAATCGACAAAAGCTTGTGTTAGAGATAGCGGTCAATTAAATCAAACAACGAAAACAAAGTCAAGAGACGCCGTCGAGGCTACTCGGCCGCGGCGGATCGGTCAGCGTTCGACTGACGTCGTCGTCGTCTTCGCCTGCGCGCCTGCCTCGACGGCGGTGCGTCGCCGAGGGACACGCGGCTTTTGTACATGCTGAACAATTTGGCCACTTTCGGCAGCATGACGCCGTCCGCTGCCGCCATTTCCGCTTCCACGTTGGCTTCCGGCATCTCAAATATGACCGGAAGCGTGCGTCGTGTGTGTCGCGTCTTCGCGATCGCGACGTTCGGCGTGACCGTGAAGGACGTCACGACCGGGGCAAATGTCACACGGCGTTTTACCGCCGCCGCGTCGCCATCCTGCTTCTTGAGGATAGACCTCAACCGGCCATCGTCTACGTGCTGCTGCTGCTGCTGTCTGGCAGCTGTCTGTCTGTCTGTCTAATTATTAATTAACCAATTAATAATTATATTATAATAAATTAAATATTATATTATAATAATATAAAACTATGCGTGGAATTATGGATAGACGTAATTCGCGCAATACCTCGAAGCGGCTGAATTGTTGTGAAAAAATTCGATATGAAGTCGAATAGCATTGTTTAATATCATATAAGTAGAATGAAATGTGGAAGATACTTGCTTACAAATTTCGATACACAAAAAGTGCATAATGGTTCACGTGTCATCCTTCGAGCTCTTCTAATATTTCCTGTATTATACGAGGACGAAAATGACGTATACACACACACAAAAATATATTATATGTATAATACTTATTAATACCGATTTCACAAACTATTCAACTGATATCATATAATATGTTTATTATTTATATATAATCCATTTACCGGAAAGAGCCTGTAGTCTTTTTTCAGTGTATCGTTTCGTCGCGTATTCGCGTTATTTCAGATGCGCTGAAATCCTTTTTGGGTCAATTCCCCGTGACGCCATCGTAGGTCTTCCCTGGTCCAAATTCTGTATTCGGAAACAATATCATCTATTATTATTATTGCATATGTAAAATAGAAGCCCTTTTTTTCTTTTTTGTATGTACGCGCATATCTCGAAAAATACTCGGTGGATTTTAGTACGGTTTTCACTAATGGATTGGCCAAATCTCGGAGAACGTTTTAATATTATATAATACGTTTTAGAAACATTGATTTGGATTGCCGAACATGATAAAAGTGTAAATTATGTTATAATAAAATGCGATAACTAATTATACGTATTATAGAGAATACCAATATTAATCCTATCGTTGTTTTTTATTCGTTGAAAAAGAAATGTAATGCTTTACAATGACCGTCAATAAGGCACAGGGTCAAACATTAAGCGTTTAGATCTAACCGTCCTATGTTTATCCCGTGTACGTGGCTCTGTCACGTGTCACATGCAAACAAAATCTATTTGCGCTGGCTCTAGAAGGCGAGACTCTTAACGCCCGGTGTATGATGACGTGTATCCAGAAATATTGAATGCAAATTTTAAATTATAAATTTAAAAATGTATATGTTAATGTTTAAAATCGAACGAAATTTAATGGAAAATTTCAATTAGATTTACAAACGGAAAAAAAAAAAATTAAAAAAACATAGATCATAATAAAAACCAACGGATTCTTCCACATTTCGCATTAAATCTTAAAAATATTTCTGTTTTATGCACGGGCAAAGCTGTGCGGGGACGGCTACTATATTATTTATGCTGCACGTTTGCGTTCGATGACGTTGGCGCAGTTTTATTTCATAAAACGCTCGTGTTTCTACACAGAACACGTGCGCTAGAGCTATAAACAACCATTGAATAACGTGTACTTGTATATTTCCAACCTTCGCGCGTATATATATATATATATATATATAGTATATACAGTAACACAATGCAGTGTTTAACTTTGATGATAGCAGCATGAAATAGAGAACTTATGTTCTTCGACAGTTCAATGGATGACGCATAATAAGGTTTTAATTTTTTTTTTATTTTTAACACTTTTTATCTGAGCATAACAACGCCCTTTGCGTTTATGCAATAGCGTAAACATATTTTATTTTAAGTGTTATATAACTGAGAAATGCAGTTACTTAAAAAGAGCTAACTGAGCGTAAAATAAAAACTATATTTAAATGCAACGTAAAGTTTTACTTTGAAACGTGAGAGCATATACTTTTGCCAAAGGTATAGTATATTAGTCATAATTGTAATGTATCATCTTATACCTGTTGCAAAAATTAGAATCGACGAGTTTACTTCGATGACGAGACTAGAATGTGAAAAAAAAAAACATTCGAAAGTATATGCGAAAGAGGTAGACTAATATCGATGATATCACATCGATCTACTCGCGTTAGTTAGTCGTTTAACTTACGGTGGAAAATAAATAAACTGGTGTTTTTGATTCGAAAAGAAACGGAAATGCGTCGAGAAAAAAATGTGTTAAAAACGAATTATATAATTTAAAACTTAATATCAGTTTCTTAGGTAAGTATATGAAAAGAAACTTTACAAGTGAACATTACGTATAAAAACCAGGACGTTTCAAAGTGGTCGGTTTCGTTAAGAAAATGTTTATTTTATCGCGTAAACGCGGGTAAAAAGGCCAAAAAAATATTGTTTTAAAAAAGAACCCGATGCTATTTCTAGATCGTCGTTTCGAAATATTTCATGTTACCATTAAGAGTTGAACGTACTACGTAATTTGTATAAATTATACAGTAAATACGGTTTTGACCGGACACAATGTCTTGTTTTTATGCGCTGCAGCTTTTGCACGCCGCGTTTTAAGTACAACGTTTTCCTACCCCAAAACTGTATTATCGATTTGTCGCTTCTGTCGTGATTATATTTTGTAGTTTTTAAACTGGCACCTATACGACGTTTTGCTTCTCCGTAGTGGCCCTAATCCATTAAAATAAAACAGTACGAGTGCTCACGTTTTATCTGATTCTAATGTAACGTAGTGTAAAAAATCCACAGACTCGCAAATTCAGTTTGATTCGATTTCAGTGAATTCGATTTGTTCATAAATCGGAATGACCATATTAGCCGCTAGCAGTCTTTATAAATCCACGAAAATCGTTGTAAACATAAACAAAAACCGATTACGGTTACAATTGTGTGACTTTAAGACGAGCTTCGTAACAATACGAAATCGTTATAGGTATAGATTTGGTTTTTTGTAGTAATGATTTATCATGTTAATAATATTATTATGCGCATATGCGACAGACCGAGACGGGAAATCAGTATAATACCGCGTACTTTATGAGTTAAAATAATTAATAACACAGTAAATTTTTTGCGATATGCATTTTCGTGCTCGACATCATTTACATATTTTTGCACGTATACGTAATGATTGCCAGGTTTCTTATAGAGCGCATTTCGTAATATCATCACATCTAATATTTTAACATAATATTACGAGCATAATATACTTATTATATTCACTGCGGGGGTTTCATGCAAAATACTCGTAGCGATTATATTCAGTGTATAACGTAATGTCAACAAATGGTTACTATGACTACTTATAATATGGTCAATATGTTCAAGATTTTTGACCCCATATGGGCCGCAGTCTTAAGAAGGAACGATATCGTGTTTCATGTAAGAAGCGTCGCGTAGTTTTGTGTGTGTTTGTGTTGTTTTTTTTTTTTGTAACCAGAGATTTAACAGTTTTTCGCATGATCAACGATATTTTTTCACCTACAAAAACATGGTAGTGAAATCAGTGTCTTTGGTGGAATTGAAAAAACAACAATGGGCGAAAGAAAAAGGTAAACTGTGTTTTATTTGCTTATTGTTTCTGGCACGGCCGTATTGTTATCGATATGATTATTATTATAATAATCGAATGAAATGAAAATTTTTCTGTTTTTTCTATTTATACGTATTTATTTTGTTTTTTTTTTTTTATACGCGACGTGGTTTAGAAGAACTCGTAAAACTAAATGGATACTGGAGACAACAAAAGACACCGATTGTTTTCAACGATCAGAGGTATTTTCCTGCGGCGAACGTGTCTCTGCGACGTACGCGCGTTGCGCCAGCTCGCCACCTCGTTTATAAAAAATCGATAATTTTTGGAATTCTAGATTATGCCCCCGTTTCTATGCGGGATTTGTTCGATAATTTTAAATACGAGGTGGACTGGGGGAGACGCGCGGGTTAATTACACACGAATATTAAGTGTTTCATACTAAACGAGTGTTTTTCCGCTTTAGGGATCATGTCGTTTATAAGGAAATTCAACGTTTAAACGACAACGATCGCCTGTTTGGAAACAAAGACCCTCTTCCGTCGGAAAAGAATTTGAGTTTTCCCCCCATTTCTCACGACGGTCAAAAACAAAACGTACACAACGTAAGAGCAAACGCTTTTAGTAATAATTACTTTAGTATTGCTGTTGAGTTTATTATTGATTGTTAAATGAGCATTCGTCGTATGATTTACAGAACATCTATATCAATAAAATCGAAAACGATTTGAACAACGAGAATCATAACGGAATGACGGATGAATTCAAACCGAAAAGTACTCATACCATGTACGTTTTTTTTTTTATTATTTTAAAAATAAGCTTTTGTGACATAACGTAAACATTATTTAATATTGAAAAGCTTGAATCGGACGTATACAATATCAAAAGAAAACAGTGCTAACGGAGGAGGTACATTGGAGAGACAAAAGTGGGATAAACAATACAATAATGCTTTAAATTCTCCAAAATTCAATTCAAACGAGAAAAAGTATTCGGCTTATGAGATTAACAATGAAACTCCGGCTTGGGTCGAATATTCCTCGGAAAAACCGTAAGTGATGAAAGGATAGAATAAAATTGTTAGAAAAAAAAACTTGAAGTTAGAATAATTACATTTACTTTTTGATCTAATACATTTTATTGATCGACTGATAAAAAAAAATATCGACACCAATTATATTAAATATATTATATTGGTCAGAGTAATAATGCAGTACATACACGTACTGCATTTGTAAACATATCCAGTTGAATAGTCCACAACAGCATGTATTATGTGATTAACATTATATATTTCAAATAGTTCTACAAACAATGAAAATGGAAAATCGCTATTTGAAGAAAGTCGCAAAATTCCCGATTTTAAAGGCAGCTGTGACACGTTGAGTTCGTTAGATTCGAATAATATGAATAACAGGTGACAATGTTTATTTTACTTAAAAATTAAATTTTTAATTTATCAGCACTTATGATAAAATGATCACTATATTATAAATGCACGTGTATATCCGTTTAGAATACAACGAAATTGTTTATTATGCTAAAATCGAAGTATTGTTCATTATAAATTTTATTGAATTCTTCACTGTTTGTGTGTGATAGGACTTACTTGTTGGGTCAAAATATCCCATTGACCACCGAAGAATTGGCCGCTAGAGAAATAAAAAGGCAAAAAGCCATGGAACTTCAAGAAGCAATTAAACAACAGGTAAACGGCCCCAAACGTGAAATGTTTTTCGATTTATTATGTTATTATGTTATAATGCGTTTTCGCAGTTGAAAGAAAGACAGCTGAAAAAAAGAGAAGAACTGGAAAAGAAAAAACAGGACGATTTGGCAGAAGAACGACGAATACAGAAACAACAGGAAATCGAGAGGAAACGATTAGAAGACGAGTTGAAACGACAGAGAGAAAAAGAAGTAATATAGTTAATATTCGTGGACAGTATTATCGTTAAATAAAAATACAAATATATATATGTTTTATTAGTTTAAAAAATGAAAAATATTAATCGTGTTTCGTTACTCGCCTTAATATTGTACTCTGAAGCTTGTGGGCGATTAAAAGCATAATATATTATGTATATTATAAATATATTTTATTCGCGATTGATACTTATTTACGTATTTTTTCCAAACTGCAGTTGTGTGACGAACGAAAAGCCAAAGCGATGCAAGAAGTGTTAGAAAACGCTCAAAGACAAGCACAAGTTGACAAATCCAAACACATGCAAAAAAAACGGCACAATCAGGACGAAATCAAAGAAGAAATTCCGGAAAAGGCGGCCGACAGTGGCGGCCACGACGATAAAACTCGTTCGGAACCTCCTGAGCCGCAGGAAAACGCGCCGGGGCCTGCAATTGTAGTAGAACAGCCGAAGGAAATCCCAAAGTTACCGGAAGTCGACGAAATACTGCAAACCTCGCCCTCTTCGCTGAACCGTCAAAAACTATTGACGCCGAGCAAATTTCGAAGTCCGACCACCAGTGTTGCGATACAAACGGAATTGTCGAAGTAAAACTATATAATAATGTGTTAACTTTATAATACCCACGATTCTGTGTTCGTAATTCAGGAACAAGCCGAAAACGATTGGAAACGTCTTCCAAAAATCTATAGACCTGGACAAAAGGCCCAAGTGGGGAGTGAACAAACCGGAAGTCCAGTACGTGAAACAGAGTGCCAAAGATCCCAACTACCAGTTGAAGTTGAGACAGAAATCATCGTGGAACAGTAGGCGCGCGAACAATAGCAATTCGGCGAAAAGCCAGCCGGACGCGATAAACGGACGAGCCGGGTAAACGATATAATTATTTGAAAAACACATCGATGTACATAACTGTCGATATTTAATTTGATGATTTTTCTGTGTCCGCGTTTTATGTCGTCAAGTTTTTCGCTGCCGGAAAACTATTCGAAAAAATTTCCCGCATACGGCCGACCGAATTTCGCAGGTGCGTGGTCGATGAGAATTTCCAAGTCGAAAGTTTCACGCGCGCATTTTACTACTGTTTCAGAAATGAACAACGGCAAAGTCGTTTCGAACAAAATCCCCTCGACGGACAGTATATCGGTCAGCGATGTGCTGTACCAATTGTCTTCGTTACGAAAAGTAAGGGAAACACGCGCAAGTACGCATAGTTTGAGAATGGAAAGAAAAGATTGTTTTGTTTAAAACGAAAAATCAATTCCGAAAATCGGATTACGAATTCGCGCGAACGAGAATTATTATTGTTTAAAATATCGTTTGTTTTTGTGTGTTTGTCACAGGTATTAGAAACCAAGCGGAAACATTGGAAGAACGTCATTGCTGACGAGTCCCCGTCTTCGGATTCTTCGTGATCTGTTTCGACGCGATAAATCGGAAAAAAATAATATTCAAAAACAATTTATTAATTCAACGCCCCCCTCCTCCAGTTAATTTTTTCAATAGAATTTATTTACCACGTTTTCGGGAAACAATCGTTTGACAAATTTACATAATATGTACGTTGTTCGGCGTTTTGAACAGTGAAAAATATTAATTAACATTTACCAGAAAACCATATTGGACTACTAGTCTACGAAACTCAAACGAAACTAGAGTTCTTCTTTTTCAATACTATTTCGCCTGGTCTATCGATACATCTTATTGGCGATCGTTTCTGTGTTGAAACTTAAAATCAAACATAATCGACATTATTTAGACGTTTACTAAAGTGTACACTTGTACACTTGTATATTATTATATTATATTTGGCTAAATTATTAATGTATGTGATTATCGTTTCACGCTGTTATTCGATTTCAAATTACAATTATACATCACTAGGTTTTTCTAAGGAAAAGAATATAATCCTCGACGTAGCTGTTTAGTCATTTTTCATTTATTATTCGGCTCTGAATATTGTTACTGAATAGGTTTTTCGGCCTTTCGAAACGTTTACGAACTCGGGCGTCTCTATATTAAAATGTTTTGTAAACTATAGCATATATTTTAAGTACTATCAAATGTTTTTAGTTTAAAAACAATATTTTCGTTTGTATAATATTAAATCGTAATCTGAGAAGATTTATAGTGTGTAATCGATTAAAATCATAAAAAGAATACTTTCGAGGCCAAAATAGTTTACTCGACTTTGTTTTTGTTCATTGTTTTATTGCATAGTTTAAATATAATTATTATTAATTACAATATATAATATATATATACGTATGTATATATATATATATTTACATATTTGACCTGATACTAAATAAATTGATCATAACGGAGTTACTATTTTTTGACCCTTCAAACTACAAAATATATCAAGATTTTCATGGTATCTATATTATTTTAGTTATTACAACGTGTTTCAAAATGTTCAACGTGCCTAATAAACACTTTTGTTTTTTTTTTTTTATAGGTGCAGTAATTCGTATACCAAAATTATAATTTGTTGATTTTTTCTTATGTTTTGATGTGCATGAATATGTAAATTTAGATGAATTAGTTTTAAACGATGTTATTATTATCGTAACGCGAAGAAATGTTATGTTTGTGTGTTCTCGTATATTGTTAGAAGGTAGTAGTTCTCACCTGCTCACGAAGTTTCGTGCTCTCAATTAGACAACAACAACAATAATTATTGTCGAACAGTTATTCTGTTAAAACGTATAAAACCATTCACTACAGTATGCGAAATAAAACGCACGAGCACGATAAAATAATCATACGTTTCGTACGGTCGTTGATACAAATGCGGAATTTTTATTCGAAAAAATTTACCAAACTCGGTAAAAATGTAAATAACGCTATACGTTGATTAAACACGATAATTATTACGATTATTATGATATTCATATAAATATGATGTAATAGTTTACCAGTTTTGTAATTCAGTTATTATTCTATGTAAAATGATTATGTAACAGTACACTAATTTTATCATATTTTGTTTTGTTTACAGATCTACCGCGTTCACAATAGTCGAAAACTAATATAGACTTCGTGAAAAACACAAACACTTGTACGCGATTCGATCGCGTGATTTTGCGAGAAAATGGCAACGCAAATCGAAGAATTTCTCGCCAAGAAGAAAGAGCAAACGACTCTACTAGATTTGCACAACTGTACGGCCAACACAAAAGAAGAACTGAGAAAGCTCGTGGAAAAAGTACCCGAGTTCAAGATAAAACCGGAAAAAGTATTATTTTAAATAAAACATTAGATTCGAATACTAATCACGACGTTATACGCGGTTACTATCTAAACGAGAGCGAAAATCGTAAATTTCACGTAAACATAAATAACTTGAGGGGCGACTGAATTCCGTCAGAACTGGCTACTCAAAATTTATTCGATATAAGTACTGACATTTCAGCCGCCGCCGATGAATATATTTTTTCGTTATGATTCTGCAGACTAGAACACTAAATGGTTTTTGGCATTTTCTGCTCGTGTCTTATGCTAAAGTAACTGCATAATTCCATACATTCGTCGCCTCATAAGTTATCGATGAAATTAATAATTATAACTATTGAATATTAAAATGTACACGTGTTTTCAGAAACCCGATGATATCAAGATCAAAGAGAAAAAATTCAAATTCAAATTGCCCAAAAAAGAAATTAAAAAACCGTTTCCGTTTGCCGAGCCGACGCCGTCGGAAATGAAAGGAGTTTCCTTGGATGAGTTATATTCGGTGAACATCCCGTGGAAAATGCTCACTTCTCTTCGCCCAAAAGCGAAAATCGACGAAGAATATTTTTCAAGGTGAGAAAACCGTATATAGAATATACCTCATGTCACCTATTTTCGCAATGAGCCGACGAAAACGCCATTGTTTTGTGTGGACGGCGGACCCCTAAAGAACTCGTTTATACGGTCGATTTTTCAATTTTATATTGTACAACAATAAATTGAGGTCACCGAAATTATTATTGATATTTAAAATTATTTTTACATAACCTACCAAATTAATTTACCCGAACGGACGAAATAAATTGATATTCACATAATAATCAAAAATGTATTTCACACGAATCGAGAAAAATATATGAATGGTTGATTTGATAGGTTTCTACTATATCGATACATTTACATACTCTAAGAATATATTCTTGTTCTAATTATTAATGCTCTCAATAAACATATATTTTATGTATATGGAGTTTTAAGGTTTTTTTGTTGGAAGTATTGCTCGTTCGACGTTCGTGGAAAAAACTGAATTAAACTACTCATGATAATATATTTTGCACTATTTGTAAATACCGCTTTATCGAAAAGGTAAATGAATGTACTTACAATAAATTGCATTTGACTAATAGCCAATTAGATTGGAAACATAATATGTATGCACGCACACGATAATAAGTCGTATTTTATTTTATGTTCACAAAAACAATGTGAAAATCAGAAACTTGTCGCGAAATAAACTTCTCCCCGATTGTTTTCGTTATTGTTGAAATTTCCCAATAGATTTAAAGATTTAACCTGACGATTCGAGTATACGATATTTGAACTTTTTCTGTTTTGCTTTTTTCAGGCAAGTCGAATTGGGCACGGCCACGCTCAAAACGAGAAATGTAGAAAAAAGAACGCCGCGCGACAGTTTTTTACGGAAGAAAAAAAACGCATCCGGAGGAGTGGAAGCGAAGTTTTTGTCGTGTAAAGAATGCGGCGTCGAATTTTGCACCGGAGAGAGCTGCAAGATATTCGATTACGATTCGTTTAAACGGATAGCGGTGTCTACCGCACAGACGACCAGTGAACAAACACAAGAACAAACGTCGCAAGAGAAGAAATCGTCGAAAAAAAAAAGTTTGAACAAAGGATCAAAGGTAAAAACACGTGCGAATAACGCGCGTACCTCTTCCATTGGCAAAAACGTTCTGACGAAAAAAGACGAGAAAATAATAAGTGTGAAAACTAATAAAAAAAATCCAGAGACATTAGTTAAATCGAACAACGACAGTGTTAAAATGTTACAAGACAAACATCCGTCGCACAGAAATGTCCAAACGAAAAATAATAATACAGCGATAAGAACAAAAGAAAATGCGATAAAAAATATGAACAATTAAATAGTAATACAATAGTATTATCAATGGTTTGATATTGACACCTATTTGATATTTTTCAACTAAACTAATCATCACCTAATATTTTTGTTTTTTTTTTTTTTTAAATGGAAGTATATTTAAATTTTATTATATATATGAACAAATAATTTTTCTTTGATATTTATTTGAAATTCATAAATATTATTTCAAACAAGAATAGATATTAGTTAGGTACTACTACTAATTTGTTAAGCAGATGAAAATTTATCTATTTATCGTCATCGACATATTTATATATTATAACTGATTGTATTATATTTAAGCTAAACATTTATATTTTTGTTAAATAAATAAAGTAAAGATACTGTTTTGTACCAGAGCTAGTTGTTTATTTATGATTATTTAGCAAAATAATTAGATGGAAAATTAACTTTTTTAATTGGCAATTATTAATTTATAGTAAATATGAAATAAATACCTTCCAACTTTAAATGAAATAAGTGACAACCTTCTGTCTTTGAAGTAGGTACTTTAAAAGTGTATGCAACTTAATCTTTATAAGTACGCGTGAATAGAAAAAATATGATTGTTAACTGTTTTTTAAACACGTCAGATTATTTCAAATTTCTTTGAAGAAAAACTTTTGAAAAATTATGAACAAAAATGGTAAATGTATTAAATTTAAACAAAAAATATGACAAACCTAGAAATTAGAAACTTTTAGCGATTACATAATTTAGTAGCAAATGAACAGTGAATCGATAAACTATGCTTATGGTATACGGCCAATTTGACGTGAATAAAAGTAGTCTTCGAAAGCATTTAAACATGTCAAGGTTCTCACATGAGTTGAATAAATTTAATCATAATCGCTAGTTAAGAAGACGATATTATATCAGACAGACTGGCATTTATAATAATCAGTAAAACTATTCTTCTCACCAACAACTAGAAATGCGGCATAAAATTGATTTTAATATTTAATACTAAAAGATAACTACTAGTGCAATGGATTTAAGTACAGACTTAAAAATATAGATCTAGAGTAAATTTTTGTGTGGTTTTAATTGAAAGAAATTCTGGAGAATATAATTTCTATCATCTAATCTTCTAATCTATATGAAATGTAAAATTTGAAAAACTAATGTTTTCTATTATATATATCACTATCACAGATGGCTCTAACAGTACTAATGAGAAGAAACTCGATCAATTCAGAACCATATTAAACAACTTGGAAACGTTTTTACGTTTTAATTTACACATTTATTTAGATAAAGTTATAATAATGTAGCTAAGTATACATATATATACTTGTTAAAGTGAATTAAATTGAATCAGTCTCAACATGAGTATGAATAATTTTATTTTTTTAATTTTACTTAAATTTACATGAGTTTTACATTTTCAAATAAAAAAATAAAAGTTAAACTAAAATTATATGTTGACTTTACTGGATAAATGTTTGTAAATTTACAAAATAAACATATTTATAGAGTTCTCTAATACAAAAATTAATATTTATCAATATACATCCACATAAATATACAATAATTTATATTTACAGACTATGTACAACTTACGAATGTTTTTCAACTATTTTATAGAGTGGCTAATATTCTGGTGAAACCAACAGCGGCAGACAGTAATGTTTGACCAACACCCCAAAACATTGCATATAGAGGTTGCATTTGAATACTAGATGCTCGGTAGACAAATGCTATTGTAGCACTGCTCACTATGCCTGAACTCAGTGGAGCAAATATTCCAATCAATAAAATGAATAAAGGAAAAAACCTAGAATACAAATATCAATTGAAACCGATAGTTTATATTAAGTCTTAAATTATATTTATATAATATGGTAAAACCTCTATATATGGACACTTGTGGGGAGTTAAAAAATGTCTACTATAGTGAAAGGTACAATTGGAAAAAATTATAAAGTGTAAAAAAAAAATTGGTTATATAAACATTAAAATCGCTATTATTTACTACACGTATATATTTTATTCTAATCTATAAAAATTAATTATTATTATATTAAACTGAAATATATTTTTATTTATTAAAATTATGTGAAATATAAATAAAATGTATTAAAGACAAATTAATATTGCATAGTGCTTAGTGTTTTTATTACTTAAACATTTTCAATTGTTCTTACATTATATCCATTTGAGAGAAGTAAATTTTAGTTTTAATGTCCATATCCACTATTCAAATGATCCCCTATTGTGTACATGTGTTTTACCAGGGAATTTAAAAGTTTGTATTATTGGGAATGTGTCCACTTACAGAGGTTTCACTGTATATATGACAATATAAAATTATATTTTACACATTTATATATACACATATTATAACAATACTACCACAACTTGAGTTTTGTTGTCATTCTTTTTGTATTTAAGTTACATTAAGATACTAATATTATGAATAGGTATTTAATTTGATCGAGAAAAGCAATTTATAAATTAAAATACTATACGTGTGTATAATGGTGTACAGATTTTTCAAAAATGTAATCGATTGTAAATCTTTATTAATGATAATAATACTGTACTGATTCATAGCAAAAAGAAACTTATACAGCTGTTCTAGTGTATTACTATTTCCGTGTTAATTTTATAAAATAATCATTCTTCTATCATTCAATGCTATAGTAGCTTAACAAGAATAGTGTAAATTAATTAAACGAATCAAATTAAATGTTAAATTATGTAGAAATTCATGTCCGAAAGAATCGCAGTACGAAAGAATGATCGAAAACTATTTGTTGGACGTTAGAGTAAATAATGCATAAGCGATTACCGAAAATAATCACGTTCAATATAAGGTAAAAGAAGAACACCCTTCTTACTTTCCGAAATTATGTTTATGAAGCGTAGCGAATGCAATTATTGCGGCCACAGTGTGGACGAGTGTAGATGACAACAGGGCCCACAGGAACGTTTGATACCACATATCTGAAAATATTTTTCGCCATTAATCGACATCGTACTTCTGTACGTTGTGGTAAAACAATAAATCCAACTCGTGGGTCGACGAGGTGTTACCGAGAAATGTGTTCAGCGGCTCTTGAGACGCCAGACCGATGACATTGGAGATCATGTTTTTATCGTTGGGTTGTGTCATCGTTCGTGAATCGAAAATGTTAACAAAATATCAAACGAATTTCGGGTGTGAAGACGAGTGCGGCAGTTCAATGGTCTAACGATCGGATCGACATCGATGTTGGCGATTTGACGAGTGTGAACATTTTGAAAAATAATTTGTTTCCGTTCGCGAGAGCTCGTCGCTTGTTGATAATGAATAACGATATCAAAACCACCGACTTATCACGGGTCCGAAATATCCGAACATATGTCCAATGTTTATGTTTATAATAATTTGAATCACGGTCTTTAATTAAATCGCCGCACATCAAGATTTCCAGACGTCAACGGTTTAAGGCGGCAGCATAAAATACAAAACGCGTAAAACGTCAGAGTAATATCACTACGATTTTTACTTAAAAAAAAGTTGTTTTTTTTTTTGCAAAACAGAGCGATATTATTCTATGGGTGAGGGGGGGGGGGGGGTAACAGTATGCGGTATAAATCCGAGTATGAGTTTAACAATTTCAAATTTGATAACGATGATAACAATGCAAGCGTTCAGAGTCGCCGACGCTATACACTGTGTGTGTGCTCCACATTGTATACTTAAATTTTAACTTTTTTGAAATCGAGTACTCGTCCGTACACCGTAAGAGAGTAAAAAAAAAATCTTATCTTCGTCTCGAGTTCGATACTTCCGGATTTTAAAACTACAATGAATCTTGGAGATTTTTCCGACGGCAGCGACGAGAGTGATTTAGATTACAAACCGCCGGGTACGCAATTATTATTATTATTATATTAGCCCGACTGTTCGTGAAAACACTGCTGTTATTTTCATTTATTTCTCGTTGTAATCGAGTTATACCGTTGATTAATAACGACAACGATTTATAATAAGTACGGTAGGTGAGAGAGAAAAAAAGGTTCAGCTAAAAATATATGTATACGGTTACCGACTCATTGAGTTTTATGTTATAATAGCCTGTCATTTGTTTAAATAGTTTTTAATGTAAATTTGGACAGTGATCTATTTTCAATATTTAAAATAATTTTGAGTTTTCAAACATTTATCCCCGGTATTAATGGCATTGTGACATTTCATTTATAATCATTATTCTCGATAATAATTGTGTAATAAAATTAGGTGAAGAAGAACATTTATCAGAGGTCGAGTCCGATGATCCGATTGAAGACGATGGGGATGGCGAATCTACTGTTAAATCAAAGAAAACTGCCAAGAAAAGAACCAGAGGAAAAAAATGCTCACAAAAGAAAATTAAAAAATCGTAATATGGATTTGTTTAAACTTATATTTGTGTATATTATATGGTTTTTTTTTTTGTTTTTAATGTCGACAGAGAAATTGATGATGAAACTGTTGAAAAAACCAAAGAAGAAGTAGATTCTCTTCTTAATTCATCTGAAGAGGATAAAAAACGTTTAGACGCTTTGTGGGAAGGTAAAAATTAGTTTACTGGCTTACCATAATATTCCGATGGAAATGTTTCCTTTCATTTCATTTTTTTGATTTAGAACATACTTTTTATTGTTGGGGTCGCCACGTTAAACATGTCGTCTAGTCAAATTTGTATTTTTTCAACGTCTTAACAACAACTTGAACCTTTCGTTCCTAAAAAATTACTCGATAATTAGTCTCTGATATAAGAAAAAATGTCTCAAGTATCGCAATTAATAATGGAATAATTAGTTTCACAATTATTGCAATATTAAGTTAATAGGAAAGGGTAAACGTACTTGGTAGTTATAAAGGCCAATGTAGTAAATCAGTATAAATCATATTTAACTTAAATTTTTTAAGAATATTGCATCTACAAAGATATTTCCGTTGGTTTATCGTGGTTAGCCGTCTTGTGTTTAAAAACATTAGTGATTCAATTTAATAATCAACGTCATTAATTATTTTAATTTTTAGAATTTCAACGACCAGTGACTAAAAAATCCCTGTCGAGTGCTGCATCATCAAATATCTGTGAAAATAAACCTAAATCAAAAGAACCTCCGAAAGTTTCTGATAAACCAGAAACGACCAAAAAAAGAAACTTTGAAGAGATGTTTGATAGTTCAGACTCGTCTAAAAAGTTAGTTGACTACATGTAATCACATAATCAATTTATTGGATTATTAATTTAATATAAAATTAATTTTTTCCACCGAAATAAAAGTCACTAGAATCTACATTTTAGCAAAATTATAATAAGCCTAACTTTAACTATCCCTATTCATACCTTTGAATTTGTATCAGTAAAAAAACCATTAACTTAATACATTTTTTTTTTTTATACATACAAAGTTACAATTCAAACATGGCTAATTTGATAATTACATCCCTTAACAAGTTTATTAATAAGTATTTGGTTTTTAAGTTAAAATAAAAAGTCTAAATAAATATTATCTAAAATATGATAATATTTATTAGAACCTTATTTTTATTATTGTGTATTTTGTGAATTTACCAAATAGTGTTATTCTAATATTCTTGCATAGGACAGAGAATGATGATAATGCAACTGAATCAAAGTCTCCAAAGGTCGAAACGAAGAGTGCTCCTATTGTTAAAAAACAACCCGGTGGTTTGGCCAACATACTGAGTCAAATAGGGAAAAAAGACAAATTAACAGTTTTAGAAAAATCCAAACAAGATTGGGACGGTTACAAAAAAAAGGAAGGAATTGTTGAAGAATTGGTCACACACAACAAAGGAAAAGACGGGTTTGTTTTAAGTTTTCTACTTTTTGTGAAACATTTAAAAAAATAATAAAAATATTTTTATTCTAGGTACTTGGAAAAACAAGATTTCTTAGAGCGGACAGATTTGCGGCAATTTGAATTGGAAAAAGCAATGAGAGCTGCCAATCGATCGCGTAGAAATTAAAAACATCGATTATTCCTTGTATTTAAGCGTTTGATTTTAAATTTCAGTCAATGATTTTATTTTGTTCCACTACTTAAGTTAAACCATTAATTTTTTTTACAATATTATGATGGAATTATAAAATTGAACGAAGAAAAAAAATGACAACTTTATTTGCTAAAGTTTTGTTTATATAAATATTAAAAATAATAATAACTAGAATAAATTGATTGTATACAATATAAAAATGGTGTTAACAGACGAACATCAGGCTTTTAATGTTTTTATTTTTACAATGCCTATTTGAACTGTATTATTTATAATTAATTATAAATAAATTATTAAAAAAAGATTAAGGACACAACATTATTGAAATTATTCTATTGTTCAATATTTCACAAAATTAGAGCAGTATAATTAGTTTGTGTTTGAGTATAAATTTGTATTTGTAAAAATATATAATTAACTATCACTAGAGATTGATTTTAGAAGCCAATTATTATAATTTAACCTGATAATAAACTGATTTGGTTTAGGAGTCACGTGAATTCCTTGAATGGTATTTAATAATGTGACTAAAATATTAGGTTTATTAGTAAAGAGCGAATTCAGCTCTTCGTGGCATTGTTTATATTGTGGATTTAAAGCTGCCGTGATATCAGTCAAAGACCTACAATAGTTTTCGCACATATCCAAAATTCGATTTAAGCCCGTGTACACGTCGTTCATAAATAAAAACGAATCTCTCATAATGTTTGTCTGGAATAAGTCGTGTATGTACTTGATGGTCTGAAAATCATTGGCCACGGACAACTTTTCCAAAAACGAAAAATACTCGTTTTCAATAACGTCCAACTGCAGATAACTGTACAGAGTGTCTATTAAAAATATTAACTTAGTTTTCAACTGGTCAGCGTGACTATTCTTTTCGTGAGTTGTTGACTTTGTTTCAATGAAAATTTCATGCAAATATGTTTGCACTCTTTTGATTCGCGACAAAAATGCAAACAACATGGAATAATTCTTTTGAATCTTGGCCGTGAGTATAAATTGTAATGGCCATTCAGTTTCCATGGTAACATTAATTTTTGTCCATGTCGTTATAGTAGATTTTTCATTTTCCGATGCACTGAATCCAAATATTTTATATACAGATTTGGGTATTTTGACATCTTGAGCTGTACGGATAAATCCCAACTTGATAATGGCCAGACTATGCTCAGACTTCATAGATAAACTAGACATTTTTTTTAAGAAATGCAGATAAAACTCTCCATTCCCCAGCAAATAAAAATCCCTTACTAATTGCATGTGATAGGTAAAACTGTCGTTCTTAAAAGACGCCTTCAACATATATTCATCCACAACATTATAATATTTATCAATTACTTCAACAAATTCTTTTTTAGTAAACAAAGAGATACTTTGTAAACTCAGTAAATCTGAAAACAATTGATCTTTTTTCTGTCCATACAGCTTTGTAGATATATCCTGATAGTTTATCAATGACGATTGATTGTGTGAACATTGTAGACTTTTAATGACATCACCGATTCTTGTTATTTTGCTTCCGGTTGAAGGCGAAACAAAAGATGGCATTAAACTGGGTAATACTTCAAACGATTTGAACTCACCGTTCCTTTGGTGGCATTCAATAAAAAACTCTTTGTGAGGATCGAAAATCACTCCGTGTCCAAAAAATGTATTCAACTGCGATATCAAAACCTGTAATAAATATAATCTCATAACTATCTGTTTAATAGATATTTAAAAATCTGTGATAAGATAAAATTATAAAATTCTTCATGTTTTCATTAAATAAAGTCTAAACATATTATACATATTTTTCATGTCTGTACTTAAAATACAGATAAATTATATGTTATTTAAAGTACTTTTAATATTTACCTGCAAACATTGCTCGAATATAAGTGATAGTTGAACCTTGTCGTCCATAAACTTCATAGTAATTACTTCATAAATAAGATTTAATATTTGGACACCATGCAACTGAGAAAATTCAATTTTCTCCATAATGTCATTTATTGCGACTATTAATGGTTTGTATTGCTCTACTTTTCTCAAAATTTCGGTCAACAAGCATTTGTCTTCTTTGTTATTTGATATGTTTTTTTCAATATCGTGTACACACTTTCTATAAGGTCCTAATGCTAGGTAAATGCCATTGACAAAAGCATCAAAGTAGATACCACTTCGTTTGTTGACTTCTGGTTCACAGCTAAAACTTGCCAACTGGTTGTGGGATATGATAACAGAGTTCAGTTTACGGTATTCTTCGGCCAAATTTAAAAAACATTTTATCAGCTGTCGATCTGAAGTGTTCAAAATCATATATTCTTCGTCGCTGAAATTAGAGTCATTGTCAACAATACACTGCAAAACTTCTGATTTATAACCGAGTAGAGTGAATAAAATATCAGGCACCAAGGATTCCATAATATTGTGTTTGTGCACAAAACAAAAATTTATTTTTTAATGAAAATTACGCACTATAAATAGATACGTAATACTTCAAATAAATGAGTATTACATTATTTAATTGTATCGTACAATGTGTTTAAATCACTAAAATAAGAACATTTTTTTAATTTTAAATGATAAATACCGAAAATATTTTGATTTCGAATTTCGTTATTCACGTCTTATCAAGAAACGGACTTCCTGAGCATGGGCTGATCGAAGATAAGGCGGAACCACAATCTTTAGGTATATATTGTTCTATTGACTGTGTTTTTAAAGAATGATAATGATATCAGTAAAAAGTCGGTTACTTTAATTTGAATTTTTTCTTTAAGCTTTAACTAATATTCAGGGAAAGCTGTGAAAGTAAATCATTTTTTTTTTAACTAATTTAGTTTTTAATTTTTATATTTTAGCAGTTTTTACAAAAAATAATGTGAGCCATAATATTGTTAAAACTAAGCATTATAAATAATCAAATTTGACAAATGTACTATATATAAACTTATTCCACAATCCACAAACTTGATATTTTAGAAAATACATATAAATTGAAGTTATAATTTTCTATCGAAGATGACAACTACTGAACAATACTATAAAATGTTATTGACCTTATTTTATATTCATCGATTTTAAAAGTTTACCCACACCAAATAATATTTGTCAATCAAATTATTCGAAAATTATAATGCGTTTTTACGTTATTGTTACGATTTCCACTTTGACATGTATGATCAAAGCGTTGTAATTAAGAAAAAATTGTTTAAGTAGGTATAATATTATGTATAAAGTGTAATTAAATAATATTCAACAATTTAAATTTAATTTTCAATTTTCAGTATCTACCTTACTGGTTACTTATAGTTTGATTAAATATTATATTGACTGTGCAGTTTTTCATTTCAATAATCCACCAGGTAATAATGATTTAGTACATATTTAAATATTAAATTATAAAATTTTTAAAAAAATCACTAATTAATACAATGAAATAACAGAGAAATCTGCCTCAAGAACCGATTAGAAAATGTATAGGAGACACCTATCACCTATGATAGGTGTATTGACGTATTGTATAGGACTATTGCATTGACTATTGTCATATTCGAAGAAGCTATCTTAAAGTCTTGATTTTTAATTTTATAACATAACTTTAAATGATTTTAACTAATTAATTATAAGTCTTGCTGGTATTCAATGTATGTTTGTCCAAATTGTTTGCAGAACATTATCCTTTTGGAATTAAATACAATAGTTGTGTCTTATATTGGGATGTAATTTCTTTACTTATTTGTCTCTATTTGTGAACCATACCGAACTTAATATAAATATTACATTATTTTCTCAAAAAATAAAGAGAGAGAAATTATTTCCATCGTCAAAAAGTAATTAAAACGTTTGAAAAATTACAATTTTAATACAAAAGTACCAACCTACTGATATAATATTATGTTCCTTAATCGATTTAAGTTTGTTTCAAAACGAACGCCCTATGCAACCAACCAGCAGTTACTATAGGGAGCAGTACTTTTATGGCTTTCTATCATAATACACTCATATTTCCATATTCCATCGATGAACTGGATTTCTTGTGTTCACATGAGACATCCTGTATTATGCATCATTAGGCATTATTGTATTATAGGTATAGGTACTCTTTATCGAATGTATCATATTATATTCTTCATTTTGATTCATATTAATTATTATAATGATGTGCATAATATTTTAGAAA
Source organism: Drepanosiphum platanoidis (assembly GCA_948098885.1). Classification (NCBI taxonomy): domain Eukaryota; kingdom Metazoa; phylum Arthropoda; class Insecta; order Hemiptera; family Aphididae; genus Drepanosiphum; species Drepanosiphum platanoidis. The sequence goes on along the minus strand of OX402534.1, from coordinate 4,333,048 downwards.
TGAATTCAATATTTATATACTTCGTATTATATAATATAATTATAAAGATAAATTGATGTGATAATTTTTTTTTTATTACTGGCGGTACCTATTATTTGCCGTTGTTGCAGCGTACACCCAATTATTATTATTTCATTTTTTTTTTCCACGTAATCGTTGAAACAATCATTATTATTATTATTCGGATGTACCATGTTCCTGTTTACGTTCTCGAGTCTCGACTGAAATATATTTAACAGTTGAAATCACGCAACCGTGTAAGCAGTGAATCGCTTTATCATAATAAAATATTTGTGTATTCGGTACGTTCATACATCGTCATCGTGATGCAATAGGTACACGTGACGTTCGATCCGCTCAAAGTGTTTTCGAAAAAAGTGAAAAACGTTTTCTTTATCGATTATTATCGCCGGACGTTTCCGTCGTTAGTTACGGAGGAAGTTTGAATTATTCAATTCAATAAACTAGGTATATAGAAATAAGGTTAACTAATTATTACCAGTAGCGTATTAATAATCAATCATATTAGGCACACATTTTGAAAAGCGACTCATTTGTTTAAATATTTATAAAAATTACCATTAATTAACTACCTAACAATTATATATAAATATATATTATTATTAACCATTTTTTTTAATATTAATTAAGTCCCAACGAATAATATTCGTCAAATATAATGTTAAAAAACTAGTGCTATCTATAGTCCATAAATACATTTAAATTATAAGTCCTTACTCCTTAGTCCTTAGTCTAGTCCACTGACTCCTCTGACCTTCGTCTCAAAATGTCTCTTGAAAATAGTATGGGTAGTAACACTCATAGTGATTTTTTAGTATTTTCTAATCCGTTACTTCCCGACAATTATGTAATTTAATAAATTTACCATCCACTGTAAAGTCTTCATACATATCTAGATTGAAAAAATATATCTAATAATAATAACACTAATCATAATAAAAGATCAGGTACAGGTGAAAATAAATTGATATAGCTGAATTGTTTTATACATTTTTAACTACAAAATATTTGCAAATTTTCGGTTTTTGCAATTATGTCGAAATTTGAAATTCAAACGCTTACAGAAAAAAAATTATATCTATGAATTTTTGAAAATGTTTGTACAAGTAAGACTAATGATTGAAGAGGAGCATGGTATTAAAATTTCAAGCCTTTTTTTTAATTGATATTTTATGATAAAAAAGTAAAGAAACTTGAAATTCTATATTAAATTTAATAAAATTATAAAGTCACCTAAATTACTATAAAGTCAGCTCCTATTTATTTACACAACATTATACAGTAGTTATAATTTATAATTACTTGACGATGATTTCCACAAATTTGAAAATCGCGTCAGCTGCCATAAGTCAGTGACGTAACTAGAAAATTTTTCATGTAGGCCCCAAAACATTTTGATGAGAAACTTGAGCACAATTTTCTAAAGCTCAACTTTTGAACAAAATAATAATAATTTCTTCCATTTGCACCAGGAAAAACTTAACTCAAACCTAAAAACATAATAATACAACTTTAGTAGAAATAAAAAAAGCTCATAATAAATTATTTTTCGAAACAGCAAATAATACACGTTGATTTCCCAATTATGTCTGTCTCGAACTCTCGATAGGACACAAAATCAAATCGTTTAGTTGTTATAGTACAAATAATATTGTAACAAATTTTTTTATAATGTAATTTTTTTTTCCCAATAAAGGTATTATCTCTGTCAAACAATTTCGGCTATCAAAGATTTTTTGAAAATGTATTTTTGGTCACTGACTACACCATGGTCTATGAGCCATGACTGCCGTAAATATAGTAAAAAGTTGAATATTGTTCGACACACGTCTTACAGTGTTGCCGTGGTCCGTTATCAGCAGCTGCGTGGGTACGCGGAACAAGGTGAACTGTTTGCGGAAGTCCGTTACACATGGTCAAGGGTGGGGCGTATATGTGTGGGTGAAAAGCAAGTGTCGCAGTGTCGGAAGGGATGGGGGGAAGACTATCGTCTCGCAGAGAAATACGATTTTTTACGGCGTATCTATATGTACACTAAAATTGTTTTTAGATTCCGAGCGAAAAGACAAATGTGACGGTTGAACAATAGGGGGGGATACAATAAGGGAGGGGTTATTATGTTCTCCGGAGGTCCTTAAATACAAAATACAAAGACACGGACACCTCAACGAATTATTGGTTGCAGATTTATAAGGAAAAAGTCTATTACTCTATATTATATATAGGTATCTCGACCTATACGGTAACTAGTGACTACTGAGTATGCAAATCGATTACAATAGTATGCGTCATATCTGCTGTGAATAATTCACCAGCAAGTTATACAGATTGTATATAATAATGTATGAATAATTATTGTTTGAAAGGTTTTTTCACACGGTTTTATTTCGGACGTTTTCGAATATCGATGTCATTTTTATCTCGATAATAATATTAATATTTTTAGATTATGAGTGAAACTAGGATGATTGGTATTGATTTTACCATGTGTTTTTTTTGTGTCTGTGGAAGTGTGGAAGTGTGGACTCGATTTTAAAACTAAATAACATGGTTCAATCATCTCTTTCAGGAGTGGTGCCTAGTTGAAAACTTTGTCTATAGTTGATGCATTCGCAAAGCCATTTTTCGGATTTAAATCAAATATTTACAACAGGAATTATGAATCTACATAGCATTAAATTATCATAGAAACATTGTGGTTTATTGATTTATTGCGGGATTCTAATGTATATTTTTAACTATAATTTTAGATTAGATAAAATTAGTTATGAGTTATGAATTATGTCATTTTCACAACTGAATATGCATTTCATTTAATGATGATAAATTGATAAAAGACAAAATAATGTTTTTACAAACCCACGTTTAATTGGTTAAAACTATTGTTCAATTCAACATTTTTTGTTAACGTCTGAAAAAATAAAAATATATAAGTACATTATTCCTCAGGTATTCATTGGAGTATTTAAAATTTAATTTGTACTGAATACCTACCTACTTTACTTTGATACATGTTTTTATACCTATAAAGTATATACCTATCATTACTGTTGACAAGAATGAAAAAAATAAAAAAAGATTTATTTTATAATCACATATTAATATAAAATACAAAATTTACCTTGTTGGTTATTATTTCTATTTTTAACTATTATTTTAACAGTGTGATCATGTAAGATGATTAACAAAATGATTGTGGAACAGAGATGTCAGAATATATGTTCTTTATGTAATCCATTTCAAATAAACTTTTGAAAAGTAGTTTTTACACAACATTTTAGTTGAGAGTTTAAATTTTCAGAATAAAAATATAACTTTTGATTTACAATACCTAATTACAGTTAAAATGTAGCCAATGTAGGTACTATTATGTAAAATGTAGATATAGATCAATAGTACATTTTATAATTTAAACAACTGTCTCAAGCACTTCGTAATCATACATTTTCTCCACTGCTCGAATAATATAGAATTGTGGAATGCTAGTTCCGTGTTGACTGACCAACAATAATAAACCTAGTCGAATACTAAAACCGGTGAAACCATATACATATTTATTGTTCAGTGTTATTCCGCGGAACGCGCAGAAACAAGAAAATTTCCGGGAATCAATTTAAAAATCAATTTTCTGAGACTCGGTATTAATGTTAGCTCTTTTGAATGTCATATGTATAATTCTGAGTAGATCTAAGATTATTTTTTATGGGAGGCGCCGCGATTAATATCAGGTACAATAGGTTAATAATACATTATTATATTTTAATTTCATTGTGTACAATACTTACCGAATAATAGGAAAAGCCATATTTGTTTTCGGTGTAAAATAATTTGAACAAAATAAAGACAAGCATACTATTTTAGGTGTATTAATATTATATTAGGTATCTATCTAATATGTATTTTTGTAAATAGTTTTGAATAATAAATAATATGGCATAAAAAGAAAAGAAAAATCGTCTTCGTTCTGTGGGGAAACAAAGCGATAGGTTTGTTTGGTTGAAAATAAAATTAAGCGTTGACACCGCGGTTATCGGTCATCGGTCATCGGTCATCGGTCATCGGTCATCGGTCAACTGTTCAACCGTTGTTATGTGATTAGTGATTACACTTGACCATCAGCCGCGGCACTAATGCCTAATCAAAACAATTGAAATATATTTCGAGTCGGCATTTTTATAACCCTTCTTTTTTGTGCGAGCGGCTGTCGATTTTTGTCGTCGTCCCTAAAGTTTAGTCGCTCCAGTCACGTACCCGCCGGCCGCAGGGAAACCTGACGCAGCCTTAAACGCGGCGCGAATCGGTAATAAAGCGGCTAAACACGGTTCGAAAAGAGAGTGACCTCTGGTCGGGCGAGAGAGACGGTTATTTCCACGGTGAATCATCGAGCGCGCGCGCGCTCCCGACATGCCCATAATGTTATTATTATTATTATTATAACGAGACCGCGCACTCCTACAAGTCCGACGAGTTGGCAACACTGCGCGCTACGGCCGTCGGGCCGACCTTGCGCCGCTCGGACCGTTTTGAATTTCGTCTCAACGGACGTCGTACGAACGAACTACGGGCCGCCGCCGCCGCCGCGTGCCTGTGTGTGCGTGCGCGCGTGATCGTTATTTCTCCCCTACCGCCGCCCGTCCGCGTCGCGCAGTGCGGAAAATTACGGAGAACGAAATACTGAACGAAACGGATGGACGAGAAGAAAAAAAGAAGAAAAAAATCGGGTACGAAAAAAAACAAAATAACCGTTCAAAAACCGATCGTCGTCCGGCGGAAAAGTGGAAACGCACCGTCGAGCGAGACGCGAACGACGCTACGACGTTTGAATATATGGTAACGACGATCGCGAACAGTGACGGCGACGATATTATTTTCTCGACGTTTTACTATAGAGCAGCAGAGCGACTGTTGCTGCCGCGAGGACGACGACGTCCGTCCGTCCGTCCGTGGTCCTTCGGCACGGTAATTTTTTGTCTACCGTTTTCTCTCTGTCTGTTCACTGTTTTTCCGTTCGTCTCGGACGGCGGTTTTCAAATTGTGATAAAATCGAAAAAAAATTTTTTTTCCTCCAAAAAATCCGTTTCGTTTGAAAAACGTCGACGACCCTCCCCCGTTGTAATATCGCGTTCTTATCGTTTTCTCGCGGGCGACGCAACGTGGTCGGATCTCCCCGTCGCCTTTGTTTTCGACGGCCAGCCGCCTACTACTCCTCCGGTTCTACCGCCGCCGCCGCCGTCGCTGGTTATCACTCTGGCTGCAGTCGTCGCAGTTTGGCGTAACGGTTTTGCGGCTCGCTCGCACGCGCCCGCCGCCGCCGCCGCTCACATCGCGTCGCGCATCCGTCGCCGTAATACCGTCACCGTGAAACCATCGCTCGCGTAATCGCATGTCATATTATTATTGTCACATCGTTGTACCGTCGCGACGTCGTACGAATACCGCGGTCCCGTGCCGTTCGTTTCCCGTCGCGCTGTCGTAGTACGCGTACTCCACCGCCACCGCCGCCGCCGCACGCGCCCGTCCCGTCGCATACGTTTTTCTCCGCGGACACTGCCCCCACGTCGTCGTCCGTCCGCTCCGCGTTCGCCGGAAAACTCGTCTCTCGGAATCGCGCCCGGAAAAGCCCAGCACCATGCAACTGGAAGACACGTATTTCGAAGGCGTCAACTTGAAACTGGCCATGGACATCAAGATCAAGCGTACCGACGGTAAGCGATCAATCAAAATTCCCTTGTAAATATCGAAAATCCCCCCCGTCCGCTGGCCGACCGTCGGGTGTCCGAGTCGGTCGCGGTTATGGAACGATAGTCATGGTTGTCGGTCTACGTTTGAGGCTTTCAGCACTCGCACATGACGTGCCAGCTGTGAACGCCAACTGTCTCGACGCTCCTATCCGGAACGCTGGGACGTGTCGTCGGCGTTCACATCTGTACCGTTGTAGATTATCGTCGACAACAGTTTCGAGGCGAAACATATCCGCTTGTTGCGAGACGAGCAATCGATTTTCTCGTCTGCCATATTGGTACTCTATATTTTTGTCTCGGAACCGTCAGTAGAGCTAAATCCACTCGAGAGGATAGATCACATACATCCCACTTCAAATGTTCATCAGTAACTTCTCAAAGATTCTGCTTTCAAATGTACTTATTTACTTTTCGTACACCAACTAGGTACCTAGTTTGTCCGATTCCCTGATTTTTCTTCTCTATTCGATATCCAATCCTAGTCTTAACTAGAAGTACTTAATTGCATCTATCTTTTTCATCTTATTTTGTTTATGTTGAGAATTGTTTTATGAATATTAATTTTTGTGTAGGAAGTTTATTTTTTATCTTCTACAATCTGCTAGTGATGGTAAATTATAATCAACTATGTAGTTATGTAAGTATTATGTGTAAAGAGTTATTAAAAACACCTTTTTCGATCGATCAATAACACCTCTTTTAGATTTATTTAGTTTTACATTTTTTGAATTTTTCTTAGACGACTAAATTTTATTTTATTTTGTACAAGTATAGAGTTAAACATACTTTTTATATTATATGCATTTTAAATTTATATTCACCCCAGTTGACTTTACATATTAACTTATTGAAGCTGAATGCGTTACGTTAACTGTAATTTGCTATTTGTTATTTAAAGGATTTTTAAGGTCTACCAACCATTTGTTGGTCAAAGTATTGATGTTTTAGTAATAGGTAGTTTGCTATCATAATGAAAAATGTTATCTTCCAATTTAAGAACATTGATGCCGTATGGCATACAGCCATAATTTAAAAATATTTGAGTATATAACGATTAAAATGATAGTGAAAATACCTTATATTTTAATTAGCATTTTTGGCAAAATCTAATTTTTGATTTGATTTAATTTTAATTGATAACCAATAGTTAAGTATAATTCAAGTGTTTCTCACTTGATTATTAGTTGTTGAAAAAAATAAGTACTTTTGATAATTTTTTAAATCAAAAATATGTATCTCTTATGTAAACAATAATATTGTGCATACATTAATATAAAATTGAAGAATTCGATGGATGTGATAAACTAAAATTAAATTACCTCCCTAACAAAGATACAAATGAGGTTCTTACATTTATTTTTAATTTATCATGATAGGTTGTGTGTGTCATTAAATTACTTGTATAAGTATTTTTAAAACAATGTTGTATTAAATTTAATATTTACAATCAAAATTGGTTGATAACATGTCACATGTAGATAACATATGACATCATTAAATTCAGCGTTGCAATATATATATTATTTTCAAAAGCTTATACAAATTATATTATGCTTGAGTTTTAGGCATTTGCTTTTATACCTACCTATTCCGTCTGTTTGTTAGTATGTACACATATTATCAAATTTTGGTAGGTAGGTGGACGATAAATACAGTGTAATGTATATATTATGTTTTTATTGGTTGACATTTTGTAACTTTAAATACTTGTAATGTATGTTGCTTTCGAGGTTACTCTATATGGTACTATGGAATTTTGAATTGGAATTCAGCCAATTTAAATGTTTGTTAAAAATGCTAATGCCTTTAGAGAACTGCAAATAGATACAGTTATACCTACCACCACTTTAGTATTTGATCAGTATCAGAAATCTAAGATATGTAATAATAGTTTTCTTGAAATTTCCTAGTAATTATTGTTCTTGTAATTGTTTTAATCACTTATTGTAACTTTTTTTTACAATAAATTTAAGTTTTTGGAATTATCAATGTTATTTGCAGATTAGTAAATAGGTTTTTAAATTTGTGATACAAAATAGATAAATTTATCTTTTATTGTAGCATCTAGTGTTATTATTTAATTATTTTGTATTTTTTATATCAATTGTCTAAGGAAAATAATAATAACATGAACCTACTTATTATTAGTAGTTACTAGCTAGGTAATCTAAGTAAACCTGTGTAAATAAAACAATTAGCTATATTTGTACATAACCGCTATTACACTGTAGGACCTTGGTATGGTGTTCAATATTTATATGATTCAGCTACAATTTAAAAAATAAAAATGTACGTACCTACCTCAATGTAACCAACACTACCCACATATCATGTAATTTATTTGTGGATTTTGACATATGTTAAGTTGAGTGGCTAAGTTATATTTTTTTAGTACAATTTGCTAATTTTTAAGGTTTGAACTCTGTCGTTGTTGAATATTAGATCAATACATATTAGGTACATTACCTATACAATAACTTAAATTGCTTAGAATTTCTTAAAATGTTGAATATTTTACATTGAGTTGTACATACCGTTTATAAAAATGTATCACTTTAATAGGCACTAATAAGTAATAAAAAAATATATAGTATTTCATACATTTCAGAAGTGTTAATTACGTATATGACCTATTGTTAAAATATATATTATTATTATTGGAAAATTATTATTTTGCTTTTAAGTATGTTATCTCCGAGGTTACTTCTATAATAAAACATTTATAACAGATATACTAGTACCCGTAGTTCTAAAAAATATTTTGTTCGTTCCTTTCAGATTTTCTTTTAGGTAATAAATAACATGGGAAATAGAAATTGTATTTGAAATAGCATTTGCCACATATGAGTAGATGAGTAATGACAGTGTTGATATATCTGATTTCAAGAAGTGAATTGGAAATGCTGCAGCTCCTATTCATATCTTGTTGACCCAAAGTCTTTTTTCCCTTCCCTTTACATTAAGTATTAATGTAGAATTCTTTTGGTTAGAAAATATAAAATATATCTACATTTCACTAAGTTAGAAAACTAACATGGAACTCACAAATATACGAGAACATTAATAGTGACTCGCTTATTTGAAAACAATTATTATTAGATATTTAAATTGTAAAATGTAAATTGATTTTTAAATAATTCATGATTAGGTGCACTACAATGAGTTTTAAGGAAATGTAACTGTATCCAGGGCTGTGTTTTTCAACTTTAAAAATAGGTATATGAGCAAAATTTTCATATTTAATGGCTTTAAGTTGAAAATTATCTTATAAATATTTCTATAATTTTTTTGTATTTCCTTACTAAACATCTTACTTATATATTTATAATTTTTTACCAACTTTCATTATTATTTATTGAATTTAATTGTACCAAGGAAGGGATTTATTTAAATTATAACATTTTAGATTCTGAGTAAAGTAACAAATGTTTGGTTTTACTATAATACCTGTATATTTATTCATTTTTGTGTCTGTCATCACGTTTTTGGTTAAAACAAATGGTCCTATTTTCAACTTCAGCAAAGGTTTCTGGTAGCAAATACTGTGGAGTTAATACTTTGGGCAACTAATTTCAAAATACTCTCTACAATTTTCACAAAAACTGAAGAAAAAAAATGATATAAACCTGCAAAATGTATGGAATTTTGGTTTTAATAAAATCAACATTTTTTCATCATTTCCTGAAAATGAATTATTCTAGAAACTTGAAATTAAGTATTAAAAAAAAAAGTTACTTCCAGTTTTTATTAGCAAAGTATACTTTAGAGTTTAAAGTTATAACTTAATTTAATTCAGATCAATATAAGATATACATAGTTATTTTCAAGTTAAATATGTGATCTATATAAAAATGCTGGTGTAGTATGTGATCTACAAATATCAATTATCTCTTAGTAAATACATATTTGCTTTTTCTAAAAATGTTTTCAGATTTATAAAAGTTAATTCGTAAAATTTGATATTTATATTAGGTACCCGTACCCAAGTGCTTAGTACCTTAATGCTTATTATTATTTTATGATCATTAATATGGAAATGTAACTTTATTTAATTTATAATCATGGTTAATTTAATAGTTCTATCCAACGGTCAGATCTTTTGTGGTTTATATTATGAATTTTTTTTATGATTAAATATAATTTTTTAATTATAAATTAATTTCATAATAAGTTTATTATTAATACAGACAACATCTGCAAGAAACACTTAATATTTATAACATGATCTGGAACTCATAACAATGCATACCTACTCCGAATCTATGTTTCATGTCTTACCTACCCACCCCATATTTTGTTTACTAATACATGATTGATTTCATTGTATTGATACCTACTTAATTAATGTAACCTCTAATGTATCCTTAAGGCTATTCATTTTGATTGTTAAAATCAAATGATTGAAATGAATTGAATATTTTTAAAATATTGTGTCATTGTAATTTGTGACTGATTTTTGAATTTTGCCATCAAATTTAAACCCAGATTAGGTTAGTTGTAATTTATTTTAATAATATTTTCAATGTATGAATCAAATTACCACTTATACCTAACTAACTATTTGAAAAGTTAATAATTGTTTAAAAGTTGGACATTTTTTGAATTAATATTTGAGTTGTTAGATAGGTAGGTAAGTGTTCATATTCTATTATATTTTTCTAAAATTTGATGAAAAAGTTCCTAACAATTATTGATGATTGTTATTTACTGTTATAATTGCTTAGCATTTTTGTAATTTTTAATTAAGTATAACTCATATTGTTCTTATTTAAGTAAAATAATTGCGAAGTAATTGAATTATAATAATAGTTTGAATACTTGCCTTTTTTTAATGTATAATATAGATACCTATTTATATAATTTTAGTTTAGTGAAATTGATAAGAGCACTTAAAAGATATGTTTGTTTTGATACTGATTGTTTTTAATTAAGTACCTACAGGGTACCTTCTATCTAATTCAATTTAAAAAAATAATTGTACAACATTGGTTTTAATTACTATTGATAATACTAACTGCAATAAATGTTAAATTATTTCAATGACAGATTAATAAAACATTAATTCAACAGAAAATCATTTATTTTTTAAACCCTTGAGTGATCTTATTATGTTATTTTAGTGAAATACATAGAAAACAAAATTATACTGAATGGTAAATACTAAACTGTATTGGTTAAGGCATTCTTATGCATATATTATGATTATATACTCTTAAAAGTGTCTAAAAGTTAGCTTTGGGTAATTTCAAGGTAATAGTAATTATAATTTTAAGTTTCAAAGAGAAATCAAGAAACTGAAACAAATTTGGTATCAAATAGTATTTTTAAAGCATATGGTTGTACATTTTTTTTTCTAATGTGGCGGTTAAAGTATAATATTTGAGTTTTAACATTTGATTAAATCTTACAGTACCACCTATGAATTTTCGTTGTTAGAAATGGTTGTTCATCAAGTTAATTTGCTTTTGGGTTAATCGTATTATTTACTACCCTTTTATTTTGCTACGAAAAGTATGATTTGTGCTGAAATAATAGGTGAACATATTTTATTTGGGTGGGTGACAAGACAACAGTTGTTTGACCTTCAGTAGTATCTTCTGTAGGCGGTCTAGCAGTCACAAGACCATATAAGGACGTCCAGAAAATGCAGACTCAAACATGTAAGGGCCTCAGTGTCTACTACAGTAGATCCAGCTTTTTTTTGTTTTATTAGTATTGGTTAAAAAATGTGTACTTTTTTAATCGGGCACTTGATAAAGAGAAGTTAAATTAACAACTATCAAAACTAATAAATCTTTTTAAAATTTATTATGCTGAAAATCTATCAAATAATAACACATTTCATTTATTTATTCCATTGTTATTGTGTGTTTACATAACACACACAGTATTTCTTTTATGCAATTAGAAGTTTTTTTTTATTCTTTTCATATATGGGTTTTCTTAAAGGCACCTAGGTTTTATAAAAAATTATATTTTGATGTTAAGGTAACTAATTATTTCCTTGTACTTGTTTGGGGTATTTTTTATTGTTATATAAAAATGTAATCTTTTTTCTTTGTTTGGTTATTGCAAAAAAAAAAAAAAAAATGGTTAAATTTACCTAATTATATAATCATGATAATTTAAAAAAAATTATTATTTGAGTTCCTTTTTATATTCGATTTTTAAATTCGGAGTATTTATGAAAACCAAACTCCTACTCAAACAACTAAAATCTACCCACATCAATTATTGTGAAAAAGAAATAATTTAATTTTGCCTGTTACCTAATTGGATACAATTAATAAGTTTGGGTATATATTTGACGTCCTTTATCTTATTAAAAAGTAATAGTAATTAAAAAACATTAAAAATTGGTTTAATATCATTAATTAGATTCGATGTATATAGTTACTATATGTTTGTACTATATTAAGAACCATAGTCAATATATTATAGATATTATGTCATATTTTATTATGACAATATTGAAAAATATTTTAATCAATCAAATAAATAATGCTTATCTAAGAATTGAGTTTGGGTATTAATATTATTGCTTGATTTCTTGTTGAAGGATTAGAAAATATTCTTATTATTTCCTTATAAGTATTTACGATTTATAGATAGTTTAAAAATTATTTACGGTTTCAAAAATCAATTAACAGTTTTTTCATATAATAAATAAATTTTTAAGAGTCATAAATTAAGCTTAATACTGCTGAATTTATTTAATTTATTGATTTCTTTAATTGGCGCTTTTAATAAATCATTTTCGATGTGTGTGTAACCCTTTTGTCAAATATTTTGCCGTTTTATTGACTCGCATTTTGCTGTGAAAAAATCGATTTTTGCTTAGTGTACTCGTGTTACTCTTTTAATTAATCCTATAGGTTTTCTATTTGAATCCTTCTTTGTTGTCCATAGGTGTCTACTTTTTTTATTTTTAAGTACATTTAGATTTACTTTCCTTTCGTTTGAACCTATTATGAGGAGGGTAGTACTTTCGCAATATTGCCCCCTATTCAACTTAAGACTGGTCAGATATGTGGTTATTCTATATTTTGTTCATTTATATTTAGATTCTGTCGAGTATCGGTATTTAGTATAAAATAGATATTAAATAGGTCATACCTAAACAAATACTAAATTTATCAAAGTGTTATATTTATTGTTTCATGTTCTAACTTTGAGTTGTGCGGTGTCTTATAAGTTGTTTTGTGACGTGTTAAATAATAATCAATGAGAAAATCGATTGTTTATTCACCAACACGCAGGTTTAAAATCTTGGTAAATAAATTTAAGTAGCTAGCTAATATCAATATTTCAGAAAAACAAGTGAACTGTCATAATATAGTGTCTTTGATTTATTAGTTTTTACTATTTGCAGGATTATTATTCTGATTATTCGAATGAATTACTTTTTCCGTTTAGGGTGAAAAGATATTACGTGACGAAGGATATTCCTGACGTATTGAACAATATATTTTTATAAATGTAATTTATATTTTTGGGAATGTTAGATTTTCATTATTATCCCATTTTATCAGATAGACAAGTCTATCTATTTCCCTCTCCTATTACTATCAACATTTTACAAATTTTGTTTATATCGAACGAGTTAAAATGTTTTTGTATTTGACTGTTAATATTTGAGAAAAATAAATTTAGATATAATACTGATTTTTTCTAGTTGGATGTCGTGACACTACCTACTTTGTAAACACCTTCCCCCAAATACAATACTTAGTATAAACATGCGCGAGAAACCTTTTGGATTTTGTTCTATTTTCTGTCCATGTTTTTCGTTAGAAAAAAATCGGAATTTTAAACTCGTTATTTCTTTTATTTACCGTCGAGAACGAACGTTTAGACAATCAGTAATATTGTTTAATAGTATTAAAATAGGCAAAGAAAATGGTGATATATTTTCTACGCCATATTACTGTTAATGCACGTGACACATAAAAGTGAAACTATTGAAGTTTTCGTTCGTTAAACTTTGGTTCATTGGAAGTTAATTTATGGTGTTGTGACAAGTTCAAGGATATTCGAGTTCAAATATATTTTTTTAGCTTTGCATTTTCTTTTAAAACCTATTTTGACGAATTGATTTTGTTTTAAACTTAATACCTACCGATTTAGCCCTGTCGTTGCCTCGATCGACCGCGCACTTAGGCAGTTTGTGCTGTTATTTATAATTTATTATTCTCCACAATAAAGCGTTTTCAGTTTCTATTGTGAACGCGCATAGTTACCAGACCTAAATGTCGTGTATTCTATATTTCTATATTTTATTCTCATCTTATTTCGCAATTCGTTTGGTTATTTTATTTTGATATTCAGATCTATAATATAAATTACAAAATAAGAAAACAAATATGTAACACCTAATTACATATATCATTATATTATGGTATACAATTTTAATAAACGTGTTTATCTCTTTATGTTTTAAATTTTGAGTGGAACGAAAGATTCACGTTATATTATTTAAAGTTATATTTGTTCGGAAACAGTTGGACAGTTTCAGTTTAGAGTAATTTTTAAATGTCACGTATTTATGTGGCAAATGTTCGGTTATAATTTGTTCTTGTCTTGTATTTCGATGTAGTTTCCATGTTAAATTCCTTGTTTTCCTATTTAATCGTTGTCATAGTGTCATTTAAACGCATTACTTTCTTACAATATAAATAATATATTGTTTGCATTCGATTTTTGATTATGATTCAAAGCAACCATTTTAATTCTTTCCTATTATTTCTATGAAGTTGGCTTCGACGATCAGCTAGTATACATATTATTATCGACGACAGGCATAAAACTATGGAATACCTTTCGGTTAACATTGAACAAATCAAGAAATCCTTGTTGAATTCTTTCCTAATAAGGTTATAGGTCATGACGATGTTATTTACATTTTCAGTATGATTTCGAGTAGGCAACGTCTGATTTTCATGACTTTTTTCACATAATATGACCTACACGATAAGAAAGTGAAGAACCATGGGTAAATCAACGGACATAATATGGGCAGGTACCCCAGGACCCAGCAAACTCGTCGCGCTCGAAGGGATTATAATTTTCCGTCGTCGTATTCTTATCGCTATGGTAAAATCGTAATTTACAACAAATTAACATTGTCATCTCTGCGATATAATTTCCGGGACGGCTGTAATATTATAAAACTTATCGCATGCGGGCAGCTGATATAATAATTTATACCGGCGGCTCGGGGATAAATAATTGTGTCAATACTGATCGATTTGGCGTTTATTTTTAACGGCTTAGCATGGCCTCCAGACGACGGCGTTTACACGTGTACATATTATTATATATACTGTTCATCCTCTGACTATTATTCTATATTCGCGTGAGGTGGGGTGCGCTGCTCAGTGCCTGGTACGATTCGCGAACCGCCGCCGCCGTGTGCTTTACGGACAACGCCGCCAGTATTGTGCCCAATATGAATCATCGCCGGGGCAATTGAAAAGTTTCGCACGTTAATTTGAATGAATTTGTCGTATGCGCGATCTGAATAAAAGGTTTCCGTTTTAACTAAACCGCCGGTCGCGCGCGTGTGTGTGTGTGTGTGTGTGTGTCCGAGAAGAGGGTTAGTATACGGAGGTTTCGTCGATTGTTGTGGTGTTGAGCTCCCGCGCGAAACGCAATATTCTCTGGTCGGCCAATGTTATTGTAATACATGTCTTGGATCAAGAAGAGTCTGTCGTGTTTTCAAAATGACAAAAACGGCGATAGCTGCCCGCAGTGTAAAAAAAAACCGTGCTTCAAGTCTTCTTGCGCCAACGGTGGCGGCGGCGGACCGACAAGACCGCCGGCGCAAGACGTGTCCGACAAAAGTATTCAATGCAATTTCGATGATGACAACGACGACGACGACGACAGGCTCGTTGGAAATCTCGTGCGCGATAAGGGTCAGTAACTCGATCGGATTCGGTATTTTTCTCTCCTGCGGAAAACGTTTCGTGTTTTTTCCTACTAACGTTTTCGCGTCAAACGCGCGAGGGTTCAAAATAATTATTGTTTAATGTGTTCGAGCGATTTACTTGGATAATAATTATTACACCCTGCCGTTTCGAACGAATTTTCACAGCAATTAATAAACGGATTGCCATTTAAATAATTTTCAACTGACAACAGTCACGTTTTTAGATTGCAATCTTTACTTGGCGTCGAAATCACGTGCACGCTTATTATTATCCAGGTGATGTGATTATTTTTCGACCTTTGAAATATTTATAGGTAGGTCCCCGCGTGACAATATTGTGCAAAAAATGTAACGATTTGACTTTTCTCGATCTGAACGTGTGATCATTTTTATTCGCTCGAAGTAGTCGTCTGACGCGAGACGTTCGGGATCTATTCTGAACTCGTTAAATTTGTCGGCAAACCATGTTTAAAACAAAGAGTAGTACCTACTGTTGTGTGTGCCCGTTGGTTACTAAGCTGTTTGTAGTGTACTGATGTTCGTGAAATGAATATTTTGTTCAAAATATAATTGTATTTTTATTAAACCTATAAATAAAATACAATGCGTTTATGCACGTTGGGTAGGCTGATACGATAAGACACTAAACTATTATTTTATAGTTTAGTTATTTAATCGGTTCTGATAACTACACATTACGTCGGAAACATAATGTGGCAGCCACAAATATTATCTATGCGTGTTTTAAATTAATGTGAGATAAATATTGCTTCTAGTATTCAAAAACTTATACCGTTCGGCTAACTATTCATAACCGTTTAATTTTGACAAGTTAATGTTGTTAACGACTTGAACAATTCTTGGGTAATAATACTTTGAAGGAAAAAGTATGTGGGCAATCTACATTTTGTTCCTGCTTAACGAGATGAGTAATAAAGAGATTTGTTTTGTTTTTTTAAATAATTTTTGACGGATTAAATAGAAAATTTGGAAAGTCGACCTCGAGTAGACTTCGCGTCTTGTTAAAGTTTGATTTTAAACATTTCCTATCGCATCTCTAAATAGTAAATCGACGATTAGTATGTTGGAAATTAATTACCTCTAAATTGGATAGTATACTTCTACTGATATTTTTGTATTTAAATAATATTGCTTAATTACAGTGTACGAATGACATACATAGTTGGAAATAGAAATACTTTAAATGTTTTCGCGTCTTTCTGCTGTTTTGCGTTAACTCCGTTTCTGAAATGTATACAGAGTGATTCTCTTGATATGTTCGGTAATTTTTTCAGAACATTTTAAATTATTTTAATTTTTCTATTTTTGGATGAGTTATATAATATAATATAAATATTATTGAAAATATTTTCCACAAGCCTAAAAAAATGTCCATTTCGCTCTTTTTGTGCAGAGAATCTGAGTAGAAACAACTTATATTCCAAAAACATATTTAAAGAATCGCACTGTTTCGTTTTAGTGAGATTGTGTTAAATTATGTTTTTGACCTGAAAAATTATATTTTAATATTATATATTGTTTGGTACGATTTGGTATGTATAAAAAAATTAATTGGTAGGTGAAATATATACTTCCCTTTTTCTTGATAGTTTATTCATTCGCTGAATTTGGAGAATGTAATGTTAAATTCGTCGTTCGAGGATTACCGAATTAAGAATTGAAAAACAGCTATAAAGTGTACAAGCTGTAAAACCAAAAAAAACTACTACCATAGGTCTATATATTTATTTTTAATTTGTAATTAAACCGTATTAAATGCATTTGCAGTGATGTTACATTATCATCAATCGCGACTTGGTTTTGGACGTTATATCAGTTTATCGTTGTATAGTGAAATGGCCATTATTATATTGTGTTTCGAGTGTTCACGTCATAAATAATTTGTTATCGTTTGGGTTTTTGTTGAAATTTCGAATAAAACGAATCGGGTTTTGCAAAATGCAATTGCATTTTTCTTTAAATTAAATAACAATACTTTTCGCCTTAAAACCAGTGGTTTAAAATGTTTTTCCGTTGAAGTTTGAAAAGTTTCTCCGAGAGTCGTTATTTTCTTTGTTTTAAATATTTGTTGTAAAACCAGCCCCGAGTTATTATATTTAAAGTAGATTTTAATTATTATTATATTTTTTGCTGATTTCCGCAATTGTCAGATAAATCCATCAGTAATTTTTGGTTATTGGTAAAATGTATTGGACCATTTTGCTAAAAAAAAAAAAAAAAAACATTTTACAATAGAATTAAATAAAAAAAACCGTTATGTCGGTATAAATTATTTCGATATGGATGATCTCTATTGATTATAATAGTTGACATTATAAAGGCGTACTGCTGTATTTTTAGGATTAAGGAGTGCTATTGTGATCTTGGCATCTTGATGTGTCGTGAAAGGTCATTGCACGAAGATGGTTCAATAATCGCAAATAAGTCAGTTATTAATGTTATTATAAATTATTATTTATTAATTTTATAAATTAATTTCTTTTACTTGTTGCTGTTAATTTGAATGGAAATTTCTTACGGATTTTTGACTCAGTTTCTAAGGCAACAACAAAATATACCTTGTAGTTTTTTTTTTTTTTTTTAACGCTTTATAATTTAAACTGTTGGTTATATAAATGATTCCATTATAAATCTTTTACATCTTGCAAATTGAAACTTTCATAAAAAAAAAAAACCGCATGTAAATCATTATACTTCTCAATATTACGTGAGTATTCGTTTTATTTGTCTTAATACGGTCTTAATAAATTCAATTAAAATCATAAATTGTTGTTTAAGTACGGTACTATTTTGCTACATTTGCACGCAAATAATATTATTATTATGTAACAATAAAATCATTTCTAATTAAAAAAGAGATTGCACAGGTTATTAAGCACCCGTCTCGCTTAGATCATCTCATCATAATACAGTGCTGTTTTATTAATATTTATTTATACATTTGAAAGCTGTGTTAAATCATCATGCTCAAAAAAACGTTACGGAGAAAAACAATTTAAAACATTGTTTAATCTACTATAAATAATAATAATAATAATAATAATAGCTTTCTAAAAGCTTTTCTATTTGTTCAGCAAAACATTTCATACATACGAACTACTTTTTAATTTAAATTGAACATCATTAATCCTGGATGTTCACGATTAATGTATGTTGTACATAGTAATACCTGTCATCTGTTTGTATGTGTTTATTTTTCTTTTTGTTGAAATATTCATCTCAAATTAAATATTTACATCTATTTCATCCCTTAACGTTTTTCCGTTACGTAACCAGGTCATGTGTTTTGGTCATTTTATCATGTTTATAGTGATCTAAAAAAAATGTTACCATAGTTTCCGTCTATTGTAGGTTTTTAAGTGTGGTGCGTAGTGTTGACCCTTCCCTTTCATACACATTATTTTATACGAATAAGGGTTTAGGCCTAACCCATGTCGTTTTCCTGTTTGTAAATATGTTCCCATAGGCAACCTTGTACAATATTAGGTAGGTACATTGGAGTAATATGAAAAAGGTCAAGTTCATTGCCATCGCAGTTATTGTGTATAAATTTACTTTCCTTAAAGAAACCTCCTTACATTTTTAATTTAAAACAAGTATTGATATTAATTATCGATGGATGTGAGATTGAAAAAAATCGATGAAATAAAAATATATTTTATTTGTAAACCCGGGTTTTGAAAGAAGAAAAATCTTAATTTTAGACAGGATTTACATACTGTCGTTTTGTAAGTTTTCAACCATCCAAAGTGGATTGTTTGATTTTGTTAGTTAGTTTACATAAAATAAAATATAAGTGTTTTAATTTAACGTTGTATATAATGACGTAATAAAAAAAAAAACTAAAAATTAAATATTCCTTACTATATATTCCCGTTTGTAAACCTATAAATCTAATTTATTTATACTATTATTGATTTTCAGGTCGCATTCACAAAGCTGTTGTATCTAAAATGAACCCAGATACAAGAAGCATTTCAGTAGAATGGCTAGAAAATGGTGAAACCAAAGGCAAAGAGGTTAGATGAACTGCTTGAATTTAAAACATTTAACTTGATATTACCTATTTGTTTTTTTACAGATTGATTTAGATGGAATTTTAGAACTGAATCCTCAACTACGTTCAAATATACCCAGTATTAATATGGTTGCTCAAAACGGTACTAATATACCAACTAATAGCAAGTTAGCGAGGGTAAATATGAATTTTTCTACAAGTATAATTAGAATAAAACAATGAGATTAAATCTTTATTCCTTATCTATAATATAATTTATATTTACATAAATAATTTATTTTTTTACAGTATTCCACAAAAGCCTCGATACAAGCATTTACAAATAATAAAGGCAAGTATTTATTCTATTTATTAGATTAATGTGTTTTAATAAGTCATGTATTAATTGTACTTTGAATGAATCATTATATTTTTAAATGTATATATGAATGAAAAAATTAAAAACGTATTTGAAATAACGATTTATTGATAATTTAAGTTAATTTTTCAAGTTAAACATTTTTCTTTTTTTTCTTTCTGAAAATATTAACTAGATTTTACTGCAAAAAAAATCCAAGATCTTTTTTAATTTACATCCATAATTACGGTGAATAAAAACATGTTTATATTTTACAATTTTATTTGTATTTAATTTATGTGGTTTACTTTCATATTTCAAATTTAATTTTAATTTTTCTTTTAAATTATTTGAACAGACCATATTTCAAATTTAATTTTAATTTTTCTTTTAAATTATTTGAACAGACCATTATTTATATTATTTTATAACCTTGTTAAGATGACCCTTTAAATTAAAATAAAC
This sequence comes from Drepanosiphum platanoidis, assembly GCA_948098885.1. Taxonomy (NCBI): domain Eukaryota; kingdom Metazoa; phylum Arthropoda; class Insecta; order Hemiptera; family Aphididae; genus Drepanosiphum; species Drepanosiphum platanoidis. The sequence continues at coordinate 4,312,514 of OX402534.1, read as the reverse complement.
TCGATAAATTATATTAACTTAAATCCTCACGTTAGGCTATTTTTTAACTATAAAATTAATAACTATTTAGCTCTAAATTGTGTAGTATTATTCATGATTTCTTAAATTTATTTAGGTTCATATAAAGGAACAAAACCTGTTACTAGACAAACCAATCATTATACACCACCCGTGAACGGTTCTGGGGAAATTTTATCAACTACTGTTCCTTGTACACCTTTAAATCCTCCGACCCAATACCAACAAATAGCAGTGTTAAAACCAGCTGATCCACCACCTCAGACACAGTTAACAAACTTATACTCCAACAATACAGCGGGAGCAAACCGTGGCTCAAATACTATAGCAGCAGCGGCTGCAGCTGCCGCAGCCAAAGACAGACGAAGTAATGTTGTTAAAGAAGTAGCAAAATTGAAAAAAAACCGAGAAGAAAGGAGGCAGCGACAAGCTGAACTTAAAGAAGAAAAAGAAGCTTTAATGAATATGGATCCTGGTAATCCGAATTGGGAGTTTCTTGCTATGATTAGGTTTGAAAGTTATAATTTATAACCGAATTAATGTTGATGAATTATTGTTTATATTTCTTGTTATTATTGTTATATTTCAGAGATTATCAAACTAATTTAGATTTTAAACCTTTGAGAGATTCTGAAGTAGTCGAAGATCATCAAATTACTGTCTGTGTCAGAAAAAGGCCGCTCAATAAAAAAGGTATAGTTGTTTAAAAGTTTAAAAAAAGCATTGATAATATAGATTTGTTCATGTATTCAGTAGATTTTGTATGAAATAGACATAAATTGTCTATTTCGTAATTAATACGTTTTGATCATATACAAGTTTGATTGTTATTATCTATATGTAATTACCCATATCTGTTTTCAGAATTTAATCGGAAAGAGGTAGATGTTATTGCGATTCCATCAAAAAATCAGGTTATTGTCCATGAACCTAAAAACAAAGTAGATCTTACAAAATATTTAGAAAACCAGCATTTCAGATTTGACTATGCTTTTGATGAGACTTGTAATAATGAAACTGTTTACAAGTGAGTGCATGTTCATTTTTTTCCCCATAAAATTATGAAAGAACGTTGGAAAATAACAATGAAACGTTATCTAGATATTCTGCAAGACCTCTTGTAAAAACCATTTTCGATGGTGGCATGGCCACCTGTTTTGCTTATGGACAAACTGGCAGTGGTAAGACTCACACTATGGGTGGAGATTTTCATGGAAAAACACAAGACTGTAAAAAGGGCATTTATGCAATGGCTGCTAAAGATGTTTTCCGGTTTTTGAATTCGCCCAATTATTCTCCATTAAATCTGGTCGTTACTGCTAGCTTTTTTGAAATTTACAGTGGAAAGGTATTTAATAATTTAATAAATCTTTATTGATGAAACCTAATTATTATTAGTAAGTAACTAACGTATGGTGTATTAATGTGCCCTATAGGTGTTTGACTTACTCGGCGACAAAGCCAAGTTGAGAGTTCTCGAAGACGGTATGCAAAAAGTACAAGTGGTTGGTCTTACCGAAAAAGTGGTTACTACAGTTGATGAAGTATTGAAAATAATCAACGATGGTAACAGCGCTAGGTAAATGGTTTTTTTTTTTATTCTTAAGGTAAATTATGTTTTCTTTATGTTAAAACCATAATTTTTGATTAGGACTTCTGGTCAGACATCAGCCAATAGTAATTCTTCGAGATCACATGCAGTTTTCCAGATTGTTTTACGTTTACCTGGTCTGAATCAAATACACGGAAAGTTTTCACTAATAGATTTAGCTGGGAATGAAAGAGGTGCTGACACTTCATCAGCCAATCGCCAAACACGTAATATTCTTAAGATTTTTGTTATTACATTTTTTTTCTTCTCTTTTTCATTATTTTACTTCACGTTATTATTATTTATTGTAGGAATGGAAGGCGCTGAAATAAATAAATCTCTTCTTGCACTGAAGGAATGCATTCGTGCTTTAGGAAAAAAGGGTTCTCATTTACCATTTAGAGCCAGTAAATTAACACAAGTACTTAGAGACTCTTTTGTGGGTGAAAATAGTAAAACTTGTATGGTGAGTGTGATGATTAAAAATCTTATTGTTGTTTTCATTAAATAAATTATAATTATTTGAATCAGTTTATACTTATGGTAATTGTACATTTCAGATTGCTATGATAAGTCCAGGATTGAGTTCGTGCGAACACTCTCTGAATACGCTCCGTTATGCTGACCGTGTTAAAGAATTGGACGCATCAGATCCTGCAGCTGGGGAGAGTAACGCTCCTATGTATTCTCCACCGCCAAGCCGTTCACCAAACATTTCTCGTAATATACAAGAAGTCAGTATGGTTGATGATGACTTGGCTGCTCTTAGATCACTTAATGTAAGTGTTATAAATATCACATCTGTTTATTTTATTTTATGTTTTAACACAATTGCATTGTCATTTGATAAAAAGCACCGAAATAACTAAAAATGTGTCTTTACAGGAAGGCGAACTGTCTGCTGACTTGTACAATTTCCATGAAGCTGTTTCTCAACTGCAAGAACAAGAAGACGAAATGCTTGACAAACACAAGTCATTATTAGAATCTGAACAGAAGTGGTTACTGAAAGACAAAAAGTTGTTGGCAATGACCAAGAATGTTGACTACGATCAAGATGGTAACAGAGATCAAAAAACCTGTTTACTTGTTGCTCTCCAACTTTCAGCTTTACCTATTGCTTACGCTTTCTTTTTTATTTTTATACTCCCATTATTGGGATTTTCAGAACAGATAGTACGGTAAATTGTAACGAAAAAAACTTCTATGTTATAGAATTTGTTGATAAGGTCTCCATTCCCCTTATACCCGATCAGTATTATTTGTTTGTAGTTAGTTGTTAAGCATGATTTTACATTGCATTTATTTATGATTAATGTGGCTTTTTCAATTCTTCATAATACATCTATTATTTATTTATTTGAAAGTTTTGAGTTATTAATTTTATTATTTTTATTTAGTTTTTTAAATGAATATAATTTGAACTTAAATGATAAACTATATACGAGCAAATAACATTAAGTAAATTTTATGCTAAAAAAAAATCAATTTCATTGAATAATTTTTTTTTTTTTGTTTGTTTTACTCTTACCCCAATTATTATTGAAATTTTATACAAATCTTAAACTTCATTTTTATTCGATTTTTGGATTCTGATGTTCGTCGGTATTTGTTTTCGTTCGTGAGATTCGATATTGTTTTTTTCGAGTTATAACCGAAAGATTTTTCTGCTTAGCTCCTGATAAAACAAAATAGATTAATTAACAACTAGTCTCGAGTAAAAAAAACAATGAATAATTATAGTATAAAATTCCGATAGCAAATGAAAAGATATTTAAATTTTCTTTTTTTCAAACGATATTGTAGACATTTATAAGAAAATAATTCTTGAGAATGGTAATTTTTTATTTTAAGGATTAAAAAATGTATTAAAAGCTTTTCTAAACAAGCAGTCGACAGTTTTTGTTTACTCTAGTGTTGTCTGTGGCTTGAATATAATTTATTATCCTAAAATTAGGTAGGCGTATTATATCTATTTTTATAATAAAAAGGTAAAGTAATAATTAAAAAAACCGCTCAATATGATACGAAGATAAATTTTAAATGGTTGTCCGTCCAATTTTGTCTTAATATTAATGTGATTTGTAATTGTTACTGTTAATGTTTTCCAAAAAAAATATTTGTTCAATCGAGTATGATTGCATTTGTTTACAGTTACACGTTTACCATGTATTGATTTTTTTATTTAATATAATACAAAATTAAAAAAAATTATTTTTATCAAAAAGTATTTTTTTAAAACTCCTTTCATCAACTCTGCTCACATAAGTAGTCTTCTTTTTATGAACTTTTGGATTTTTCTTGTTTGGTTGTGTGTTTGCTTTTTGATATGATTTGTTTGTGTGTTCACGTTTATCACGATTAAGTGTTTAGTGTCTGTTATTCTGTGCCGTGTATTTTAAATTATATGTATTTTTTTTATTTCTTTTCCAGCGTACTCGTTGCAACTGCTCAATTTACTCCAAGACAAGCTGGCGACCACTCAAGATCTGGTGGAGACTGTGCTCGGGTTCAGAAAGCAATTGACGACTGAGGAGCAGTTCAGTCAGAACATCAACAGAGGCAGCCACCGTTAGTGAAGAATCTATCCGTTTGTCTATCAATGTGTATTTGTTAAGTCTTTGTTTCGTAATATAAAGTATGATGATGAAATAGAAATTCATTTTAAAAAAATAAAAAAAAATAGATTTCTGTTTCTATCGTATGTACGTATTACTTAATATTATATGTGATTTTTTTCGGTGATGCTACTATTAACGGCCCAGTGAAAACGTTATCTAACTATTTGTATCGTTACACAATGTTTATGGGTTTTTACCTACTTAATAATTTACTTCATTGCTTTAAGTTTTAACCTCGATGAACTAAAACCTAATTATTGTTATGAGCGTCTTAAATTTATTCTTCTAACTTAAAAAACTTTAGTTATTATTTTTTTTAAATTATAATTTTTTTTTTTTTTGTTTAACAAACATTATTTTAAATTCACATAATTTTATAATTATCATGGCAATTTTTTGTTTTTTTTTTGTTATTTTAATAAAACAGGAAAATAGTATATTGCAAGAAAAAAAAAATTAATAATAATAATTCACAAAATACCAGTTAACATTTTTAACGTGTATTTGTAAATAAAATGTAACGATTAAATAATATTTAAACTAAGAAATGATTATTACTTTTTCTTTTTTTTTTTTTTTTATCGTTTTATTTGTTTAATTATTCAGGCTATAATGTTGGAATGTATTTTTGAACATTAATTTTTATGTAAGTCCTATGTTTCATTGATTAATAATGATATTAGAGTATAATTTTTTTAAAACAAAACTTTTTCGAGTTTTCATTTTACTAATTTTCCTATTTTTGTACTATTTCATCCCATTTCTTAACGGTAGTCAAGTAATTAAATATTACTCACAGCCTATGCAATAATGTGCCTTTTAATGTTTTATAATATATTTTAAAAATAAATCGTTAATAAGTGATATGTTATGATGTTTATTTATTTTATTTTTTTTATTATCGGCTATCGGCTATTAATCCTAAACATTTTGTTATACAAATGACTGAATTAAAGTTACAAAAATTAAGTATAAACTTTGGCAATCTGCCAAAGAATTGATATACCAACACACTAAAGATTTACCTCTTGAAGTGATTTTGCTTTGAAATGGCTGAAATGTTTATTTTTTTTTACTTTTATGTAATTCTGTAGTGTATATGAATAATATGAACCAATATGTTTATTAAATATACTTTTTTTTTTTTTACTTCACGTTAAGACTTGTGTTTCCATTCCTCCAGAACCTGTGTACATAAATACACTATTGTCATAGTCAATATGACCGTATAAAAAGATAAATATTTTAAAAATTACTCGTAAAATAAGTGACAAATATACCATATAGTCCAGTTAGAAAAATGTAAGTTTCTACACAAACAAAACGTGACCAGTTTCACATGACCTGAAGTTTTAAACATGTGGATGATTTTTTGGACCAAATATTCACGCGCACGTTTCATTATAGGTTCAAGTGTATTCGTAAACTTTGACAAAAGCTTTACATGATCTGAAAACAAGTATACCGCATAATGCGAGTACTGAACACGTAGTTTTATTTTTACGATTTTGGTTTGTTTGATTTTGTCGAGCAAAAATCATTTTTTTTGATTTAACATTAACCACGATTAGATTTTATATGTATCTTCATAATTATTAATTTAATGACTAAAAGACAAGGACGGTGATAATCTAAAAAATGCATAAATTGCCTAAATTAATTAAAAATGTATAAATTATTTATTTGTATATACATTTTTATTATTGCAATTTTATTATAAGTAAATACTTAATCTCTAGTTCACAACTGACAATAATAACTGTTCCTATTACAATTCATATGTCAGTGACAATCCAACATTGTTTATCAGATTTATATGATGCAATTTAAAAAATACAATATTGATATAATTACCCTGTAAATCTAATGACATCAAATTCCCTTCACCAATAATATGTCCTATGAAATCCTAAAATTTATGGAAAAATATTGAAAGAAATGGTGTTAAAAATAATAAATTGATAGTTACACTCTGTCTCTACTTGAAACTTGGTTCAATAAAAAGAACCAATAGTTTATAAACAAAACTGCACGACAGTTCTTATATTTGTGTACAAAATAAATAAAAACGTATACAATAAAATAATAATAGATATATCATAATACCTACATTCAATTAGGAGTTAATTTTACAACATTTAGTGGCGATTTTGATAATCACTATAGCCACAGCAATGGACATAAGCTGTAGTGTAGTTTTCAATGTAAATATTTCTTCTATTGAATTAATACTCGATAAAGTTTGACCACTCTGGCAGCATATGTAATTGTACGGCATCAGTCCTGTAAAAACATCACAATCAGAATAATTAATAGTAAACATACTTGGAGAAATACAATCAGTAGCGGCAAAACACACCAAAAAACGTTGTATACATAAAAGTCCAAAGAGGAATTTTCACGACCGGAGCGATTAAGTTTAACAACCAGTTTGGTGTAACAGGAATGACACGTAAGACCAGGAGCAAATACCAAAGCTGATTACTGTTTTTTTTTACCTGAAAGTAGAATTAAAAACAAAGAGTACAGTTTTGTGTACGAAATATGTTTGTAGGGTTCAGATATTTACAAGAAACTGGTATGTGCAAAATACAAGCTTAACATAATATATATAAATATATATATATATATAATATATAATACGTTATCACTAAATAAATCTAATTTTAATGTAGAACAAACTAAGAGTAATTCACTTACTAAATTTTCTAGAGTAGTTTTAGACGATGTCAATTGACTAGGAAAATAGTTCATTATTAATGTTTCGATACCACAGAGTTTAGACAGAAGGTAACATGCAGATACGCCTATGCTAGACAGCGTACAAACTAATAGAAATCCAATACTGGAACCAAATAACGAACCCGCCATTATGTTCTGGAAAAAGGTTTTGTAAGATTAGTAAAAATGATATCAAACGTGCGAGTAATATAATATTTTTACCAGTATAATGGATCCTGGAATGCAAAACGTTTGTTTGAAAATGTAAACGCTACTAAATAATACCAGTATGTATATATAATTATTAACATAATACTGCTTAAGACATGAGTTTAATTCGGTGATTTCAGCTATAGTCCTTGGGACCGCAAATTTGATACTGCACTAGAGTGAAAAAGATAATTCGTGAATTTACACATTTATAAATAAAAGTATATTAGTGGTGTTGAATTTACTTGGTTTTCTATGAGCGGAGCATTTTGAATGAGGTAATACAGCCAAAACAGGGAGCCTGAAAATAGCGGAACCACTAGTAGCATACGTAGAAGTGTCATCTGTGAAAAACCACAACTTAATTAAAATAAAACCATGAAAATATTACAATACACTAACACCAGAATCTCTTTATGATCATTGATTTATGTACGTTAAACAATAGATTTGTTTTGAGTTCAGATTTGTTATTAAGAGTCCAATTTGAGCAAGCAAATCATTCTTTTGAGAGGAATTTAATTTAGAAAATATTTTAACATATTCAAAACAAAAGCACATCAATTGCGATTAAGACAAAATCCCTCAAAATAAGCATGCAGTATACGCACAATGCTATTAGAGAAATATAATACACACAATAATTATAATAATATAACGGCTAAATGTTTTTCGTGAAACAGTAACATTCAACTTACTTTGGCCTGCAATAATTAATAGTATCTGAATGAACCCGTCCACTTAAAACACAGGAGCAAGTGCACTTGTATGGTGTAAAACAATATTTGCACGATGGTGACAGAGCGTTTGCTGAAATCGAGCTTCCTGTGCACACCTATTGAGACAAATTAAAAATATAATAATGTTATAATAACAGTTTATTATTTGAGATTGTTGTTACGAAACTCTTGTCGATCATCCGTTTCTGGTGGCGTATACGGTCGACGGGTGAAGTTAACAATCGACTTCAATCGCATCGGTGTTGGGAACACGTGAAAAACACTAAATACATTATAATATTAAAACGACCATCATTTTTCTGACGGAGTTGATCATCTCTGCAGTTATTTATCCAACGTTCACTCAAGCCTCAAGCTCTATCGATTAATCGCCGGCAACTGTTATCAAAAGTAAGTTTCATAACTGTTATTACACAGTTGGACTCACAGATGTTTATATAATATACACTATCTGTGGTTGGACCTTATCTTCTAAGACCATAATTATTAACTCCCAGAACATTATCATTGAATTTAAACATAGTATTTTAAATTTTTAATGTATTTTACGATATTATTATAGATGAATAGATTTCATTAATTCTGAGCTGTAATCATTAAAAAATTTTGAGTTATAGTGAGAATAAAAGTGTGTATGTTTTTAAAAATGTTACGAAAATGTATAAAAGCTGTAGTAAGTCAGAATAAGGATCATTTCAAAAATCAGTTAATTTTCTTGGTCAATTTCACTTGAATCGATTGGGGGCTTGAGATTTTCGAAAATTCAGCGAGCCAAGAGTCAGGAGCGTTTAATTAAAAACGATTGGAAAAAAACACACATTTTTATAGATCAGCATAATAGAGATAGCGACAGAAAATCACGGTACTCATCCAACTATTTAAAGAGATGACGGAAGTAAAATCATTTTGTGGAAGGCTACAAAACACGTCAGAAATAACGTTTCGATTAGATATTTTAGTCACGGATTTTAATACTATGGTCCGTGTGGTGTCGACGGCATGTGTGTGACGGTGTTTTGCATTGTTTTTCGGAAGGACGACGCTCAAACGACTGCGTATGCAATTGCAATATAAAACAGCCGTCGTATTGGATTGGCGTAGGTATAGGTATCTAGAACGTATTATCGATGTAGGCCAAATTAACAGGGAAAAAAAAAACTCAGCAGCGTCTTAATTAATGGATTTTTTCCCCTCGATATTTGTATTTAGTTTGTGTACATTTTTTTTATCTTGATTATAAAAAAAAGAGAAAATCCCTCAGCACACGGCCCCCTTATAATACGTACCTTCTGTTTTTTCATTAATACTCGCCACTCGATATTGTGTGTTCGTTATTTACTTTGGAATATACTGGTGGGTACCTACAGTGGCGCAGATAGAATTTTCTTTCTGGTGTTTTTTCTGGTGTTTAAGAGTCAATTCATAATCACAGGTTAATTTAAATAAGTTATTTTATTTATTTTAATTTGTTTATAATATATTGTTATGTATATTTTATATTTAAAATGAAAATATCGTTTTACTATAAAATGTAAGCACATAATAATTAAATATCAGGGGAGGGTGGAGAAACCCCCCCCCCCGTAACTACGCCACTGGGTACCTATAACCCCGTGGACGGTCCGCGCGTTACCCAGGTAGGTGTAGACATTAACCGCGTGGTAACCTGTGCCTGGAACAACGACCGTTGTCCGCCATTGCATCACGACGAAATGTGACGTCAACGGTCACGTCTCTCGTCGTGTAGTCGATAGTTTTCCGGGTTTCCCAATAGAGTTGGTCGTCTGAGAAATCGTCAGTGTGAATAATGTTTTTCGATCGATTGATTCTGCGTCGTCGGTGCGGACTAAAGCACATCGGAAGTGTACAATAAATGAAATCATTCGCTGGCAGTAACAAACGATGGCGGAGATCAAACGAGAAATTCGTTCCGACATCAAATGCGACCGAAATCTCGTAAGTATACCATACCTCCACTGAATACTATATATATAATGTGTGTGTTGTGTACTTGTGTGCATTTGTCATCGTTCTGTTTATACATAAACGATATATTATATTATTCGTCCCATCAAATTAAAACAATATTATCAATAGCGGCTTTAGGGGCGGGGCAAGAGAGGCGGGTTGTCTCAATTGAATTTTCGGAGCAGACAATTATTTATCGATAAATATTTTTTTTTGGCTCATTAATGAATTAATTCGATTATAATATAATGAGCGGATCTGCGCATCACTGAATAAAGCGATATGGCATTTAAGAAATAATATTATAATAATCGCGATAGCTTACAGTTCGTCGTCTGTGACGATAACAATAATTAAACAATATACATAGACTAAGTCGTGTTCAAAGTTTTCTAGGCATATATTATATTGTAATTTTTTAATAAAAAGTTATTTTTATTTATTTTTTTTGTAGAATTTTAAGATATTTGGAGGGTTAACGATTACAATCCCGAAAATGATTACATTTTTCATAATAATTATTAATATTTTTAATTAAAATTAAAATGAATACCAACAATTACCGTGTTGACAATTATTAAAACCATTGTAATTCGGGTTAGGTTGGCCGACAGTGAGTGAAGGCGGTTGTTATTGTGAGTCTTGAGTACCAGGGTCCGGGTAAACCGGTGTAACCGTCGAGTAGTTCGACGGTGATACGGAACGACACTAGTGACCGAGTTTCTACTGACGTCAAACTCCCATGAGGTCCTGGTATCAAAACCGTGTCTTTCGTGGCAACAAGTGTATTTATCGGACGTTCATGTCCCGGGAGCGATTCTTACCCGCGCGATGACGATAACCCTCCCACCCAACGCGTGTACCAATTAGTTCCATTGATAGAGATTTCATTCTAATTCGTTAAATACTGTTCGGATTGTTTTTTTTATTTGTATGTATTTTTTTATTTTAAATAAATATCATAATTTAAATACCTAATTTCAATCATTATCATTAAGTGCAAAGCCTAAAGAAGTTAAATTGATGAACTATTGTTGAGAATCATATTGAAAATTTTTAATGATGAGAATGTTATTATAGAAGTGAGAATATTTTATAGGAAGTAAAATGCGGTACCTACACACGTTTTTATTTTCAATCGACGATAAGGTAAAGCAGATGAACGAATTTGCAAACATTTATCCGTTGTAGACTTTTGCTTATTCTTGATATTAATCATATTTTTAATTTATTTATTAATTCTATTAATATATTTATTTAATAAATTATTTAATCTATAAATTAAAAACAATAAAAAAAACATGCAAAGCACATTGTGGTTAGCATATAATATTTAAAATATATTAATTTATAATAATCAACTAATAAGGAACTAATAAGCTTATTAGCTATTAGCTTATTAATAATACAGTATGTGATAAACAAACAAACAGGGTTGTGAATTTATCACATGGAAAAACTGAAAAATATCAAATAAATCTGTTTAAAAAAGTCATAGGGAGAAGGGAATTTATCACGTCACCCCCATAAATCCATTCCTGCTGTTACTTGTTATAGCTATATCTCATCCGAGTCTTGTATCTCACCTTTTTTATTATATAATCGTGTTTATAACCAATGGTTATATAATTATATATAATCAATGCTTACCATTTAAATGGAATTTGCGATATAGCCGACAAACGTAATGTACAAATACAATACCTATATTCTGTTCACAAAAGTGATATCACTCCACCTTGAAATTCCGTTAATAAAAAAAACCAATGCAAGTATAGGTAATGGGTATAGGTTATATTGGTATGTACTATTCGTAGATAGACAACGATTAAATAAAAAAGCATTCCTAATATATTTTCAAATTGAAATTAATTTCTATACGTCATTGAATCTTTTAATAATCATGTGATGTGTGTATAATACCTATATAAGTATTGGCTGTATTGCGTAAACGTTTTTTTTTTTACTTTATTTATTGAAATATTTTTTAACCATTTTATCAGGTATATCGTATAATATGATAGTTGTGGTATGCACCGTATTGGCCGCATGTTTTATGTTAAACGAATATACTAAGGTAGATATCGATGAGATTCGCAAATTAAAATAAAAACAGATCTGGTTAGTAGTATCTTGAGATACTGCAAACAAATTTCCCTTTTAAACAGCTGTCATGAAAACGAAAGAAAAGTTTCTAAAATACCTTGATGTAAATAAAATAATCGTGTGAAATAAAGTGGTTGAATTTATTGTAAAATTCTAAATTAATATGCCTACTTCATAAAACAAAACTACTGACCAAATATCATACTCAAAGCTTCATCGGTTCCGGCTAAGCGATTTTTTTCATTTTTATATCTTTTACCCCTTTTAAATTTAAAAAAATCTTTTCTTAGTGCTCGCCCATGTTGTATCCTGGAATCTCTGACCTCTGTCCAAAATTTCAAGTCTTTAGAGCCAACGGCTGTGCGTTGATACCTCAGTCAGTCAGTCTATCCTTTTACATACATATAAATAGATTAGATATAGATTAGACGATAGATTCTTAGAGCACCATAAGGTGTTTTACCGTTTTTTTTTTCTTCTTCTAGAGTCTAGACGAAGCAATGGACGTATTGATTGTATATTATACCTTATTACATTACGCCGCTCCTACTTGCATATTATACCACTAGATGTCTAGGTATCATCTCTGGAATATTGAAATTTCTTTCCTATGATCATTCAAACTCCGTCACTTTGACCTTAAAAGCCAACCGATAGAAAATATCTGCGCGCTCGAAATCTAAAACATAAACGAAAATAAAAACTAGCGAGTCTATGGTAAAAACTTCGGCGCGACGGTTTTACCACCCATCGACGGCTGGCTGCTGCGTCCAGTGGTGCCCAAACAGCTGCCGCTGCAGCGCGGGCGGCGACACGATTTGAATGGGCGGTGTCGGCGGCGGCTGCGGCGGGCGCACCCAGTCATCAATCAAACGGTAGTGTGGAACGGTACACTTCTCGTCGCACACTCGCACTACATTTTTAGTGTGCATTCCGGTCAGCGTCACACACACACCGCAGTATTCGCCGCCGCCAATCGCATAAATATTAATATTATTATTATTACCTACTTATTTTTGTATATTGTTTGTTATAAATTGTTTCACTCCGGCTTTCTCCCCACCGTTTGTCCGCCGTAATCGTTGTTATTATATATTTTTTTTTTTATTATTATTGCGCGCCCCGTGCGTGATAACTGTCTACGGTCGCGTCTTTCCGATAACGTCGCGAGGAGGCTGTTTTCTTTGGATTCTTTTCCTTCGGTACCGTGGCCGATATCGCCGATAGTTAGTCTGTGGGTGCGTTTTTCGTTTTTCACACTTCGATATTTCGAAGTAACTACGCGTCGATCGATATAATATTCAATAATATTACAATTAACGTTGTTATCATATTTTTCATAGTTATTCTTCGCGCTATACGAGTGAGAACCTACCTGCCCACTGTAGCTCAGTCAACTATATACACAGACATCTGAAGCTGTAGCAGCAGCAGCAGACTTTGGCTGGCACAATGATACGTGAGTACCAAATCTATTCTCTTTTACATTTTAAGTTACATGCCGTCCATCATCTGTTGAAACGGCCTTGTGTTACCGTCAGTCTCGATGGATAAACGTATGGCCGCAATTGCAACTGTTACTTTGTTATTTGATCGGTCGTCTACACTCGGTCTAACCTGTACAGTGTACGTATTGTATATTCTGGCCAACGATCAAGAATATTGCTGTTAGGACTTGTTTCTTTTTCATACTTGCCATTTTTTCTTTTTTACAACTGAGCTAACACCAAATAACATAAAACCACACTCACATAATTTTATCACAATTGATTTTGTTTGAAAACATTTTGTCTTTGAGTACTTGGTATTGAAATAAAACTATCGTCGTCTATAGGTAGGTACAATGGAATACCTATTTCACTAACTTAGTGAATGATATTCAACATATTTAAGATTGGTCTTTAAACAGTCTTATTTATTAAAGTTTAGTTTTAAACAACTTTTGTTGTATTATTTTATGTTAGGAAAAAAAAATTGTATCTACATCACTGTGTAGTATGAAAATATTGTGATACTGATTACAATTTGAATTAGTACTACAATGAACAGTTGTTTAAAACTTAAAAAGAAATATAGTATATATATTATATATAGTATATACATAATGAAGATATTTTTTGATAAATAAGCCATAAATAGGTGATTAGATATTTGTTAGATGATAATTAAGAAATTAAAATTTGAATGTTAAAGGAAAATTGTACAATATGATTTACAACTCTTTCATAATTGTATGACATGATTTAACATTGTTGGTGCTTCTCATTTATTTTAAGGTACTTAACTGTTTTGGTTTCATTTACACAAATTAATAACTGCTACTTTAAATAAATACTTAAAATATTAGTAGGTAAGTGAATTAAAAAATATCCATGTATCATTGTTTATATATTATTTGAATTGTTGACTTTATGAATAAACTATTATTTGTTTCTGTTTACATAAGGTTACAGTACTAATTTATAGTTTAATTAACTATACTTAACTTATAATGAGTATATTATCAGTAGTTATCTCATCTTGTTTTTATTAAAAAATTCTTAGTAATTAGGGAAATAAAAATAATATTTTTTTTAAGTAAGTTAGTTCATAAATTATGTAAAAGAGGTAGTTGTTTTCATTTGAAATAATTATAAGATGTTTATAGTTATTACAACAATAATTATTATACATACATATTTTATATTTTAAGATTTATATATAATGAAAATTTTATTTTATTTTAGTAGTTTTTTCTTTCATAATTTAATGTGAGCAATGAGCAATGAGCAATGACTATAGTTATAATAATATATATTATACTATATATACTAGCCATATAAGCGTCTATATTTTATATAGACATTTACAAGTATTAAAAAGCTGTATTATATGTGTCTAATTTTTGAAACTTTAAAAATTGATTAATTGAAGAATTAACTGATCTAAATCATTCACACTATCCATAATTTTATTTAAGATTTAATCGGGTACTAAGGTACTTCTTTTAAAATGTTTTAAAATTATTTTTAGAATATTGATTTCAATATAATAATGATTTTCATAAATACAAGCATATTTATTTTATAGATAATAATATCTATACATAATATCATTGATTATATATTATTAAGTATCAATAATCAATGATAATATTAACTATTATACTATTAGATAATTTAGATATGGATATATAGATGTACAAGATATAGATATGTATATACGAGTATATATACAAGAGTTTGTAGAAGAGTTATTAATGATAAGATAATTTTTGCAAATAAATTAATTTTAACTGTAATAATTAAAAATGTACATTTAATGTATTAAGTATTCACATTTTATTTATATATTTTATATAATATGTTTAGAGTTACTGATATTGAGCTAACCCTTCTTTTAAATTAATTCATTTTAACGGTAATATATTAAACATTAACATTTTATGTATCTACTATCCATATTTTCATAGGTTTTATAAAGAAATTCATTTTAAAACTGTCCATTTACATACATTTTTATTAGTATGGGAGATATATCAAAATTGTTCCCCTATGAATTCATCCAAATAACCTGCCTACTGTGAGTTTCTTCATCATATAACTGTAATATAAGAATACTATGTTAAAGAGATTAAAGTAATTTAAAATTCGATAGACCTACACCTCTATTTTAACAGTCTAACTGTTACACCTAGTATAATACTAGTTGATGAGAATTTGACTCTCAATAATTTCTATTGTTTCAATAATACTATGCCTATAGGATAAGAATAGACATGTAGTACAAGGTAACCTTTCTTATGGGAACTATAATTATAAGTTTCATATTGCCAAAGAGTTTATGTATTGTATAGGGGGATGTATTACATGTGTAAATGTTTATATATGTACAAAATTCAATACACATAAATTATTTTAATTATGAATTTCACTTCTTCAATTAATATTTATGAAGTGCATAGTTTGCTTATGTATTATAACTTGATTCCAAAGTTTTGATTCAGATTTTATATCAATAAATTTTAATCTTCATAAATGATCATATTATTTATAATATTATTGAATTGATTATTTCGTGAAATTACATTAAATGATTACCAGTTTTAAAAGTTAAACATTTGATGAAAATTACATTGAAGAATCGTACATCAAATATTTTGTTTACCCATACCGGATGCTGGAATGTAGTTGCATTGTTTGAGAAACCATTTTTATATATTTCCCTCCAAAACAGTCTTAACACTCAATTTTACATTGTTTGTACCATACATCACATTCGTGCGTAAAATGTGGGTGTTTATGCAGGTATATACGTCTACAAGCACATGATTTTGACCCTATTAAAATTACGTGTGTAGGTAGATATTTCCTATTATATTTACATTCCTTATTCCATTCATTATCATTTCTAGTCATCTAAGCTTGTAGGTTTTAATACGTTGTGTAGGTCGTAGAATTATCTGAACATGTAGGCTACGAGGATCCTCGAGATATTCATTCATCTTTTTTTATTTTTATATATTACTACAATATGTGTCCAACATAAACTCGATGTAATTTATTCGCATTTCCGTTTTACATACATTTTACATTATAAAACTGTTTTATTAATGATCGAAAACATAAAAGAGAGATTAATTTTTAATATCAAAATCATGATTACGACACAATTCTATGCAGCGTGAATTTAACGCTTTTACTGAATTGTACTCAACCACTAATGTTTTTGTTTAAAGAAACGTGCAATATTAGACGTTTAAAACAGCTTTATACAATGGGTTCTTAAAATTGTTTCGTAATTTCGCCATTTCGGGTAGTTTATGCAATGTCAATTGAAAAATTTAAGAATAGGTAATAATATATTTGCGTGTACTACCTTTGTGGTGAAATTGATAAGTTTGTGTAACAACGTCTTTCCCATCGGAGCGTCTTTTTAATAAATTTATTGTGTCGGTTAATATGCTCCTTTCTACTAACACTATAAATTAACTGAGATATGTTATAATATTAATTATTACAAGTAAATGAACAATAACATATGTTTTTATTTTTTCTGTCTCGAAAATGCACCTTAACCAAGCCTCTTAAATTAGTTTTTATGTGATTATTTTACACAGCTTTTTTATTAAAATAAATTTGAAGTTGTGCCAATTAATATGTACTATAATTTTTGTGCACATAAAGATCTTTATGTAATAATAATTGCAGCATCTAGTAGAGAATATTAAATATACCTAATAGGAAATATATTATACAGTTATAGATACCTTGTATTTTTTTAAAATCAATTACAATGATAATATAAGTTTTTGTTTTTAAGCTTTTATATTTATTGTAAAAAAATTCAAATAGTTTTATCAACTACTAAAAAATTAAGTTCATACAATCCCGTAACTATATTCCAGAATTAGGTCTAAACTATTTTACATATTAAAACATATAATTCACGTATTAAAAAATGTTGTAATATTTAGCTATTATGAAGTTTTAATTACGTTATTAAGTTTTAACCTAACCTTTATTTATAAATACATAAATACTGCAATTTTTGTTTTAGTGACATTAAAAACGTCTATAAATTAACCAAGTGTACATCAAAAATGAAATAATATAAATTCTTACTGAATTAGCCATTTTAAAACTTCGTTAAAAAATAACTCTAAAAATATATCTGTCATCGTCTATTA
The DNA here is from genome assembly GCA_948098885.1 of Drepanosiphum platanoidis. Lineage (NCBI taxonomy): Eukaryota > Metazoa > Arthropoda > Insecta > Hemiptera > Aphididae > Drepanosiphum > Drepanosiphum platanoidis. Next base: position 4,294,871 of record OX402534.1, on the reverse strand, counting down.
AATTGAATTATATGAATTTTTGAAAGTTATACATTGCAAATTTCAATAACGAAACATACATTTTCATACTCAATGAACAAAATTATATTAATTTCATTCATCATACAAGTATATTTCAAACTATAAATATTAACCATTTAACGGCTCATAAAATTGTTTCTACGAGTAGATATATGTACCTATTCTAAGAAAATATTATATTAATGTTTTATAAACTGTGTGTCTTACTTTATTTTAATTTTAGAATTATTTTTTGTTCTGTAGAGTTCTAATAATATGTAAATGTTATACGTAAGTAAAGTTTTAGATTCTGAGTGAAACGAGAAAACACATGATGTGTGTTTTTTTTTTTTGTGTACATGTACACGATAACAACTCGAAAAAGTGGTTCAATTTTCTACTTCAGTATCAGTTTCTGGTAGAAAATCGTATCTAGTTGGTAGAGGTCATATTTTGAATTTCCTTTTAATAATTTGAATTTTTTTATAAACATTTGAATAGTCAAATTTTACTGAAATTTTAAAAAAATACGAAAATCTGCATCATTTTGTGGGTGACCCATCACTCAGAATCGTTTTTTTCACATTTTAAAGACCAATTCATTAATATCAATCACCCGTCATCTGTATCTCATCAGTATCTTGTTTCTCACCATTTTTTGTACATATTTATTACCTAATAAAAATAAATCTAAGTTTATTTTACACACATATAATAAATACTTAAAACTATGCAACTAATAATTATTGAAATTAGAAACGTAATTTAATTATTTACCGATTTTGTGTGATTTCGAGGTTAATAAAAATTTTTAATGTATTATACAACGTATTCAAATTTAAAATTCACTATATATCGTATGTGTGGGTAATGGCAAAATAATAATAAACATATTGATATACTCTTTATAAAATATATGAGATATGAGACTACCTATTGTTTTATGATTTATAAATTATAATATTAATATTGCTGACGATGCAAATATAGAATATTCGAATCATATTATGTTTGTTAATTTATTATTCTTCATTACTGATAATTAGTTTGCTTTTATTTTATAGAAAATAAAATAAATGCAAACATTTATAGGACTAGCAGATGGTTTTCATCCACAATTATACGTACATTATATTATTAAAATGATTATTTATGATATTATTAATTCTTTCGATTAAATATTTGGTACACAAAATTACATTGCTCGATTTGACACTTATTTTTACTTTAATTTGTCACTTTAATGTTTCTGTGTTAGGCATTTGATACAATTGATAAATAAATATGCCATAAATCACGATTAAAAATAACTTAATGAATTACATTTACTCTCGCATTTATTTATTCTGCTTTTTGCATTTATTCGATTACAATGCAAATTAATACCATTATATTTCCATAAAAATATAACATTGCCAAATATGATCTTGAGTTAATACCTATTTTTTATTACCAATCGTCTACAATTGATTTATTATTTCTTAACTTATCCTAATGAAACTATCTTGCATTAGGTATACGTTCTGATTGCAAAATAATTAAAATAAAAATTGTAATTAAAGTCTTAGTTGTCCTACTGGTTTTGAAAAAAACTTTTAGTTTATGTAACTGGGGTGATGAATAATTAACTTTACTGGGTTCTGTGTTTATCAAATAATAACAAAATGTAAAAAGCCCAAAGATTCTTCTGGCCATGCGCACACCAAATAACTTCTACTTATTATTTTTATTAAATCTCTCGGTTTATTTATATTTAGTAGGGTTACACCATATGCAATTATTTTTTATAGTATTTTGTTTAACTTGGTGTTTTCATTCTCTACAGTTCATAAACGATTATGTAATTTTATACAAAACCGTCTTTCCTGTGTATAATATTCAAAAATAAACAAAAAGAAATCATATAAGTAGTTTAAATTGTTGCTCATCATTGCCCAACTATGAAAACCATAGTACCGTCGTATAATATTTTTTTAATTTGTTCAGTTTTCACTTCCTATGATGATACATATTTTTTAAATTATTTTATTCATTTTTAATTTCAATGACAGTAATATTTAAAAAATATATGAAATTAATTTTTAATTATGCTATATTTTGATTCTATAGAGTTGTTTAAAAAAAAAAATTAGCGAATTTAATTTATAGTGTTACTTAAATACTTAACTATACCTATTTTTTTTTTTATTTGAGAAACAAACTAACAAACTGTTATCATCCAACGATGAAAAACTATTTTGATTTTTATGATGTTGCTTAATATTATATCTAACAATATAACAATATTATCTTTAATTAAAAATATTAACAATTTTTTTTTCGGATTTAATTAGGTAACTATAGTGTCTATGCCCTATGAACTATTTAAAAATAATTGTACTTAAAATGTACAAATTTAACTTTCGAGGTACTTGAATACTTATCAGTTATCAATTTATTATGCCATATGATTTTGAATAAAATATTGTATAGATAGTAAAATAGAAGTAAATGCCATTTATATTATGATTATATTGTATTTTTGGTAAACAGGGTTAAACCTTTTGTAAGCTATACATTATTCGATCATAAACATTTCTTAGGCGCTATAATTTTAATGCACGGTTTTATCTATTTTATTGAATGTTCATTTATATCTTATATTTAATTGCGTTGTCCAGTCATAGATTTAAATTGCATGGAACTGTTGTCCGATTGGAACCCATAACAGTTGAATATAATAATAATAATGTTGGTACCCTAGTCTGCTGGTTTATAATATTTTTTTAATACACAAATGATTTATTTTACACGTACCTATATTATTATCATAATCGGTTAAATTAAAGTACCTATTGATTCGTTTTTATTTTTCTTTTATGATTTAATGTCAAGTGAAACGTTCAATTAAGGGCTACCATTTATTATTATTGTGTCAGCCTGCAGTTCGTAGATTATAATAATTATTATATTCGTTGTATGTAATATATGGAGTAACGGGGCAAAGAAGTCGGTTATAATAAAAACGAATGGAAAAAAATATTACATTTTCAATTATCACTCATTATATCATTGGTCGTGATAAAACGCGATCACGACATGCTAGAACTTGTTGAATGTTGTACTATTACGTTAACAAAATAATACTATAATGTGAATCGTTGTGTCCAATCATAAGTCGCTGCACTTAAAATTACCTTGACCCGTAATTGAAGATATAAAAAAAAAAAAAAATTCGGTTATTTCGAGAGAGAAGTTTTTCTTAATCATCTATGCGTGTGGCCTTTTATAATAATTATGCGTGCAAAGGGTTTACGTGTTTCGACGATGGACGGTATACGCTCGCCCAGAGTTGCACGTCCGTGCTAGATCAATTACGAATATTAACCTAACCGACCATATTTTCGTGTTAAAAGTTCTCTCTATACATGCACCACACGCATACTATGTAGATATATACATACATATTATATTGAACCTAAGTTTCGATTTTCCAATATAATGATATTTATACTTGATGAAAAAAAAATGCCCTTCAATATCATATTGTATTATTTTGTTCTTAATTGTTTTCATTCAGGTCTTCGGGACGGTTTTTTATGTTATAAATAAACGTTCATCTATGTTATGTGACTATTTGTTTAAAATGTACTAATAATAACAACACTAGTAGGAAAAAAAGAAAGGCACACCAGGTCGATCTGTCAATGACCGCGGTGGTGTGTGTGTGTGTGTGTGTGTGCGTGCACGTGCGTTTGTTTGTTATGTATGTGTGTAGCGTAGTGTACCTATAAATATTATACCTATATACCTTCGTCGGAAGACGAAAACGAACGCTGCCTTGTAACGGTGTGCCTATTTCGTTCGCGCATTTTTTCTTTCTTTCCTTGATAATAATATAGTTTTCATTTCGTACGTTGTGTATATCTCAAGTCGATCTAATATTTCTAAAAAAATTTTACAAAATCTTACGGATCAGCAAGTATTCTTGTGTCTGAGTTCATCAATAGGTAATCTCGTTTTGCATAATTAGCCATGATGTACTCGTAAAACAATATTGTGCAGTTAGTAGTTCCATACTACACTTTGGGATTAGTGGAATGAATCCAGCCTTAAAGGCGTTTTACGTATTTCTCTCCGGACACTCATTATACTTGTTGTATAAGAAGTCATTATAGATCATGTTTTTTAGTGGTTAAAGAAGTATATCTGTTAGATCAAATACCGTGTGCGTGTATTGTTTAGTTTCGTAAAAATGCAGGAAGTTTTTTGTCATTATTTGTATTGTATGTAATTTACTCGTGAAGTGTACGTTCATTATCAGTTCATTGTGTATACGAGTACATAATACGTACGATATATTTTAACGTACATAATATTATCTACGTTATTTATATATATATATATATATATATAATACCTCTAACAATATGTACGTGATTTCGAAGCAAGAGGGCTGTGTAAGCGAAAAGGGTTGATTGATCCAATGGATCTTTAATCTGGATTATAAACGCTTACATAATAAACGTTTCGTTTTAATTTTATACCACTTTGGGTTTTGACTATAATATACGTATATATATATATATTATACTGCAGAGTGGCCCGCCATATTTTCCTGTTTTTCCGTGTTACCTCCTTCAGGCTGCTTAGTCACAAAAAAAAAAAATTACGTCTTGTACTGCATACGTGCAAACTTCAGGCTAACCAGCGGCATGACTGGGATTTGGACCACACAAGAACCACATATCTATAAAATACATATATATTTTCTACTCGTAATTTAATATTATGTGTTATATCCGATTATTTGTGGGAGTTTTTTTGCGAGAGATGCGCACGTGCCACCGCTAGCTTATATTAATTCGTTAGTAATATAAATAATATATGTGTAATATATTATACTTTATATACCACGCAGGCTGTTAAACTGAGCGGAACAGACTGCGTAACACGCTGCCGTGGCTGCGACATCGTGTGTAGATCATACGGTTGCCGGTCATGGCGATCGATTCGCCAATTGTTTTTTTACCATAATATATTTTACTAATCGGCATAGTATATAATATACTATAATATTATCTGTGTATGAATCATGAAGGTATGTGACATTACATATAAAATATATAGGTACAACACCTAAATTCTCGCCACATAGTTTGGCGTACACCGAATATTTAGCACGCGCATGGTAGCATCCATATTATTATTGTGCTGTACACAATTATTCATATTTCATATATATATATATATGTGTATTACTATCTACAACATTTCGACCTTGTATGTATATGATTATATAGGTGTGCGCCTTTACTCCCTGTGTAATTTAATTTACGAGTAAACATTTTGTTCGAGTTGTTTTCGTATTTTATTTAAGATGTTCTTCAATATTATTGAACCTGTATTTGAAAAATAATTAGTAATAAATAAGTTTTTACAATCCAAAGATGGGTCTGAACGTTTGAAATATTTTCTGCGTTTACTAAATGTTTATAAGCGGCGAAATAACTTTTATATACTTTCCGTGCACGTATGTTGATGAAAAACTCAATCAAGCGTCAATATAATATAGCCAAATAAGTACGGGTAAGGGCGTCGAAATTGTATAGTACGTTATTAAATATGGGTAGACTATACATAAAAAGGTTCTATGTATACATTTGCTTATATATCCACACGCGCATGTGAGTTGTAGACGTATGTTCGTCCCGTGTAATGAAATAAGTGTTTACCTACTACGTATTTAAGTTTAATCCCGTATAGTGTACATAATTCGGTGGAAGCTATTCATTTTATCAATGATGACTTCTCTCGCGCGTGAACTGTGTTGATGATATAATAAATAATAATACATCACATCCAATCCTCTCATTAGTTATTACTTATTATGGTACATAATTTCGTGTCGAATTCGAACAAAACTCAATTTATTTGTGCCTTATTGTATATCTATGCATTTGTTCAATTATTTTTGTATTCCACACATAAACCATACATAAGCATAGTGTTAGATTATCAGATTGTACTCTGAATTCTATGTTTCTTTTCTGATTGATCAAAAAAACTTTTATCGCCAATCGAATACTGCAGTATTTTGCTGGTTTCGTATTTTTCCATTTATTTCTGATTCACAAGCAAAAATCCACTTCTTCTCAAACAATAATCTTAATGCTCCATTTAGTTTTAATTATAACATAACTTAAATTATTCTAATCAATAGTTTCCAGATCTACTTTAATGTCTATCCTTATTAATTACAACTAACAATGTTTCTTTTTATTGTTCGTTATTTAATTCATTATCATAATTAACCGGGCGTCACCCAAAAGAACACAAATCAATAATGTAACAGGACTGCGGTTGAAACACTTTTATTTAAAAAAATCATATTAAAATTTAATTAAATCTTCTTTGACCTATATTTCTATATATTTAAGTTATAATCAATAAACATTAAATATTAAAAATCAAACTTACTCTTTTTGACTAAAATAACAATATTTATTAATTATGAATAACGGAGGAATAAAAGATCAACAAATTATACTTGTAGTTAATATATCATTAATTTCATAACAATAATATACAAAGTATTTGCAATTTATCATTGTGACTGTATGAAATGACAACTACAGCTGAGTCAACGGCTAAACAAAAATGGAGGAATCTAGTTTTTCATGGTCATTTCCTCTGTAGTATTTGATTAATTGAGGTTCCTAAGTAGACAAATACAATTTGTATTTGTAAGTATTGCTTTAGTGACAAAATCGAATAAAACATTGAATACATTTATCACCTATATACTTTAATTTTCAAACTTTACGAAAATAATATTCAAATTAAATTACTTATTTTTTATTATTATTATCTTTAAACATTATTAGTTTTATTAGATAAATAATTGTTTATTTGCGATTTTTTTAGATCAATTCATTTGTTAACAGTCATAACATATCACTACTTCACTACTTATTATTAATAATGATTATTTTATTTATAGTGTTAGTAGTATTGACAGATATTCACTGTCTGTAACGATACGTTCAATAGTATTACTTTTAAATTTACTATATAGCATTTCTTTAATCGACCCTGCGTCAGTGATGAACTTACAGAATTATTCTTAGCTGGCAACGGCACAGGTAATGTGAACGTGATAAATTTATCGTAGTCCTGGACAGGATCCAAAGCTTTTGTGGTAAAGGTTTTTTTTTTTACCAACGGTTAAGTGTTAGGCGATTTAGTCTAATAATATTACTTTGGTCAGTTGAATAGAATCAGTACACCGGTAATCAAATTAATTTCAACAATACCTAACTATTAAAATATAAAGTAATTGATTTACTAATAACATGTATAAATTATCTAACAATAATCAATAATGGTTATTATACGAATTCATAAAAAATTTCATAGATGTCCGTCCCAGGTACTAACAGTACATTTAATTTCACTGAAAGTCCATTCAATTATTAATAATTTGTTGAATTATTGGATAAATCTTGAAATCAGTAATAGTTTATATTATTATGTGTAGTTTATGTGTTTATCGTTTATAATTAACATCTATTTAAGTTAAAAAAAAAAAAAACAACAAATAATGCGCTTAAATAGATTGATATTTTTGAAAACGATTAAACACGACGATTTTTACTGTGTATTTCGGTATGCATCGCCGTCGCATTTTAATATACTCGTATATTAATATGTTATATACTCGTATATATAGGAAGTAAAGTATAAAAAAAATATATGTATTTAAGTACTGTATAGTGTGTAAAGTAAATTTGTCTTGATTACCAGAAGACTATTAGAATTGGATTTCAGACTACTATATTTGTTTTTATCTTTTATCGAACGATGATTCCTGTTTGTTTAGGAAAGACTAGTAATGACGTTTAGAAAATATATAAAAAAACAGGTTAAAACGTTTTCGTTTTTTCTCTGAAGAGCCAGCCGGACGAGTGTTGAAAAATCGACGGGAGGAAAGTCTCGTTATTTGTTATTGTTTCTTTTCCTTCCTTTCGGGAAACGTATTTTTCTATATACACCGTGTAAATAACGCGTGCAAAGCAGTATCGCTGTTGTGCGCACGTACAATTATGCGTCGTCGTCTCGACCGCGTAATGTTTAAAAGTTTTCACACGGTAATCCTCTCTTGGCCACCGCCGGCGAACTTGTTCGGTCTTTGAAAAATATTTTATTGAGAGTTATTGTCGCACCAGAGGGCAACGCTCCGGCAACGGCTGGAAAATCGGCTGCGTAGGCGACACGTGCGGCGGTGTCGGTGCGGCGTGCGCGCGCGCGCGCGCGAACGCCGCGTTCGTGTGCTTACGTACGCGTTTTTCTCTCGCCGCCACGACGGGACATTGTCCGTCGCGCGATGCACGGGACAGACTATACCGGCAACTATTTCAGGCGTCAAAAAACGACGCCTCCGCCACCGTCCCTCGTTTTTATTCAGCCTCTACGTTCCTATAAGAGAGCGCCGTGTGTTGTATTTAATGTCAAAATAATAATCTGTTGTATATTATAGCGTTGTATGCGATCTGCCCATTGAAATACGCGTACTATTGATGTCTTCTACGTGTTGCTCTAATAATAGTTCGTATTCCATAATATTAACCTTTATAGCTTGATAAGTTTCGGTGTTTCTACATGAAGCTATTTCCAAGTTCAGCTGCCCCGAAACAGTTTGAGCACTTGACAGTGACGTTATTTTTAACTACAATGTAAAATGTTTAAACGCATTGTTTTTTATTTTTTTTTTTTAAATAACGTAATCTGTTGAGTTTTACAGTTGGATAAACATTTGTATAGAAGTATCGTTTCTAAACAAGTGCAACGTGTATACTATTGCACTCGATTTGAAGAATTTTTAAGTTTAAATGAAGTCAAAGCAATTTTTTTTTTTACAAATTATTTACCGACAATAAAATACTTTGATAATATTATATTATATTTAGTAATAATATTGTACTCGAGTTTTCCGCGCGCGAATATCAGATGGTTTGTCAACGGTGGCTCAAAGTATTTTCCATCCGAGTTTTTTCTTTGGGCACATTGTGAATCTGATCGATCCGTATACGTGCGTCGGGCAGTATAGTCCACTACGCGTACACGCGCACCGACACAATATGACATTGTCGCGTGTATACGATTTCAACATTATTATAAATAGATAATAAATAGTATACTTAATGGCCGCCCGCCACTCGAAGATTCACGTGCGTTAAATGGTGGTCGGATTGCCGTTTGAGGCATGGGCCGCAGTTGACCGTGTCGCGGCGTATTTAAACATACTAGCGAGATGAAAAATGTTTAAAAAAAAAAAAAAACGGCATTCCAGACCGTACTAAGACGACCAGTCGTCCTTACTGCCCTCCTAAGTTTTTTTTAATATATTTACCGCGGAAGGAATCTGTAGCGAAAATCAGGCCTGTCCGCGCAGATGTATTATTATGTTATGTTATTTAATATATATTTTGTGTACTTAATATCGACGATGCGTGTGTGCACAATTTCGTCCGATCCGTTATAATATCATATATATATTTATATTCAACTGTGTAGCTGCAATACGCATGTGGCGGCGAGAGTGTATAGAGAAACCTATTATTATTATAGGTTTTTTTTTTTTCTATTGGCTGTTAGGTATTATTTTTTTTTACTCGTCCGGTTTATTAATTATTTTATTAAGGAAAAAGATCAATTTTTATCAATACGTCTTCCCTTTCGTTTATACTTTATTTCTAACCCGGTCGTCGTGTACCGGCGACCCGCAAGTTATATATCCAATTATTATTAATTTATTACGTGCGTTCGTATATCCTGGTCGGTGGTCTATATATATAGCCGTTTGCCGGTGCTGCTGTTGTTACTACAGCAGATTATAAACGTTATATCGACAACAATATTATTTGATTACTACACGGTTTTGTGTAGTGGTAAGATGTACACAATTATTTTTTACGAATTTATCATAAATCATCACCTAGCGCGATCACGCCGTTTTTTAACGTCATCGTTTCTAAAAATAAAAACAACAAAACATTCGTATCTGAGAAAATTATATTTGTTTAAATAATCGTTTATGCTTTATACATATTACTATATTCGAGTTGGTCGACAATTGAATACCTACTATGTTAATATGTATTATTATTATTATTATTTTTTGAATTTGAAATATCATTATGCATTCCTTGTTTTATGGAACGTTACCAAAACGAATTCGCGGAATTCATTCAAAGCAACTTCTTAAGTTTTTTAATTATTTTTACGCTAGTTTTGTTATAATTGTATTATAATTTATAATATTATATTATTATAAAAAATATGTATTCGAGCATTAAAAATGTATCTAGATTCTAGATATATATGTAGGTACTTGGAAGGTTCATTTTATTTTTTAAATATTTAGTTTACTATTGATCAATGTTTTATTAGGTTATATTCGTGCAATTTTTTTTTATCTTAACGTTTTTATATTTTAATGTCTTCAGTTTAATTTTCGTTTTATGTCTTTATAAACAGGTTTATGAATAAATACATTGATATTTACTAATATTTAAAAAAAAAGAATAATCCTCAAATTGTAGAAGATATTATTTGATGAAGGTGCATTAATGGGTTGAAATTCATATTGGTAGATTACCTATTTATGGGCTATTTACCTACATTTATAGTTCTTTGGAATTCAAAATCTACCTAGTAGTTTCATACCATGTGTTACTGGAATATATATTTTTTTAATAACCTTCGGACATGTATTTCAATAAATTTAAAATAGGAGCAGTATACAGCAGTATAGCTTGACAATAAAAAAAAAAGTATAAAACGTGTATTTGAACAAATAGTACAATTATTATTATTATTATTTTGAATATAATGTATACTTTTTTAGTTGAAAGCTGTCGAGTTTTCGACTTGTATAATATGGAAGTAAATTTATAAAATAATAGTCAACTTTGATTTGATTTTTTAGCGGGTTTGCTTTGTAAATATGTAATTAAAGCTCATTATGAGCACGTAAAAAGTATTCGTTTTTAAGATATCAATGTTTGTTTTTAAAAACAACTAATTATAAATAAAACTCTAATCATCAAAGTATATAAATATAAAAGTATTATTTATTTATTTTTAGATTTATTTTTAAACGAATATTACACTTCTACTATTACCGCTCTTTTTTCGGGATGAAAAATAGTCAAGTGTTAAATGATCTATGCGTGCTGGTATTTGCCCTCATTAATCGTGTATGAAAAATATCGGATTAATATAAACGCGGAACGAGACCGACGAATACATGTGACCTTTTTGTTATTTATATTATATTAAACTTAAAATTCGTTTATATCAAATATAAGGTAGCCGTGTTATTAATGATAAAATAATAGTGTTTTAGGAATGTATCTTGAATTATACACGTATAATAACGATTATTGTATAGTCTTCAGAGTTAAATAAATATCGAATTTTGATATAAAATAATACGTTGTAGCTCGATTAATTATCCACGCAGGTAATTGTAGATTAAACCTATATTATGGTTATGTTTTTTTAAGCTTATTAAACGTTTCGCCATAATAATTTTAAAAATAATAATCACAGGGTTTATTATAGTATAAACAATCGATTAATATTTTCCCGAAGCGCATATTATTATTATGAAAATTACAGTGTCTAAAAATATATTTTAATGTAAAAAAGAAAAAGCACTAATTGCCATGTTATTTATTATTATTATTATTATTATTATTATTATTATTATTGCTTTTGGTCATGTCTGAGAAGTAAAAAAATGTTAATGAAACGGATTTTTTACGCGAAAAGTTATTTTTAACTGGTTACATCAGCCTCTGTGGATATATTTCCAACTGTTGGTTTGATTGAATGCAAAACATTCAAAATTTCTGTTCCGGAATCTTCTGGCCGCGCGCTTGCCCGTCGTCGTCGTCGCTGTTCGAGACGTGTCGTCCGCGAGAGGGTATTATACGCCGGCTACGTCACTATTGTCGTCCATTATCGATGACCGCGTCGTTTTAAATGTTGGGAAATTTCTCGACATGACATATTATAGTGTATAATGTGTCCTTCTTTGGGTTTTCGCGCGAGAGTATACGATTTCCGTCCGTCACACTCCGCAGTGTACAATACGCGTCTTCTCTATAGTAATATAAACTGACAAATTTCGCACGATCTGTAAACACGTATTTTATCCGGCACGGGTGTAACTTGTTTTATTTGTATGATACATTCCACCGCGTATTCCAAGCAATACAATTTCTTTGGGGCAATTGAAGGGTGGTCTATAAATTTCGTAGAGTAGACGGTCCAAAGGTTCTTCTCGGCGCTCCTCGATTTATCTGTTTATTCGTAATTTCGAGACGCAGCCGGTAGACCGAGTATTACGAACCGATCGTGGTCGCATTTAGTCGTGAAATTCGCGGTCGGAACGAGCCGACCGAGCGGCGACTTTTAAAAGCGAACGGGGCGGCGCGGCGATGACGACAGCGGTGTAGCTGTTTTTTGGACCGAACGTCGTCGTACACGATACACACGCACGCACGCACGCACGCACGTGTATATATATATTATTTTAATAATGTTTCACATGGACAGAGGGTACGCACACGTAAGCCGCTTGTCGACGACCCATGTGCACATGGGACCGAAGAAACTGCCGCCGGTTCTATATATAGACCACTATGGCGCGGTGTATTGGAGTCAAACGTTCAACCCGTCGCCGTCGTCGTCGTCGTCGCCGCCGCCGCCGCGACTTCCTCGGCAGTCCGTTTCTGTGCGTCGTCCGCGATAATAATAATATACATACGAGAGCGCGTGTTATTTTTTTTTCATTATCTATTTTATAACGTATTAATAATTAACGCGCGGCGTCGTAAAAACGTCACCGGTAAATCGGACGACAGACAAAAAATCGTCGTCGACACCGACGGCCGCCGCCGGACGTGTGCGCGCGTTTATCATGTTGTTTTCGAATTCGCCGGCCACGGCGACGACGGTGACGACGACTCGTGCGTTTAATTATAATAATATTATTTACTTTTTTATATCGTTTAACATCGCAGTTTAATATTATATTACATTACTCTATAGAAGAGCGCGCGTGTACCGCCGTGCCCGTATACGTACCGAGGAAATAACTCGCCGCCGCTGCCGCCGCCGCCGTCGCTCGCGTGTCTAATACGTTAATTGACAACGCCCTTAGTTAATCATTTCCTTCCTCTGGAGCACGCGACCTTTGACTCATCCTGCTGCTGCTATATTATATACTCGGGTAATTTCGTAGCTCTCCTCTCGTGCTTTTTAACCATAACGGTGATAATAATATCATGTGACTCCGTGTAACGCCTGAGAAAAGCGCGAGTTTAAATTTTATGCATTAAATGTGTAGAACGCACACCGGCACCGCCGCCGTCGTATTCACATAATATTATTATATAATAAATTCTCATTCGCATTTTGAACACACCACAGACGTGTTTGCCGGAGAGGGAGCGAAACGTCGTGCTCCCCTCCGACAAACGGTCCGTTGCCGATTCGCTGAAGTCGCGTTTCGCCGAATTCGCTTTACCTAAACGACTAAACTCGTTTTGATAACGCGATAATTACATCTTTACACTTCTTGTAGTTCGTATTTACATTATTTTACATATTATTCATAATCATAATATTCACCCATTCGTTGTGAAATTAACTTTTTCCTCAGACGATTGCCGACAATCGTGATTAAACGTCATATTATGGGAAAAGGCGATAAAAAAATTAATAGATTTTCGGCAAATCGAAATACGATCCCGACAAAACTCGTCGCCCTAGAAAATGTCAATTCCAATCGGAGGACAAGTAGTAACTTTTTATAGTAACCAAACTGTTGGTCTAGATAATTATTATTTCATAATTATTTATAAATGATTTTAAAATATTACTATCCCGGTTTTATTTTTTTCCATCAAATTTTGTGTGTATATTTTTCACAATAATCGGAGTATTATAGACGTGATTTTAAAATTAAAAACCGAATAATTCCAATGCGTTTGAGCCTCGGATTAAAATTTGCCGTAAGCTCTTAACGATTTCATTCGTTTCCCGACTGTTCCGACCTTTTTTACTGCACTATTGTATTCTATGTATAACGAAAAGTAGTCGGTGTTGTGAAAATCAAAATTATAATTTCGATATTTCCATTCGTTTTTATGTGTCACTATTTCACTAATGATTGTCGTGCTTGAGTCGGACTAAGATAATTTATTAAGATTCAATCGTATCCACGTGGATAATTCGAACATTTGGTAATAATTTCTTTCTCGGGTTATACATATAACTTGTCACATACGACTGATTATCGAACCTTCGAAATAATAAAAAAAATATCCATTATGCGGGGGTTAACCGAGTGAGGGTTCTCGCTTGTTCGTACACCCGAAGCTCTTGAAAAATGTAATACCCGCCCCATTGGACCGTGAAAGTATTTAAAAATTAAATGTCGTACTGGTGCGTGCGGTAAAAACTTTACGCGTGCAATGCGATGACGGGGCGCAAATAGTTTTCATGGAAAAAAACAGTGCGGGGGTGACTCGTAAACCGCGAGAAACTACGCGCGTTATTATTATCATATAATACGGCACTATTATATTATGCCTGCACGACGAGTGTCGTGTATTGATTTGTCATTACGAAAATAGGTGTTTGTTTTCTCACGGAAGACTGCTGTGTGGTCGTCCCATAGCAACTTCTCTGTGCACGTTCATACTTCGACTGCATTTAACGCGCACGCCATCGACTGCAGTAGGCATAGTGTATATATAATTACACGCGCGGCCTTTATCCGTTTAAAATGTATACATTAAACACACTATTAAAATAAAGCAAATTACGTATAGCACGAAATGTACTCGTACAGAGGTGAATATAGGCCTGTGTAGGTATGTTCCCTATAGGTCCTTGATGTGCCCTTAAAACCGAATAAAAAAAAAATTGTAATTATGGTCTATAATAAAAGTCGTCCGTTACTCTGTTTGATCGGTAAACATTTCTGAATATCGTGAGCGTAGCAGGCTAGGATTTTATAGGATTTGGCATTTTGTTTTTACGATCATTCGTATGTACGTATTATACATATGGAAATTTAAGTACGAAATTCGATTCCGTCATCGGAGATTTCGAAATCGTAAATTTTCACACTTTAAGTGCTGTCTTTTACGTTTTTAGATTATAGTTTCAATATTATTTTTAGACCGTTTTTAAGAATTCGTAGAAATCTTAGCGATTGACTTTGTATTACAACATGGATTTTCATTATTTTCACTTGGCGGCCACTGTTTATATTTAAATATTATACATGCGCATATCGAAAAAAAAAAATATAGAAACGAGGCTGTAGCTGTTCGCGAACTTTTAGTGTTTTTTTGTTCATTGATTTTAGCTCCTATAATTGCAGTTCTATAATACACCTATACAACTCTGACGTGTTTCAGGTGCGGAATACGTGCCGGCGAGGGCGTTGTTCAACGTCGAATCAAAGGACCACCTGACAATGAC